>CM029115.1:16682500-17282500 GCA_016859345.1 Istiophorus platypterus
ACATATGCACACATACACACTATACTATATGAGGCTTATTTTCTGGTCAGTGAAATACAGTTAGCAGTGCTTGACTGCACTGGCTCTGCAATTAGTGGCCCAACATTTTCAGGGGATAAACAGGGTTGAAATGAGAGGCTAAAGGAAGAATGAGAGAAAAAGATAACGGATGGTTAATTGTGTGTAACAGACCAAAGCAATGACCAAATCTTTACCAGCCAGTCATCATCCCATGTTGCCTCAGTATGCTGTCTCACCAACACTGCAGATTGACTTTTTAAAATTTTTTTTAGTACTAATTGGCGAGAACTTTATTTGCCACTTCAGCTACTGGTACTCACCAGTCTTTTTTTCTACCATTTCCCTTTGTGCAGGAACCATTTTGGCTGAGTCAGTTTGCCCTTCGGCAGTCTTTGACCTTAGAATGAAGACTGATGTTGACCCATTACTCTCTCACACCCCTTTCCTCTGAAGCCGGATTCCATTTCAGGGGTAGACACTATGCCCTTATTTCTAGTCTTAGTACATTATAACAAAGCAAAGGTTCTTTAATGTAGCTTTCTCTTTCCCGAATTTGGAGAACCCAATGGGTTTATCCTCAGCAGCCCATTACCTATTACTAGCCGGTCAGTTGTTTAAAGGAGGTTTCTGGCAGTCATTCATTAGTCCATATGTATCAAACGACTATCTCATATTTACCAGATGTATTCAAGTTGTCATCAGTCACTGATAATTACTGTATACCGTTTTAACTAGATCACTGAAAACATTCTCTCCAGGATATAGATAATGGAAGCTGGATACCCAATTTCCACTATCTAAATTGTTTTTTGATTGTTTTAGAAGTATATTGATAATTAGTTGAATATGACACAAATGTTTAGTGAAATGTCAATCTTCATATGTACATTTTGGTGTCATTGTTTCTTAGACTTTTTCTGCTGTCTAGCAAATTCCTGGTGATAAAATTGGAAGTATTTTACTTTACAGTGTGTCATAACTCAACAAGCCATAATTAGATTTAGGTGGCTGTAAAGCTAGACCAACTTGAACAGAGTATGTCTGGGCCATGGTTCTGTCAAAAACCCCTCTTTGTGGGCTCCGTACTCTAGCCTTCTTATTACCATATTTTTGTCTCTAACCTGTTTTCTATTTCAAAAGTTCTCTAATAACAGAGTAATAGCTTCCTTTAACCTTCTGCTTCCTTCCTTTGCAATAGGTGCTATCTTTGATGAGTCAGCACGGAAAGATGATGAGGTGTTTCGCCTTGCAGTAGCAGATCTCAATTTGAACAATGAGATCTTGGAGACAGAGAAGATCACCATTTCAGTGGAATTCGTTGATGGGAACAACCCCTTCCAGGCTGTGCAAGAAGGTAGGATGAAAATATTTATGGTGTCTTTGATGTGGATTGAGACTGAGTCATGCACCTGCTGGTGCATGAGTCTCAAAGTAATTTTTTTTTAAGTTTCTTTTGTGTTGATATAGAAACAAAACAAAAAAAAAACAAAACAATATATATATATATATATATATATATATATATATATATATATATATATATATATATATATATAAATACAAATTTATATCTGACATTGTTTCACCCATAAAACTGAAATGGGAAAAAAAACTTCTTTAAACATTCATCCCATCACAGTTTCCAAATTTCACTTTAGCTGGAAAATGCAACAATTAGGATTTTGAATTTTTTTTTTTTTTTTTCCAAATCTTGTTTTAAGCACAACTCTGTGCTTTGTCAGTCATTCCAAATATCCTGAGCAGTTTCGTTACCATGTTTGCTCCCAGTAGCATGAGGATTCCCATATTGCTTTCTCTACTTTTTGTTGACCTCTTCAAAAAATTGAACACAGTGAGGCATGGCAAATGAATTTGTGAAGCACAGCATCAAAAAGTTGGTGCAGAATCAGTCTCTGTCTTTCGTGTTCACTTGTTTTTCATGCATGGGTTGCATGTCCTCTGAGTTGACCTGTATCACATAGTCAGCTGAGGATTGGACAATGTATTATTTATTTTCTCTTCCCTTCATTTTTTTTTTTTGTGCACATTGTTGTTGACAGTCAATTTCTTTCATGCAAATGTAGTTTGGACAAGAAATTGGCTCTGGAATGTTGATATACAGCATGGTAATCAAATAGAGGATACACTGGCCTACACAGCTTATTTTCATCCATGTGAGCATAGATTTGAATATGCTGAAGCATGGCTGTCAACGAGTTATATAATGTTGCTGCTTATTCACAACCAAAACTAACAGGCTTGATTGAACATTTACTGTGAGTGAATCCTGTGTAACAAAGCTTTATGAGGTCAAAAACCCTGTAGTAATGCTCTAGTTCAACAAACATTTTTGATATCTTGACTTGTACATTGGTCATTCAGAGAGAAACTTAGAAGCTCTTTCGTGTCTGTGCAGCTGCCATGCAGTCAGTTGGATGTGATGCATGGAGAGGTGTGCCTGTGGAGGGAAAGCCTGAACTTGGGTGGCCATGTGGCATTACAGTGATCTGATTTTCAGTGCTGTTGGGCAGGCACAAACAGACACAGAACAATAATATATGAAATAGAGAAACATTTAGTAATACACAAAATACATGCACATGTAGGCTGGCACCACCAATTGCCCCACTTTTCCCAACTCATAATATTTTGTGATTTAAAGAAATAAGAGCTGAAAGCAAATTAATTTTTACTTCAGACAAGCTTGTGTACATATAAAACATAGTAGAAGACTTATTATGCACTTGCACTTTTAGTGAGGAATCACATTTAAGTGTATGCTGGTTAAAGATGATAAGAAGTTAATTGATTAGTTGTGGACAGAACAAGAACTCTCTTCTTCCCCCATTCTCAAACACAGCAAACAATAAAACCTGAGTACATCTGACAGCCTCGCAACTTTAAATGACACATTCCCTTTATCACTGTAACCATCTTAATCCTGAAATAATTCAAATTACAAAATGCGGCAATAAATGGTAACAACACTCATAAGGGCATTGCCTGCATGGCTAATGACTCATCTGACAATACAAAGGATGTGTCGCACACATTCTTTTCAGCTACAGTGTGTAAGTGGCTAATTAGGGCATATGTTTTTGTGGTTGATAGTCATCAAAAAGTTTTTGTGAAGTAGGTGAAAACCCAGCATATTGTCATCTTGTTCTTCTTGAATCTTTATGGGAAATGCTAATGGTTTTCTTTAGAAATTACTTCCAGCCAGTATCCATGATTGGAGAAACATATTGCATTTAGTGTGAGTTTCTAATGGGGTAGCTAATATGTTGGCATAAATTAAAATGGGATGATAAAGTTGTCATCGCCCAAATATCCATGTGTGTTTGAGCTTTTATGATTGGCTTGCTGCCGTTAGGAATCAATTCATTCAACATAAAAAAGGAATTAATGACAATACATCGGGCATGAGAGGAGGCAAATGACATACTTACCTATTGGTGTGATACAGCTGCACATTGTTCATGGGCCTATATATCTACATTTGTGTGTGTATCTATCTCTCTTATTCTGTATATATATATATATATATATATATATATATATATATATATATATATGCACAATACTTTGTGCAAGAGTCCTAGTTAAACTGGATAATCATATACTGTTCTCATTTCTTGCCAGTATTGTCTTATTCAGACAGACTGAAACCAAAGGATTAAAAGAGGCATCCTGACAAATGCCAAAAGTATAGCATCTCTTCAATGACCTAACGAACTGATAATTAACACACACACACAGACGCAATTATCATAAAATGAAGCTACATAAATATAACATTATACATGCAGAAACATTTCATTAGCGTTGGGTTGGACAGTGAAGGAAACAGTCAATAATATACCAGTGTGCTTGAGTGTATTTCAGTCAAAAAGGCAGCAGGCTGCAAACAATGGTGGACTGCATGGTAGAGTTTTTTTTCTTTTCTTTTCTTTTCTTTTCTCAGAGATTAGTTTGGAGGACCTTGTGAGTGTATGGGTGTATGTGAGTTTGTGCATCTCTAAAAACCCTGTTAAGGCTGTTGCTTTGATATAAGGGGCTCTGCTGATTTGTTTGGTAGTCAGGCTGTAATTCTGTGAAGTTCCAACCCGAGTACTTGTATTATCTGGGCTCTGTCTTTATTAAGGCTAAATGTCTGTGTTTATATCTTCCTTTTTAATTTCAAGGACAGGGATCAGCCTGTTATTCAAGTGTCTTATTTAGAATATCAGCATTGAATTAAATGAAGACATAAGTAAAGAGAGATGTGACAGCACAGCAGGAGGCAGCATTTGAACACTTGCTTTGACCAAGCAGACTGAGCTGACAGCATGTTCCTGGATTCCTGTGATATGTGTCTCTTTCAGTCTCCTGTTGTTCCTTAAGTTTTTAGGGTTTCTTACATTTTTGTGTATTTCAAGTTGCTATTTGTGTTGGATTATTCTGCAACTTCTTGTTTTAACCTTCTTTCAGTTCAAGAAAGTCTTTTTTGCTGTTTGTGCACATTCTTTTTCACCAGTCTCATACGTATCTCATCCACATTCATGAATATAGACAAGGTCATAACTTGGATCTGCCAGGTACACCACTGTAAAATACTGTTGGCTGCCACAGAAAGCTCATAGAGACAATATGAATTAGATTCTCAAGAGCGCACAATATCTATTGGCAGTACTGTGTTTATTAAGAAAATGGCAGATATTTATTATTGTTTTGGACTTCAATCAGCTTTGGTAAACTGGCTTTGCTTCTCTTTTCTGCCTTTTACATTCCTGACTGATTGAACTCCTGCAGGTCTCCAATTCCCTCAGTCTGTTGACTGGCCTGTCCAAAGTAATGGGTGGTACAATGAGTACTTCCCTGTCTTACTGTCTGCCTTGTACTGAACAGACTGCTTATCTAATTTCCCTGCCAGTCTGCCTGCTGGTCTCTCCGTTTACCCGTCTTTTTGTGTAGTTAGCTGACTGATGAATTGATTGACTGCTTCCCTGTCTGCCTGTCTTTCTGTGTATATGTCTAGCTAACTGGTAACCTGGCTGGCAAATCAGTTGTATTTGTCTCCTTCAGTCTCTCATGTATTATGGTATTTTTACTTTGCTTGGTGTCCTTTAAGCAGAAACTAAAGACAATCAATTATATCAATTTGAAATATTTCATTTTTTGAAATGTAAATACTATTTAGCTTTGCATTTTCTATATTATGCTGATAATTAGACTGTTTTTTTTTTTTTTAAAAAAAAGCTTAAAATTTCTTCTCCATGTCCAATTGGGTTTTTTTTGTAATTAAGTAACAAATATAGTTTATAAAATAATAAAAATGGTACCCTTTTACTAGCTTAGTTTCTGATCACAACCCATGCCATATACTGCAGGTGGTGTTACAAGTGTGTGTCGGAAAAAAAAAAAACCCACCCTGGCTCTTAGGGGGTTCATGAAAGGATTGCTGTAGCTAATCATTTGTAAAAAAGACAATCTACTTATAATTAGCACCAGATTCACTCAGAGCCCAGTAGGTGTAATTCTGTGGTTGGATTAATCAGAGGTCAACAATCAGGAAAAAAGAAAAAAAATCATAATGCAGCAATGGTAAATTGAAATACTGAATAATGAAGTAATATGCCTTCGAAAGAAAAAAGTACAATCTATAAAATCCTCTCAGCTGGTGTGGGTAATTGTAAGAGAGAGAGAGAACTCAGCAGGTCAAGCAGAAACTCAGAGTGGAGGGTTGGGGTGATGCCCCAGTAAAATATAGATGTAAATGCAGCCAAATATATAATCTAAAGAGTCCAACTGCTAGCTTTCAGTGATTTGCGTTTATTGAACATCAATAAACAAATGATCATTTGAAAATAAACTTATTCAAGTTTTTAGAAACAAACTCATTCAAGTCAAGGTCAATTCAACTTTCTTTTCCTCACCATGAGGTTTTTGTTTTTAAATACATCTGCACTGTTTGCAGTTTTGGTAAATGATTTTCACAGATACAGACTGTTAGAACAAAAAAAAAAAAGACGATCCTCATAAATTCTGTTGACCTCATTATATCCAGTGAAATGTAAAACTATTCACACTTGTCTCTTACCTCACACTGAGATACAATACATACAGCAACGTGGCACAGTTACAAAGCATTATCAAAATAATAATCAGAGGATCACTACTAGTTTGAATTGGGAAGATAAAGGAGGCTGCCATGTCAGTCCCTGCATCTATGTCTAGCTTGCATCACTGCAACAATAAATTAGGACTGCCCTCTATTTTTAAAAAAGTCCCTTTAGCCATGAAGCAATAGAACCAATATACTGAAACGGGAGCTTTCCAAATATATTTTAATTTAAAAGAGAATTGTCTGTTTAAATGCTTTATCTGGGTGATTTACTGTGCTCTCTGCCCTAAGGGTTGTTTGTTTGTTTGTGTGTGTGTGTGTGTGTGTGTGTGTGTGTGTGTGTGTGTGCGTGCTTGTGTGTATGTGTACAGAATTGTCTCAGGTGTGTGAAGGGGCTTGGATTAAATCACATACCCTCTCTCCCTTCCTGCCTTTTGACCTCCTAGATGGTACTTAATTGTGGATCTGCTCCTGTCACTTACATTCACATTTTTCACATTCCCTCTATACACCCTATCCCCTATCTCCATAGTAACTAGTCTAGACATTACTTAGAGAATGGGTTGTGTGTGGTGTGTGTGTGTCTTTATGCATAATGTGTGTGCCTGTTCATGTCTCCATTGATTAAAGCAATGAGAGTCACCTAATTGGATAACAGTCTATGGAAAGTGTTTGTGTGTGTGTGTGTGTGTGTGTGTGTGTGTGTGTGTGTCTGTTGGGGGGCTGGGGGTGGGCAGGAGGACACCACAGGAGGGAGGGAACTCAATAGTTGTCTCAGCTTATTTTTCATCTCAGCTTTGTCTTGACACACAAGACACATAGCTGCATTTATTCACACACTGCCACACACACAGAGAAAAAAACCCTCACATTGTGATTAGAGGGTGAGCAGAATGAAAAATACATAGTGCCTGTTAGTACATTGCTTCTATACATTGACTCTCAAAGCACAACCTGAGAGTCCCCATCTAAACGAGAAGCAATTTATTTTTACTATTGCACTAATGAAATAAACTGGATAGACTGCACATGAATGACTTATCAACGCACGTGCTCCATTCCATTAATTGTTATACCCACATACAGTGTACACAAGCGACAGCTACAAAATTCGGCTCTAAATCACAAACGAAGATCTGCAAAAAAAATGGTTTCTAATAAATGCCCATGAAATGTCTCAAATACTAACTGGCCAAGTCGGAGGAAAATAGGTAGTTGATTAATTTTTTTAGAAAATTAATTTGTACCAGTTCATAATTCATAGCAGTTTAAGTCATTCATTAAGTAACTATTAAGTCTCTCATTAAGCAGAAGGAAAATAGTTGTTCTTTATGGCCCTCCTGCAAGGCTTAGGATCATTTTCTACATGTTATTTTGGTTATTGCAGTATTTTCTTAAAATGTTAAGTTGTGCATGTACTGAAAATGGCTGCTGAGAAGATTCAGCACCATGGACAGCACCAAACATCACACAAAGGCTTTCTTTGGGAGCAATGACTGGTCAGAGGCACTATTAAATGGCTTTCTTGAAACCTGCTTTTTTAATTTTCCAACTTTTAACAGATACTTTATTCAGTGAAAGACATTAAACCAAAAGTGTTGCACTACATGTGTCTTTGTTGCTATTGCAAGTGAAATTCACTCTGTAATCTGACAGTTTGGTCAACTCTGAAACTGGGAAGGCATTGTGACTGCTGGTTATATAGAGTATTCATTGCTCTGATAAATTGTTTACAAGGTTGAGAATCTAATAACCTTTTTCATTTGCAGAAAAACTACTAGAACAAAACATTTTATAAAAAGAAATGGTGGCAAAATAACAGGGGATTTAGTTTTGTTAGCATTCGGCAGTCCCGTTGTTGTTTGGCATAGGTATATATGTATAAACTTTTTAAAATTAACTTTTCCCCCCTAAAATATTTGCTTGTATTAATGTGATACAAATGATCGTGTTAAAAAAATGTTTCAGCAGTGGTGGAGATTATGAGGCCTGCTAATGCAAAATGGGATGTGTATGAAGATGATAATAAAACACTCCATCTTCTTAAGTTCTTAATTAAACTTTCAATGGATTAGAGTGACTGAAATTTATATTTAGAAGATTTGTCATCTTTTCAGTTTATCTATTCTGACACAGTGGAACTCATCATGATTCACAGGAACGATGTGGTATAGTGCTAAAGTCAGCATGAAGGAAATGCCTTAAGGGTGTGAGAAACACTTGACTGCATGAGTGTGATGAGAATAACTAAATGAGACTTTGTCAGGTTGATGAGCGCAATGTGATAATGTAAACAAATTACCAAAAAAAATATATATATCATACTTAGAGGACAGCATTTTTTAGATTTTTAACATATCCTCCTTTTCCTAAGGATTATTTTCATCTACCCAAAATTTGCCTCTAGCTCTCTGGCCTCATCTTTTTTTGCAGCAGGATTTTCGTTCAGAATGAAAAGAAATTAAGGATTTAAGTTTTTAAAATTTTCTTCAGAATATCTCAATGCAAGATGATCTTCCCTGTTCATGAAATATTAATGTGGAATTTAAAAGATTTAGAAGACCACTCCTCTGTTGGAGCCTCAGTTTATAATCCAAACATAAAGAAGATTGTCACTAATAGCAGTAAAGGCGTAGCACTAGACTGGAAATACACAATGGCTTCAGTAGGGGTTGGTTGGGAATAAAGAAAGAGCCAAAATACCTTAATTGCAAAAAAAAAAAAAACAAAAACATGTCACTTTCTTATCTACACTTTGGCTTCCTCAGACATTCCCCCCAAAATATGTTCATATTCAATAATACTACAAAAGCACGTACATTTGTATGATCATAACTGATGACTGGAGTTTTCTACTAACGTAATGAGAATCATGTGTTTATTTATGCAATTGGCAAATCGCAAATATGATCAAAATGTCCCATTGTGTAGTATAATATTAAATGTAGTTAATATGTTATTATTAAACATTTTTATAGTGTTTTTGCACTCATAGCACCTGGTTCAGGTTAGGGGAAGATTGTGGTCTGGTTTAATACAGAAAAAAAAGTTCACAGAGTCATCAGATACAAAAGCTGTATTACATTTAAGTAAAACCAAAATCTTTCCCTAACCTTACCAAAAGTGCTGTTGTTGCCTAAACTTTACCACAGACAGGACCCTGGATACAAACCCCGGTTCTGGTATGACAGTTGTGCACTTTAGGGTGGATGGTCGGTGTACAAACACGTCCTGGTGAGTCCGCTGTTGTCAATAAATGTAATGCTTCATTCATTTAAAAACATCAACACATTTCCTACAAAACATATTTGCTCCACCAGTTTCATTTTACAAGAACATAATTTTTTGGATAAAGGGTTCAGACTTTTTCTCTAGTAATGAACAGTAGATTGCTCATTACTGTAAACCACAAAAAAAAAAAAAATAAAAAAAAAAAAAAAAAAATATATATATATATATATATATATATATATATATATATAATTAGCCTCCATCTGCCAATTTGTACTATACTTCCTTGCCTCCTGACCCTCCTCACTATAATTTGACATATACAAAGCAGAGTTTAACTAAAATTAGCTACCTTGGAAACTGGGGCCTATTTTATTGGGTCTTGGGCCTAAATAAATCTTTCTCCATCCTTGTCTCCCTCTTCCATGTTTCTGTCCATACTCCGAACTTTATGTCTTCATTCTTTGGTGTGAATGCACAGAGGGGTCTCGTTAGCTGCCATAGAGACCAAAGACATCTCATTTTCCAAGGCTGTTTCATCACTCAGGACTAGGAAGGCCTTCTCCTGCTGCCGTCCTCCCTTCATTTGTCCATTTATCTAACAGTCATCTAACAAAAGATTGTATACACAGATACGCGCACACACGCATGCACGCACGCACTTACGCACGCACACCCGCATGCACACACTTTTTTCACGCATCTTTTTCAGGACATTCATTCATTGACATAATGCATTAATGCATAATGCAAGTCTTAACCCTCTTACAGCCTTTTGAATGTGTCTCAAAATGTGAGGACCAGCCAAAATGTCCTCACTTTTTCAAAATGTACTCACTCCAAAAGGTGTATAACTCACAAAGTCCTCAGAAAGATAGAAGTAGGAGTACACACACGCACACACACACGCGCACGCACACACACACGCGCACGCACACACACACACAAAAAGCTGCACAAATGGACTGATACTGTTCACACGGTGGATTTCTTGATGTTTTAACATTCTTCTGCTCATCTACTAGATTTATCCTTCCTCCTCTTTGCAGTAGTCATGGCTAAAATGCAAAGATGTTAACGTCTCTGTTCTTTCAGCTTCATACATTTCCATCCATCTTTTCCCATCACTCTTTCCCACTTCATTTTTTTTTCCTCTCAATCTTTGTCTTTATTCAGTGATGAATTGCAACAATTCAATTAACCTCGGTACTAATAGAGGGGGGTGGGGGGTGAGGTATCCATGGCAACACTGACATTTTACAAGAGGCAGTATGATGCTGTTTTCTGTGAGTCCAGTGCTGACAGCTGGGGACAAACCAGATCCAACCAGACTTATGGGGCTTCAATAATTGTTTGTGTGTGTGTGTGTGTGTGTGTGTGTGTGTGTGCGCGTTTTCAATTGGTGGTAGGTCTGTAGATTGGTTGGTAGATACAAAGTTCCATTTGAATAGATGTCAGAAGTGCATCTCCACTGAAAGGTTTCCTTCCTGCTCCTGCTGGGCATTGACCAGCCCCCCCCCCCCGCCCCCCATCTCTGTGACAGCCTGTATGGCTGTTTGACAGCCAGCTTCCCTTCTCTAAATACACAAAGACAGTCCTTCTCTGCAGATTGAAAAAGATCCCTGTGAAATTATTTTTGCTGTGACTTCTCTTTTTTACTGTCTATCAGCAAACTGCATTTTTTTAAACTTTTTTCCTTTTTTTTTTCCATTGGAATGATTTTTTTCCTTAAGTCTTGACATGAAATATTTCCGTCACTTTCACATTCAGAAATGTGAGATCATTCTCCCCTCCTTTGGTCAAAGTGCATCAGGGATGATTAACTACCATGAGGTGAAGTTGATGCCTGGACAAATTGCACTGTGACATGGAAATGAGGAACTCCACATTACAATGTAGACTGCTTTATACAGTGTATTCAGAAAGTATTCAAACCCCTTCACCTCTTTTTTACATTTTTTAATATTGCAGCCCTTTGCTAAAATAATTAAATCCTTTTTTTTTCTTTCATCATTCTGCACTCAATACCCAATAATGACAAAGAGAACACAGAATTTTAGACATGATTTCAAATTTATTGAAAAGGAAAAACTGAAATATCACACTGACATAAGTATTAAGAACTTTACTCAGTACTTAGTTGAAACAAATTTGCAGCGATCACAGCCGTGAGTCCTCTTGGGTTTGACACATTAAGCTTTACACACCTGGGTTTGTTGATTTTCTGCCAATCTTCTCTGCAGATCCTCTCAAGCACTGTAAGATTGTATGGGATCATTGGTGGAAAGACATTTTCAGGTCTTTCCCGAGATATTCATTTGGGTTCAAGTCAGGTCTCTGGCTGCGACACTCAAGGATATTCACAGAATTGTCCTTAAGAGACTCCTGCATTGTCTTGGCTGTGTGCTTAGGGTCATTGTCCTTTTGGAAGGTGAACTTTCAGTCCAGTCTGAGGTCCTGAGCACTCTGGACCAGGTTTTTCATTAGGATGTCTCTGTACTTTGCTCTGATCAGATTTCCCTCAACCAGTTTCACTGCTGGTGAGAAACACCCCCACAGCCTGACGTTACTGACATCTTGTTTTGCTGTTGGGATGGTTTTGGGCAAGTGATGAGTAGGGCCTAGTTTTCTCCAGACATATAGAGATGAGGACAAACAGTTCAGTCTTGGTTTCATCAGATCAGAGAATCTTGTTTCTCTCAGTCTTGAGAGTCGATTAGGTGCTTTTCTGCAAACTCCAAATGGCTTTCATGTCTCTGTCACTGAGGAGAGGCTTCCGTCTGGGTATTCTGCCATAAACCTCAGATCAGTGGAGTGCTGCAGTGATGGTTGTCCTTCTGGAAGTTTTACACATCTTCATAAAGGATCTCTGGAGCTTAGCCAGAGTCACCATCAGGTTCTTGGTCACATTGCTTATCAAGGCCCTTCTTCCCCAGTTGCACAGTTTTTCAGAGAGCCAGTTCTAGGAAGAGTCCTGGTTGTTTCAAACTTCTTCTATTGAAGAATTATGGAGGCCACTGTGCCCTTGGGAACTTTCGATGCATCAGAGATTCTTTTGTAGCTTTCGCAAGATCTATGCCTTGACACAATCTTGTCTCTGAGCTCTGTAGTCAGTTTGTTTGACCTTATGGCTTGGTTTTTGCTCTAATAGGCATTGTCAACTGTGAGTCCTTTTATAGACAGTGTGTCTTTCCATATTTTCTTTCTCTTAATAAATTTGTAAAAACTTTATAAAATAATCAACTTTTTTTTCTCTTAGTCATTATGGGGTATTAAATGTAGACTGACGAGGAAAACATGGAATTTAAACAATTTTAGTATAAGACTGCAACATAAGAAAATATCGAAAAAGTGAAGGAGTCTGAAAACTTTCTAAATGCACTGTCTAGCAGACACAACTAGAGCCGGGTGTTGGTCTGTATTAAAGTCTATCTTATTCTCCTGTAACTGTGTGAAGACAGCTTTACAAAATCATTTAGTAAGTGAATATTATTTGTTTTAAGAATTGTATAGTATATTTGAATCAAACTTATGTTCTGCAGTTTGGTGGCCTGCCCCTTTAATTGTTTTCATTTAATTATGTATACAGCTTTGCTACAACGTAGTCAAGACATTAGGGCTCAGTGATGTTTTCCACCCTGCAGCAAACCATTTTCTATTTGAATGCTTATTTTAGCTTTGTTAGTGTATTACATGATCTCAGGTGGTGTTTGATTTAAAATGACAGTCTTTTTAATTTAATTTCTTTCAAATGCTGTATCCATATGATCATCTGCCAGGAAACAACAGAGACCAGTTTACACACACACACACACACACACACACACACACACACACACACACACACACATAACCTACAAGCAGAGTAGAATCAAACAGCTTTATTTAATCAAGGATAAGAAACTTAAAGTAACTCCCTCTTAAGAGTATTTAGCATGGTGGAGCGCTATTTGACCAGTGGACAAACACTCGATAAATGAATAAACAGTCCTGATATACTATGACAGAGCAAGTGCACACACATCAACACACATACAAGAAAAAAGTGCAAGAAGAAAGCTACCCCACTCTAAAGCTTGTGTTTTATTAGAGTCATAAACTACATAGGCAAGGAGCAGCCAAAAAACTTCTTCCTGATTTAATTTGATGCTTTTGGATATAAAGGGCTTTCCTGTGGTCTCACTGCTTTTATTCAGTACAATTGAATTCAAGGTTTATTGGCACGAGAGCTTACTTTATTACAAAAATCAAATACAGTGATTCAACACGTTTTAGTGTATGGGTTTTATCCCCATTACACTTATCAATGTCAGTCTCTCTCTTCCTTTTTCTCTCTCTCTCTCTTTTTCCCATCTTCCTCTGTGTCTCTCTAACACACACAAACACACACACACACACACACACACACACACGCACACACAAGCACATAATGTGACTCACTTCCTGCCCCAAAAATACAGGGAAAGACTCTCTTTCCAGGGATTACAAAAATAAGTCATCTATTTTGTGTGTTTATGGTTTGTGGTATGAGCATTTGCACATGTGAGTTTTGGTACCCTTTCCATCTTGTAGAGAAATTGTAATGTGGCCTCCATTGTACTGTTTTTGGTTTCAGTTATGAAAGTAATTTGATTCACTGTTGCTTCCAACATAAGGATGGAGGAACAGAGGGATGAAAAAGTAATGGCGAAGAGGAGGTTCAACAGCAGGTAGGGAGGAAGGAACATGATTTCTAATGAGATATTTTTAATTCATTATAAGATGACATTTTAAATTGAAACTCAAACAACTCTTGCTGTTACATGCAACTTCTTCTATTTGTACTTAGAAAAAGAAAAAGATTCTTTGCTAACGCTCTCACTGTTTTTCTCTTTATCTTTCTCCCCTCTGAGTTTTTGGACTTTGCTATCCAATCTATCACCAGGGAAATGATTACAGACTTCACTATGGCTTTTGGTTGACGCCTAGTTGACAGGCTGTCAATCAGACCACTAAGTTACCATAGTGATGGAACAAACTACTCTTTCTCCTTGACAAATGGGTGACATGTGTAAATCACCTGGGTGAGACAGGTTGAGAGGGACAGAAATAAGAGAGGAAAAGTGAGGGGAAGAGGGAGTTACCGAGAGTATTTCTTCTGTTTTTTGGCCATTATTGGAACTGTTACTGGAAATTCCTGAGGGGATACTTGTACGATGGCTGTACTAAAGGCGCACACACACACGCACAAAAACAACTAGAACACACAAACAGCAACGTTTCAGAGTCAGGCAGGCGAACGTGAAGAGGACTGAGCTATGAGAAGCACTGTAATGAAATGCTCGGAAAAAGCTCATACAGCGGCACTGGCTGCAGTCAGCACATAAAGAAATATATAGGGAAAGAGAGATGGCGATATAAAGACATGAGATGACGAGAGAAAAATAAGATCAAAATAATATTAGCCTCACCCACTGTGGTTTGTGGAAGAGAATTTGGAAAAAGAAAGGTGACGAGGAGTGTGGCGGGGGGAAATGAGCTTTTTAACTGCCTCTTCCTGTTGCACTTGATGCCTTGCCTTTTGGATGAAGATTTCAGTTATGATGGAAATTTAATCACCACATTTAACAAGATGGGCGTACTCACATACCCACACACGTGTAACATTCCCTCTCTTGATTTATCATCACACCCCCATAACTTTTTTTATAAGTGAAATCACATCATTGCTAAGGGGTCCTTGATTAGCACTCTCAAAGCTGGGAACAGCACAGACGAGTCCAGAAAGTCCCATACATGTAAAAGTGTCAAAAGAAAACCAAAAAAATACTGTATCATAATTTCACTATTTATTTAATCTTGTCAATAATACATCTGTGAGTTTTGTATGATCTGTATACAAGATTGCAATGATTTTGGTATCTGGTCAAGGCCAAAATTTTCTTCTTTTTTTCTATTCAGCTTGCTCCACTATTCATTGTTTAACTCAGGGTTTTTTGTTTTTTTTAAACATTAGTTGTTTTTCATTTCCTGATTCAGTCCTTTTTGCATGAGACACAAAATAGTTTTCGGATTGTTCTTCAGATGTCTGTTATTTCTGCCTTGTTTTTTGTTTCTTGATTCCTTTACAGTACTGACATTCCTTCTTTTCAAGGTCCAAGCCTCCAGTGCACCTGAAGCAGACCTCAGAAGACCCCCTAAACTCAAAAAATACCTTAATATCATTTTCTTGTATTTATTGTCATTGACTGTATGTTTTGGACCTTCCCTCCAGTGTATACTTAAAATCCAGCAGTCCAAAGGAATTTTTTTAATTTCCTCTGAGAGGTACAAATAACTCCTCTTACCAGTAATATGGGTATTAATGCATTGCTTACACTGTGTCAATCCCTAGTACTAAATTTTAAACCGGCCATTTGAATTATTTTCATAAGAGCAAATATTTTTCATGTGAAAATGCTGTTTCCTGGGTTAGGATTTTGCAAGTCGTCAGTTAAAATTACCAGATCAATAATTATGATATTTACCAATCTTGCTTCAAGGACCAGCAAGTATTTTTGAAGTATTTTGTGCTGTGTCTTCATCCGTAGATAACTGTGGGCTGTAGGCTGTTTCTTATCTTACTGCACCCTCTTTATTGTTCTTTCTTCAAGTCCACTGCTGGCCATTCTTCCACTTGAGGGTGACATAGTGGGAAAGAGAGAGTGCAAGAAAATTTGAGACAAAGAGATTGAGCAATGGGTAAATCTCTGCAGACATCTCCCTTCTTTCCCTCCCGTAGCCAGACAGGCCCAGAGCCACACATGCATGAAGGACATTGTTTATAGACAGGAGAAAGCACTTAGTTCCTCCTTCACACCTTTTAGCTGGAAGGTCTTCTGAGAGTCAGAGAGAACGAGACGGAAAGAAAAGATAGAGGGGAATATCAGTGGGTGAGAGGTTATAGAAGGGGGAAGAGGATGCTCATTTCCCAAGAAAAGAGAAAAAGAAGCAAAGCAAATAAAATTAGCAGCTGGGTAGAATGGAGAAATAGAAGAAAATTAAAGGACTAATGCAGGATAGGAGGATTGATGGATGGTAAGAAAAAAGGAGGAGGGGAGAGACTAGAAAGGACATGGCGAGGCATGTGGAAAGGGGACAAAAAGTGTGTGTGGGGGGGGGCAGTCAACTGTCAGTTGGTTTGGAGGCACAAGGATGGAAGAAAATGGAAAGAAAAAGGATGATAGTAGCGAGGGAGGCACAGATAGTTTTTTTTCTTGGCAAGAGGTGACAGTGTAGATGATGTAAGAGCTTTGAGGAAGAGAGAATAGGTCTAGGCAGAATAGCCAAGAGGAGAGGTTTGCCCACAGGATGAAAAGTTTCAGAGGAAATGACTCTTCTCTGCAGTGGGAAGTCAAATGGAGAGGCAAAGAGGAGTGAATTGCAAGAATAGAAAGATTTGGAAAGGAGATGAAAGTGACTCTGGATAAGTATGGTTAAAGAGGATGAACAGGGTGTTTGACATGAATTACCATACGATCACAATGATTATAGCATTCTGATGTGTTGTCTGTTGAACACTAATTGCTTTCTAGTTTCTCGGTGTATATGTGCATGTTCTTAGCATCCATCGAGCTTTGGATTTGTCATAAATTTCCTTTGGGGAGAATTGGACCTGGTGTAAACGTTAAAAAGCGACCAGCGATCTATTCTGTGTGATATAAGCCTGTGTTGCCACTAATTTATGCATATTTTTATCACTGTTCTGCAGAGACCACAAGAGCTTAATGAGAAGTTAACAGAATGCATGTCTTTAATTTGTCCTCAGAAGATGCTAGTCACCTTTACCACCTGTCCTAATTCAATTTGCATTTGAGCATCTGCAGATTTTACATCTAGCTGACATCCCAGGCTGTTCATGCTCATAAAGCAGACATGCAGAAACTGTTGTCCCAGGCCACAAAAATAGCCAATCCTAAAGTTGCACAAACTAATTTTTAAGTTTCTTTTGCTCATACAGCATACTATTTAGAAGTGATGGAAGGCAAAATGGAGTGGATACTCTCTGATTACTCTGTTTCTTGTAATACCATGAATTGTGTTCTGTGAAAGTTTTAGAATGAACAGGAAATTGGCTACTGTATTTTAGAACAACAGTAGTAACTGCAGTCTCACAGCAAAGTAAAGGTATGTGAATTAGAAAAAAAGTAGCATCTTTGTCTGAACCCTGGTATGTAATGAACAATGATTAACAATAACATCTCCTTGGACTTGCTCTAGTCTTGTCGCTACAAATCATAGCTGCCATTTTAGGACCAAGAATTGTTCAGACATGAGCTATAGGTGTCTCATGGAGGGAGGGAAGTTATCAAGAGAGGGTTTTGCAAAGAGAATGTGTTGCCAACCAAAGCCTTCTACTTGACTTATATTTTGTATTAATAAGCCAAGAAAAAAACATATTACTGAGGAAACTTTAGTTTGCTGGCTTGGTCCAACTTGAATACCTCAAAGCTTCTACTAATGACATGCATATTGACGTCCAAATCAGTATTCCAATGCCGCACTTTTAATATTTCATTTTTAGTATTGTTACGTGTGCATTACCACAAAAACACGAAATAGCCTGTGAAATATGTAATTAATTAATTACATACAAGTAATCATTAATCTAATTGTAATCCAACATTATTCATTATACATCAACATTAATTATTATTAGTTATTCTCAGACAAGAACTTTTAATCTTTATGATAGTTTTGTGCATCAGTCACAGCTTTCATATAAGGTTACCATCATTTACTCTGCCACAGTGACAAGAGACCCCCTGGCAGGCTTACAAGTTGGAACTACACTAGAAAGTCCCAGATATGCCAAAGGAAACTGACATATCAAAACCCTACAAAGAGTTGGACAAATCACCTGAACACTGAAGCCTGAAGTCTGTTTTTTTTTTTTTTTTTTCCTGTCTGCTTAGATGTGGGCCATGGACTTCTGATACATGGCAATAGTTTCACATTAAAACAGTGCAAAAACAAGAAGTTTGCTTGCTGTCTTAGGGCAGGATCCTGTCCTGGCTCTGTGATTTACGGGAGGAAGTCTTGTTTCTTCCAGATATCCTGTTCGCTCAGGTTCAGCACATACAGAATACAAAAGAGGACAAAAAAATGAATTTCTCTAATGCAGACATCCATATATTTGCTAAAAAAAAACTTTGCTTCCTAGTAAATATCTGAATATCTTGATATGGGAAAAAGCTAGAGCGGCACTGAGCAGGGGAACTAAGAGGGAGGTTTCCTACTCTGGCTGGTGTCCTGAAGAAGGCTACACTTTCAATGGCTAGCATGGAACCTGTGGTCAGGAAGCAGCTAAATGGGCTGTAAAAACTTTTTTTTTTACTGAGGAAGTGGTTAAAGATTTGGGATTCAAAGTCTACAGTAGTTGGATAAATTCATGGTAGGTTTTGGTTTTCCACAAGAGATTTGCCAATCATAAAAAAAAGATAAAATAACACAAGTTTAATAACTTGCAAAAATGCCACCAGTATTGTCTGCAACCACGAAGCAAGAAAATCTAAAATCTTAATCTAATTGGGCTCATAATTAGTGACCTGCAGTAAGTTATTATTTGAATCTTGCATGATAATTGATTAGGAATGTAGAGATGAACTGTAAATGCACTTTGGTTGTCAGCAAACAATCAAATATATTAACTCTGCATTGCCTGATTGCATTACATCCCTGTACAGGGTGTGTAATTTGAAAAAAGATTCAGTTAATGAAAGAGACACAAGAGGCAAGGTAGAGGTAGATGTAAGAGTATGTGTATCCCTAAGGCAGTACTATGCACAGCATCTGTATACAGTGTATTGAAGTGTTGCGTGTTTCATTTAGAATTGAATACAGTGTTTTGGCTACCAGCAGGTTAACAAGTGTAGACATAGCACCAGTTTGTTTGTGTGAAATTGTTGCGTTTGTGTGCATTAGTTATAATATATAATGAACTGATACAACAATGACACAATCTAATACATAGACTAAAACCTTCACACATCCAAAAGAGAGAAAATGCTCTTGCAAAAGAAAAACTATTTTCTCTAACAAGTATAATGAATAGTTGTGCCCCGGTTTCACAAGTTTTAAAGAAATATATTTGATCATCAGTTGTTTGCATGTGTCAAGGACTTTAAAATTCAACCATAAACCCACTGCAAATATGTAGAATATTGTAACATAGCGAATACTGTAAAGAATTTGTTGAGTTTTCCCCCAAAAAATGTTTTTATTTTCATATTTCGTTTTTTAAGCCTTTTCACTCAATTCATTGCAATGAAAACCCACAAGGCACTACACTCTTCGATTCAAGCTTAAGGTAATATAATTTTTAACATTTTGACACATGTGGGAGTCGAAACCCCCAGTCTAGGGAACCACTGCACGACATTACTTTAATTCCTCCTGAATAAAAAATGACCATTTTAATGACTATTCCAATTCATGATGGCTTTTCAGTAAGCTGAGCCTATCTGGCAAACATGGTGGTTTCCTAGAGTGAGTGGATAAATTCATTCCCAGGTTGGGTCTCTCATACAGGAAACTCCCCTTAAAGCTCAGTGTACATGACTTTGATCAGTTCAACCGGGATAATAAACAAGTCCAAAAGCTAGCAACAAGACTTGTAATGAAATAACCTATGTGTTTAGTGATTCTGCCTTTGCTGTTGGTGTGTGTTATATATGATTGCTTGACATAATATTTGATTTGTCTAGTGATATATTTACACATTACATGCAACTGGTGTAGAGAACAGTAGTGTGTACAGATATTTTACATCTGGATGGCATTGTGTGGAAGTGGCAACATAAAGGGCTGTATAATAACAATTTTAAACAAGAGGGCAAAAAAATTGGATATTTGAATTCATTGACATAATTATTTACATTTAAAGGACCAACTATGTCGAAGGGCGGTAAAATATTAGCATTTTTTCCACAAATTTTTTTAATTTTTTTTTTTACAAATTGTGTGTACATTACATCTCTGCAGACAGTTTTATACAAAATGTCCTTGTTTTTAGATGTCAGCCTTTCTTTCTTGTTGGTCCTCTAGATTGTTCAAATACAAAGAGGAGGCCTTGCATGACAGCCATTGAATACTGTTTAGCTGTCAACAGCACAGTGTCTGGCTCGAATAGCGCTTTCCTTGACACTTAACAGATCCCTCTCAGGAGAGATGGGGATGTTAGAGAAACATAGAAGCAGCCTAGAATTGTATGGCTACTTGAGTTCATACAGTAAAAAGAGGTTGTTAGTGTAAAAGCATTAGTAAAACATCGACATGCTGAGGTGTGGAGACATCAACCTGCAACATACTTCCATCTCAGTCTGTGCAGGGGGTTTGATGAAGCGTCAAAGGATTTTTTGCCATAAGGAAACCCCAATGACTGGCTTCACCCTGTGCTGAAGAGCTGTAACAAAACAGATTTTACAGCTGAAGGTATCGTTTCTGACCTACCCAACAATCTGTGTATGTCTCCACTTTATTGCTGGAATGAAGTTAAGGAACCTCTATTAATCTTACAGTTACAAGAGTTACAAAGTGTAAAGCCAATGAAAGTGTAGACCTTTATATCGTAGTAATGATTTCAGCCAGAAGTTTCTACAGCTTTCAGTCAAAGTAAACCAAGAGCTCTGGTGTCGCCATTTCGCTACACTGCTGCCCAGACACTGCATTGCTGTGTTTGCTGGATAAAAAGGGCAGAGTGTCACAACTAGAGTCTTGATCAGTTTTACCCCTGGCCACTGTCTGCTGGCACGGAACAATAGTGAGTCAAGAATATGGTCAGGGATCAGGGAATTCATCACCATACTCCTCATTGCTGCTATCATCCGAAGGCAACTCCATAAGAAGGAGAGCACTGTAAAAGATTCCAAAAGTGTTTACCCTTCAGTGGCTGGAGAAACAGTCCAGGCATGCAGGGGGATTTTCTGTGCTGACAGCAGGATTCTCAGTGCCAAGGCAGATGAAACCTGCCAGGTGATTACGCAGGGACAAAGGGGGCAGAGGCGAGTGGAGTGTGACGAAGCCAACCTTGGCTTTCATTGTTGTCAGGCTGGTCACTACAAAAGATGATTAGTAGACAGAGTAGCCATTACTTAGTGCCAGTTTCTGGAGATATGAGTGTGTAAGTGAAAATACAAAAGAACACAAATCCTGTGTAAAGTTTTAGCACTATGGTGTTCTTTAGAGAATGGAATCTTCAGTAATGTAAATCATACATAATTTGTAGCACATAAGATGCAAAAAGAACATGCGAAAACATCAGTATGGTCCCTTAAGCAGAGACATGAAGAGCCCTGGCGGGGTAATAAAGGCCAAACCAGCGAGAGACAAGCCTATACTATAAGTCAAGGTTGGGAGAAAGAATTGATGCACTGTATCTTCTCTTTCTCTCTTTCTCTTCTGCTGTCTCTGTCTGTCTCTCTCTCTCTCTCTCTCTCTCTCAGTTCCTTGCCTCAGCTCTGAAAGATGGTGTGTACAGCATAGTAATGAATTGGTTGCACTCCCCCAAGCCTAGAGAATGGGCCCCATTAAACTGCATTAAAACACAATAAAGCCTCTGTGTGTGTGTGCGTGCCTGTGCACGCGTGCATGCATGTGTGTGTGTGTGTGACTGAAAGCCAATATTTCTCTTCCTCTCGCCCTGTATTTCATTCTCACTCTTGATTTCTCATTCATTCTCCATCTGGCCCCTGTGCCCCCCCCCCCTCTGTGCCATTCAGTACCCCCTGTCCCTTTACCTCCTACCGCCATCCATCCTTCCTCCCTCTTTTCTCTCCACATCTCCATTTCATGTCACCATCTAACCTCAGCCCTTGAACCAGTCCTCTACCCCCCCGTTTTCTCAGAATGTCAGATTAATATTCAGTGAACAAGTTTTTATTCATGAATCATTTTGTTGTTGGCTCCCTCCAAATCCAAATGGCTGAAGTGCTTCCTCTGTAATTAGATTTTGTGTATTAATGTATGTTTGTGGATGCTGTGTCCTTAATCTATTTGTTTGAATTGTTCTGGCCTGGATGTGTCCATGCATCCTTTTTTTTATTTCTTACTTTTGTGTGCCCTTCCTTGTGTATGTCTTTGTTAGGTAGCTCTGTGTGTGTATGTTGTTACGCCATACCCTCTCCTATGTATTCAAATGCTAGAGGATTAGGAAGCATGACTTCCAATTTCCAAACACTGCTTCTGTGCCTTTCAACCCTTAGACTTCTAAAACAGAAAGAAAATAAAAAGACTTAGTGAAGCACAATCCAACACATAGCACAACACAACAAACCAGACTATAAAGTGGAATTCACATCACCACAGGAAAGGAACAAACAAGTACCCCAAGAGTCGCAGAAAACACATGAATATAAAAAGCTGATTTCTTCAGATCATTTCCTTCCTCCTCCTAGACAGATCCATTTACTATTTTGCCACTGCCATGCATGAAGAATATGAACACTCACAGCAAATCAGATTTAATATTTACTAGTATCTAGTCACCAAATCACATTATAGCTGTATGTCCCCATTAAAGGGTATTCAGTAGCCTAACTAATGACCTATAATGACCTCTAGCAATTACCAGTGGTGATTTGAAAGTCGTCAATAAACCAGTCGATCTCATCCTTCAAAAAGCATCGGGTTAGCCTGCATGAAAACACAACCAACCAAATGTGTTGTGAACAGGTGATTACTGTGATAATTTAGTTGTTTGTTTTTTTTTTTTTGTCATTAGCTTTTTGGCTTGAAGCTGGACCTTGTTAGTCATCTTAACATGAATGGGTAACGGGTCTGCTAGAGGTCTGCTTTCCCTGCATCAAGGAGACCTCTCTTATTTATTGTTTGAATGGGGATCAGGGAAGCTTTCTCTGAAGCAGGTGGGAAAAAAAATGTTTCCAGTTTGACAATTTCTTTGATCTCAGGGAAGCAATGCACAAGCTTGCAATACTTAGAAAAGAGGATAGGTGAAGACGCCCCCCTGCTCCAGCAGGATAAGACCAGAAGTGAGGCATTAGAGTAACTGATTTCTTAAAGCTTATTTTCATTTAGTATCAGCATCCAGTTGGAATGACCACATCCTAGGTCCAGAGTCCTGGAAAAAAATTAATGCAAAACATGACTATTTTCAGTTTTTCCAAAACTGAAAAGGCATAAACATAGACATCCTCACTGTCTCACCAGCCAGTACATCCTCAGTCGTCAAGTAAACTTCCAGACTTTTTATCCATCCTTTTATTTTCTTTTAGATGAAAGTAAGTGTGGTAGTTTCTTCTTCATCTCTGGGTTGACAGGTTATTAGGCAAAACATTTTGCAGTTTTTGTTAGCTAATTTCTCACCGCATGGTGGCGCTATCACTTTCATTTTTGAGTAATTGAAGCACTGAAATATTAAGAAGCTGTTTGCCAAGTTTCAGTTTAACAGCCTTTAGTTTTTGAGATATCCATGTTTTGGTCATTCCTCATAGAAAACCATTTAAATAATTAAATAAATAGATATATATTAATTTTTATATACACACACACACTAAATGCTTATGTAATCAACTTCTAGAGATGTCTGTGCCAAAAACCATAACCCCTACCCCCTAAACATTCTTGACAGTTTAGCTTTGGAACAATGTTTGTGGCTGCAAGCCCGTAGGACTTGGCATGTAAGAAAAACAAACAAAAATAAAAACAAACAAATAAACAAACAAAAAAAAAAACAGTTTGAAGAAAATAGTTAAGGAAAGAAAGAATAAAGATCAGCGATAGCAAATATCAGTTTATTAAGTTTAAGCATTAGGCTAATGATGCCTTGTTTATCATTTAATTGGAAGTAGTCATGACTCTGCTGCATAACAGTGAACGCTGCAGAAACTGGCATACATTACAAGTTAACCATGGTATTGCAGCAGCAAATTTACAGTTGGCCTATATTACAGTGTGCTGGATGCTTCAGCTGAATACAGTATATCAGTGAAATTCATAGTATGCAGTTTGAAGGAGCATTTATTTAGAACCATGATCAGACCACTTCCTCAGAGCAGTGTGGTAAATCAACACCTCTCAAGTGTTTGTTTAGAGCACGGTATAATATTTGTGATTCCGGAGACTGAGTCACTAACTGAATTGCATTAGAGTCAGCACTTTACTCTCATACAAATCTGTTATTCATCTCCTAAAGAATATATGGCAAAGTACAGGATCACCTTTCAAAAGCTAATTTTCTTTCTTCTTCCGTCTCAATCTTCCCTCCTCTCCCTTTAGTCCAAAACTAATAATGATGCTGAGGAGGTAACCCATCTCACTTATAATTAGCTGTATGAGTTTTTTGCTATAGATTTGCTATGGCCAGAGAAGGCCAGCTTTGTAAGCCTGTAGCTTTTAAATAGATCTACAAAAATCTTCTCTGCTGCTCTCATTTTCTTTCTAATCTCAGTCCCAGTCTCTCTCTGTTCTATTTGCTTCTTTTTGTTTGGGAGCCAGAAGAAGTCAGAAGATGACTTCTGATGAAAACTCCCCCAATCCTTGTGCTGGTCAGACATGCACATACCTCACTTATGTATTGGGGACTGTCAATCAAGCAGCAGGGGTGACAGTTGAATGATGTAACAGTATGGCTGGCATTATATTTCTCCTGAGTATTCCAATGAATCACTGGGAGCACAGACACAGGTAATTCTCTGCTTCTCTTTTCTCCCTACCTATGCATCACTATCACAGTCATTTTCCTTGTTTGTTTTTCTCTGCGTTGTTTACCTGTTGTCCTCCACATCCACGTCTTTCTGTTTTTACAAACCCCCTATTCTCTTTGTCCTCCCTTCCTCTTCCTAATCATTATGCAAGTTGTCATCAGTTTCCCCTGCTTTCATTTCCCACTTTTCATCACTGTTTCATTTTGCAGATATGATTCATTTTTACTGTACCTGTTTTTTTCACACACACACCCCCACCCAACTCCCCTGTTCCTGTCTCTCTCCCACTTGTCTCATGTTAGAAGAGGACCTAGTTGTGAGAATTGTTAGAAGTCCTGATGGCGGGTCTGGAGAACCCCTGGGTGCTCTGTGTCTGTGTTTTTTTTTTTTTTTTTAATCTTTTTTACATCATTCTCTTCCCTCATCTTTTTCCATCACTCAGTCATTACTGTCCTCTGTCAGCCTGTGATAAATGGTCCCACTGAGCCCATCACTGTTAACATGGCTAGACGGCTGTGTGTGTGCATGTGCGTGCGAGTGTGTAGCAAAAGGAAAAATGCATGGTCACTCAGTTCCCATAATAGTTAATAAGAGGGAGTTACAGGAAGTAGCTACTACAGGTAAGGTGCTGTTGGATTATACACATACGAGGGAGTAACAAAAGCTAAGAGATGAGAGCGTAAGAATGCTGAAAAACGTGCTGTAGGTACTCTTTGGCAGCTTCAGTCAAAGCGTCCATTTACATCACTTGTAATGTTGTCAATGGGTTGGTTGGCTTGGTAACATGGTCAATGATACCTGGTTTTAACAGTGAGTAACATTGCTTTTAACTAGCACTGCCAATATCCATGATTAATGGGACTGTCTGCATTTTTGATTTTTTCTATCATAAATAAACAAAAGTTATTGTCCTTATACCAGATAATCAGCAAGAAATCAACACCTAATTTCCCTAACGTTTGGCATCTTTTTTAAGGTCTGAGTTTGAATCCTGACTCATCTAATTTCTAACAAAGGCTGGCCAGGAAGGGTGTTCACACCTATTTTAAGATTGCTGATAAAGATCTTAAAAGAGCTATCTTAGTTACACTCATTAGGCTAGTTTCCAGCAGAGAGAATCTTGGAATCGAAACATTACCCTTTTTTCTGCTACATGTCTGAGCAGAGGCCCTAGTGTAGAAATGGACTCACTGCCTCCAACTATTCAACAAAGGTAACCAAGGGTTCATTCAGTAGCCTGGTGAATGTACCAGGTTCAAAAAAGGCTTCATGAAAACCGTAAGCCTAGATTTTTCTCATATAGTCTTGTTTGGACAAGGTTAAAAATTTCTGACTTTACAGTTACACCACCTCTCTGACAGAAATGTCATACCTTTTTTTGCTTCTTTGCTCACTTCTCAAAGCTTTTCTTCTCATTTTCTCTATAGCAGACTATCTCTCTCTCTCTCCATCTCAGGATAAAACTAAACAATGATTGATGAGTATTCAAAATGAGACAGAAAACAGACAAGGCTTCTCTCTCCCTAATAACTGCATATATGTGCAGATCTGTGTGAATTTTTGTGTTTCTATTTCTATGTCACGTTGAGGCGTTACTTTTAGGGAAAGACTTTGGGATTTCTTTTTTGTGTGTTTTCTATTTTTATGGAAGCACAGAATGCATTAATATGAAATCCTGTTTTTTTTTTTTCATCATGTGTCACAAAACACTTAAGAAACAGTGAACACCTTACTTTCATATGCATTTTTCCAAAATAAGTAAGGACAACTGTATTCTTTATTCTAACATGCAAATTGGCAATAAGTCCACAGTCCAATTCATGAGTAGACCCTTAAAAAGTAAGCAAAATGATCAAACAAATGGACAAAAATGATTTTTTTTTCCTTGTATGATGACCAGGTTAACGACCTGTGAGTATGTGGGTGCCTCTTAAAGTTACTCCCTAGTCTGTGTGTTTGCATACTGTACATGTGTGAATGTGTGCTCTCCATCCTTAGCTGGAATCAATTTATGCTGCCTTAGAGAAAGCTCTGACACTTCATGAAAAATACCAGGCTTTACAAACCATTCCCTGAAGCCACTGTATTATTGTGTCTGTGTTTCCAGTTGCCAAGATACCACTTAAACGTATTAGAGTAGAAGAAGATGATTTATGTGCTGTAGAGCGCTTAGGTTGTCGCCTGCACATACCTGTAGGAGTCTGTGGACATGCATGTAGTGTATGGGGTTCATGTATTGTGCCTATATGCAGCAGGGGGATCTACATGTATCAAACATGTAGCTTTGGCATGGTGAATGCTAATTTCACTTGGACCATAGGGGATCTAGACAGCCCTGTGTCTCCTCTGATACATTAAATTTGTTTTATGTCATAATGTCACAACCATGCTTTTTTTCATCAGAATGCAGACCCTATCAACCTGTAAAGTGCTAAATTATATGTATATAATATAAAAATTTGAGATCATGAGTATGAGTATGATTTGGTATAATGTTCATGTTACTGTACTGTATTAGATTATTTTAACCAGTGTAACATTATATGCATTCTGACCTGACAGTGATGCTGTTGAGCTGTGCTGAAAAGCTGATTCTCTGCTTGTGGATCATACAACTATCAAATTCCTATGTTCTTGGCAATAGCGGCAGGGACCACTGCAACTCAAAGCATGCTTTAATGGTGTGACAAACATCACTCACATCATACACGTGTTCAGTGGGCAATGTGCCATAATTCACTGTCACTCTTCCCTGTCAAGCACATATCTGTGACTTCTGTAGATTTTGATAGGATCACGTTGCAGACCTGACTATTCTGGACATACTGTAGCTGTTCATCACAGATGATTAATTCAGCCAAACTTTAAGGGATTTAAGTAGGTAATCATACAAAAATCTACAGGGATGGCTATTACAAATATTACTAATATTTATTGTAATGATCATCAACTATTATTATTATTAATAATATTATGAATATTATTATTGTTGTTGTTTTTATTGTTGTTGTTAATAATAGTAAAGATAATAAAAATGTCTTTTAATAGTTGGTGCAGGAAGAATACATCAGGCCAGGTTGAGTTGATGGAATCAGTAGTATCAGACACCGAGAGCATAGAAAGCAAGTACAAATAACTCAAGTCCTGATTGGATTGGATTGTTAGGTACTGTCTCCTGTTTAATGTATTCAGCTTATCGGAAGCAGGCTGTTGAAATGTATGTTACTGATTATTTCAGGGAATCCCATTTTAGGCAGAGGAAAAAGATGACAACATGAGTGGATGATTACTAGTGTGTATGAGAGAGAGATGAGTATTGGATGGGAACTGGAGATGTGGAGCACAAGTAGATAATGGAGGGGAGAATGGTAAAAAGCAGAGACAGAGTGCCTCCAGTGTGATACAGATGCCTTCTGACACTGATGGAAGCTGAACAGAGGCAGAGGAAGGGGTTCAACTTAGTAATTTTCCTAAAATGTGGGTTGGGATCAAAAAAGATTGGAGAGCTTTTGAGTGGGTTACAAGAGGTCAAGAATTTTTTTTTTTGTACCGTAGTCATAGGTTGACAATTTTTTTCAATTATAATACTGTAATAATTTAAGCACCACTGTGGATAGAGGAGGGCATGTGGATAAACAGAATCTAAGAGGAAGAAATAAAAAAAGGGGAAAGAAGCAGAACAGTGTTGCGTAATAACCCTGAAGATATAAACAATGGTGTTTTGGCCTTTTTGATAAGCTCACCAACTCGCTGCATTGATTTGGAGTGGGTTTTGTGTGTGTATCTCTAACTAACTGTTTATGTGGTTATCAAAATTATCCGCAGCTGTAGAAGAAATTTGTAAAAATGTTGATACTGAGACAATTGGAGAGGTAAGGAGGGTTACCACTTTGCACCCTTGGTGTCTTATTAGGAGCATTCTGTATAAACCCCTACTAGCCCCAAGCACCCACCATGTGTTCTATCTCTGCTCTCTTTTTGTTTTCAATATTCATGGTGCCACCTATAAACATGCAATATTTAAAATTATTTGTCATTAACAATGACTGGAGAGAGAAGTGGCACATACACAAAGTAATTTAAAGAAATTAAACTGGTGTGGAATAACAAACTTACCTTTTGAAATGCATTGTTTGACAGACATAATATATTTCATCCCTTAACTCAGTCACTAGCTACTGGTATCCATCGTGAAGGCTTGTCCTATTTTCAATATAATGATGTAGAAACCATAGAGCAGATATATACTAAATTCTCTTAGAGATAAGTCTTTAAAATTTGAGATTCTTGTTACTCCTATTTCAAGTAGGATTGAATTTTCTAGGAAAGTAGGAAAATATAGGGCTAATGTTTCCAGGGTTAGGAGTTATGGGAGGGGTCTACTTTAGAAACGTATTTATACTCATACTTAATGATTTATATACCCTGATGCTAATAGATATTTTACATGAAGACAAAACTTGTCTTTGCTTTTTGAACATGATATGAATCTTGTTATTAGAGTCCCTGGCATTGTACATGGCAAGCAAATACTGTACAGCCTGACCAAGGGAGAAATTCTGAATTTTCAGTCAAATTTAGATAACTCCAGTATGTTTTTATCATCAGTGCATTCCAGCAGGAAGCCTTGATCTTTGTACAAGGCTGTGAATTGGTCAGTTTGGTGCATCAAAAATGGTTAAGGACTGCATGATTAGCCTCACATACAGTATAAAGAGCCATGGAGACAAGTGGGCAGATGGACAGTCAGATGGATAAATGGCCAGTGATAAAGGTGCAGAGCTTGGCAGGCCACAACAAGCATTAGCAAACACACAACAATGTGCATGAATGAACGCACACATGTGCATGCGCACACGCACACACGCACACACGCACACACGCACACACGCACACACGCACACACTCTCAAACAACTATTTGTTTGTCTCTAAACTTCCCAGACAACCAGAAAATCCCATTTAATGGCACATCCACTTGCAGGCACCCACATCACACCTATTTAAACTCTCCAGGTTTCCCCAGAGTGCTTTTGATGAATGTGTGACAGCTGTGCTCCCTCACCCCCTCCTCTCTGTCTCCCCTAATAAATTCTCCATTTCTCATTCAACTCATTAGCTAATTCACAAATCAATATCATTGAAACCTTGCAGTTAGCCAGTATCCTCTTTTCTGTGTGTGTGTGTGTGTGTGTGTGTGTGTGTGTGTGTGTGTGTGTGTGTGTGTGTGTGTGTGTGTGTGTGACCCTTTCTTTTAGCTTTCCTCCTCGATTTGCTCTTGATAGGTTTTTTTTCCATGTATCAAGAGGTCCATAGACTGTCGATCTCCACTGCCCTTTTTTTGCTGTTGTCGACCAACATGATGTCCGGTTGCTTGTCAGTCTGGATCTGGAAGTCTCAAGGGATCTTTGCCCGATCATTTTCAACCACCTTAGGATGTTCCTTCCATGCTAAAGTGTTTGGACCTTCAGCCCTTACTCAATGCACATGTTCCTGTACACTATGCCGGCCACTTGGTTATTGTGTTCCATGTATGCTCTTCCTTCCTGCATCTTACACCTGGCTACTATGTGCTGAACTGTCTCAGGAGCCTCTTTTCTCAGCCTGCTCCTGGGGTCCTGTCTTGTGTAGTAGACCCCCACCTCCATTGATCTAGTGCTGAGTGCTTGTTCATGTGCTGCCATGATTAGTGTCTCTGTGCTGTCTTTCAGTCCAGCCTTTTCCAGCCCCTGGTAGGGTTTCTTGATGTCAACCACTTATTCTTTCTGGCGGTGGTACATGCTGTGCAAGGGCTTTTACCTCCATGATCCGCTTAGTCTACACTCTCAGGCTGCTGGACTTGGGATGGAACCCTCCGAGCATTGTGAGGAGCTTCCTTGTCTTGATATCAGTGGCCTCTATCTCCTGCTTTTGCCAGCCTATTATAAAGGTTCCCATTTGCCTGTGGTATTCCAAGGTGTGTGTGTACGTGTGTGTGCGCGCGCGTGTGCGTATGCGTGTGCATCTGTGCGTGTGTGTGTATAGTGATATTCCTCATAGCACCATGCCATCAGATTTCTTGTTGTCATTTTGACTGCAATGAGAGAATTCATTCGTAGGGGCTCATGGGGCATACAGGGGATGGGTCCAATATTGTGAACACATAATTCATATGTTTCAAAATAAGCTTCAGGTGCTTCATTAAGTTGCCCTCAACTGACTTGTTATTACTACTAAAGTAGCAACTATTTTTGCATTTAGCCACTTGGACTAATCACTTCATGTGGATGAGGTAAATGAAACATTAAATCAAAATGTATTGATGCTAAAGCATAAAATGAACGTTTGGGCATCTGATATTGATAATAGTTATATAATCATGGTCAAATTAGTATAACGTTTATCATTAAACAGCCTTCTAGGGAGAAAAAGAGAGAACACCATGAAAAGATGAAATCACTTCTGTGAATTAGCAGGTTACTATTAGTTGAAATTTAGATTTAATATGAAGTATATCAGCAGATGGTCAGATAGTTTGCCCATTAATCATACCTATTTTAATTTTCAATGAAACTGATTTTATAATTTTATTTTGCAGCTACACTGGATACTGCACTCATCTTTTGTCTGCTGTCACTAAGATCTCTTCAGAATAAAGGTTAATTACTGACAACTACAACCTTCCTTTTAATGGCCCTGAACTTTTTGTAGCTGCTCTTTTGAAACAGATGTTTTTTCCCCAAACTGACCCTCAAAAAACTGCTAGAAAGTGAACCACAATTTATCACATCTCCTCCCACCATTTTTTTTTCCATCCTCTATTAAATAGCATATGCATTAAGAGGAGAGACATTCTTTAAAGTGCACTTCAAATGAAAGGCAACCTGCTACTTAAGGCTGGTGCAGCTGATTCATAACTAGCATGTACATCTCTATGTGCACAATGCAAATGTACAAAAGTGCATAAGAATTTTAAAGTCTGACCCTTAGATTCCTCTGTTAATGTTAGTCTAGTAAAGAGAAGCACTGAGTATCCTGTTAATGCCAAGCTGCTACAGGAGTGGTCTCCAGACTTGCCTGAGTGGATCTCTCACCTTTCCTCACCACGTGGTCTCTCCCAGCCGCAGTGTTTAGCAGCAGGCTGGCACAGATTCGGGGTGTGTTTATGCCCCCCCCCCCGTCTCTCTCCCACAGTTTCAGCTCCCTCCATCTTGTACAGATCGGTGAATACATTTGCCCTGTGGTGCCCTTACTCATGACAGGTTGTAGTCACAAGTAAGCTTGTTTAACACTTTCCCTCTCAGATCCGTTATTTCTCCTCCCAGTTCACCAGCATCTCTTTTTCCAAAGGTCTTGCATAGAAAAATGTCTTTTCTCTTAGCCTATTTTTACCGTGGCTGGCATTTAATTATTATACAGTTGCATAATGCATTAAAACAAACATTGTTTTATGTGCACTTATTCACATGTGAATCTACCTTACTATGCTGTTCCCCAAATTGAATCTGCATCTTTATTAAAATGAACATTTAGAGGCACTATGTAGTCTTACCACAAGACATGTTGGTATAAGTCCAGCGAAATTAAGTGGTAACATAGTGTTTTCACACCCTCACTCTTTTTATACAAATATTCTTTATACTGTAGCCTTTAATTTAAAGGTTCCCAGGAAGAGGTACCCATCATGCTATTGTAATGCTGAAATCTTCGCCTCCTTGATGTTGGCAGTTATCCATAGCAAAAAGGCCAAATCTCAGAGGGAACCTTCTTTCTTCGCACTTCAGTGTCTCTGTTATATTGTGATACAATAGTGTTGTGACACTTAAGAGACTGTGGTGCTTTGGGCAACCATCTTCTTAGTCTGTTGCATTTAATCTCAAACTTACCTCATGATTTTGACTGTTACTGCTCGATCACATTGATAATTTGTAAGAGAATTATAAAACCCAAAGGATGTTTTAGTTCAATGGCAAGGTCACTGTATTAATTTATCTTTTAATGTGTTCTAGTCAATTTTGAAAATTGTGCTATATCACAGAGAGTAGTTCAGATGATCATTTCAGCTGTGGTCCTGCACCCTCATGTCCTCTGACAGTACTGGGTTGTAGCTGCAGGCAAACAAAGTTGCCACCTCAGTGAGCATCTCCCCAGCATAGGCTGAGCAGTCTGTGCCCTGTCTGTGTCTGGCCTGTGGCATCTTTACAGTGGCAACAGACAAATGCAGAGAGGTTTTCACCTCCCTGGCACGTCTCTGTGCCCTTACCCTTTGTTAACTTGGCACACAGCAGCACCACCCTGGCAGAGGTTAAGCTGTTAATACCATGTGGAGATACAGCTTTCCTGTCTCTCTGCAGCACAGCACTTGTCCTATGCTGAGCTGGCACATGATGGCCTCTTCCTGGCAGAGGTTGGATGATAACTGCTGCCCACTGGGGCTCTTTCTCAGCATAAAGTTGGAACAGGCTACACCAAAACATCTCCGTGTTGTTACCTCTCTGGCAGCCACTCACTTGTTCAACCCCCGCATGCTCTATCTGGGGCGAGTCTCTGTTGCTCCACAGTTCCCTGAACACAGTGGTTATCAACCTAGGAATAACTGTGGCACAGGGGCTTGGGATACTTTTTTTGCAGATAGCACTGCTTGTAAATGGTTTTGTCCTCTGTCTGAAATACTTGCTGCCCTTTGGTTGCCTTGAGGTATTATGTTGTGTCGAAATGGAAACATCGTATTAATTCAGCTCACATTAGTTTATACTACAGGCAGATATTAATATATTTGCACTTTCATGGTTAAAAGCCAAGAAACCTGGTTGGCCAAGATGATCTTTGTGTCAATGACCTGGATTATGGGGGCTTGTTGTCACACGAATGGCATTTTCTTGGCTAGGTATTAACAGCCTGTTCTGTCCTATGAATGGGTAATGCTTCAGTTTTCATCCCCTGTGCGCTAGCGTGCCCTTTGTACTGGATAATGCTCTGCAGATTGGCAGGTTTGGCAGCCATCTTTCTGTGATTCATTGGTTTAGCACTGTTCTGTCCAAGACAGTGTGTATGTTTGTGTGCCCATGAGGGTCAGTGAGTAGAGAGCTGTTACCTCTAGCACTTCCATTCTCTTTTGTTTGCTTCCTCTCTTTCTGTCTAAGTATTCATGGCTCAGTGTTCCTTCCTCCTATGTTCTAAGCGCTTCTGGCCTCCTTCTCTTTCTCTCTTTTTCTCTAGCATTCTCGTTTCCTTTTCCTGTTTTCCTTTTCTCTGTCCATTCCCCTCTGTTTCCATCTCCCATGATTTCTCCTTCTCCGCCATACCTCATCTGCTGCCCTGTTTTTTCCACTCCCACTCTCTTCCCCGCTGTCATTTCTGTCTCTGTCTTTTGTGTTTTCTGATCTTCTTTTATCTGAGCTGTCTACATGGTGGGCTGACAGAGACACAGACACACTGGGGGCATGCACATACTGTATGTAGGAACACAGTCATTCACACGCACACACACACACACACACACACACACACACACACACACACACATTCACACACACACACACACACACAGTCAAACTTTAAGAATTAGGCACAGAGGAGAATCACAACTATACATACCCATATACGCAAGACACACGTACAAAAACACCGTCATACTACGTGGCTTTACCAGAAAGAGGATTGTTTTCAGAATAAGTCACTCTATACAGTGCTTGTTTCCTTCCCTCCGCTGTGAAACAACAGCCTTCAGAAGCTAAAACCATGGCAACAGCCTTTGCAGCCCTAACTATGGGATCTCGACCACATGACATCACTTCAGGAGCCACATACAAGGAGACTAACAGAGACTAACAACATGATTACACACACACACACACACACACACACACACACACACACACACACACACACACGACTGCGTTTCTGTCCATAACTATGAACTTACACTGTCTTTGAACCTCTTAGAAATCTCATTTTGTGCGCCAGCCTCATCTGTGCATGCTATTGAGGGGGCACCCAGATCTTGTGTAACAAAGATTGTGTGTATTCACTATGGATGAAGCACTGGATAAACCTATTAAAGGACTAGACTTTAATTAGGGAATCGGGAAGATAATATTATTTTGTAGCGTGTTTTAGCCTGGACTCAACTGTCTCTCTGTTTTTCTTATGTCTGTCTTTCTCACTCATGGATAAACACGTACAAATACATAATGTAAACCAGGGGTGTGGGGTGACATTAAGCAAGCAGAGCCTTGGCAACAACTAGAGCCCTCCACACCCCTGTCACACCCTCAATCCACCATCTCAGTGTTGATTACACCAATGAGGGAAAATGGGCCAGACCAAAGCATACTTTTCCTGAAAGAAGCAGTGGCAAATTTCTCTTAAACTCAGGGCCTGCCCTTTCTTATGATTTTGTGATGTCTGACTTTCATGTGCAAGCCGAAGAAGTAAAAAAAAGAGGTTTTTTCCTTTGAATTGACAGTAAACATATTCAAATATGCAGTAAAGAGGAAAATATCAAAAAAAAAAATCACTTTTATCATAATCTATAAAATATTTACCATTACTGACAATGACACTCCAGTGACAATGCAGAATCCTCTATTGTCCTGGCTCAATATGCAGTCTCAAACTTCTCAAACTTACAGCAGATCTTGCACAGAGGACTGTACCTTGGTTAACGGAAAGGAAAAGATATTAATGTGATAACTAAAAAGCGAAACAGAATTAATAGGCCTGGGTATTATGTTACATGGCTAACTTTAGATATGTAAAATAAATAAATGTGTCTGTGAAAGCCTTTTTTTTACAAAAGGAAATCTGCTCCACATTATACCCGAACTTCTCGTTGTCAGTAAATCAGTGTAATTTGTTAGTGCTACCTCTTAATGCTTTGGAAGAAAAGAGGGTTATGAGGTAATTTTCAAATACTCAAGTACAGTAGTCAGACATGTCTGCGCATGTGTCTAATTATGCAAGAATAATCATAACTGATCTAAGAAAGGTGGAAGTTGAGTCAAAGGCAACTTGACAAGCTCATATGTCTGTAGCTAGTTTTAGCTAGTCACCAGCAAAAGATTCCAGGATTATCCACGATGCGCATGTGCACATGTCCAACAAACAATGCCTTCCCCATCTGCTTTACAAGTCCCAGCCTTTGTCAACAGGACACGTCCTCGTCGACGAAAATGACAGAAGCAATAGATGCAACGGCTGGTAGTCATCGGATCTTCCAGAGACAATAACCTACTGTGGCCTCAGGAGGGCAGTAAATTACAATATGAATGCAAACAGGCAATATTAGAACCTTTATGGGACAAGATGCTGACCTTAGATTTAGGGAGAATTACTGCTTCCACTTCAGTATCTTTCTAATTGAGATTTATTTTTAGCTTTAACTGGTCAAGCACTGCTTGCCATGCCACTTCTGTAAACAGATATCTGCAGTATTGTTTGGCACATATCCTTTCCCTTGTCGAGGATAAGGTTCTGCTTGGTGAAAGGTGATTGGGGGACAGTGAGATTGGTGTTGCCTGCATAATCTTGTTCTTTTTTTTATTATTATTCATATTTTGTTTTACTTTACCATCAACACCCTTTATTTTGAGCTGTACATACAACAACACTGAAAATTGTATGGCTGAAAAAAATCACCAATTCAGTGATTAGTCAGTTGAGATAATGAATCTTGTCGAGAAAATGTTTGGTTCCAGCTTCTAAATTCTGTTTATCTTATTATACTGTCATAATGAGCTGAGTATTTTATTGATTTTTTTTTCTGTTGGTCGGATAAAAACAAAACATTTTAAGACGTCATCATGGGCTCTGAGGACTTGTAATAGGCGGTTTTTGCCATTTTTTGATATTATATTGACCAACCAATTAAATGAGGAAATTATTGGTAGGTTAATCATTAATTTCTCTTACAATGTAAATTAATTCTCGGGTTTGGTCTGATCTTAAGTACAATTGGAAGTCTAGACAGGATGAACAGGCTATCAAAAGAACAAACCCTATTATTAACCACTCCACATTACCACCTTAGCTACAACTGCTCCATTTTTTGTATTTGTCTGTCTTTTAAATCAGTGGTGCTACGTCAGAGTACATCTCAACTGAGAATCAATCGACAAAGATAAATGGGAAAACACTCAGATGGTTTTCTGAACATAAAGGTGAATTTTCTGGTTCAGAGAACTTATTATCTCTAAAGAAACAAGCTCTCTCCGCCATAAAACTCAAAAGCTTCCCCTTTGAGAGTTGCCCCAGTCTGTATAACTAATTCCTAATGGCCTATATAAAAATCCATAAAGTTTTAATGATATTATTTGTTAGGGATATTTTGAGTGTTCACAGTGGCATTTCTGTGTACTAAAATGTATACTGCCTTGTTGGGAACTTATGTTTTATATGTTTAAACTGAAGGAAGGTCTTTAGTAGTTTTTAATCTAAAAAAAGTATTACAGTCAGATTCACTTATTCACTTATGCATTTTTTTAATGTAAACTCATGTGGTGTACTTCTGTTGTTGACATGCAGATTATTACTGTGTGATTTAAAGTTTATGCATTGGGTTATGGCAAATTGTTTTCATGAAGTTATCCCAAAATGTACCGTTTTCCAGTGAAATTAATATAATTATTATGCAAGACAATAAATAGATGACATTTGTGCATATTGATTCTAGACTTTGCCTTTACAGAGAAAAGTAAAAACGACAGTATAGTCCTGTTGGCAAGTTGGCAATTTGACTGTTAATTAAAAAAGAGGCATCATGTTTTTGTTAGACATTTTTTTTCTCAGTGGTTTGAACAGCATGTGCCTTACCACAGCAGTGAGAGAGAAAAAGAAGGAGAAGACAGCAGAAGCCAGGTGAGATGGCAGTTCTTCGAGGTGCCGAGCCTGATGGTTGCTCTCCCTGGGTTCTGACATCATGCATTGGTAAACAGGCGTGGCATTGCTTCTCCTTAACACACAGACAAAGTGGCACACGTGCCCTCATCCATGAACACAATCCCATTTTGTCTGTCCACTAGCCACATACACACACTATGAGTCATTTGAATACACCTGGCAAAAAATTTTGCATCTCATTTTATGCAAGAACCATTTATAAATCAGAGTCCTCTCACTAATGGGTGAACTGGTCAATAAGGGAATGTGTTAAATTACATGTCTGACTCATGGATTTGCTGAGGTGCACTTTGACATATTAGACACAGTCACACAAACCCATGCACATACGCTTTTGGAAATACACACATACACAGAAACACAGAGTCTTCTAAACTATGTGGCGCTTTTACACATTTCTATTTCAGGTTGAAGTAATTTTGGAGCCAATTCCAGCCAGTAAAATGCCGCTCATAATATGAATGACACTCCAAAGGTTTTATTGGACTAAAGGGTGATTACAAAGCTTTAAACGACTAAAAACAGCGATTTTTTTATTTTTCAGATTTTAGGGTTTCTTGGATGATTTTATTCAAGGTCTTAAGGCAACCCATAATATACTATATTTGGTCAAATATATGTTGGTCTATTTAAAAAAGAAAAAAAACGGGAATATGTAACCTTTTACTAGACATACAGTACTTGTGATTACACATTCAACACACATCCTGCCTGACACTGACTCTGTGTCATTCTGATTTTCACACTGTCCCTTTTCAATTCTTTCTCCCTCCTGGTAGAGAAGAGCGACAGTTGTGATTAGAGCTAGTAGTTACCTGCATATAACACCATGGTTACAATGGGTAATATAATGCACTGGTGGAAATACCAGTAGATTATATTTCTATTTAAATGACCTACTTATTATTCAGAGTGCTTTTTATCTCTTAAGGCATTCACATTTTTGAATGACTAAAGCTCTTTACATGAGTCTTCCTCAGACTCGTGCCTGCTTTGTTACGCCTGCCAGGGTGGAAAGAAAATGCACCTTTATCATTTTTATAGGTGTATGAGTTCCAGTGAGCTCATGTAATGATCAGCATACCTCTGTCCACTATCAACCTGCACAGGTTTCCAATCAGAAAGGAAAAGAAAGAAAGAAACAAAAACAGCCTTTACTGATGTGTCAAGCCTCTGGAATAACTCCAACATTCAACGTAATGGATACAAAACACTCATCAAAGGTCAAATCACCCTTCATACAGTATTTGAAATAAGAAATGGATTTTAATGTTATTTATTAAGGGTATTTTGAACTTTAACATTGTTGTTTCTGTGTACTATAATGTATGCTGCCTTGCTGGAGAAAAGTTTTACTTATGGTTGACATGTTTAAAGTGAAGAAATTTCTCCCACCAGAAGGCTTTTAGAAGTTATCAACCTCAAACCGTATCACAGTGCTCCTGGTTGCTAAGATTCAAGTACAAGCGATTCATTTTTAATGTAAAAATTAATCACTCCTGCAGTGTCTTGACACTTTTTAATTCACACAGCACTAAAGAAAGCTAAAGAAGACCAAGAATTGAGACATGCATTATTAGTGTGATGATGGCAGATAGGTAGGTTTTTGTGTCTTTGTGTCGTACTTAAAGTGAACCGCTACTTAATATGACAAAAAACTCTTTGCTGTTTACATTGTAGTTGACATAACCCACAAGATTTATTTAGTGTAATGACTATGAGACTTGTGTGAAGGGTAATACCAGTGAGTATGTGTTGAGGAGAAAATATAAAAGGTCTACCTCATAGGCTGACAGATACGAGTTTCAATGCTCTGTCAGGGTTTGAGATGATTATAAGCCAGCAGGTGGAACTAAGCACTGGCGCAGTTGCCCTACTGAAGTGTCCTTGAGGAAGACACTCAATTTTTACCAGCGATCACAGGCCCTACACTTTAGTTTGACCTCGCTTCTGAGAGAAAACACAAAGGATATCCCTATTGTAAACATTAAAATATATTGTTATTATATCAGAGGGCATATTTGACTTGCATATCTCTGACTGTGAGTTGGGAACCAGGCGGAATCTCATGGCTGCTTATAGTGCCTCCCTTTATGTGACGACTAGTGTCTTTTTAATGAGACTGGGTCGTACGGTGAGGCTAGAGTAAACAGTTTGCTCCCTGCAAAAATCCTTACCTTGGAGAATTACCCAGCTCAAAGGTTTGTTTTTTTTGTTTTTGCTTTGTTTTTTTCTGCAGGAGAGAGAGGGAAAATTTTATATAAGTAATATTACCTTTCCCTATACTACACAGTACATTAACCAGCAGTGAGAACCAGTCCGGAGTTGGTACATTACCTTTGAATCTATGGACCTGACTTGTTATTACCAACAAGTGTCAAATTTTTTTGCTTGCGAAAGGGTTGAGGGCCAATGACAGGTATAATATTGTATAAGGCTGTGCAAATAATTTGCTGCTTTGTGTGTTACCGACCTATGCTAACCAAAATATAATTAACTCATCTCTAATTCACAAAATGTGTCCAGTTAATTTTGTACCTAAGGGTTGGCAAAGAAGCTTTTGACAACACCTTAAAAGAAATCACACTTAAGTTCTCTGCTTTTATATGTCATGTAAACACGAAGGGAAGTTACTGGTTCCCTTTCTCCTGGTACATACTGTATTCCTAGGAGCTCATTTCTCTCTTCAAGAAATGACAGAATTTTTAATTTCTGAGATCAGTTACTCCTCAGGTCAAAGTTCTCCTTAAAAGCCCCATTCTCCTGCTTCTGCCCAAAGACAGTAGGTTCATGTTCAGTGCCCAACCTGTGCTGTGCATTTTTTTACATCCTTTTGAAATGCAGAAAGGACTTCCTTAACAAAATCACTGGTAAAAGGGGTCATTTATGATACTTAATTCCTCTGCCCTAAACGCACCCTCTGCAGCAGGATTATGGAACATAAAGGCACCATCAACAGACAGCAGAACTTATTCACCCTTGCCACACATTTGATCTAACATGGACATTTTGCCACAGATCTGAACTTCTTTGATATTATTCATCACAACCTCAAGCAGAGGAGGCGATCTTAATCATTGCCTCAGCCGGAAGATGGATGTTTAACCCGGAAACAGCGTCTCCTCATTGGCTTAAAAAACAAATGAGACCTGTCTCGTTTTATCTGAACCCCTCTTTTACTATGTCGTATATGTAATTCTGTGTATTGTGTCTTATCACTTTAAATCCATATTTTTGCATCGCAAGGCTCTCTTCGCTTTTTCAGAGGGCTGTTGGATCTTTTAAAATGCTAAAAGTGGTTAGAGCGCAGTCAAATCTGAATGTTTTTCTAGCCTATAGAAACTTTTTTTAACATTGCTCAGATTGATACAATATGGCCAGACTAGAGCACTTTCTCTCACTTGTCACCTCATCCCACCAAGCTGCAGCATTTCTCTCTTGGACAGCCGCAAAGGGCTGAGTCCTTTTTAATGATTTTTCCACTATCTGATACCCTGTAAGAGGATGAGGCTACTTGTGAACCAAAGTCACAAAGCTCAAACGAAAGAGTCAATTAAAAAATCCTTTATCTTTTTATGACAGAATCCTGATAAGTAATATGCATATTTTTAGATTATGCATTTTTTTTCTAGATTGCCCTCAAATAGTGTAACGTGACCTTGTTAATTTACAGCCCACCACAGAAGTCTTTAATCTGTTACTGATAATATACAACAATTAGATTTATGATTCTAATTCAAATGACAGCATACCATGGGACTAAATATGGCAATTAATAGTTCACTTTATCAGTCTGACCAATATTATGTACATATAATGCATTATACTGTATATATAAAGGGTCGCTGACTGAGCATGCGGACCATTTTATAGCACTGTGTTCTTAGTGAAATGTACAATACTGACCGTGTTCCTACAGTCTGATTGCTGGGGGCTGTGGTTATAGTCCTTTAGTGTTTTATTTGTAAAGCAACACATTCACTTAGACACAGAGCAAGAGTAAGTTTAAAGTTAGCGTAGCATTACCCTCTACTTTACTCAAGACACTCCTTTTGCATGTGTGTGTGTTGAAAAACCTAAACTGACTATCTTCAAACAAAGTTGTGCTGTGATTTTCCAAATAATTATACAAGTCCAGCATCACCAAAGTCAACTTTGGACTGCTGAAAATGCCCTATCAAATTTTATGTGACCACAATGTGTTTTAAATAGAAACTCTCTTTTGCTTGAAAAAATAAATTTTCCCAGTGCAGTAAGCATTTTTCACTTGGTGATTTACTGAAATAAGTCATGATGCCCATCTACCACAAGTCTAAAAACCAGATCAAGTCGCTTATATTAAAATTAGTGCTACTCGTGTCTCTGACTTTAGAGATTACTTGAATTTTCCTCCAGCCCTACTATCAGATCAACGTTTTTACTTATCTAATGAAATATCATAACATAATATCATAACATCTCTGGGGTGGATTGGGACACAATTTGGTTCAGACATCCATGATTCCCTCAGGCTGAATTGTAATAACAATTGGAATTGTAGTAACACTGGACAAATTTAAATTTGCCCAGTGCTGTAGTTTCTTACCAAATACCAACATGTTAATCATGCTAACATCAGCATTTATCTCTGCTGATAAATGCTGATGTTATTGGTGGTGGCAGCATGTTCGTTCAGTTATGTATCAGAGATAGGCTTTTCTTATCCTCCCACATCTGATGGGCCAGTGAGAACTCAGAACATATAGAACTATTCTAAAGCCAGCACAGAAAAAGGGTGAATGTTTTAAAATACTGCTTGGCGAGACCACACAGTGGAAGACATCCCTCAGGAAACCTTGACACACATGTAGAATTTAAAAGAAACATTCTTTCAAATGAAGATGAGTGTTTGAAATAGAGCAGGTGAGCCACCATTGAAAAATGAGGGAATAAAAGGAAAAATGGCTTTTCAGTGCTTTTCAGTCCATATACAACATATCCAAGGTATCTTCCCCTCCTTCCTCCCATTGTTTATTTTTGTCCTCTTGCTTTGCTGATTGTCTATATAAACCCAGAGGCAGATATAAAGAAAGACCTTGGCTTAATCTTAGTCTATGTATCTCTCTCTCTCTCTCTCTACCAATCACTGTCGTTGTTTTTCTTGCTTTCTGTCCCTTTTTCTTATCCTCTTTTTCTCACTCCAGTTATGGCAGGTCCCCATAGTGACTTACGGTTAAAAGGCAATTACCCTGTTAGACTTGAGGAGTCTGAATCAATACATGCGCATGCACACACACACACACACACACAAACACACACACACACACACACAGACTTCATAGATCTCCTGGGAACACGATAGTACTATTACATAGCTGCTCTTTTATCTGGTTTTTGGAAAATTAGGTGGACACAAATGTTGTGTGTGCACTGTTTTTGCTTGGAGGAAAGACTGAATGACTTCTATGGAGATGTCAAGTGTGAATTGTGATTGGGGGTTCTTTCAGTCATTTTTCTACCCTGTAGAGAGACAGACAGTGGGGCAGAGAGGCAGGGGGAAAGAGTTTGAACAGTATTTCTCTTCTTCACTGAAATACCAGGATGCTTCTTGCTGTTTTCTTGTCCTCTTTGGATATGCTCTGTATATGTGTTTTTGTGTGTTCCTGTCTCTGTGTGTCTGTTTGCATGTGTGTCGTTGTGTATGAGTCTGTGTGTTATTGTATATGTGTCTGCATCTGTGTGTGTCTAAGTGATGTCACATTGTGTGCTGCCTGTGGTTTTCCTCTTTTGTTTAAGATCTGTGGGATATCCTCAGTCAATGAGGCTATGTATCCACTGCAAAATAATAGAATGGCCAGCAGGTCAAAGCATGTGTCATAAAGAAAAATATTTATTCTTAACGATTACATACAGAATTTTGCCCATGCATATATTTTATTAAATGGTATTGTATAATAGATTTTTAATTAATGGAAATGACTGTAAGTGACTGTAGTAGTACTTTTGATGACGGTTGCTATATGGCCCGATTTGATAAGTTAGAGAATATCGGAACTTTCACTAGTGGTACGTGTGTATGAAACCCAAGTAACTGGCAAAATAACAAATGTATTTGCATGTATTTCATTGATATCAGTTACCATATTATGTATCGGTTGTTGATATCATTGTCTTAGCTGATATATTGGGATAGTTTGAATGATTACAGCGATAGCATACTAAAAGCATCAAAGTATACAATATTGCAGCTACGCTGTTTAATAAGGTGCTGTTGATTTGGCTGGTTAGCTTTAGCTCTCTAATGTGCAAGCTGGGAGACTGAACCAGCACCACAGCCCAGTGCACATACCATATTTCTTCCGTAAAAGATGGTTAGTAAATTTGATTAAAGAAATAGCCCTGTAATTTCTACAAAGTAGTAAAAATCAATGAAGCGGGCAGTTCTCGCTTATATACTGTTATGGGCATAGGGACAAAATGAATCAGCTCCATTTGAGGTAAAACTGTCCTCCTTAAAGACCCCCTTTACATTCAAGTAAGGAGTATCTTCCATTTCAGTTTTCTCTATGTAAATGATGATACATTTCTTACATGGTGTTCCCAGGGAATTAAAGCTAATTTTCCACAGTGCAAAAGCAGATTCTTTCCTGCCCATTAACTGATTTGGCATATTTTTATTTAGCCTTGATAAAATTGAACACTTCAAGATATGGGATTGTCAGCTTGTAGGTTTTTTCCTTATTAAGTCATGAAATGCATTATTCATCAAATTCTGCTGGCAGCCAATGTGGATTTGGAAAAAAAGAAAAAACAACAGAAATCTACATGTACACAATTGTATGTACAAATAAGATTTTATGCGATTTAATTTGATTTTGTCTTCAATCAGGGTCACTGGTGTTTTTTTCATATGTAATTTATTATACTATAGCTGACTATATATTTTGCCCTTGATTGCTACGGACTGATCCATCAATAAGTCATGACTTTTGATTTTAATTTAGCCATATTTTTTTCATTTAGAAATGAGTAGTCAATTCAAGTCAATATAGTTTTATTTATATAGATCCAAATCAAAACAGAAGTAATCTCAGGGCATTTTTCATATAAGGCGGGTCTATACCATACTCTTTATAGTTGTATTTACAGAGACACAAAATTCCTTCATGAGCAAGCAAGAATGGATGTATGGACAAGGAAAAACTCCCTCTTAATAGGTAGAAACCTATTAAGAAACACGGCCTTGACGGGTTGGATTGAGAGAGGAAGAGAGGGGGAGAAAGGAAGAGATATACAGAGAGAGAGTAAAGGACAGTGAGGGGGAAATGAGAGAGAATAGGAGGAGAGAAAAGATATCACAAAGCAGGTTCCACATAAAGATGTTTAATAATAAATCAATTACTGCATCCTGATTGTTACTTCATTTAGTATATGTATTTATTGGTATATTGAAACCAAAGTACACATACAGTTTTACCAAACTAACTTATTAACAACTTTTATTTTGAAAGAGTGTAAGAAATTGAATTCTAATCATGTACTTCAGATAGATACCGAGACAGGCACACAGGGACTCTATGGATCTTCTTCAAGCACAAGTGTTTAAAAAAATAAAAAAAAACAAAAGTTATTATTTTTTCTCTGGTTTGTTGAAAGGCACCTGTAAAAATACACTGAACCTCGAACAGCCAATAAGGCTGATGCACTGAATCTTGTTACCGTGCTGGCATTTGTTGTTTCTGTCATTTAGGATAGGACGTCCATAAAACCACAACCACGGCAGTACAGATTCACATGTTCATTCAAACATGCCTACACCTTCAAGCTCACACACGAAAATACCTGATGTAACACATTGATTAGTGTTCTGAGACAAAATTACAGAGGAAGAAAATAACACAGACACAGAAACGCACACACTTACACACACACATACACACACGCACATACACACGAACGCACGAACACAAGCATGAACGCACAAAATCTACTCCCCCTCCTGATTCAAGAGAGTTGATTAAGTAGGGATTATTATGGTGTGCAGTAACCATGGCAATTCAGATTGGGGTCATTCAGGTCAGTCTGTAGAAACAATAAATCTGCTTTGCTGCTGAAAACTCCATCGAAAAGTCCTACTCCCAGATTTATATATTATCATTCTGATTTGAAAAAAAAATAAATAAATGAAAATACGGTTCCTTTCTATATGACCATGTACCCATTATAGTTTAAGACTCTATTGTTTATACACCATTTGTGTCAGAGTAGTGAGCAGCATATTAAATACCTTAATGGGTCTTATCTATCTCAATGAAATATGTCTGAGTTCTTCTACGATATTACTAAATCCAAAGATTTTGCCAAATGTCTTTATCATTACAGTTGTATGTTTGTCTAGTGGTCAAGGGGTTTATTTACAATCTCATTTAGAAATGATCATGAGCTTTGCTATTACAGACAGTGGTGTGTATAAAACACGACATAGATTTATTTTTGTCTCTGAGACCATTAAACAAAAGAATGAAGCCAAGTCTTGGAGCTGGCAGTCATGATATAGTACCACAAACAGGTGAGAAAAAAACAACCACAAAAAACAGTGGTGTTCAAAGCTGTTATGGGGAAGTTATTCGTTTTGATATAATCAATCTGGTTTTAGGTGACATTGCAGATTGTTTTATTAGACCAGTGCAATTTCTGCAAACACTGTCATTCCTATAATTAATTCTTTTACAGGGTACTTGAAACATCAGCTATGCATTCGAGCAACGTAAATATTTGTTATGATTTGTACAGCAGTCAAAGATGAGATGTATTTGATGACAACAAGGTATTTATTGTAAAATACCAACCAACCTTTTCAAACAATGTGTAGTGATGAGTTTTGCAATTACCACCAATAATGAAACTAGGAGTGAAATGCAAGCAGGATCTAAGGGTGTATGAAGCAGTTGCATACCTGTGACCCCTTTATCCTGAGGTCAGATGAAAACTGTAATCTCTTAATAATTGAGAGGGAAGCTGCCTGCATTTTTGTACACACGAAGCAAAGTTTTTTTGGACAAACTTTTTGCAAGGTTGTCTGAAGTGGATTTATGCTTATTACCTTTTGCCTTTGTCTCTGGATCTTGATAGAATCACTTTTGTTTCATATATGTTGGATAATTCATTATTTTATGTTTATCAGTTTGATTTATAAACTGATGGTGATTTGTATGCATGAATGAGCAGCACAGGGTGTAAAGATTCATTTGACATTTATGTTGAGAAGAGACAATATTGTCAACATTGAACAGAACTGGGCCCAGAAATGAGCTTTGTGGCATGCTCCTAGTAACCTTTTGAAATCCAGACATTTACAAGCTTCCATTCCAAAGCTAACTAATATAAGTTTTAATAAAAGTAAAGAAATATCATGCATGTATTTATAGGCATTTGATAAATATGTAAATACACAAGATCAGTGGTTCTCAATCCCTGAACAAAGGTAACAGCGAGGACCCTATGATTGGCTCTAAAACCGGATTGAAATTGACCCAGAATTCACCTCCCCTACAGACATGTCTTGGATGATGGTTCAGACTCCAAGCATTTCTGTAACTACACCTCCCAACAATGATGGTGGAGATAAGGGCATTTATCTCTTTCTTCCTCTGTTTTGATCCTGCCATGCATCAGTGTTAATGCCTCTGCACCTCCTCCAGATACAGTACATTGTGAGTCTTAGCTTTGGGTAAGAGAACCAGTTTACCCAACATGATCATTGGAGTGAAAACTATACCGCCATAGCCACAGATGTGGTTTCTATGTTCAGAAAAATGAAAACAGCAACTGAGGAACTGGGTCCTTCCAGTCTCTTAAAACTGACTTTAATGGCAGGGGAGTCGGTGGAAGTGAAACGGGAAAAAAAGTTGACATGAAAACTCAGTACAACAAAAAACAGACAACAAGCAGGAGAAACTGGCTGACACCAGCCTCACACCAACTATAATGGCACTCCATGCACTTATAAGTGTTCCAATAGCAAATGTTTTGACATTTTCAGTTCATCAGATCAAATCGCACCATGAATGAGAATTCTTACATTAGGCAGGGCTAAAACGGTAGAATGTGCACATCCACAATGTCTTTTTTTAAACAGATTTTCTATAAATATAACAATGAAATAGACAGCCAAGTCTTCATTTAGAAATGCCTTTTATTAGGGGGTATGCATTGGTAGAAAGTGAATACATGACTTCAGTTGGCACTGATAAATTAGAATTCTGGATTACATGTAGTATCACTTACACTGAAGGATATATTGTATAATTCTATGTTGTAGAGATTGATCCAGCTGGGGATTTGTCCATCAAATGTTGGAGACATTAATTCATTGCAGGGTGCTGTTTTTGAATGAGGCGTTAATGTCATGTCAACTTTGCATAAATCCTGGCTACTTTTTTTGAGGAAGTACAGTACATACAGTTTGATTTCTAAATTAGGTTTCTTAATTGCTGAAGATCAAACATTTCATCTTTTGTTGCATTTCATTATAATTTCTGCAGTTCTGCAGGGATTCGGTTTCTGAGTGAATAGGAAAAACAACATAATTATTTAAAAAAATAAAATTTAAAAGACAATGTCTAGCTTTTGTCATGAAAATATACTGAAGATATAGTAAAACAGAGAGGGAGAGAATTAAGAAATTTCCTCACCCACGTTGACTATACATTAGATGAGTATAGTTGGTTGTTTGTAGGCCCATATATACTATAAACTTTGTTTTTAAGTAGTTGTTTGTTTACACTGACTTTCATTAGTGATGGTAAATATATTCTCCTGATATATTCTCCTGTGTTTGGAGAGATGAAAGATAATTTAATTTTCCCTTGGCATTTATGGCAGGGTTGCAATTGATTAGGTCCTTTGTTTACTAGGTTACGATCAACTGCAGTGCTACTGTATATGAATGTAGGTCTAATGGCATTAACTCCCTATATTATTTAACAAGTTGTTTGAAATATCTTTTTCCAAGATGCCACAACAGAACTCTTTACCTTTACAGAATGGATTTGAAGCATATTTACAGGAAGAAGGTAAATATTTATACTTAGTATAGTATTTTAGTGGCAAGAATGTTTTGGACTGAAAGGGATTTTTATTTTCATTTTATGTGACAACAGATTTCTGTGAATGTGCAGTTGCTCTTCACTTGGGAAACAGTTTACTAACCAATTAACTAATCTTTACTCAGTACTCTGAAGGTTGTTTGTGCTTTTAATTATCCTTTTTAAAAAGGTACAGCAGATGGGGTGTAAGAAGAATTTAGAGCACCAAGCACAAAGATAAAATATGTCAAACAATCTGATTTTGTTAATTTTTATTGTACTCCTGCCAATTTAACTGTAAATGTTGTGTAACATTTCAAATGCTGGATTTATTATTCCATAATTTTATTTATGAACTCATACTAAATGACTTATGAACGAGTGGTTCTTCTTCAAGTGTTTTTTTTTTTTTAAATGAGATACATTCATATCATTAATATATTTTTGCTAAGCCAAGAGGTCAAGTATTGAGTCATAACATTTGAAATGCATTATTTTGATAGCACACATGGTCCAGACCGGTCCAGACCAGACCAGACCAGACCAGACCAGAACCGGACCAGATTATACCAGTGATCCCCTAAAATTATCAAATTTATAACTGCACTTATCATACAATCAGTGTTGGGGTTAGCATGTGTATACTATTTGCATAATCCTGTATATAGATAAGCACTCTGTTTATTAGGACTGCACCACTGAGTTAGATAGACTGTCTGACAGTAAGTCAGACAGTAACTTGAACTTTGGGTCTGTAAGTCAAACAGTTAGGTAGTTGGGCAGCCAAACAGAGTCACTCATTCATGCATTGAGTCAGACAGCTCTCTGCCTTCCAGTCAGTGAATGCAGAACATCAAAGGTTGGAGCCTCACACTGAGTGCCTAGTGTGAATGCTTTATGAGCAGAGTAACGCGATTAGAGTAGACTGTGTGATATTTCAATTGGTTAGTGCCCTGTAGCAGGAATGGGAACATGTTATGAATATGAAATGCTGATTAAGAGGACTGGTGGATTGACTGGCTTTACATTGAAACATAAAATCTTTAGACTGGGAAAAAACAAAATGGAGAAAAAAGCAGCTACTGACACCAGGAGTTGAATATTATAAGCATGATGGAACTCAAATTTAGAGCTCACATTTAATGGAATTAAATCTGAACTGAACACTAGAGTTAGTTTTATTTGTGACAGTTTAAACACAAATATCAATAATATTTTTCACTGGCATACAGTAAATAGATTCAAGTGTCCTTTCTTTTACATGATTTTATGGTTTTTTTTTTAACTTTTGAACATTCAGTCAGTATTAACTTCCTGTTAATTTCTTTGTAGGCCCTCAGTACCTGTCAGACTATGTGAGCCACATTTACCTAGGGAGTTGGGGATAAAGAGGGAGGGAGCAAAAAGTGCACAAAAAGATGAAGTTTATAGACGTGTAAGAGAAATGAAAGAGATTATATTAAATGAGAAGAGGTAGTAGAGCTGCTATTGAATGCTCTACAGAAAGGTTCTCACAGGCCTCACTGGTATTAAAAACCAAATTATTTACGACTAGGCAGAAAGGTAGCTGTGGCAGCAGCTGTCTTTTTCTCCAATATGATCCTTGGTGTGTGTGTGTGTGTGTGTGTGTGTGTGTGTGTGTGTGTGTGTGTGTGTGTGTGTGTGTGTGTGTGTGTGTGTGTGTGTGTGTGTGTGTGTGTGTGTGTGTGTGTGTGTGTGTGTGTGTGTGTGTGTGTGTGAGAGAGAGTCTGGCAGAATGTGTGCAAATTCATTATGCAGACTAGATGTCAAGATTGCCAGAAGGTTTGACATGGGAGGGAGAGAGATTACAAAAGCAGACAACAAACACCTGAAAAAAGTTGGACAAAAAGTGGCAGTTTAGCACATTTATCCTCTGTAGTGTAAGTACTGATATGCATCATTCGCAGCATAGTTGAAAGTAACAGATACAGATACTTCGCTGTACTATGTGATCACATTATGTAAATGGTCAGTTTGTTATAACATTTGTATGATTTTTTTTATGATTTTTTTTTTTTTTTTTTGCTGCTAATTAACCAATATTGGGCTTTCCCCTTAAACACGTACCATGAACTAATTTAAATGGACTGCATCCTTGTACAAACTTCAGTAATGCGGAATTAATTTAGGTCCAGCTGGTACATGCTAAGAATGTAATCTTATAAAACTGAATAATGTTACTTATGTTTATCATTATAATCATAATAAAAATACTTTTAGTCATAACACTATCGGTTTGTTAGGATTTGTCATCATGGGCACTTCAGGTCAACAGAGATAAATATAAAATATAATGGTGAAACAGGAGGACGTGATTTACAACTGATGCATTTACAGAGGACTTCATCACAGGCTCTGTTACCCAGCTGTGTATCTGTAACATGACAGCATTTTCAGTGTCTCTCCAGAAATGTTTTCATACCCACTGTTTCCTTTCTGGTTCAGTCCTTGACCTCTGTTAAATTAGGACAGGGACGAAACACATACACAAACTGGATTATGGAGTTTACTGAACATGGAAAGATTCATTTGAAAGACGGGTGAGTAACCAGCTACATGAACTAATTTATACTTAATATAATTAAAAATAATATGCGTAAAATAATCAGCGATAAAGTCCGTAATGGCAATATTACGTACACTGATTATAATCAATTTATTACAATTTATGTAAATACACTATGTTATGACAGTATTATTTAGTGACTCCACCTCACACCTAGTAACATACATACAACCTCGTACTTTTGAATTAATGTCATAGCCATTCTGCTTGAGAATTAATGGACTGACATTTGTGTATGTGTGGGTAACATGTTCTATTTTCCTTCCACATTAGTTAATGAAAGAGGAAATTGTTCATTTGAAGAATCTGAATACAGCATTATTGTCAGACTCTTATGAATATTCAATATGGCACAGCTCTCATGCACACAAACCAGTAGCAGCAATTACTGCTGTGAATGATAAATTATTGCTGGTGATAATAGGGAAATATTACTTAGGCTGAATGTTAACTAGTGCAACACAAGCCTGTCCACATTTGGCAAATGTTTTGTCCTGGGAATTATCAGACTGGACCATAACCTTGTAAATTTGGATTCCTAAACAGTGAACATTTTGAATCCTGGAAATGTAACGTAATGGTTATTATTATCATTAATTATTATTAATCTTTTTTTTAGAATTAATTTTCACCGATATATAATAGTTTATATAGTCCTCCACTAGAGCACTAGTATGTTTGTCAATTGCAAATTCCCCACTAACTATACTGTAATCATCTATATGGATAAAAAAAGTATGAAATGTAGAATTGCTATGTTACAGTGATTTAATGGAAAGGCAATCCAGCAGAAGGCTGAGAGAGAAGAGGACCTTAAGTGAGTTGGTATCGTTGAGGGACAATGATAGAGCCAGAGACACGAAGAGATTGCACAGTTTAGCAGGAAACATTTGGTGTCAGCGAGAGAGGTGGAGAGAGAGAGAGGTGGAGAGAGAGAGAGGTGGAGAGGTCATTTCTCCTCCTGAGCACATCCATTTCACAGTGTTTTCCTCAACTCTCCCTGTGGACATCACCTCTCTTCCCCTTCAAGCGATTATCCCTCCATCTGCCATTATGTATGTGGCACAAAGCCTTCACTTACACTCATACTTACCGGATCTGTGCACTCAGACCAAAGAAACTTCAAGCTTCCCCTGACGGCCATTAAAGGAAACCAGAGATTTTCAAGTGCTGCCGACTGCATATGCATTGTATACATTGTATACGGCATTGTATACATTAAATCTGCCAGGTGCATTGACATTTTATTAATACTGTTTTCAATGTTTACTGTAAGATGATAATTAACAGCCTATAGTCACACAGGATAGGGAAGCCTCTCATTCCTTTTCAGAGCAGTGGGGTAGACGGAAAGTGAGGGCAGCATGCTGGGAAATATAAATACTGTAAATAATACATAACATCACATGCAATTAATCATCTAATCATATAATCTTTAAAAATGACTCTGAGATCTCTGTGTACCTCATCCTGCTTGGAGTATACACATTATATTTGAAACCAAGTGTTCCTTTTGTCTTCATCTGACAGTTGGCATGCAACAAAGGTCCTTGGCAGGAATCAAAACAAAAATGTTGTGGTTTTGTTGTATGCGCAGTAACAATAGGCAGCAGGGGCACCCCTCAAGCTGAATTTTGATGAACACTGCAGCAGGATGTATGTTGGCAGGTCGTTTTGTATGATCCAACTTTTTGTGAAACAGGTTAAACAACAAAAAACAAAAGCTTTCCAGTCCTGATTGTGGACTTGGCTCAAAAGTATGGCTTACTTTTGAATGTCGACAAGCAGTCAGTACATGTTTTTGACTGTAAAATGGTAAACAGATCTTCTCCAAATTAGAAATGTAATGGATAGCTAGGCTACACTAGGATATCCAAATAATCAATGAAAATAATTTTAGCAGCTTCTCAGGTACCACTGATGGTACTGAAATTTCGTCCTATGATTATTAAGAATTCTTACATAGATTAGCCAAATTTTAGAATTGGTGTTATTTATCACAGCTTTAAGCTTTGATTTGACAAAACATTTTCTTGAAGACAGGATTTCTGATTTATTGCACACATTTATCTGATGTTGAAAACATGTTTTTGCAGTTTCGAATATGACTTGTTTAGTTGAGAGCATTTCCCTGAAGATTTGAACAAGTCAGTAAGGGACATTGATTGTCCTAGCAAAAATTAAACAACTGGATCATGTCTGAATCAACAGTTAATGTGTCACCTCTCTTCCCAGATGTATTCCTTTTTTGTGATGGGAGTAATACCATGCCACTATTGAACACTCTGGTAGTTGATGGATTAAAAAGCAATAAGAATGTTGATTGGCATATGCTGGGCCATCAGAAATGACCCCAATCATGAATTTATGGGGGATCAAATACAAAGCCTGATACAGTGACTTTTACCACCTTTCATTATAATGGAGGGTCTATATAATCACTTAAGATCATTATGTTAGTAATGACTGGTACTGACCTTTTCCTCTGTATGGGATGACTGGACCAGAGCAATGCAGTAAAAGCAATCCCAGTCAGTGTGAAGCCTTTATGACTTAAGGGGACTTGATGCTTGTGGTACCTTCCTTTCGGCATATTGTATCTATATGCTATTCACTCAGTAATAATTTTCTCACTGTCCAAATCCATCTCTCAATTTTTTTTTCTAAAGGATGAACTTATCAGATTTTAGTGGTCAAAGGTCCAAGGTCTATGTCAGAGCAGCCTCACATCCACCCCAGTCATGTGATCACGTTATCTCAGAAATGCCTGAAGGGAATTTGATTACATATGGCACAAACGTCCACTTGGATTCAAGGATGGACTGATTAGAATTTGGTTGATAAAGGTCAAGGTCACATGGACTAACAATGCTAGGCTCTAATTCTAGGTTTTCTTTTAGGTTGCGGTCTCTCCAGTCACCTGAATAATCAAGAGAGATGGTTTTGAATCGTATAATCCTGCAGGTTGTGCTTGACTGGGTTTTGATTTGTGTAGCTTTACAGTGTTTTCAATTTGAATTTAGCATTTTGCTTTTGTTTTCCATAAATATTCGTTTCTCTTGTGTTAGTGTCCTTTTAGTTGTAGATTCAGGAAAAGTGATACATTTTAAGGGAAAGTATAGAGGTTCAACAATGGAAAGTACAGAAAAAAACATCTCTACTGCTTTGAGCTTTTTATTTCATGCTGTGAAGACAAAATTTGTAATTCAAAAGAGTGCGATGAGTTCTACAAAGTAGTAAATACAAAAAAAAATACACATATGTGTAAGCCTCCTACACACTGAAACTATCCTCATTTTTCATGGTCTCACCTGGATTTTTACTTCCGTACGGTGTCTCTATGTTGCTAGAAGTATGATGGACATAGATTGGAGAAAGTGCACATATGGTTTCCAGAAACCTCGAAATAATTCACTGTGGGGCAATATTAAAGCCTTTTTATGGGAGTGAAGACGAAGGTTACACCATCACCAATCCAATTAATCAAATTTAAGTAGGGTAATCAATTTGTTAATCATGAGATTTTTTTTCCTGAGAGATCCAGAATCAGGAAACAAACCCTTGGGGAAACGGAAGAAATTGGTACTGTGGGGTTTAAGTTTTTCCTGCTTTTTGGGACACTATATAATGAAGAACTGCTAAGCCATAATTGTAAAGGAGGCATGCTAATTAGCACAAACCACTTTGAACATGGGAGTGGGAACTCAGGCCTTGAGTGATAGTCAGACACCAGAAACTAATGATGATCAGGAAAGTTGGACTTCACTGAAGAATGCAGAACATATTTTTTTTAGATTTAACATTTGTCAGATATCAGTACCAGCACTTATACAATCTAATGCCACAGGTAAGGTTAACATCTTGAATCCCCTGTAGGGTAATCTTAGTATTATATGTTGCTCTTGCTGGCTGTTGTCCTTCTAGCTGTGAGAAAGGATTATTGAGTCGAAGAACAGGTTATGGGTGCTGGGTCTATCCCGTCAACTCACCGTCCTGTTACAAACTCAATTTTTCCACCCCATTAAAAACAACCCAACACAAAAGGGGAAGAAGCAAACCCGCAGTTGCAGCTACTGGCCCGTCCATATGGCACAGCAACTCTCTAGGTTGTAGAATAAGTGTAATATCTAATGTTCTTGCTATTAAGGTAACATGACCATGAACTGATATTATCATGCATTCCCACAAATACTATACTGTTACTATACATGATAACATATAGTTGATTGTGTTTGTTTATGCCCTTGCATTCTACTAATGCAGCTTGTCAATAATTAATATTTTCAAAAGTAAGGTTGAATATAAATTGAAATTAAATTAAACAGAGCACATGGGGACACTGTTAAACGGGGAATTTGATTTCTTTTACATGCAGTTTCCTAATTTATATCATTCATTGTAACAAATAGACATGATCACTGCAAATTCTTTCAAATTACATTCTTTCTAGTTCCTGAGTGGTATTACCTTAAATGGATTAGACCTCATATATATGTGTGCTTATGGGCCAATATGACTCATCTACAGATTTTGAAATTAACTTTAAAAGAGATACTCTGATTTATAAACTTTGCAATTCTGTACTGTATAGTCTGTCTTAAACATAGTATTTTTTACTTACTGCTTTGAAACAATAAACCTTTTAAACTTTAAACTCTGGATGGGAGTTCGCAATATGCCATACAACTGCAGACAGTCACCACCCTAAATATTTTCTAATCAAAGGTTGACGATTCGTGCATATAAAGTCAAACCTTAACGTGGAGAAAGTGGCATATTTGTGTTATAGACAAAAAGAAACCTGAAGCGCTTTGTAAACAGTGTCTGAAAATGTGTCTGAAAAAAAAGAATATGTTAAAGTCATACATATGTCATACATTTTAATGTTTATTTTTTTTGTCAGCATAAAAGAGACATAGAGTGCTGTATTGTACTATAAAATCCATTCTACCAAGCCTATGAAATGCTTGGTTTATGGGGTTGGGGGGCTAATCAAACCTTCTACATGGCCATATTACTGTTAGACTGTTTAATGAAGATGTTGTCGTATAAAGTTTTTCTGGCTTACATGTCAGCTACCAGCTTGAGATTAACATTTCTGGGAACTTTTCCAAAAAGAGTAGTCAAAATTGCGCACATAAAATAAATAATAATGATGTTTTTTCTTATTTAAAACCTTTTTTTTCTCTCTCTCTCTCTGTTTAACTGCATCATGCAGCATGGCATGCATATTACGACTGACCTTCTGTAACAATCATACATAATGCATATCCTTTGGTAGTTAGCCCTTTAATCGGACCAATTGATTATAGCTACATCTGGCTGATCAATCACTTCCGAGTGGCCGTTTTTCAATGACACGGGTACCAACTGTTCTGGACTGGATAGATAAGAGGGCTTGTTCTTAATTTTGAACAGGACACAGTGTTCTCAGATTTGCTTATTGTTTGCAACTGGGATCTTCCTCCCTGTGCAGCCAGCGCTTCATGATAATCACAAGGATATATATCATCAATCAAATAATCCAACATTCAAATATAAATATTGGGTGCAGTCAGCTATCTTTTTATTTTCTCCTACGGTATGGGAATGTTGTTTTATTTATTTCACTCCCAGGCATTCTGTATCAGTTTAGTTTCAAGTACATCTGTATCTTCCCTTACCACTGACCTTGGCACTAGAGTTTAAAAAGGTAGGAAGTTAAATGCATGTAAAAAAGTATGGTTTCCTTGTTACCCCCAACTCAAAGCTACACCGACTTATCCACAGCTTCTCTCACCATCCAGCGTTTGACTAGATGGGTTTGAATCTCGTTAATTTTTTCACATCACCTGTCTTTGTTGCTAACGCTAATATAGTGATAGTATTGACATAAATCTCTCCAGAAAGAGAGAGAAAGAAACAGTCTGTTCATTGATTTTTGAGCAATATGTGAGACTATAGTACTAACTAGTACTTCTACTTTTTTTTTCTCTCTACAGTGGTTGCTGACTATGTGAGTCGCTGCAATGAGAGAAATCAGAATTGATGCACAATAACCACCAAATAGAGCTGTTAGTATGACATAATGACTGTTATTGTCATGTCACCCACAAAATAATGAAATCCGAGTGATATTAACATCTGTGGCAATGAAAGCTACTGTAGTTCTTACAGTGTAGGTACGGTGTTTTGTCACTTACCTAGAAGGGCTTGACAGACAGAGACAAAGAAGCAGGACAAGTGGCAGTCTTAAGATGGACAGCTAGATAAATAAGGCATCTAAAATTGTTCAAAAGAAAATGAGGGCCATCAATTTCACAGTGAGAGAAAAATTGATTGAACTCATGAAGAGACAAGTAGAAACAAGAGGAAGAGGAGGATAAGAGGGATTGATGTAACTCAATCTATAGGCAGCTAGTGTACAGGTTCCCAGGAAGTTATTGATTTGAGGCCAGTGCTGATCTTGATACTGTAAATAAACACCTCCGCATTTGTACAGGCAGAGTCAGCTAATAAGTAAAGGTTGGGGTGAAATGCCCTTGGATGTATCGATGACACTGGAGTTGGGAATCCCACATCCCTTGATTCTTAAATGTGGTTAAGGATGTGGTAACCAACATAAGAAGTGATCAAACTTTGTCAAACCAAACTGCTAAAAGGTGGCGTGATTTTTTTTTGTAGACCTAAATAGGGGAATCTCTGTGTCCTTTCCAACAGATTTTCTTAGAAAAAATAGAATAAACTAAAATAGAACTGTGAAATATTGGCATTAGTCTTGTAAATACAGTATGTGTGGAACACTCCCAAACAACAAACCCATGAATTATTTCATCAGATAACCTACTTGGAACATTGTGTCATTGCCCAGTTTTTCCCTCTCTGTCTTTTTGTTAAACATGTTAAACTCCTTGTTGGCAACACTTTTCATGGAATTCCAATAATAATGTTATACATTGCAGGCCTCCCTAAATCCTCAAGTGCCTCCACTGTGAATAAATTTTCAGCAAGGCGTAAAGTGGGTCGAACTGGCAGTCAATGGTTATGTGACTCCATTCAAGGAGGCACTATTAATAGTGAAAGGAGAGGTAGGACAGAACAGCTGTGGGAAATACTTAGAGCAGTTGCTGTGTCTCTTGTTATTATGTTGTTTGAGTGTGTGCCTCAGTGTCTGTGCATGCTTTATACGTATAAAAGAGAGAAAAAAGTGACTGACTCAGATCCAGTCAGTAGATGGTAAATGACGTGCCCTTTCCCTAAAGTTGATAAAGGGCACACAAATCTTGTTTCAAAGTGCTCATCAGCGTGGTATGGGCCCATCAGTTATGAAGGGGAACTCTGTAGAATCATTAGTTACAAAAAAGAACAATTTCACGTAGTTTCATCATCTAAAGGCAATCCCTGTGTGTGTGTGTGTGTGTGTGTGTGTGTGTGTGTGTGTGTTGGCACACGTACAGCATTTTTTTAAGTGCACCCTTATGACTACTACAGTTTGGAGATCAGAGAAAGCAAAAAAGAATTGTCAAAACGCTTGTGTGCATGCATGCGTGCGTGTGAGAGTATTTAAGAGTATAACATCAGAATATGTAACACCAACTTTTAACCCTGACAAGGGAACTGTTCTTGTTGAGAATTGGGGCATTAGTTATACAGTGAGTATATAGTTACAGACACGTGTGGTCCTCTGTAAGAAGATTTATAGGAGCAGTGCTAGAAGTCATGTCAGCACTTTACAAACTTGGTGTCTAGTCTACATACAACCACAGATACGAAGTATGTTTGCAAAAACATGAATACGCACACGCCCACATGAGCACATACTGTATAATTTACAGATATTCAGCACAAATCACTACACATGTACACACAGGGATGCACACAATAGTTCAAAACAGTAAAAAATTCCCACAGTGAAAGATGCAGGCTCAGCTTTATTAACTAGTGCTATTTGTTAAATTCCAGACTCTATCCCCAAGTGTAGATTTCCCAAGAGAGATGGTTGAAAACAAATGACCTCCCCAATTGCATTCCAGTGAAGGATATACAGGATTTTTCATTTATTTCTCTCTCTATTCTTTTGTACCTCACTTGAAAAGCTTCTCTTTTGAAATCTCCTTTTATCCCTTCAAAGATCCGCAGAGATAAAATTCTCCACCTGCTATTCTTTCTGTTTTTGAAATATGATGACCCCCCCCCCCCCAACCCTTCAAAAGGTCTAATTACATTAAAAGCTATTTTACTTCTCAAAGGTCGATTGCTGTAGATTGATGATTACAGTAATGGAATAGAAGGTTAAGTTAAATTTTCTTCTCGCCTTGCTCAGATGCATGCTTTTTATCTAGCTATTTATAAATATGTTCAGTTTTGCACAGCTTTGTCACAAACCCAAGTACAGGTAAACTGACACACAATCAGTCCCCACTCTCTCTCTTGGACTTCGTTATTTTTCTTCTAAGGATGTGTTCTAGGGTCAGTGTGTCACTCAAATACCTCAGTTAGAAAATGTAGCTCTGGCTGTTGTTAGCAAACCATTCTGACTGTCTATGCCAACAGCTCTTGCAAACAAACCCACTCACACAAACAAGCATTCAGTTGTTGCCTCTACTCTTAGCATTTGGCAAAGGCACCTGACAAGTCCTTGCAATGAGAAATACTGCTATGACCAGGAAATGAGACTTGGAACAGAATTTTTCTTACTCACACGCTTAATGACCACTCCACAACATTACACAGAGACACAATAAAACTCTCTGAGTTCCACCAAACAAACCGCAAAACTCACTGGAAACCTTTACTGGTGTGTGCGTCCAGGCATAATTGAGTCTGTTGCATTTAGAGGAAGAATCGGACAAGAGACACTCAGATTGCAACACTTTTGCACTGAGACAGTCATGCTCCTACTCTGAGAGAGAGAGAGAGAGAGAGAGAGAGAGAGAGAGAGAGAGAGAGATGCCATGAGCTCGGGGACCGTTCATGAAGGTTTTTGAATTTCAGGGATAAGTATTGCGGCATCAAAAGCACAAGAAAGACAGAGGTTTTGAATGTAAGTAAGAATGAATTGAATCCCTTTTTTTCCCTCACAGGGCATAGTAATTAAACACATTTATCATTACCGGAAAATCCCAACTCCAAGGAAGGCAGACAGTGTAGCAAAGGGAGGGAAACTGAGCAAGATTAGTGAAAGAAATAGAGCGATAGTGAGAGAGAGAGAGAGAAAGAACTCCTCCTGCATACCATTTGTGGGATAGAAATGGTTTGCAGCAGTAACAGTCTTGAGTTTATAAGATGAAAAGGTAGGTTATATTTCACAGAATTAACAGCCTCAACCAGGCACTCTAGGCTTGAATTCTTGCGTACATGGAGCAGAGTATTGAAGCTAAAGGAGGATGGGAGGGTAAAATAGGAAAACCAACAGTATGCACAAGCTGTCACCTAAATTTGGCCCTAATAAAAGTGTGGTCAAGCCTTTGGAACCTGTATAGGGTTTCACATGTACTCCCAGTTCTAGGTTTATAATTCTTAACCTCAATTTCAGCAAACGCTAGTGGTACTATTCCAGTCTTTCTGTATATTTGCCTTTCAAGCTAATATGAGCAAAAAAAATGAACTGTCCGTGCACCACAATGTCCATCAATCTGTCACAACCAAAGCAGGAAATTAACAATTACCCTTCTTGTCCGTTTGTCCAATTCTGTGTCTGTGTCCTCCTGTCTGTCTATGTATGTCTGTTTCCCTTTCTGTCTGCTGAATTTCCTCTCTATCATTGAACTATAGAGTGCAGCAGGAAATTAACAATTACTCTGCTGATTCTATCCCTTGGTCCCTGTCTACATGCTGTAGGAGGAAATCAATGGCTATCTCTCCAATGCCCTGATGCCTGTGTTAGTTATTCAGCGCTGACTACGTGGTGGTGGTTGATGTTATGAATATGACTGTTGGGTGGGCAGTCAAGAACATTTTGTTAAGGGTTTGCTCATGGTGCTTGGTTTTCTTTAGAGATGACAACAATCATCCTGGTTTTGACCTTATGAACACATGTACATCCAAGCTGTGTTTGTTCCTTGTGACAATAGTGTGTGTGCATTTGTGTGTGTGTGTGTGTGTGTGTGTGTGTGTGTGTGTGTGTGTGTGTGTGTGTGTGTGTGCGTGTCTGCACAGGTGTATTTAAGTCGTGTTTAGAGGTTTGTCTATATCATTGCAGCCACTCATTATTGTTGTAATTAAATTGAGGCACACTGTGTACTGCTCACACATGCACATACAAAATTAGACTTGTTGACTAACAAAAGAAAAAACAAGAGTTGCAACAACATCTCTTATTGTCAATGAAAAATGTAGCTGTATTATGTTAATTAATCTCTCTCTTTCCTTTTTCATTCCCTCTTTCATGCCTTATTTCTATGCTGATGTCACTCCTCTCTGACAAAGGTAAGAGTAACACAAGTGTGCATGAGTGTGCATTAGTGTGTGTATGAGTGCATATATACATCCATTTGTAGTATCGGTATAGTAGTGGTTGTCATTGCTGCCTCCCAAGTAGCTGACCTAGGTTCAATTCCTGACAAATGTGTGATCTGTCGAACTAGTTCTCTGTAACTCTAAATAGGAAAAGTGGATTAGAAAATGGATGGATGGATTACGCCTCTTGACATCTGCCTGCAATGTTAGTGTGAAATCTTGTTTCTCTCTCTCTCTTTCTCTCCATCTGTCTCTGTCTCTCTCTTCATTCAGTCATTTCCAGGATACTTGATATACTAAAGTATTACCTGTAACCCTATAGAATATTTTCACCAGTATACTGTATAATGTATTGCAGTTTGTATGTCCAGGAAGGCCAATTTTAGGTTTAGCAAAGACAGACTGATATTCGTCATATAAAGAAAATCCCAGTATGTTTAGATTTGGTATAACAGTGTGCTTAATGTCAATGATTCCATTCTGTTGCAGATTCTTAACGACAGTAAAATGACCTACTGTATAAGGAGATAGTTGAAGAAGTAATATATAGGAAGGACATAAAATGCACTACCTTGGCGTCATATCCTGTCTTTCATTGCCCTGAAGTGTATCATCACAGTCAGTTAGTCACTATTCTCACCTTAGCCTTCCTTGCTAGCATGACAAAACTGACAGTTATCCTGAGGGATGACCTCATAGGAGTCATAGGAGTCATGAGTCATGTAATGCTAAAAGTAAAAAAAAACCCACTGATGATCATTTCATCAACAATCTATGATTTTCCCTCAAGAACAACATTATGAACCACTGCACTGGCCTTACAAAATATAATGCATCACATGGGTTTAATGTTTGCAGCATGTTAGTAGTTTATGTCATGCACAAACTTAGTACTTGGACATTTGCAATAGAATCAAATGCTCTCTACTTTGTTCACTGGCAATAACAATTTTGTTCTGAAAACAGATGGGCAGTATGATGAGATTAAACTGTAAAATGGAAAAAGTGGTAGACATCACCCATCACAAATGTATGATCCATTCAATCTATTTTTAATATACATTGCCCTGGAAATTCAATGTCAGCTCCACATAATAAAATTTTCAAATTACGGAAGTGTAAGAGAATTATCAAAGCAATTTTTGTATGGTTAAGAGGTACTTTATCACGGTCTTGTATAATGCCACAGTAAGCTACAGCACAAAGACATTTAAGATAGCAGATGGTGGACACCATATCATAGACGCCCTTTGGATTTAATATAAGTCAATACAACAGCTCTGTGATGAATAGTAAAGATGTTTTGACGTTCATCTTTGTTGAGACTCTATGGTAATTCTTGTGGCTGCAAATAGTGTTGTTGCTGCAGCCTACTACAAATATAGTATTGTAAAATTTTCACATCAACACTAAATAATACTGTAAACTACTGCTGTAAAATTAAAAGTCCCATATTTTTGATATCCATAAGAGGATACAGGGGGATTACTACAGGAAAAAAAAGCCAAACGTGTTGGGCCAGCGCGAGCCACCAGGATAGCTTTAATGCTCCTTGGCATTGATTTTGAATTCTACAAGTCTCTAAACAACTACTGGAGAGATGGGCACCATTCTTCCAAAAAGATTTTCCCTCATTTGGTGTTACAATGATGGCGGTGGAGAGTGCTGTCTAACACGTTCCAAAAATCAACATGGGAAACTCCCTTTGTACAATAGGAGCCCTTAAAGGATAACTCGGATACAAAGCAGAGCAGTCCTCGTATTTCACTGAGTTGTGCACGTTACCATGGTCTTGTGCTCACCCCTTTTTACTACACACTGTAAATATCATAGAGTAGGTGGATTTTCTGAGCCTGTTGTATCAAAATGAAATGTTTAGACTTTTGCCTTTGGACCTGGAGTTATAAAAGCATAATTCCTCTTTATGAGAATCACAGCAATTTAAGAATGTAGGGTCAAATCCCATACGTTTTTTTCCATTCCTCTCACCATTTAGTAGGGAGATAAGAGATAAGATGAACATCACTGATCCCTTATGAGAAATGAGTTCACTAATGCAGCAAATAATAGATCATACAGAAGATTAAATACAATAGCAGTAACATTGGCTTTCAGATGATGTCCTCATCATCCTAATGCACAACTATCATTGTCAACGGTTCCAATTACTGTACCTTAGCTATTGGCATATTTACACATTGCAAAGCATAATGAGACAATCTACAGAGCAACTTGTTAGGCCGAACATAAAACGGCACAGGGAAGTTTAGACCATTATTCATACCGCAAGACAGAAACAACCTTGTACGAAACATGACATAGCCAAAATCAAACATGACTTAGTTAAAATGGAAACACAACGTGGCAAAATATTTCATGTCAGTTCTGCTCTACACGATTGGAGTGTTTTGTGATGCTGTCACCCCGTGAAAGGGAAGTTGCCTTAATCTGGAAAGATCTGGAAAGAGGGTGTTGCTGCAGCTAAATGGAAGTATAGTATTTATCCCCACAGCCAGAGTCAGAAATAGCAATGGAATGGTTGAGAAAATAGCCTGAGGAACTGTTAAATCCACACTTTGACATCTCTCTCCCCACTACCCATTTGGATGCATGGATGCCGACACAAAATACAAAGCATACACATAGTTCACACATACACACACATATACACCACATTAGGTCTAATCATAGTCTGAAACCCATAGTAGTGTATATAGAGTCTTGCTCTGGAATGTCAGACAGAGAGGATAGATATTGTCAATTTTTCTGTTTGTTTCTCAGCATGGGTTTTTTTAAATCTGCAATTTCTCTTCACATTTTATACTATACGGACATATCTTGGACTTTCTGCAGACAGCTAGTTATGCAGGTAGTCAATCAGTCAGACAACTTGGCAGATAATGAGGCCCAAAATCAGTGACACCTACTTCGACTCGCAATATTTTTTTTTTTAAATCACCATTAAGCATATAAACAGCTAGCCTTTCAGTCGGGCAGCCCATGAAGTGTGTGACTTCAGGTATTTCGGCCCATTAATAGTTTCTGGATCCGCTAGTACTGCGAGCACTTCTCACATGGCTGTCTGTGGCTGAGAGGTGTGATGGTACGATGTGTGGTCATTTGTGAGGTAGTGTCATATAATGGTAGTTAGGACGATGGAAGTGATGGAGGAAACAGAGTGTGGGTGGAGGGAGAAGGGAATGAGCGACAAATTAGGTCAGGAGGATAAATGAGAGAAATGAAGTAGAGGTAAGGAGATAGGGAGGAGGGGAGAAGCTGTCTGGAGGTCAGTGAATGTATTGTCTTAGCATTATTCTATGAAATGGAAAACACACATGCACACACATGCACACACTCATTCAGAGTAGCAAAATGCTGGTGCTGCAAGAAATAATCTCTTCATCCATCAACTGTGTTATACCTGATCCATCATGGTCCACACATGTCTGTTGCTGCCTACATGGATGTGACTCCCGCACACACGCATACATATTTGAAGTATGGATGGAGATAAGACATTGTGTACAACTGATCCGTGCCTACCTATAACCAGATATCCATCAGTAGTTTTTTTTTTTTTAATCTATCATCAACAAGCGTATTGCTTCAGAGAAATAAGATATGAGAAATGCCAGGCAGGAAAGCTAAATCATTTTTTTAGAAAGATCATTTCTTGGCAAAGGCCCATATTATCTCACAAACCAAGAGGAAATTGCTAACCTACAGGTTTTTTTTTTCCCTTTCAATAAGTATTTCAGCTTGATACTGGCGTAGTAAGAGAAAATCCATCACAGATTGTTGAGGGTGAGAGAATGCACTTTGCCTTTTGATGTACTGGTTAAGAATTTAGATATAATGTGTAGCCACTCATTTCATCAAACATCCCATTTAGAAATGACCAACAATTCCTCACTTAATTGTGTCAAAGAAAAATTAAACATTGAGTAGAGGTTTTCAGTAAAATTAAGGATTAAGTAAATATGGCAACACCATCAGAATTCTTCACATGGTCCATTCAATGGTTGTATTTAATTAATTTTTTAAATTCATAAACAGCTGGTGTGTGGGTGTAGCTTATAATTTCTGTGTGTGTGAGTGTGTGTGTGTGTGTGTGTGTGTGTGTGTGTGTGTGTGTGTGTGTGTGCGTGCGTGCGTGCGTGCGTGCGTGCTAGCGTGCTCTTGTGGCTTTACATGGTTGTATACATCCTGTTACCTGGCAATTTAAACAGTTTACATAGTAATTTTATTCAATCTGTCATTGGACAGTTTTTAGTTAGTTAAAGATTTCAGTTATCGTCAATATTTAAATGTGCAAATTTCAGAATCTTCCACTTGTCATAACCACAATTTTAGGCCTTGAGTCTCATCTGCAGTTTAAGAATTTTTTAATGAAAATAAAAAGTTACCTTGCCAGAAGGTCAATTCAGTAGCTCTAATGAAGCTTTTGATTGCTTAAAATGATTTTCTTGGCAGATGAATTGCCCAGTTGTCATGGAATTGTAGATGGTCAAAGTTCCATTCTTCTGTACACCTTAGGGCTTATAATCAGTTCATTCTTAACACTGGGAAGAGCAGTTGACAAAACATTCTTGCCACAAGGTCTATTAAAAAAAAGAAAAATCATTTTGCTATGTGTTTCATGACTTGTCTAAAATATTAAGTCATCATTGTCATATCCATGCTTCTATGCTTTTGATATGGGGTAAACTTTAAATGCAGGCTTTTCGTCAGAGATTTAGTGTTATCAAAGCTTTGCTAAAAGTCACTTTTGATTTCTCTTGTGCTTTAGTCTTACTTCCTGGCTTAAATAATAAAGTAAGGCAGTTAGTCAAGTGACTCATTATGAAGTCTGATTGCGGCAGGAATGTAGCAGCTGCCAAAACGCTCAATGCTTATCATCTGGAAAAAGGGTTGAAGGTTGCGTGTGTGAGTGGATGCATGTGTGTTTGTGTCTTCTGTTGATTTTGACAGGAGGAGACACACTCAGCTGAGTGCTTTTATCATCAGACAGAACTGCCCTAAAAGTTTTCCGCTGTATTCCCTCTGGGTGACAAGCACTATATTTTGGACTAATTAAAGTGATATTTCACTTTGGTGTAACATTTACAATTTTCACAACTTATATCCACACTGAAGTTCCTGAGAGGTGAGCCACCATCATTGGCGGCCTCGTAATTAACAATGACTCTCGGTTTTCCCTTCTGGTAGTCAGGAATTCACACATCAAATACTTTTGCTAAATAAAGCTAGATAATGTCATTTTATGTTTTTCTATGTGGATAACTTTGCCACTAGGTAATTTAAGCCCATTTATAATCATAAAACTTGGAGGGGTGTTTGGGTTTTAAAAGAAAAAAAAATTTTTTTCAACTACACTTTGTTAAGAAGGTTCCTACAATGAGGCAGAGACTCATGTTTGCTTCAGCTTCTTTATTTCACCCCCCATTAATAGAGTGTTTTAGTAAAAAAGGCTTAATAGAATGGCCGAATGAAAATTGAAAAATATACTATTGAGATTTCAGAATTCAGATTTCACTCAAAAACACACAGCAGAAACACTTTAGCAACCAGAACCTTTATGCTGAATCCCAATGGTTTTTTTTGGATCCCACAATGAAGATGCACGTAGTGTTCTCTGTGGTTTTCTGTGTATGTTTTAACCATAAGAGGGCAAAAAAATTAGATTTTAATTTTCTTAGAATTAATCTTCTGTTTTTGCAAAGAAGACTAGAGAGGAGCAAAGACTGTAAAACAGTCCTCAGACTCTCATGGACACACACACACATACACACACACACACACGCACACACACGTGCAGGCACAAACAAATCCTATATGTTCTTATCTGGATTGGGGTTGCTATACACAGTAAAACCTCTGTTGTGCTGAAACACCAGGTTTCATATCACATGTGTATCATAGCCAGATCTGACATCATCTCTGGAGCCTGTGTGTTCATGTTGGTGGACATGCGCATGTGTGTCTGTGTGAGTGCGCGAGTAAAGACTTTAACCATGAGCAGCCATCCAGAATGCTCATCTAGTAAATCCAACAGCTTGACCGCTTTTTGCTGTGGCAGCAACACAGAGACACACTTTCTGTCACACAGATTGCACGCACGTACACGCACACGCATACGCATGCACACGCACGCACACACACACACACACACACACACACACACACACACACACACACACAGAAACCCTTGCCCCATGCTGTTATGCCCGACATGCCAGTGTATCGACTGTGCCATAAGCTGAGCTCAGATCTGGCCACTGTCACTGCTTTGAAGTCCTAGTCACAATATTGTGTGCGTGTGTGTGAGATAGTCTGGACACATTCTGAGGGTTTTCTTTTTTTTTTAAATTTGTGCTATACTCTGAGGTTGTTCAGATTTCTATTTTGACGAATTTTTCTGTTGTCCCCTTTCTCTCAGAATTTCTCTCTGTCATCCTTCTCTCTCTCCATTCGGATGTGTAACAATCTTCTGTACCACTGATCTATACTATCCTGTCTTAGCTTGCCATGATGTAACTGCATAGAACATTTTGAAGTTGTTGATGATGAAGTTATTGTTTAATAAGATACTCTTCTTTTACCATTTAATTATTTTGCTTTTAGCTAATGCTTAGCTTTGCTTGAGTGCCACTCAAGTAGTAAATATGTATCCCATTGCTGCTACATCTGCCAGTCACACTTACAACATAACAAACCACAAAGAGAATAGTGCAGGAATGAATTAAATTGAACAAAGAAAAAAAATATTTGAGTACATCATTGCAAGAACAAAAGTTATAAATTAATGAAAATTATTTTTTTTGTGCTTATTTTATCATTAGCACACTGATGATAAAACATTAATTCTGCAGGATCCTGTGTATTGGAGAGATACTTTACTTCTCACCAATTCACCATTTAACCCAGATGCACATAGACACATGTACACAGACCACTAATAAGCATAACATAACTTTCTCTTGTGTATTTGAGTAATAAGAAATGTTTTTAAATTATTTTTTTGTATGTTTGCTGTGTGCATGTTTATATGTCTAAACATATAAACATGCACGCAAGCGGGGGGGGGGGGTGCCATAAATACATGAAAAGATTTTTACTAATAAAGGTATTGTAGTGTGCAAAGAAGGGCAAATCAGGAGCATCTGCACTGTAGGGAGGGTGGTTCCAGTTTGTGTGTGCATGCGTGTGGGAGTGCGTGAGTGAGTGAGTGAGTGAGCGAACAGGAAAGAGCGAATGCCCTCAGACCATGAACAGCACATTTACCTTTCCTCTGCACCGATACACCCCTGTACTCCCCAGTGAATGTGAATGCACGTGCACACATGTTACATACATACCCACCTACATACATACATGTACATATATACACATACATAAACATTTACATACTGTATCTCTCTTTCACTCTCTGTCTCTTGTCCCCTCTCAAAGCAGTTTCCCTGCTTTCATATGTGTGGCCCTCTTCGAAAAACCTTTGAAAGGAGGAAGGACAGACTGAGTCCTTCTGCTTTTAACTGAAACTGGATTGGTTGTAACAGAAAGAGTAACGTGTGTGTTTGTGTGTAATTCTGTGAGCTTGCATACTATATTCCAAATGGTGATGTTGGAATAATGTGATATGAATGGCTGTGTGAGGTGTGCTGACAAATTCAATGCCAGATATCAGCATTTTTCTGACTGGAAAAGCTGAAAGTTCATAAAATTAATGGGATATTGAAAATATGGATATTTGTCAAAGGAACTCTTACAACCCAGTGGGCCTATTGTTTGTTTTGTTTTTTTTTCCCAAAATGATTTTTTTTTTAAATATAAATCTCATGTATTGTAATTATATGATGCAATTTATAATATTGGGGTTTAATTTAATTGACTGCCAGATATATATTGATAACATTGCCTTGGTAATCAACAATAATAGTGTAAATGTGACTAAGTCAGTGTAGCACATCTTTTTGTAAAATTATACATATGCAGTTATACATGCATCTTCCTGTCTTTGAAAGCTGCCTTCAGTGTCATATTCTGAATTGTAAGGTGCCTTTCTTCAATTTGTCAAACATATGATCCATCAAGCAGCACTTTATTTTAATTACTCTTCAGCATAGTTTGCCATTTACTCAGGCAATTTTCTTTCATCAGAAGTCAGGCAGTAACCAGAGGTCTGAAACTATTCTAATAATGTATATTTTATCAAAATGAAACTTGATAGATATGTTTGTTTAAACAGATATTGAGTCAGATTCTGTGCCATTATCGATGCACAATAGTTTGATTTCCATATTGTATGCAGAAGGGTATCAGTAGGTTGTACGTATTTTGTGTTCTCCATTTTAATGTTTTAACTTGAGATGTAAACTTTTTATGCAAGGTTCAGATTGAACTGTTTTCCACTCCACACTTCCACATCTCTCTGCCTCGTAGAAGGAGAGAGATGTCATTTTTGCTAAATAAGGAGAGTCATTAAGCCAATCACTACTCTTTTTAATACTAAATAGTAAGTTCCGACTGATTGTTATGGGTCAAGTAGTAGTAAATTGCAAAAACAACTTTGAGATGCCCACCAAGAGATTTTTTTTTTTTTTTTTTTTTGGCGGGGGGGCAACATTTATAACATTTACAAGTGAGGCAACAGGCCAAATGCCGGTACAATGGAGTATAGATTTGTTTGCTTGTTTAGTCTAGATTCTGCTTCAAGGAGAAGAAGATGTTTTGACTTGACGAAGGTTGACATCAGTGTAGAAACTTAGACACTGCACTGACTTGCAAATGCACACACACATGCACACACAAATACACAAACACCCTGAGCAGAATGGCAGGTTTCTCTTGAGCAAAGCTACTGTCACAACTCATACCCCAGAGCCAGCTACTTTAAGTGCATCAGCAGTTTTGGAGGAGTCCTTGAATGTGTGTGTATGTGAACGAACAGGAGCATTTTCATGCGTGTGACTGTGGTGTGTTAGACAGCTCGCAAAATGAATCAGCAGGGCAAGGCCACTCCCATGGCCTTTGCAGCGAGATCTCTTTTAAAAACATTAACACCTTACAGAAACCTGAACATCCATAATTTAGCGCATGCGCACACGCACAGAAACACACACACACAGAGACACACACGCACGCACGCACACACACACACACACACACACACACAGACTTAATACTTAAACTTTTCATCCAAAAGGTGTTGTGTAATGAGAAAGAGATAAGGGCATGTGGATGGGTCGAGGAATGGTGGGCGTTGAGAGGAAGAGACAGAGTGATCCGACTATGTTTGCAGACAATGCGGAATGAATCAAGGGTTACAGATTACATTTACATAGACAGAACATTCACACTGAATATAGCCACAAAGTGGTCACTGTCTTACAAAAGATTGTGATCATATATTAAAAAAAAAAATGTCAGGGGTCATATGAGATGGGACAGTAACCTAGGCTAGCCAGTCTGAAGGCAAATACTTACACGTTCTCTCACCCATCTAACTTCCACAGTCTTACACATGACTTTACTCCTGCATTTGCCTTGAACATTGCCAATTAACATAGAATGGTTAATCCTGTAATTTATATTAGATGGAATTACACCATATAGGTTTGCAGGGAATCAAGCTTAGACAAAATGGAAAACCTGATCTTGAATCCTCTATGGTACTAGTCTCAGACCACGTTATACTAATTTGGTGATAAGCCTGATGATTTTACATTTTTCTTTGTCACATGCAGAAGTAAATCCAAGACAGAACATGGGGCCAGCTTCACTCATACACGGCGTCAAGTTGTTTGCAGTAACCTGGTTATAAATTGTGTTAATATAACATCTCGAGTCAGTAATTATGTATCACAAGTATAAGTGTGACAATAACGGCATTCCTTCTGTAGGTGCTGAATTGGTTGATGTAGTGCTTTCTTGGAAATAATGTGACTAAATTCAGTGTATAATGATCTCAATTCCTGTCTTTTTCTCAATGCATTGGTCCATGTAAAACGTCTTTGATCATTGTCAGGAATATATTGTGTATTCATATTTTTGAGCATGGAGTTTTATATCATCATTAGCTGTATCGATGTTCTCAAAGTCTTTCAGTCATCTTCTTGCAACATGTAAGCATCAGGGTGAACCAATCTGTAGATTTATATAATATAATTCAAACTGAGATCATGCTAAATATACTTATTATTTGATTCCACAGGGATTGCTTCATTTTGCCAATATACTCTATTTTTGTAGTCTTATCATGTGGTGATGAATACTGGGACTTTTTCCATAGCAGCATATTTTCCTGCTTCAAGTGATTTGCCTCCAGTTGTCATGGAGACAGCAGCCAACAAACTGAAGAGACAGCTGCAGAGTTTGTCTGCATGACCACTTGGTGAAGCTCATGGATGCTTTGTCAAACTCTAATGATAACTGTGATGGATTATGAAACTTTGTTTAATTTGTTTGATGGGACTTTAGACAAGTGGGGTTCGATCCAATATTGGTTTGCTTGAGCAGTTTAAACCCCTGATACTTAACGAGAACTTCAGTTAAAATCTTCTGGCTAGAGAGCGTGCGTTTGAATGGGATAACCGTGCGACGTGTAACATGTGCTGGCCAGGAGTAATTTAACTTCTAACCTTGATGCAGTGATGTCAAACAGTTCAGGGTGTGTTTGTACACCATGACAACAATGCTGAGTGTTTTAGGTGTTAACAGAGCAAACTTTGGAATGCCCCAAAACACATCCATCAGTTGTGCTCATTGTAGTATGTGGTGAAAACCAAGAGGAGACAGTGAGCTTTTCAGCCTGGTGTCTGATGAATAAATATTCCCTTCAGTCTTCTCATCTTTTTAACCAAATGGTAACAAATTAGCTCATATTACTTGCACTGGCATGACCTGGCTGTTATTCATGAATGAAGATGACTTTCCACTTTTACATTTGTTCATGGTTTTGACAACACATGGAAAATGTATTTAGCTAGGTTAAAAAGAGTATAGGAGAAAAAAAAATCTGTGAATAACTGACCTTTCATACTTTCATTTTATAGGAGCAGAAAATCTAATAATGGTCCTTACATAATCCCAATGTGGAACAAAAAGGAATGTGTTAAATTAAAATTTGGATGTTTAGTAAAAACCTAATTGTAATAGAACATACTGTGAAGCTGTCAGTCATTGTTTTGGTTGTTTATATCAGTAATGCCTTAATATTCATGCTAAAGAGAAAAGACATTTGAAAGTGTCATTGTACCTCATAGCATGCAATCTGTTTCTACTCAAGTGTCAATTTATGTCTCTGTGGAGTATGATATGCATCAAAGTATTGTTGGGTTACATATGTGTCCTCTATTCTATGTTTTGATGAGGTGATAAATATATTTTTCTCTATTTGGCTAAAAGCCCTTAAAAGACAGTTTGTATAGATCAAGCACATTCTGTACATTAGCCAACTGATGACTTTTTAGTGCCATTCAGTGATGGTTTTAACTGGGTTCAATGATACAATACCAACTGCCACCAAATCCTGAATAAAACAGAACTTTATTGACCAGTCACTTAATTTTATTTTATCAGTATTTTAAATACCAATTAGAAAATAAAAATAAAATAGAAAGAAACCCTCTGTCAACTGTTGTATTAACACCAAGGTGAACACTTAGGGGTCTGGCCCCTAAAATGTAATGTCAGCAATTGCGAATTACAAATGTTTTAAGTGATCGTCTGCTCTGTATCATACAGGAGAGTGCTGCAGAACATTATAAGGGACATTCATCAGAACAACCTTGTAAAAAAACTTGATTGTCCAAAAAGACAGCTCAACACATGAAGAGTAGGCTAGTGATACTTTCTGCATTGTGCACACTGGGCCCTATAAGTAAGACTTGAGCCAAGGCCATGGATAGTAAATATTTCAGTATTTTGGTGCATATGTAAGAATATATATATAGAATTTGCAACCTTTTTTGCACAATAAGCCAACCTATACAAACTCAGTCACTTCACAGTTAAATCTCTATATACATATTTGGTCTCTATTGCCGACCTATTCCAAGCAGTAGATTCCCACATAGAAATGTCTGCAGACACACTTCATCTGTTAACGGCTCATGTCCCAGATGACCTTCCTCTTTCAAGCTATACTGAGCCAGTGGCTGGCAATGTTGTCGGGTGTGACGCTACATTAGTCAGCAGGCACGACACAGCTGGGAGGTGCAATGTCTCCCTCTCATTTCACTGTGCTCTCCTGTATGCCATTAGCAGTCCTGTTTTATTCATGCTTACTGTGCATAGAGAGTTGCTCAAATCTGTATACAACATCACTAAAGCTCATTCATTCGTTACCTGCACCAACCCCACATGCAGACCAACAGAGCCTTTAAGCCTTTACTTGTGAATCAAAGACCAATTTAATTCTAACACAAAAAGATTATTAAATCCAGCTAATATTCACATCATTGTTTTGTTAATTGTTAAATTGTTGTTGCTAGCGATTAATTCAGTGCATTTGGAACAAAACTACAACCCCTCTGCAACAGAGTACAATACATGATCACATAGGTTATTATAAATTATTCAGTCAAAAAAGGACTGCATTAATTTTCTATTGAAGTAAGGAAAACGTGTGCTTTGTAGCTGCAGTTAAAGATAAATTGAAGTGGGCCTTACTATCCTTAAACCAATAAGAAAAAAAAATGATAAAGCAAACACATAAATCATGCTACAGTTTCACGTGAAAAAATCTCCTTTTGCCAGTTCCCTGATTTTGAGTAGGAATGAGTAAAATTTCATACCCATCTTTGTTGTCACTGATGAACAAAGACCCTGAATGGCTGAGATCGCTGCTATCTCCATAAATAAACAAATCTTCTGTGAATAGAACAACAATGTCCTTTAAGTCTAAAGATGAGATGAAGTCGGGCAATTCTCTCTCTCTCTCTTGCTCACTTGCCTTCTTTCTCCCCCTCAATCTCTTTTGTATGATGCAAGGTACAGAGCAGGCTGTCAGGAGCTCATTTTCTGGTTCCCACACTCTGCCACTGTGGCCGATCAGCATCTGATGGGATAGGCAGTGTCAGAGCCCTAATCCTAATGATCTGCCTGGTGAGGGAGAGCGAGTGACGAGTGGAATTAGGAAAAGATATACAAGCATAGTCTGTAGTCGGGAGAAGAAAGACAGAAAAAAGGAAGAGCATTTTGGACTGACTGAGAGAATCAGGCTGCAAAAAGGAGGTTAGTGAGTAAGCAGTGGGATTGCCATGGTAAAGCTGTTGAATCAGCCTACACACTGTCATTCAAACTACCCTCATCTACCCTACAAAGCTTTACAGTCTCTCTCATTAAACCTTGCTATATCTGATGCCTTCGTATTCAATGCTAAGTTAAACATTGCTTTCAGGCTTCTCATTCCTGGTTCAAACGGTAAAAAGTGCGGTGTTGTATGCTTTCACGGGACCTCACAGGGGCCTGAGAGCCATGAACTGTTTAAGATAAGCCAGTGTCACCCATCTCTTTGTGACACGATGAAAATGTTTTAATGAAAATGGAGAAAGGTATAAAGCTGCACATCCACATGGGCATTCATGCATGTGCATATTCATATTAACAGAGATGGACACACACGCACACAAACACACACACGCACGCACGCACATACACGCACACACATATTTTTGCCAGTGCTTGCTTTTCCTTGCTCATTTGCTCTCTGTCTCTTACTTTTCTTCCTGCATATTCTAGTCTCTCTCTGGCTCAATCTCCCAATCCCTTTCCTTTGTTTTCATCACCCTGTCCTATCTGTTACTTTGTTAAGGCATCATTGATGGAGTGATAGAGGGAGTTAAGTTAGACCTCAGGTCAGGGACTGTTTACTGTGAGCATTGCTGTGGAGATTAAAAAGGGTTCTGCCAGTCAGACAGGACCCAAATATGTTTTAGAGAGTACCTGTTCTGTTTACTGATCCTGGTGTTTGGATCCAATGCATAAAAAAAACGTGTCTCATTTTTTGACCTGCTTTTACTATAAATGTGTTTTACCCACATTTTTGTCAATCAACATTTAGATAAAATCTGTGTTAATATTTGAAAGTTCAAGTATGCAAGTTGCTATTGCTATGTTGTGTGTTGCATTGTGTTTCTGTGTTCATGGCCATTATTAGACCATTGGTAATTATCGGTGAGAGACAACAGCATGACTACTGTAAGTATCTTCTGGAAACTTTCAGAAAGACTGTTTGTTAAAATCAACAAGCCAAACTATGTTTTGACCAGATTTCTGTATTTAGTTAGTTAGTTACTTTTCATTTCAGCTCAAGTTGAATTGTAATCAATAATAAAACACCACAGGATAGTTGAAAGGTGGGGACCAGATGGGCCATTTGCTCTTCATAGCTCTCTTTGTTGTTATCCACTTAGATGTTATCTGAGTTTGTACATACTGCTCCTGGCTGACGGCAAAATTGTCCATCTGTATTGCCTCAAAATATTATCTGTCTATAAATACAGTTTCAAAGAAAAAAATCAAAAAACGTGCTTATCCAGGATGATTGCTTGTGTCTTTTGATTATATACATACATTCATAGCCACTAGAAAAAACTGCTGAATGAAACTCTGCAAGTGATGCATACATCACAGCAGATAAAAGAAATACACAAAGTAGTAAAAAAAAAGAGATTAGTAAAGGATAGATGGGGAAAAATACTTAGACTTAACAGTTATCAAACACAGCAGAGACATAGCTTCATCGCCATTTTATTTGCTAGTGTTGTATTGTTGATTTTTTTCCCCCAGCCCAAATATATCTGGGGTCTCTTTGTCTTGTTGGCTATTCAGTTTCTTCCAGCTACTCCTGGAGGATCCCATGGTGTTCCCAAGTCAGATGGGATGTATAATCCTTCCAGCATGTTCTGGGTCTGCTCCAGGTTCTCCTCCCAGTTGTGTGTGCCCAGAATACCTCCACAGGGAAGGCATCCTAATCAGATGCCTGAAACCACCTCAGAAGGCTCCTTTTGACATTGAGGTTTTATTCTGAGCTTCTTCCATGTCTACTAGCCTCACCCTGTCCCTAAGGATGAGCCCCAGACACCCTATGAAGAAAAGGCCTTTCACATTTCACATCCTCCTCAAATCCACATTTTTGTTGAGACGCAATACAGAGCCATCTGAGGTACAAAATCTGAAAATGAAGATGACTCCACTTAACCTTAAAATTTAGGTTATTTGGTTTCTAAAATGGTTTATCGCACAAATTTAATTTCGTCTTGCATATGAAATAACAGTCAAGCATGAAATCTATTATAGAGTATTCTACTACTCAGTTATGAAGCAACGGATCTCAGTTTTTTCGGTGATGCTCAGTTTTGAGTTAATTCACTAAAACTTAATTTGAAATGACTCATGACTGTTGCCTGATCTTTTAACTTTCAAGTGCTTTGTGTATTGGTATGAATACATTGTGTCAACAAAATGTTTTTTTGGTTTTGTTGTAGGTTTTTTTTTTTTTTTTTTTACTTTAAAGATTTTTTTTGGATGCCTTTGCACAAAGTGATGATTTAATTGCAGATTTACTGGTCACATTAAATTAAACTTGAAAAAAATTCTGCCTTAGTAACATTAACATGTTAAAACTTGTAAAGTCTAAACATGACCCCTTGTTTAACACTAACACTGCTCCCAGACTTAATCTAGTGACAACCCAACTGTGTTTATGTTTGCTTTTATCACTTGCCAACTAATTATACAGCACTGGAAAAGGGCTAAATGGAGAAAAACAACAAAAAAACTTCACTGAAAGTTCAAACTTTGTTGTCAGGATTATTTCACCCATACTCTCAGATGTGATGCACACAAAGAAATGCACATCTTCCATACAGTGCTTTCACCCCTGTACACATTAAATACAGTAAAACAATGTAATTCATCATTGTTCTGTTACTTTCTGTGTTTCTTATGTATATGTCTACTGCAGCAGTTAAATGTAAAATAATACTTAATTCGGATCAATGGTTACAATTGTTGAGCTATAGTTATTTGATTTTTTTTTTTTTTTATTACTCTTTTTTTTTAAATCTTGGTTGTTTTGCACTCTTTGACTAATCTGATCTATAATGGGCAGTGGTTGAATTGTTGGCGGTTGTTTTTGATTTAGCTGGCAAGCTAGTTTGATGGATGATTATGTTTAATCAAATGTTTATTTTTCTTTCAATGAGGCAGCAGCCAAAATGAAGTGAGTCTGTACCAAAGGATTTCCGACTAGTACCAGTATGTAAGGACTGAATTTGAGAAACTATGCAAATGCAATGGTAAGCTGCTCAAGTGACCAGTTGTGTCATAAGTTTACTGGCTGTACAGCTGTTTCTCATATGAATGTGTTACATGCTTTTAATATATAGCTTGTGAGGCCATACAACCCACTAGTTTTTTGTATGAGTTGCTGCTAAGCTAAAATCTGATTATTGGAGGAGTATAAAGATGAAAAGATCTGTTGCTCATTATAGGTATAGTGTGCACAGCCATTGGATAATCATATTTAACAGTCTCCGAAAGGCGGAGGAGGACCACAGACAGAGAAAAGAACTGAAAATAAAGATGAGAGAGAGAGAGAAGAGAAACCAGCAGAGAACCGCAGCAAACAGGGGAGATGAATCTTCCAAATGAGTACTAAGTGTAGAAGAAGAGGTATCGCCATCCCCTTAGCGTATGTTTTTAACAAACCAACACTGCCAAGTCCCTGCCAGCTCCACGCTCTACACCGGCTTATCATCCTCTAAAAGGAACAAAAAATCTCAGTTTTGTGACATTTTTAGGATACAACTGAATGCAACCCTTTGATGGGGAAGTATTACAGATGAAAGCTAGCATCTGGCTTAGAAAAAAAGGATAGACTATGTAAGTGTGTGTGTGTGTGTGTGTGTGTGTGTGTGTGTGTGTGTGTGTCTGTGTGTGTCTGTCTGTATGTATGTATATATATATATATATATATATATATATATACAACTTTGTTTCATATGCCTGACAGCATTGCCGTAGTGATGAATTGGATTTTACATTGGCAGGAACCAGCTCTCACCTGTCAACCTACAGTCCCATTTATCACAGAAACAATGTGAAAAAGAACTGTGAGAAATAACAGGGGCAGGACCCAAAGAAAAAAAGATGATTGCTTCATTATGATGGAGAGATTGGTAGGGACTCCCGGTATGACTGTCTGACTATATCTTTGAATCGTACACACAAAATGACATTTGTATCAAATGTTTTAGTAAAAAAAAAAAAAGAACTGGAGTTTGGCCCTTGATAGCCTGTTATTTTATTAATATATTTTGTGTATTCTGTGTACAGAGAGATATAAAGAGATAAGAGAAAAGCTGGGGTAAGCACAAAAGGAGAAAAGTTGAAAGTAACTTCAAGCGGGATGACGACTGTGTAGGAAAAGATGAATAGAATGTGAGTTTGACTAACTGAATGGAGGTTGAAGGAATAAGTACGATTTAAACTTAGGGGTGGCCGATATTTGGAAAATGAGGCCACTACATTGTCAGCTGTTGTTACTTCCACGTTCTGCCACAAAATACTGCATGGAAGAAACATTACATTGACTATGAAGTGGGCATATTTCTGCAAGGTGAAGCAGTCGAATATTTCAAAAATAAAGTTTCCTTTTTTTATTTTTGACTCAACAGTACTGTCATTATTATAGACCGGGCAGAAAATAGTGTATTCATTAGACCAGTGTGTCTCCTGCTAAATGAATGCAATTCAGATGTCAGAAATGGTGTATTTTGCACCAGTGGTGAATGATTCATCAGTTTCAGGTCCAATTTAAGACTTTCATCCTTATAACAAAGCTGGCAATAAAAGTGATCTTCTTTGCAACTTTATGCTGCCAACGTTAAATTCACTATGACCTTTAGCATTTCAAAGCAACGAGAACATATTTGGGCAGTTTTATAGGGAAGCTATAATCTAAATTTGACCTCTTAGTGTTTGTGGATATAAGATTTAAGATTATCCTTCTTAACAAAAAAAGGAAAGGATTGGCAAAAGGTTACATTTTCAATGTGTTCAGTTACTTGCTAATGTAATCAGTTTTGTGCTGATATATTTACTTGAAGCCAATTGGTTTCTTCCTTTTTTGCGTTGTTGAATTTCAAGACTACCACCCTTCTTTGTGCCTCAGGTCTGATCTTTCCATGAATGAGGAACCTCAGTTCCGGCAGTGGCCAGGCACTCTTGTCAGATAGAAGTTTGAATGAGTAAAGTACCCAAATCCCACTAATCTTGTCGATTTCTCATCCCAGTTTATATGTACTCCAATTGTGATTAGCCTTTATTTTAAGATATATGAAAAATATGATCATTTCGGGAATTAGGAATTCAGTTTTAAATTGTCTTTTAAAAGCTTTTAAGATAACAATTCTATGTCATTGAGATGTGCAATTTAAACCCTAATGGAGACAGTTGAATGATGAGCCTGAAGTAAATACAGTATCTGACAAAATGAAGAATTTTAGCAGCCAGTGCAGATACCAAGTTAGCTAAAAAATGGACAAGATATGCTGGATTTTCAGATATATATTTAAAAAAAGCCTGGAAAGAAAGCCAGCTAAACAACCTTGATGATGAGAACCCTTTACCCACAAGTGATTCAGGACTTGGCTCTTTAATAAAATTTGTCTGAGGAAGCTATGAAGTAAGATGTAAAACATTTGATAGTGCATTTATTGCATATCCAAGATTAATGTAATTATGAGAAAAATATATAAATGGGCTTTCTGGCTTGCATTCATGTAAATTTTAAATTAAATTAGAGTTTTACATCAAGGTACTCAAAGTTTTAGTATCTCTGCTTTTCCAGAGAATATAGGATCCGATGCATGATATAATCTCTACAAAATGCAATACAGTATTTAAACTTTTAATTTCAGGTTTGTTGTGTACTTCAAATATAACAGAATGTGTGCTTATATACAGATATAGAAAAGCAAAAGCAAGTCTTACTTAAGTCTCAAAAATCACTTGTCAAGTCTGATTCAACCCACAGGTTGCGATGAAAAATCATTCCTTATATATTGAAAAAGGAACTGTGAACGAAAGATATTTATTTTCAATGTGAATGTACCTTGAGCTCCTAAAACAAATACTTCAAATCAAATGCTGAGCATGCTTTCAGACACCTACTACCCACACAGACATAAAATAGCCTCTGTGTGTGTGTGTGTGTGTGTGTGTGTGTGTGGTAAAAACTGCAGTTTGCTGCCCTCCAGAGCAGTATTTACCATTCACTGACTAATTGGTGCTACATCAATGCTGTTGATTTGATGGCATGAGAACTGTTGTAAACACCTAATTATTTGACATGTTTCAATGAAACGTTTCTGCCAACCCAGTAGCATCTGTCTGGACAACATTTCTGATAAAAGCAAGAGAAGTGTCAGGTAACAGACCCTTTATTCAGGTGCGTGTGTGTGTGTGTGTGTGTGTGTGTGTGTGTGTGTGTGTGTGTGTGTGTGTGTGTGTGTCTATTAAATATCTACCCGTGTAATAGCAAGCCCCTGCTCGTTGTCTCCATATTAATTAACCTTTATGGACTTTCTGCCAGCTCTTCACTTCATATATTGTCATGCACACACACACACACACACACACACACACACACACACACACACGCCGGCCCATCCCATACACACAAATGACTGGTTCTTCACGCCTCCCTCCAGCTGTGACATTTACCACTTTGAAAGAGGGCTACACTGAAGTTCCAAGGACCTAGAATGCGTGTGTCTGTGAATGTGGATGTGTCGTCAGATTTGGCTGTACTGGCGAGGGCAAAATTAACTGCCCTAATATGATTAATTGATAGAGACTTACAGATGAATGTTGGAAAGCTGGTTTTACTCTATTAAATTTCAGGTGTGTATGTGTATGTGCGTGCGTGTGCTTGTGAGTGTCCGTATTTTCCAGGTTATATTCAAAAGTATATGGGTTGCATGAAGCAATGAATTGCTCCCTGCAGACCATGCATGTCTGTCTCCTACAGGTATTGCATATGCACCAACGTGCGTAGAGTGCATTGCCCACACCTTAGACAGAACATGGACTTATATGTAGTAAGATTACAAAGAATTAAATTATTATTATTAAAGGTGGGAAGGGAGGGAGATATACGTAAGTGTGTGTGTGTGTGTGTGTGTGTGTGTGTGTGTGTGTGTGTGTGTATTTTAGAGTGAAAGGGGACTGAAGGAAAGGTGGAGGCCACACAGTGAGATTAGAGCAGCGAGCTATTGAGTAAATGAGTTAGAGGCCGGTGGTAAAAACAAAAACAAGTACGAGTACAAGAAGGAGGATATAAAGCAAGAAAACTAAATCACTGGAATAGAAAATTAAAGCCAATAGATAAGACAATTACAATAGATAAGATAATTAAAAGGAGTAGGACATCTATTTTAGACTGAGTAGCAGCAATACCTGTATTTGTTCCTTTAAAATAACTTCTCTTCAATTGTGTGCATTTTATATAGAGCGAGTGTGTGGATCTTAGGCTTTGAATTATGTACGTAGTCTTCTGGAATGAACAAATGTGCGTGTGACAAATTTAGTCACTGTTGTATTTTTACTAATGTATCATGCAACCTTGCTCACATTATCAGTAAGCACATAAAGATGCTGTTGAATCGAATCACAACAGATGCAACAGGCTCCTGAATCCAGCAGCTGGCATAGCAGGGCTTGGAATCATTGTCCCCTCTTCTTCGCATTCTTCTTTTCAGCTCACAATCTCGGAAAGCCAGCAGATTTTAGACGGAGGTCTCTCCTCCGTCTGTCATGGTCTAGACAATTGTCAGCTGGCAGACGCTCAATATCCAATGCACACATTTCTTGTCTCTTGCTTCCAGATGCAGCATATATTTGGCATCATCCTCCACACTGCTGCCTGCTCTCCTAGGGCCGGGCAGCAGTGGGCTCCCCCCACACCTTTCTTTCCGAACGTCTTTACAGACTTATGATTCATCCTTCCAGTACCCTCGCTAAGCAAATCATTGGTTTACAAGGCAAAACAGGTGTAACAGTTGATTCCTTCCAACTGAGACACAGATGTGCTTACATGCCCTGAGTGCCCTACTTCAAATTTGAATCACCTTTTGATTTGGGATGAATTCCAGTATTGCGGTAGGAAGCAGTGTATTTTCATTGTCAGGTAAAAAGATACAGCTGGCAACAAAATTGGTCATAGAAGCAGCAAATCAAACTTAGCTTGACAAAAATGAAGTCCAGAGGGGACTGGAAATTCAAACTGGGGGAAGACAAGACAAACATGAGGGAATAATATAATGCATCTTGGGTAAGAGAATGGCCTTTTTTAGAGAAAACAAGTATGCCTAAGAGAAAAGTTGTTGAAAGGACACTTCACTTTCATGTCTGTTGTTCATTTTTTCAAATAGAAGATTCTGACCTATGCTAAAATCTCATATATTTAATAACAGTAAAACACGGAATCTGTGCACAGCTTTCCAAAACAGATGTTCCTTTGCAGGTTGTAATGGTAGTAATAACCTCCAGAGACTGATAAAAAACTATGGATCATTCCTGACCCCAAACCCAACCTCTCTCAAGGTTGGATGCTGGCCCACTTTATTTTTCTCTTTAGCCCCAGGCCATGGCAATCTTGGCACCATTTTTTGCTTTCATCATCACTCACTCATCCTCTCTTCTTTTCAACCAGAGGGAGTACAAGAGCGAAGCAGGGGTAGTTGGGGGGCAAGATAGAGGGATAAACCCGGCCAAACTATCATGCCCTGGCATTAATTGGCGAACAATAACCCTCTCTTTACCAGCCAGTCATAATCTGGCCCCTGTCTGTAGTTGATTGGCTAATGGCATGGTGCCCTGAGTGCTTCATTGTTTGATGATACCCTTTAATTTCTTTTCTATCTTCCCTGCATCACTTTCTCCTATAAGCTCTCTTTCCTTCTATCCCCTTTAAGCAATTTAATGTTCTCGTTGCTCCCTGTCTCTCCCTTCTTCTGTAAATTAGGCAACCAATAAGGCATGACAAGAGGCCAGAGGGAATTGTGGGTACTAGAGTTTATTGGGGGTCACAGTCTTAGAGAGAGAGCAAATTATGAAGCAGGACAGTTTTTTGTTTTTGTTTTTTTTTTCGAAGTCTATTATTACACAGGGAATATCTGTAGGCTGTTTGATTGGCACTCCTTCACTCAAGTAGTTTGCTTGGATGTGAAAAGACAGAACGAGAGAAAGAAAATGAGAAATACGATGGAGATCAGGGAAAGGTATTAGATTCATTACCAAGTAATTTCTGCTCCTAAGTGACAGAATTTGGTCACAGCAAACGTTAAGTCTCTTAAAACCTACCATTTACCACAGATTATTTTATTTCACTGACACATGAGTATATAATTGCTATAATTAATGACAATGAAAATAATTAATTCTACACTGAAGCAAGAAAAAATGCTGTTTTGGATATTAACCTTTTTAAAATTGGGGATGATTGCAGCTTAATTCAATAAAATATTTGGAATCCATTTATTTGAAATTAAATTGCGCTTGTAGAGGCGATGAGAGGTTTTGATGATGAAACAGGCCCCAAGGACTAAATTATAATAATGTAATAGCACACAACATAAATGTTAATACATTAAGAGGAGACAGACAGACTTAGATCCTCCCTAATGTCCTCAATGACTTTCTCTTTTTCTTCCAATGTTTGCCCACCCATCAGCCCTGGTCTGCACCCAAACGCACTCACACTGCAGATTGTCTAAGCCCATCTACATCCTGTTCCAAGATTATTTCTGACAGTGCCCTTCCTCTCTCCTCCTTCAATCTTCTCCTGTCTTCCTCCCCTTCCCTTGTATTTGCTCCTCTCATCTCCTGCTCAGACCTTTCATTAGTGTGTTTGATGGACATTTTAACCCTAACATTCCCTATTACTTTTACCACTACACCTGACATATTTTTCTTTAAATAATGTTTACCTTCTTATTTTTTCTTTATATCTGACTTTTCACTCCACATTTACTGTATGTTGCTAAAATTATTAAAATTTTTCTCAGCTAATTCAAAATTGGTATTAATGTCGTAATGACTTGTTTAAATTTCCATTACCATATCCCTAAGTATGCCCCACATGTTCAGTGGACTTTTTCTTCACTCCTGGGGTTCTATTACTCTGTAAGTGTGATGTTGCACTTATGTAACAATATGGAGATTTAGCAGGCAACTGTTTATTTCCCAGATTATTTTGCCATCACGTAAAAGAGTGAAGACTACAATGAATGTAACATTAAAAATAATTTCAGAAAAAAAAGAAATTCAATTTGGAAAACCAGACTGGATTTTTAAGTTTACCTTTTTTTTATTGTATGGGATTCCAGTGGGATTCAATGGCAGAAGGTTATCATTTGGATCATGTAGGTGAAAATAAAAGCATACACTATTATGTATAGAAAAAATGGCAGTACAGTCTTGCACCTGTCCAGAAAACTGAATTCAACTTCTTCTGATTTCTGCACTATATTTTAGCTACTGTATTCATATTTGAAATTCATGTCTAAGACAGCAATATGTATCCTCTGAGGAAAACTCTCTACAGGATTCCCAAAGTGTTGGTGTGTCATGAAAGGCAGAGCCCTGTGTTTAAAGGGGATGTAAGTAGTTACTGTAATTGACCATGCTTGTTACAACCTCTAACACACCCACCAATAGTGTATGATGATATATTTTGAGCCTGGATGAGCAAAGGTTCTTGCAATGCAAAGAGTCAGTTTTTTATTTGTTTTCAAGACAAAATCCATATCGACATTGTTAATGTGAAAAAAAAAAAGATATAGCTATCTCCAGCGTCCTTCCTGTTCTTAATTCTTTTATTCTTTCACATGTTTTATATGTCCAGTTTAGCAGATCATATTTGCCATCTATGGCTGTAAACATCCAATCTTTGATGTAATCTAGATGCATTTTTTCTTTTTTAAATCTTAAATAATTTCACTCTGACGATGTTGGATGTAGCCGTAGAGCAGTAATACTGGGTCTTGCACAGTGGCTCTTTCTCACCAAGGAGCAGTAATACAGAACAACAGGAAGAATAAAAAACAATCACACTTTATTTCAGTTCCTGGGTGCTCGGCTGGCTTGATTTGCTGAAGTAATTGCTCTCCAAGGTCCTGGGAAGATGAATAAATCTCTTTCTCTTTCAGCCACACACAACGTACAGACACTCTGATATCCAGCACACAAAATATACATACCCACAGACCCAAACAAATGTGCTGTTATGCACACACACATGAAGAATAATAATCTCAACTCAATCAGCTAAAAGGAAACGCATTTGTATATTAAGTCAGAGAGGTCCAGGACAAATGCAGCTAGTAGTAGTTTCCTTCTGCTTTCATTGGTTCCTTATACTTTGTATATTCTAAATAGCTTTTTAGGCAGATAGTAAGAAAGGGTGTCAATGCATGACAATCATTTTCACAGGGAAGCTAGAGAGAGGAAGAGCAGCACCAGGGAGAAAGGCAAAAACTCTGATCTTTTTAAATACAAAGGTGTGTGCAGACATCATTAGAAAAATATTTAGAAAAGAACATTTTGAAGTTAGAAGCTTGTTAGTTGGAAGCTGGATAGGCATACACAGAGAGATAAACAAGCTGACAGGTATACAGACAGTGTGGCAGACAAACATGACTGAGCTCACATAGCAGTGAATGTGTTGCCATGCTCATTTAGACTGTGCTACAGTGGAGGGACTGAAATGTACACACAACAAGGACAAAGGCGAGCAAATGTTCAGGCACAGGCTGAAGGAATAAAAATATTTTAGGTCATTATTTTGGGTTTTATGACTTGAACCAAATACAAATCAGAATGGATCCTCCCTGAGTGCAATGCATCATAAAGGACCAGTATATGCAGATATTATGGGTGGGCATGTTCCCCTTCGTTAACAGTTGGTAACAACTGCATTTGAGCTTCATTGCCATTACCTTGGACGCACATAGATAGCCAGACAGTGAAATAGAAAATTATTTTACTGAGAACTACAGGAAGAATTGCCGTTTAGTGGCATTTTATATACTGTACATGAGAGCATATCCTACATGTTCTAAATAAATTTCACTTTTAAATTTTACTTGTTTCCTTTGACCTTTGTGACAGTTGTCCTAGGATAGATGATAATCCCCCATTCCTGAGTTATAGAAATCTCGATTAAAATGATATATAACACAGACATTTATACAGTAATATATAGAAATATAGAGACAAAATAGCTAACTGTTGTGCGGTAGATTCAAGTAACAGCTGTTGATATGCCCATAATTATTCATTTAAAATTGATTAAGAGAGATCAATACAGAACCCGCAGCTCTAAACAATCAATGTTAGGCTCTGGGTGGAGAATGGGGCAGATTGTTTGTTTATGTGTGGATAAGAGACAGAATGTCAGTGTGTGTGGCTGCCTGTGTGTTTTTTTTACATCGATTGCTTTGCTGATGTACGTGCATGTTAAACTGTGTTTGCTGTTGTGTCCCTCAAGGCTATAGATTTTTTTGTTTAACCCACTGAGTTTCAATACAATGCTAATGTACCATACTTTACCTTATCAGTTACCAGTCCATCCCTTTCTTTTGTCTTTCATTCTCTGTTCCTGTCATAGTTATACGTTCACTCTTTGAGCATGCACCTGCTTTCATTCCCAGTCTTGTCAGAGCTGTTTAAGTGATTGTATTACCTTCTACAACATACTGCTGTATGTTATACTGGGTCATTTTTGGTTTTCATATGGCTCTTCTCCCTCAGGAACCCACAAGCAAAAACAGCATGTTTACAATTAGCACGACTCACAAGGTGCAGTTAGATTTACACATGCAGACACTCACCTATACAAAAAAACTGTCGCACATAAAAGGAGTACCGTTTGTTTTATTCACATCCCATAGCACTCACCTCAAAACACAACCATTAACATCCCACACCTCTCCCTAAGCCTGGAGATGTATTAATGGATCCCTATAGTGCAAATTCATATGTATTCATACACACACACACACACAAGAAACAGTTTTTTTCTGTTTTATTTATGTTCCATTCCAGCATTACAAGAGGTATTGACTGTGGAGTCTATCTGCTCTGCTTCACAGTTAATTGCATGAAGCTCATGTTCAAAGCTGTTATTCGCTTCTGCTCTTCCTGGGATTATTTATACACAGGCGCACACATGCACACACACACAAACACACTTTTACACACATATACTTACACACATACTTACACATGTATGTGCAAGGTATGAAGTCAATATTAAACTCCTCCTGTTTGAACATTCATTACTTTTCGAGTGTCTATGTGCTCCTGTAGACCTTCTTTTAAGGTTTTCTATTGTACAGTGACCATTAATCATTCAGACCATGTCAACATCTCAGGCAGACCCACAGGCGCAAAGAAACATGCATACACCCACAGAAGTCCACTATAAATCTGATTTATTATATTGAGTTATTGCATGACACAGACAGGAATTAGCTTTTATAATAGTAGGGAAAACATTGGCACACTTTGGCCATTGTCTCCATTGTTTCAGCGAGACCCATAATCACAATCTGATTACCATTTATTCACCTTTGTTTGTATATGTTCAAGTGTGTATGTGTGTGTGTGATTGTGTGTGTGTGTGTGTGTGGCTACTTGAGTGTCTGTGTGTATTGCTTCATGTATATTTAAATGAGTTGGAAGGCTTCTGGGTGAGCAACAGAGATGGAGAGGTTGCAGGTGCTCTTGTGTAGCTGATTGTACTTACTTCCATGTAATGGGATTGAATAAATTTGTATCCATTTACTTTATATGTGCATGCATGTCTGTGTATGTCTGTACTGTTATTATGCAGATGAATGGATGTGAAATGGGCAGATACTGTAGCCATGCAGGAAGATGAAGACAGACCTAAACAGATAGCCAGTCAATGAAAGAGATAGACAGACAGGTCAGACATGCTAATTGACATAGAGGCAGTCTCATGTTGTTCATGTATTGGCTGTTTGTCCCCACCTTTGGATATGATCCATAAAAACATACTAGCGACAGGTGCACTGGGCCTTGGTCATCATGTTAACAATAATAAACATGCAGTTGAGGTTGTGGAATGGCCAATGTGTGGTTAGGCACAAAAATTAGTTTGTAGGGTTAAATGACAGATTGTGGTTTGAATTATAATAAGTGCTTCCTTAAGGTTATTGGACTTTTGTCAATATGTTTACAATAATAAACATGGGTTTAAGGTTGTCGAATGGTCAAGGATAAAAGAAATATCACTGACTATATGTTCCACACAGGAAACAAACAGTAGTCTCTATCTAGAATAAACTGCTTGCACAGATGACCTGTGGGGTTGTTTTTCACAGGACAGTCTTGTAGGTTGCAGTGCAGTTATAGTACGTATGTCAGAATTTGACAAGACAGTAGTTACTCTATGAGAAGCTCTAAGGTGCTACAGGTACATTTTTAAATTTATATGTAATTACTACATTTGGTTTTAGACACAATTATACAACTTTTACATTTTGTTTCTCTGTAAATCTTGATTTGCTTTAGGGCTCAGAGAGAGATTGCTTTTTGTCAGAAAACAGAGAAGAAATTTCACTGGCACCATTTTGTTCAATGACAGATAGCGAATTGAATGTAATACTGGTGATGAATATTGACCTAAACATGTGTATTCTCTTCAGTAAATTGAGGGCAAAAGTACTGAAGCAGCAATAAAGTAGGCTTCATGAGGAATTTGTAATCTCTAGATTTGTTACAGCATACAGAGCGTTCAAAGTTATTTTACTATTTTATGTATCAGGAGCAGGATACTGTCCTATAAAATAAAACAATTTAAACTGATTTTTCCCATAGTGTAAACGACCAAAGAAACAACAACCCATTGTCACTAATGTCCACATGCTGCCAATTTATAGTGTTCATTAAAGTGGCAGCATGAGCTAAATTGATACCAGCGTGATATCAGTGTAAATAATTGATTATTCCCAGCATTAATTACTCAGAACAAATAAGATCGCTGGAGAAATTCAAATACGGACATGTTTCATTAACTTTAAATATGGACTAAAGGAGAACAGGTCAGAAGAATTTTGATTCTATTTTCATATCTTATATCACTCATTTCATGCTTTGAAAAATGACGAGTTAATTATTTGATGAAAATCCTAATCTTTGACTAATATTACATTTATTGGGCTACAGCTTTGGCTACAGAAATCAGTTATATGTTTGCATAAATGAGTGTCTTTAAATATGTGTGTTGACATGAATGCTCAAGTGTGGCTGTGTGTGTTATATTTTTTGCTGTGACTCAGTTTTGTACCCATAAAAGTAAATGTCACTTGTATTTAAAATAGCAGAGCGTCAGAGGTGTTAGGCGGATTGGGGTTCCAAGCACCACCCTAACATTACACTGAGGATTGAGGCTATGATCAGACTTAGCAGGATGACGAGATCCTCTTTAAATATCATCTACAAAGCAGGTGTTCAAACATTAGGTAGACTTTGCAAAAGGGAGCAGATAAAGAGAGAGGAAGTCAAGTCAAGACAGAGTATGAAGTTTTGCATTTATTCAAAATGCATGAGATAGTAACAGGAGGAGTCTGCTCCCGAGCAAAGCTGTATGGGTATGGAATGGTAATATTAGACGCATTATATCAAAAAAACAAACAAACAAACAAAAAAACCCTCATGCCTACACTTAAACGAGCTATATGTATTTTTTTGTTATTGCTACATAGCCAACATTAGCACTAACAGCTGGGTACTCACCAGTCTCGTAGAAATGTTACGAGTTTAGCATTTAACTTCATTCCTTTACTTGCCAGCATTAAAAAGTAATGCCAGTGTTAACTCTTGTTCTGCCTCTTTTTCCAGCACTTCTTTTCTTCTAGCAAGGTTAGCATGCTAACGAGCCAGCCTTGGCGTGGCTGGCCCATCTCCTCACTTCCTGAATCGGGGAATCTGTAACAAAATGTTATATGGTTAAAAAAAATTGTCAAACCATATGTAAAGGAAAATGCAACATAGCTTGATTTTTATATCCTACAAATAACTGTCACATGATTGACTATTAAATTGGGCCACATAAAGCTTTCTGCTGCAGCTAGCGAAGCACTTGAAACACAGCACAAAACTCGCTCAGCCAACTCACATGGACTGGATTATTATTTTAATGTAGGTATGTCCAGCATTTATATTTAACATCAGGGCTCTGACCTTATTACTCCCCACAAGAAAGCACTAAGATCAACATAACAGAGAGTGGGATGTAATGATAATAACTAATTTCCATAATGGGTTGTTGATAGGGGTGAATGTGGCTTGGAAGCTGAGAGGCAGATGGCCATATTGCATTATTTGGCAGATTTTTTTGGATAAGAGTATACCTAAAATGCCTCTTTTCCAGAACACAGCTATGCTGACTAACACTGATAACTTTAGCACTGAGGAGTAAGCACGAGTAACATTATCACTTCGGAGGAAGAAGACCACGGTGCATCCATTGGGACACAAAATACTTAATGACTGCCTTTTTCAACTATATGTATTCTGAGGGCTACATCTCGTTACAAACTAGGGATTGCAGTGGGCCCATAACAAACTGTAACAACATCATAATGTATACCAAATGGTTTTCCTTTTTTTCACACTTCTTTAAACTGTTTCTCTACCTATTTTTTTTCTCTCCTTGTTCTTTTTCACATCCTCTGTGCCCCTTCTGTCTCTTATAAAAGGTCTAACTTTTACTTAATTGTTTTTTAACTGACATGATTCGATATCCTCCTCTATCACTTTATCAATGCTTTTCAGACAGTGGGCAATATGATTCTATAAAGCATCAGGACTTTAAAAAGGATAAGATAGGAGGGAAAGCAAACAGGCAGAGAGAAAGCAGAAATATGTATAAGGTTGGATGGATTATAGAACTCAGCAAAGAGATAGACAGCCAGTGATGGAAGAAAAGAGGAAAATGAAAACTAGATAAGGAACACAAACGTGCAGACGACAGTGAATATGGGGCAAGACGACAACAGAGAAGTAATCTAAGTATAAGAAATTGATGGAGACAGCAAGATAAGGAAAAGGTGTGGGCAAAAGAGTAATTTGAGCCTTTGTGAAGAGGCACGCGTAAATCCGTTTACCCAAAAACGGACACTTTAAGCCTGTTGGTCCTTTGAAAGGCCAACATATTTTGCTCCCTATTGCTATCTCTCCATAGCCTCCTTATCCCCTGCAGGAATCAACCCTGCATTGAGCACTGCAAAGTAAGGATGTGAAATGGAGCCACGTTTATTCTTTAAGAATGAAATGGAGAAAGATGAAAAGGAAGATAAGGGAACAGTTAGCTTATGGTTAGTGTTTCTCTCTCCGTTGTCCATCGCCTCATCTCTCAAGTGGCCATTTTCACAAAACATGGAAGTGGATTCAACAGAAAGATAAACATCATTTTACACTCTCCCAGTAGAAAATCACAGTCTCACAACCAATGTTCATTTGCCATAGGAGAGACACTTGAGTTGCTTCCACAGTGGTTAGAGGTAATTGCTGGAAAGGCTGGCAGTGACAGCAGTGAGGGTTCAAGTCCAGCTCACAGACATTGTTGAGTCCTCCCCTTTCATTAGTTTGTATTATCTACAGTATGTCCTTTTGCCAAAGAAAGTAACACAAGGCTAAAAAAAAGTTTATCCAACCAACAGATGTATCTTTTAATACATACATACCTATGGATACATTCATACATAGACATACATACGTTTATTTTTTTTTTTAAAAGAAACATATACAGATATATCATCAGATAATAGGTAGTTCTGTGCACTCTCTGGTACCTTCATTTACAAGATATTGTATATTATGGATTCCATTTGTCCATATTTTTGCCTCTGAATATGGCAATCTTCTGATATAAGTGTAACAATGCAACCAGAATACATTATGCTGGCACTGCTAGAAAATCAATTACTCTCTACAAATAGAAAAGGTGTATACTTTTATCTGAAAGGCTTAAATGCTTTCATTGTGAGATTAAGAGCCTCAAAATCAGATACATTTGAATATCAAACATGCAGTCTGTGTGTTTACTAGTTGATAATTATGGTATTTGGCAAACATGTATCCCCAGAAATCAGAAATGTGTGGGTTCACCGGTATGAAATTAAACACAGCTCAGATTAGCTTTAGCTTTGCATTTGAGGCATTTTTCCCCTCTGAAGTGCAGCCTAGATGGTCGTAGAGGAGTGAGTATCCCTGCCAACCTTCATTCACTAAATGATTCTGAAGAGAAACATAGTGGAAACATGAGAAACTGCACCATAACACTCACAAAGCGATTATATTATGAACAAAGACATGTGACTGGCTGTACATAATTGCCAGCTTTTGAATATTCATGTTAATTATGTGTGTGTGTCTTTGTGTGTATATATATATATATATATATATATATATGTTGCATTGTCTGATATCTTCCTATCTTTTCCTTTTTCTCTTTGTCGCATAGTTCTTAGAAGTTATAATTATTTAGTGTGGACTTTACAATAACAATAAGCATAGCTGCCACAGAGGTCCCATCTTGTACTAAAATATTTGGATGTTGCACAGTTGCCTTTGTGGTCTCATTGCCAAAAGATGTTTAGAAAAATCATGTTATACTCTACTGTGGGCAGTAATAAAATTTGAAATTGTGTTGCAATTACTTAGATAGAAGGCACAAAGCCCTAGAATTTCATCTCAGAACAGAAATGTGAACAGTGCAGAAAGTATGAGAAAGTACACAAGTGGCTTCATCTAAACAGGGCAATTGTCATTTTTGTCAAACTGAACATGTATAACACAATAATAGTGCAGGGTTACACAGGCCTATTATAAAGATGTAGTACCCCTATGGCAGGGATCCTATTATGCACTGACATGTACTGTATGTGCTGTATTATCCTGTGTATGTATTCAAGTTCCACTGGATGTTGGTTTGTGAGTGAAAGGATCTGAATGAGGGATCCTTTAAGCTTTTATCTTCCTGACAAAAGACATCACATCCCTTGTTGTGGTGACATATGTACATTCAAAGTAGCATAAGTAGGTGGAAAATTGTTCTCATGGTATCTGTCTTTCCCTGTGCTGACACTAAGTTGTGCTGATGTTCCTCAAGGCTATTGTTCTAGCTCACACAATACACAAGCACTTATCCTGTATGAGGCAACCACACAAATAAAATCATATACACAGACACACAAAGGCTGATCACCAATATACATTCACTTTATTAGCAAGATGTCTTATAATTATAGCTCTCTGTCACAGCAGTGTGAGTGCAAGTTGTTTCCTGTAGCTAACAAAGAAAAACACTCATGCACACTGTCAACACTTACCACTATAATATAATGTTTTTTCAGTCAGATAAATTCTCTCAATGCATTTTTGTAAATTTTGATGCTACAGTGTATTGTATAATAGGAGCTTTGACCTGGCCAAAATGTCATTCTCTACAAACATTTGTTTATTTGTTTGTTTATTTGTTTATTATTTTAGTGTGCATCACTTATTACTTGCTTCTTTGTTAGATGAAACCTTCATTTGGTTGAATCATCCCAGAGTTTTTCTTTATTCTGAAAAGCCAAATCTTTAATGAAGAATAAAAATTTTTTCAACTTGTCATTGCAGTGATAAACACACATAGTGTTTGACACACATAGTAAAGAAAAGAGAGCAACTACAATCCACTAACTACAAGAAAATCAAAATGTTTAACAAATAATTATTTTTATTTATATGGTGTGTGCTCAAAATACAATGTAGAATTTATTAAAAAAAAATCATCTTCCAGTTTTTGAGGCCAGTAACTCAAACAGATAAGACAGCTGTTATATATATTACAGTTCATTTATTGTTTTCCTGTTATTGTTGCCCCACCACTTTTGTGGATTGAGGCCACCCAAAGGCTATGCTCAACACTGAGCACTACACTTAAAAGGAATGAATTTATCAGAAGGGAAGGGCTGTGAAGACAGAGCTGATATAAATTTCTTAGAACAGATAAGCTCAAATGCCAAAAGACTGTTCAAAAACTGGTTTCACACAGACACACACACAGACACACCAGTGGCTGGTATTAATATTGTGGCCAATCGGTGTACAGTACCAATTTTACTACACATTGATGTAATGTGTACAATATAAACATTTAATCGTGTTGGTAGATAAAGTTTACAACCAAAAAACATTAATGAAAGCATAAAAAATATTTTAAACAGTAAATCATTGAAAAAGAAAAAAAAATGCTTTTGATTGTTGAAGATAGTCAAACCAACAACAGTTATAATAAAGGAATCATTAAGAAAGTTTACTCAAGTTATCAAACAAAAAAGCAGACAGTGTGGGTTAAAATTAATAGGCTCTGTGAAAATAATGAGATTCCAAAACAAGGAACACCTCATGTATATTGTACGAGATGAACTCACTGATAATACCACTCAAGTACTTTGCAGTTTAGATCAAGAGCACCTTGTTTCAACCCCCTTTCAGTTTCAGAAACTCGAATCACACGTGCAATCAGAAAACGAATCTGAAACCGCTGGTGACTGGGTCGATGGGAATGCGGTTGCTAATGAAGAGCCATCCAATAGCTGTTAGCTCTGATCACATAGGCGGGTTTTGAGCCTTGACAGGGCCAATGAGGGCACCCGTCTGGCCATGACCTCATGAATATGAATGAGCCATGCAATGGTAAGACCTCTTTGATAGGCCATATGCAAATTGTTCTGACAGAGTTGTCTGAAGTGATTTCCACTGCATGGTGTTTGGATCGGAAAACTGATGAGGAGAGCTGTGTGAGAGAGAGAGGGAGAGAAGAGGGAGAGAAGAGAGAGGATACCCAGCACACCATTGGAATATCGATGTGTCCTTACATTTGCAGTAAAGGTCCTCGTTCATGAGGTTGTTAATGAACACAAACTGACGTACGAACTAAGGAATATAGTAATATAGACAGAGATAATCAAATGTACAGAATCCTATGCCAACTATTCCACATGCAGTGGTCCATTACACTTTTTAAATGATGGGGTCCACCTCCTTTGCCCACTAGCAGTCTTGCAAAGAGATACACACTACAAGTCTAATGAACACCAGGGAAGTTGATTAGTTTTCTCTGTTATACAGTGTCTTGACTGTGGGGAAAAAAAATTAAGAGTATGTATGAAATCTAGACTCTCTCAGTGTACTAAAATACTTCAGACATATATCCGTATTCAGAGAAACATTTTCTTTACTAAAGTCAGAGCAGAGTTTTTACAAAGACAGTTATCAAAAGGTTTTACAACAATGTTCTGTTTTTATGGATTATATCCCACATAGTGTAAAAATGTAGACTGCAGGTTGCTCTACATGTAGCCGACACTTGTTTTGTTGCATTGTGCCCATGTCACAAGGCCAGATCTACTTCTTATAACAGGCATGTTTTATTTTTTTTTTTTGTTGTTTGATTTTTTCTTTGATTGGCTGACAACATGGCAGAAAAATGCAGTGTTGTGGGCTTATCAAATTAAAGTTTTTCACACCTGTGTGTTTGTGTGGGCATGACACACTGTATCCTCGACTCTCCTTATCTTGCTACCCAGGTGTTATCATCCCAGACTGTCCTGCCAACTCAGTCAGATAAATGTTGACCCTGAACAGGCAGGTATGAGCTAAGGGGCAATTCTGAAAAATCATGTGCATGAGGAGGCATTGTAAATGTATCACATAAGATACATTTACAATGCCTACAACTTGGTTTCTCTTTATGTTTCTCTGTCATTCAAAGGTTTGATATTTTATTTGCTCTCTAAAATAAAGACATGCAATTGGTCAAATTATTTTGTGTCTGTAAGTGTGAAAACACTTTTTTGTTCTGTTTTTGTATTTTGACCAGTTTCTCAAGGAGTTTGAAAAGCAAAACAAAACTAAACTCAATGAACACAGCGTTCTCAATGATGCTGCATTACTCTTGGCCCCTTTACAACGATAGGCAGTTCAGTTTTTTACAACTTTATTTTGTTAAAGCTAAATGACATCAACTAAAATAATGTTAGCTAAATATATCTTTGCTTCTCCCAACAATTAAAGGTGTCCTTGACCCAAGCAGAGTCTCTGAACTTTTCATGACTTCAGATGAGTCATTTTTTTAGATAAAAATGCAACTGAAGCCATGACCCTCCCATCATCATCAGTTTATCATCGTCAGCACTGTAAAATGCTCTGTAGTACAAATAGGGTCCACATTTAATTTGAATAAATTTCCTTGAACACACATGAAGAGGGGTAGCTCTTTCAAATGTAAAGCATTTTTGTTCACAGCTAATAATGTTTTTTTTTTTCCCCCAGGAGCAGGTATTAACAAGTTGAGCAGCATACTCAAAAAGAAAAATTGTCGGCAACTCCATCTGGAGACCCACCAACTATTTTAAACCGATTTTAACCCTTTTTTCTTTAAGATTTGAAATGATAATGTAAAGCCGGCAAGCAACAATCCACTATTGGCTGCCTCGGACTTAAACAGTGATGGAGCTACAAACACATAAAATCATACGTGGCTGGGCAGAGTAGCGGGATGAAACCGAACATAGTTTGGCTTGGGGATGGACTTGATGGCCACACAGAATCACAATAGGCTGCACGGCCTGCTCGGCGGGGTTTGATTACCACTACACGGTGCTGCCCATCTCTTTTTTTCTTGTTCTCTCATAGGCTTTGTCTGTCTCTCTCTGATGTTTCTTTTTTGTCTCACTGAGCCACAGCCAATTTGTGTAGCAGCCCACTAAACCACTGATTATGGCCACTGTTGTTAAACAGATGAAGAAAAGTCTGACACCTACATTAAGACAACAAACACCTCACAGAACAAGAAACGGATTATTCATTTAAAAGGAAAGCAGCCATGTCTGAGCTAAAACTACTTCAAATATGACTATAGGATGACAGTCAGCATCAACATCAGTGTCCATTTTGCAGTCTTTGCCCTACCGTCTACTTATCCCAACCACCAATGCACTGTTTGATGTACAAACACATCAGACCAAGAAAGGAAATTACAACTTCAAAGCCATTTCATGGGACCTTTAACTATAAAGTGAATGCTACTTACATAGCAGTCTTTGTAATACACAACACATGGCAGGGCTTTGCGTCTGCAAAAGTGTATTATTGGCAAGGTGCACGTTTTTTTTTCTCCTAACCTGTGCCCATTTTGCTATTTAGGTGACATGCTGTGAACGTGATTGCCTGCAGAGGAGCAGTACAAGAGGGGGGTGTGTCAGCAGTGGACAAACGGTGCCGTGCACCATAGTGAGGGACTGAAACCAGCTGTTACAACACATACTGATAATGCATTCCCTCTATAGTCTTGTCCTGTGCCTAAAATTTAGACGTAAATACATTCTGAATTTATATGTGCCCAAGTTGCTGCATACGACTGGCCATATACATTAATATTCTGATGGCATGGTTTGTGTGCCTATGACATATACCGCAGATTCCCAAAAATAGAACCTTAAGATGCAAACTTTGTTGTTCAGTTTACATGAAAGAACAGCTCTGCCTCTGCTGGAAATCTAGCGGTGTAATGACTTGTGACTTTTCATCTTGCATATACTTTAAGTCTACATCACCTTAGTATTAATTTTCAGCCTCAGGCCTATCCATCCCTTTATGCAGACATACTTGAATTTTTTTAATCTCTCTCAAAGTGCATATAATTGCTACTTTTAACTATAGAGGAGAAGCAAAATGAATATATTTAACAACATTAATAGCACAGATGCATCAAACATGTGGTGCATAATGGAAAACACAACTGTACCGGGACTATTTGTGGGGTCCAAAACCTGGGAGTCCACTATAATTGTGGGGTCCAACAGAGAGTTCAGATTTGGTTTTAAGGTTCAGGTTAGAATTAGGTTTAGGTTAGGGTTAGGGTAAGGGTTGGGTTAGATATTTAGTTGTTAGGGTTGAGGTTAGAGTAAGGGGCAGTTAGGAATCCATTATGTAACTGAGTATGCTCACAAAGATAAATGTGAAAGTATATTTGTGTGTGTGTTTGTCTGCGTTTTTTCTCTGTGTCTACTTCTAAATGTTTGTATGGGAGGACAGACCACTGCACTGCAGACGTTTTAGCAGATAAAAGCACCCCCTTGTGAGCCACATGCTGCCATCATTACTTAGAGCATGGGCTGGTTCAGCCGCCAGCACTAAACATGGGGTGGTAGACACTGTGCCTTATGGGGTCTTTTAACTTCACAATTGGTTGTCCCAGTTCTGTCAACCCACCAAGGAACAGAGTGCCACAAATACACACATGATTTTGTGTGCGTGTGTGTTTGTGTGTGTGTGTGTATGTATGTATAAGTATCTAGTGCTGTACAGCTCTTTGAACGCACAACTTTGTATATGTGAATGCTTGTTTGCTCTGCCTTTCTTTAATGGTGATTTTAGAGAGATACTGAGCAGAGCTTATGCTCTTTTTTCTCTTGGTGGATAAACTAATAAGCTTTTAATCACTGCTTTATAACTAGGCCTAGATTAACACATAAAATATTTATACTTCTAGAGGTAGTCGCTGATCATGTCTGATACATTTAAATATTATCCAGTTCACACCTGGTGTTTCTGTTGCTCATTCAAGTTTATGTAAGTCATATGAAATCAAACCCTGAGACTAAATCCTACTGTCAGATCTAAATAGATTCAAAATCCAAACACTAGTCTTACCCAAGACCTAACTTGAATAGGATTAAAACAGCATTGATAGTGTTTAAGTCATTCAAAAGAGATACTAGAGATCAAGAGAGGTGATACTTATAATGGGCCATCAGATGGTTTGAAAGTTTAAATAGGTCCCCATTATCTATAAGGGTTGAGACTACACTTGGTGAATACCTGGGTTTCAGAACGCTGCTGCTCCAGCACTTCTGATTCCAGTGTGAGAAATGAACACAATATATTTTCACCATGTATCCTAGGATTTACGTTTATATATAGCTAAATTGCAACAGCAAATGTGTTTTGTGGGAAAGGGTAATCGCTGCTTGGATTATGTTCAGAGGCATCTTATTTTTTGAATGAATGAAACACTACATTTGTTAACAGCTGCAGAGTCACTAGGATGTGACTGTTGTTTGGGTGCATGGTGGGCGTACAAAGCACATGATTGTCACAACAGAGCCCGGGGTTCAATTTCACAGCCCACATCTGTGGTTAGGTTCAGGCAGCAAAAGCACTTTTGTTAAGGCTAGGAAAAGATGGTAGGTTTTAAGTCTGAAGTCATTGTGAACTTGAACCAAGAGCTCTGAGCGCCCAAACATAGCCATAGAAAAGTTTAGTATGCTGCCGTCGCTACTAGTGGATATTGTACTAAATGGGATATTTTGGCTAAAACAAACATGCTAAACATTTTACTGATATGTTCAGTGTCAATGTATTTTGACTTTCCAAACGTCATTTAACAAGACATGCGTGCACAGGATGCACAGACACACACACTAGACACTCTTAGGTGGTAAATGAGTTACTACATAAGCAGCCTATCAAAATTCACTCACTACTATTTTAAATTGTAAATAGGACAAATCACAGGGGAGCATTTTCATATTTTCTCAAAGCTTTTTTTTGGGCTTAATGAGCACTTAACACCAGCCTGACAGTGGGGGATGAAAGTAGTGTGCGCAAGGCCAATTGGCTCGATGGGCTCGTTTTACTTAGCATCGTGTTGCAGATACTGATCGGGATGTCTAGCACAATTTTTAAATAAAAGCTGGACAGTGGCTGACACTGGTGATGCTCACCCCCTGCTCGCCCCCTTCATCTGAACTCTGGCATCAAATCACATTTTGTTGAGCACTTCCAAATCGTGAACTTCATAGTTGCCTCCCCTTACACCCTTGTCCCTTTGCACGCCTCATCTATTACCTCTGTATTTTGACAAAAATGCCCTTTACATTGCACATACTCTCATCTATAACTTATCATGTAAGTTCATTGCAATTCATGCACGTCACCAGTGTTCATCTCTGCAAAAACCTTATAAATGATCAGCAGAAGCAACAGTTTACAACCCTGAATTAGGCTTGTTTGAATCTCAACTGTTGCAGCTGCTTGGAATCTGTATGCCAGTTCCTCTTCCTTTTATGATGCAATTGGCTCCTCACTGAGAATGTATGCGATGATAAGCAAGTTGCCATTACATGATTTGGCTAAAGAGAAGCTTATTTGGGCAAGAGATAAACTTCTGCAGCAAATCAACCACTGAATGCCGGAAAGGTCTATCATTTGGCCTTTTGTGCTATTAATCCCCACTCAGGGGAGAACAAGCCTCAGTCTCCAAGTGCACTGTGTCAAATATTCACACACGCGTGCATCCATATGCAAAATTGCACACACACAAACACACATGCTATATAAGTATACACAAAATTCCAGACACGTTTTATCTTCATTAGTTATATCTACACTTTGATTCGCCTCTCTTCTGGGTTAACCCCTTCTCAAAACAAACATAAACATTCTTTGACTGTGGTGTTATTCCATGATTGGCTATCAAATAGTCTGAGCCTTTTTGAAAATGCCTTTATTCTAAGGGCGTTTACTTTTACTGCCTGTTCATGATTTTTGTGATATGAGATAGAAATGTCCGCTGATATAGGAAAACAATAAATACCCTTCTTTTTGAAACACTTTCCTTGATATAAGGCTACTGCCAGTTTTAGAAAGTAAATTCATAATAAGTAATATTTTCAACCATCAAAAGTAAAGGTTTGTTAACATTTATCAATGATGAGTCAATCACTAGGTATGTTAGATGAAAAATAAGTATTTGTAGTGTTTGTAGTCACATTAGAAATTAGACCTGTTCTATTCCTGAAATGACAAACTTATTTAATCTGAATAAACCATAAACTGACATATAGTCCATCAGTGAGCCATTCGGTATTCGCCTTAATGTGTTAGACTAGGTTTTGTTCATTCTCAGAGGTGGGTCACAGAAAAATGAAAACCAGATACGAAACTGAGTCTGCAGTAATTCAGACAGTTATTTGCCCTGTTTTTATTCATTTATTTTTAATTATTTATTTATTTCTTGCTGAAACACACCCAAAGCCCCTGCAGTGTAAAACAGGTTAAGTGAAACAAATGGCTTTATGCAATTAAATGCCTTGGTTATTAACTACGGTTATTAATTTACATGATTGCAACTGTTGACATATCAGAGGGTTCTTCAGTTCTGTAACATGGAGAGGTGGTTTTTGCACTAATGCCTTAATCCTCCTATAATTTTGAGGGTCAGTTTGATTTATTTTAGGTCTTGAATTGGGTTTAAAAAAATACCAATTTGCTTATTTATAGCATGACTTTTGCCATCCAACTTCCTGTGCTCATATATAAAATTTTGACACAGTAATCCGTTGTGAAATCACTCAACAAATTTTACCAGATGTAGTAATGTGTAATTTACAAAATAGGCTTTTACTAAATGATATAATATCTCAATACAATTTCTCTCATTCGGTTACCACTTTGATTGGCCTCACATCAGGTTAAGAAATAGTATAGGTGTGTTTTTATTGAGCCCTTACCCATTAAAATGACCCTTGATGAATATGCACATGTTGGAAGTAATGTTTAATTAGCTAAATGGAAGAGTTAAATTGAACAAATATTAATTGGTATACTCTAACATGACTCATTAAAATGAAAGAAAAAAAATGACTTTGATACTAAAGGGATTAATATTGAGTTATGTGGGGAAGACCGAGAGAGAGTGTATGGATCGGATAAATGTCTGCATCCCTGGTCATTTGTGCATCAATCCCGTTCATCTTAAACGTACATCTGAGGCATCACTAGTCTATGGTGATCGATACTGAATCCCTCTGATGCAGCGTTGATGGACAGTCTGGTAGACTCTGACATATCACACTGGAACTGGCACCAAACACAGTATTTTTGTCCAATTTTTTTAATTGTTATTTTTTAGAATTTTTTTATAAGAAAGCTCCCAGTCCTACATCTATGGCTCATTTTCTGTGGGAAAAAGTTTATGCTTACTCAGCTCAAACAATGCTCCTTTATTCCATCACTGATATTTGGTGTATGTTTTTATAATTAGGAGGGTAAAAAAGTGTGTGTGTGTGTGTGTGTGTGTGTGTGTGTGTGTGTGTGTGTGTGTGTGTGTGTTCATGCTTGTATATTTTTGTGTGTCTTTAGGCTTTTTCTGTCTTTTGGCTACGAGCAGGAATGGACTGGGTTTGTTTCTGTCTGGACTGATAAGAGGAAGCCGCTTACATCCCTCTCTTATCACTCTGCTCAGGGCTAATATCCCTTTTATTTTTTTCTCTCTTTCACTCACTGTCGCCCTTTGTTGTTGGTGGACTGGGAAGAGGTTCAGCAACTTATCAACTCTCTCTCTCTCTTCTGCTTTTTTTTTTTTTTTTTTTTGTCTCTCCGCCTCAGTGCCAAATTACATCAAGTCACCAGCATATTGCTGTGACTGGAAACAAACAGTAAATTTATCATGATATCATGTTTACTCAAAAGCCTGAACAATATATCATTTTTTTAAATCACCTTTTGGCATTTTTGAGATTGCTACTTTGGCAGATAACACTGCCAAAGTATTAACCTTGATGTTATTTCAGTCTTCTGATAGGGGCAGCGGTTGGGAGAGAGATCAAGATCAAGATCAAGTTTTCCAAGATTTTACTAGTTTGCTCATATTTCCATTTTTGCTTCCCCTCTTGGCATTTCATTGGCTTTATAGCCTTCCCCAATGTATTTGAGCGATTAATTGATTTCTGTTCCAACTTGTGATGTGCTGTGACTGTCTGCCTGTCATAATAGATGCAAATTTAAGGCAACATTCACACACAAACAGGACGAAAAAGAAGAAAAAACAGCACGCGAGTGTCGATATGTGTCAGTCCACAAACCACTCAAGAGAACATATGCACACAGACACACACACACACACACACACTCAGAAAACACACAGAATACATTAAAAGGATAACACACGTAGACACTGCATGCATGTACACAGGTGGGCATTTCCAGTTTCTTACATGTGTGTAAACTTATAATTCTCCAGTAGTCTTAAAGTCAATACTTTGATAACACAAGTTATACCACATGGTCAAGCTCCTCTGAAAAGTGCACTTTACTGGGGCCAAAAGATTTCCTGATTAAAACACACATGTGCACATGCACATGTGTTTGTTTGTATTACCCACTCACACACGGTGGGTAAAATTACAGACACTGTAGGCCCAATACTTAACATGATCATGATACGTTGTAAAAAAAAAACATTGATAATGAACAACAAGAAATTGCAGTTTTAGCTTTTTGTGTTTCTTGCTGATCTGTTTTAACTGTTTAAGTTTTTGTAAATGCACTAAACTTTCCAGCATCATTGTCATTCATTTTCCATAGAAATCTCTACCTGTATGTGAGAGGGCCTATAATTATCACAGTCACCCACAAATTAATTTCATGGACCTTTCTTTTGGAGATTGACAATTATGAGGAAAGAATGGGTTTGAATATACAAATGAGAAAACCAGTGGACTGGAATCTTTTCTGAAGTCATTGCTAAAGAAAATAAAATTGAAAAAAAAAGTAATGATGACTCCAATGGGTGTGGAAGATAGATTTACTTAGCAGATGCAGGCGAGACTAAAAACACTTTATTAGGTATACTTATAAAATATAATTTAGTCCAGTTCAATGTCTCAGCCAAAAATTATACCTTGACAAAGAAAAAAATGTTCATTTTTTACATTTTTTTACACTGTCAATGAAGTGTTAATTTAACTATATGTTTATCATGAAGATTGCATGTTGCAGTAAAAGGCAGTTGAACATGACAGCATTATATACTGAAAGTTGTTTTTAATTTTAAGCCCACCCCATTTACAAATGCAAAGGATAACCGAATTATTGGAATATAATGCAGTCCCCTACAACACTTCCACTAAGTATGACCTCGGTAAAATATATACTGTAAAATTAATTTAATACCTTTCTTACAGTGTTAATCAAAATTTTACATTATTATCTCTCTGATTGCTCAACTGGAATTGCACTAATAAGAGGTAGTGTTATAATTACCTTTTTCCCCCATAGCTGATTACATACTGTGATCCAACGTTTATTGCTCACTAAACACGCACTTATACATCTCTAAAGCACACCTACTTTACACCTTCAGCATATAAACAAGCAAATTCTACATCATGGCCCATGAGTTCTTGTTTATTTTTTAGAAGCAGCTTTGTGCCATCACGTGTGATCTTTGCTCATCATGGATCACATGAAAACCTTTGAGCAACGCCTTTCATCCTCATCATATCTTCTCAATTCGAAAGCCACAGTTGATGATGAGACGGGGGTTCAAGTAACGTAATCTGATTGACTGCTGTGATGCTGTGATTTTGTGAATATACAAGCATTCCAAGCGTACGCACACGCACATGTTCACACACACACACACACACACACACACACACACACACACACACACACACACATATCAAGGTGCATACTTGATTGTTTGATGTGTTTTTTTTTCCTATCTTGCACCAAAGCAATATCTCTTTCAAAGAATGTGTCCTGGATAAACATACAGTATGTTAACCATGGCTTTGTGCCACAGTAAGTGGCTGAATGACTGAATTATAGAAGTCTCTTGTTCTTTTATCAATGGTCACATTGACTATTTGTCCTCAGTCCCCTGTCTTTTTTATACTGGGACTGACAAAGAAGAAAGGAGATGAATTACTCTTTGCTTCATATCTTCCACAAAGGTTCACCCACTAGTGAAAGGCAAAGAGAACGTGAATGCAAGGAAAGGGAAGCATATTCCTAGTTCACAACTTAAATTTCTGTTATGAAATTTGCCAAGTACAAGCAGGGACATATTTAAAAAAAAAAAAAAAGTCTGACAGTATGGACAGAAGAGTGATTCGGTGAAGTGCAAGTTTAAAGTGCAAGACATTTCAGTGGAAGTTCCCTAGTGCATTAGCAGGTTCATGAGAAACTGTGGGATAAAGTTTGTTACTGACTGTGTTTGAACTAAAATGCACCATCCAACTTTTATTAGACACTAGCAACAACAGCACGAGACAGATTCATTTGTGTTAATGACACATTGTATCTCACACAATCCACACAATACCTTACAGAAAGTCTTTTTCATACAGTGATAAGTATTATTATTCATACAATAATAAGTAGGATAACATTGCCACGTTGAGGCCATTCGGGCTAAGGATACCGTCTTTCTGTATTTTCATTCTAATTAGGAAGGAATGTTCTCTGTAGGAATGTAGTCTCTGACACTTTCAACTCAATTGCAGAGCTTATTCTTGTTTTTACTTTAAATGTGTCTTTTGCAATGTTGCCCCATCTCTATTTTTTTTTAATTCTGAAGCTCCTTAATGGCATTATATTTTCATGTGCACCTTAAACACTCTAAGAGAAAAAAAGTTAACTTACTTTGTGGCTTATTTGTTCAGTTCATTTAAATTGATTCTCTGATTTTGTGAATGTTATACTCGATAAGAAGTCTAACATTTCTTTTTCTCCTCTCTCTTGTATCTCCTTCTATTTCCCTCCCTACCAAATCTTTATTTCGTTCCATCGCCTCCCATTTTGTCTCCAACAAGGTAAGAACCAAGTGTCCATATGTCTCTTACAGCAGTTAGTACAGTGTCATCGTCAGCAGCTTGTCAGACTTGTAATATGACCATGGTATTTCCCTGCCAACCCTACACAAAGGCAAAGTCACCTTCAACAGTGGGATTCTTTCACTAAGACTGCACAAACAGAGCAAAATCAAAGCACTCATACTCATTCTCATGTCCTCAGTGTGTGGGGCTTAGCAAACATTTTCTCGTCTCTGTTTGAGGTCATCACCAGGCCATTGCTGCTTCTGCTGAGATCTGAGACTTGTAAATTCTTCATTACCTTGGAGGGAAGACATTTTGTGCCATGGGGCAACCATTTTAAATATGCTGATACCCTGTCTGGACAGGCTGCTTCTAATTTTAGCTCTGCTGTATAGCATGGAAGTCTGATCTTTTTATTTTTACTTTTAAAGAGAGTCAAGGGAGCAATTTTAGGTGAGAATTTTTTCCCCAGTGAATGGGAATCTTTTTCTGTTTGAGCAGACAGATATTAATCTGTGAAGCATTTATCAGCTTTTCAAAAACAATGATGTAGAATAACAAATAACCTTTAGTAGCTCATTCACTTTCACTGCAGAGGCTTGAGGATGGAGCAACTCATGTAGGAGTTCAGGCTATGGTTTATTTCAGCAGACTTTATTAAGAACCTGTTGTATTGCCCAAAACAATCTAATGCACAAAAACAAGACTTGTCTGTAAGATGCATTTTAAACATTAACTTAGAATTAAAGTCCAAATTTAGCAACCACCACTCGCAGAAAAGTGAGTAAAAATCCACATTGGTGAATAAAATTCAGGTCAGATGCCATTCCTGGGTAAATGCAATAGGCCTACTTCACTACACTTCACTACAAAACTTCCATCACTTCAACAAATGGAAATGAAATAAAATTGATTAAAGACTTCAAAAACACCCACATTAGCTGTGTCAAAACTTCCACAAATGAAACATTACCCATATAAGTCTCCTTACAACAGCATCAGAAATTGTATAGTTCCCTTTTAAAAAGGGTTAATTGATGGGTAATAAGGAATTACATTGTCCTAATGACATTGTAACTAATGGATTTCCATTGTCAATTGAAAAATGCTTTGGCGTGTCATTTTTTTCAGTTTACCAAATACTCGCAGACAGACCAAAAAGTACATTTTGGACTCTGCTTACAATAAAACTCAAGAGGCACTGAAGTTTGAAATTGATGTTTGCCTGTGAACTGGACATAAGTAAAAGAAAAGACACAAACCCACTCCAGTCTGCTATAATATTTCTTGATTAAGTTACTGTTCCCATCTTGTTTTAAGTTTTCCTGTGGTTTGTTGTTATCTTTGTATAAAGGTAGTGATTTTGTTCATACAGCTTACACTCTTAATGTCCAAGCAATAGACTACAGGGTTTTAGCATCCTGAAGTGTGAATGCCATCCTTATTCTTCCTCCAGTCGGAAGGCTGTTGCATTTAACCACTCAGACAGTGAGCAACACAAAACTCTATTAAAAAGTATTTTCACACATATGACTCACATGCCCTTAAAAATTGTAAACCGCGTGATGAGGCTGAATCACCATTGAATTTTCCAATTCAATGGCTTTGAAAAAAAAAGTATCGAGACTTACATATACAAATATCCCTGTTTTTTTCAGTTTGATCCTCTTTCTGTTGTTCTTTGATCAGTTCTGTTTAGTTTTTATTCATTGTGCCTTGCTTTACCCTTCGTATTTGCTGATTGGTGCTTAATACTTTACTTAGAAGATTGCCAAACTAATGTTTACTCTGGAAATCTGGGAAAAAAGGGTTTTGTTTTGAATGCAAGATAAGCAATTCTTCACTGGACTGTCTGAGTTGACATCTCACATAAGATTACAGCCAGGTGTAGTCAGGTGTTGTCGTTTTTAGTTGTGACCACACTCATCTTCACAATCCTACAGAGAATCTGGGAATAGTATTTAAGCACTACTAGTTGGCATTGCTATTAAGCAATGTACTGGAACTGGGTATCCCCTGTAATCAGCTCTTGGTTCTGACTGAAGCTTAAATCCAGTGTTTTAATTTCTTTTTCTTCAGTCATTATGTGAAGTAAAAAAAGTCATACCCTCCCTTTCATTACCTAATGTTCTGTTAAATGATCGTATGATACACAGTCAACACACACACACACACACACACACACACACACACACACACACACACAAACACACACGCGCACACACAAAGATCTTTCGATCCCAATGGGTCATCCACCTGCTGTGCTACATCTGATGTTCTGGCACTTCCTCTTTTCCTCTGATTAGCTTGGAAGGAAGTGGCTGAAGGCCAGCACCAATGTAGTGTGTGCGTGTGTGGTTGTGTGCGCGTGCATATGTTACTAAGAATTATCCCTCTGCTGTGTTTTTCCTTCCTGCTGTGAGGGATTCTGGGATATGCACATGAAGGGGATTTGCAAAGGTTCCAAAAGACAAAACACTGTAACGCACGCACACACAAAAAACACTTCTCTCTTCCTAATGTGCCACATGCTCTGATTATCTAAGACAATCATCTGCCATAATTATCTTTGATGAGCAAAATGAATGAAGCAGTCTATAGTATAACAGAGGGATATTTGAAATATAGAAACTAGCTTCCTAAATTAACAAAATGTACACAGCCTATACATACATTATTAATGTGTTGTCATGATTGGTTTAAAGCATTCTGGCCACTGGCATTGGAAGCCATTTTTTCAGTAAATATATATATATATATATATATATATATATATATATATATATATATATATATATGTATATTCATTTTTCATTTTTGTGGCAATGCTACATTAAAATAAGAAGCAAGTTCTTAGAGAAATTGTTACTTTAAGAGTGTCTTTACTTGACATGACCAGTACAGACAGCGACCTTTAGTCAATTAACTCACAAACAACCTCATTAGGCCTTGAGTTAATCTTCACTGACAGCTGGTGGCTTTTAGGTTGGGAACAGTCAACTAAATTAGAGACACACTTTTAAAAGACAAAATGCACACATCTCTGAACCTAAATAATACACCATATAAACAACAGAGAAATAGTTATTATAATGTAATGTGACTAGCTTTATCACAGATTTACAACACATGAATTTGCATGCCCAGGCACAAATAGGAACACAAACAAACTTGTGTATGTTTTATCAAGTTCAGATTTTATGAGGTAAAATAAAGTCATTGTTTGATTAATGGTGGATAGAGAGTACAGCTGAATGGCGGTTTCTTTAAATCACTTTAAATCACTGCTTGGTCAACAAGTTGTAAGTAAAGAATTTTAAAAACCTGATTTATTCCCAAATGAGGAACCAAATGAGGCTAAATCTACTCGCTAAAATATACTGACAAAGCCCTTTTCTGGCAATGTTCAACAGACTGAACAAAGCAAATCAGGCTTCTGTAAATTAATAACCTAAAAACATTAAGAAGAGGTTAATAAAAGAATGCTCCACTATAAGCAGATTAAAGCTATTGATGTGTTTTTCCCCAATTACAACCTGTTGCAAATATTTCACTCATTTAATTTTGTTCTTAATCTTGCAGTTACAAGCAGGAGTTATTATGATTTCAACTCCTCCTGCTTGTGCCTTTGACATGTAAAAGCCCAATCAGTTACAGAACAGCATCATTTTTAATGCATTATACTCTACATGATATCCATGCTTGCTAATGTCATATTATGTCTTTTATATTTAGTACTTTTGACATCCTTGCTCGTGAGTACTATGTTTTTTTGCCACTAAAATCTCGAATTTTGGATGCTTGTAACTGCATTACCACACAGCAATAATCTTCACCAACATCTTAATAAATTAAGACAACAAAATATGTGCCGGTATAGATTATTTTTATCGAGCAAGTTCCCAGTCTCAGCAAACTGAAATGAACCAAATCAATTTGCAGCCTGTAATTGTTGTTGATGGGCTAAACGCTGCAAAATGCAGTTTTAGATTCATTTCCGTAGGAAAAAAATATTTTTTTGTTGAAGGAGCTGTTTTTCTGCTCTGCTTACTAAGTGGAGACACAGAGTCACAAACACATGCACACACACACACACAGCTCGATCTCACAGCTTTCTGTCTCATCACTCCAGTGACTCTCTGACATCAGTGGCTTCCCTCTGTAACACTGTTAAATAAATCGCTTATGTATTTTTCGATTAATTCCCTTTCACCCCTACCTTTAACTTTCCTCTTCCATCTTAGCCTCTCATTCTCAATATCAGTAATTGATATTATTTATCTCTAGTCTTTGTTGCGCTGTCTGTGTTTTTCTTTTAGGGTCATGGGTGAGTGTGTTATTGTTTTTTGAAGTGAGAGTAGAGGAACGATCTGGTCCACAGCCCCTGTCAGTTAACTGGGGACTAAGGGATTCATTATTATTGCTCTCATTTACATGGTAAATAACACTCATGTGGTAGTTTTTGCTCCATTGTTGTCCAAGCTAGAATCCTCTCCACCGTCCTATATTGTTGATCATATCTAAAGTATATTGATAATATTTTTGTTTCTTCCCATCGTTAATCAAGCAAATCGAATAATATCTACACATTTTATTCTTAAGAGATTTTTTTTCCCCACTTTTTTTCTTGCCACTTTTAATGTTCTGTGATCTTCACTGGTCCACTCTAATCAAGGTGTGAAGACATTAGACACCAAAGCAGCGAATCAGAGAAATAAAATGTTATTTGCTGATGTTTCACAACACCTACGTTCTGAAGCACTAATAAACTTGACCACACCTCCACACCTCTGCACAGCCCTGTGGAAGGTGCCGCATTGCTGATGTTCTGTGAATGCAGCTGAGGCACATGCTTCTTCTTGTCCAATGTGGCTTCTCTGTTCTGCACGTGTGTGTATAGCTCGGCCTCGCCCTTGGTCAAGCATACACACCGGCTGGCAGCTCTTTATACATCCATGACACAGAACAAGAGCTGAGGAGAGAGATGAAGACAACGATGTAACATGATCGCTACATTTTCGTAGTCCTTCTCTCGCATCCTGCACACTGTTAATGGCTGGGGTCTATTCGCCCACTGCCCAAAGGCAGCAGCCCCAAAATGTCCCGAACACAGCAAAATCAGAAGCACAAAGACAACACAGGCACAGGGGAGGGTATCTGCGGATAAACACACCACCCACACACTTCTAGATGGTAACAAGTGATGATTGAGAGGAGTTACTTTTTTATGAGTCAACACATTGTTTATCTAAGGAAAATCCTGCAATGTATATCTTTAAATAATAGTCTTGTTTCCTTCGCTTTTAGCCCTTGTGTGCTCCTGAGCTCATATATGCAATTATATAGATGCCAAACAAAAATTACATTTTAGCAGCATAAGCTATACAACTAAGAATGCCTTATGGCAAGTGAAAACCAAGCTATGCTAGATACAAGACAGATACAAGTCCCATATTTTAACACTTAGATCTTTAACATTTCCTTGTGTCTATTTAGTGTTGATTTGTTTCCCTCCTGCTTTTCTAAAGGCTTATTTGTGCCCCAGCCACACACCGTCAGATTTTGCTGCTTGGCAGAAGTAACGACCCACTATTCATCAGCCAACAGCTAAGTACAGATCAACTCACAGGGTGGCCTGGGATCAGGTTTGGGGCTACGATAAACATGTCTGCAGGATCAGTAAGACCTTAAATTTAAGATAAGTTAGAAAAAAAGCTCAGGTTGGAGATGGGGTGGTAATATTACTATTTGTGTCACAACAGCCAGCAAAATGAATCTAGACAAAATTCAGAAACCCTGCTTTGCTCGAAGGACTGCGTAATTTATTTTTATTGCAAAAGGTTGATCATAGTATACATGTACAGCTACATCCACAGTTTATACTAACCACCCATCTTTGCAACCCTCACACACCTCTGTCTACTGTTCACTCACTCTCACTCACCCACTCACTCACTCCACTAGTTTACCTACACACTGGTACGTAAAACTGTCAAGACCAACCAACTGGCAAAGTCCTTGCTCTTCAGCAAAACTGCTAACAAACCTTCTGTCCTTACCTTATGGTTACCAGCATAAGTCTAATAATACCTTTATACCCTCCCATTGACAACACAGCTGCCAGCCGCTTCTAGCAATGCACTCACACAATACCCAGTCATCTTGGCCCTGAGAAAAACAGAGTTACAAACCAACTAATAGGAGACACCATCAAAGTGTTTGCTTTAGAGTTACATTATGGTTACACCTCAAGCAAACTAGTATTAAACATTTACATAGCTAGGATGCCGTGTTCTAGCACACAAACTCGTACATGGGCTAGCTGGTGGTGCCATAGCCAGCTCACCATTTACAAAAAACAAAATTATCAACTCAGTTTGTAAAATATGTTAACAAAAATGTTTTATCCACCATTTCAGTTGTTGGGCAGGGGTTGTGGCTCACTGGAATAGAATTGTTATTTCAGTATCAACCTGCATGGTATTCAATCACATATAGCTCCTGGTACTGTATGCAGTCCAGTGTAAAATGTGCTGTACACACCCAGAAAGTCTCACTTGGGACAGGTTGAGGTAAGTCACCAAGAGTAAAATCCATCAACTTGTTTATGACATTTTTCTCTTTTGGAAGTCTGTGCAGTGATTTATTCAATGCACTGCAGCAAGGAATAACGGCTGCTCTTCAGTGACATGGCTACACTCTCCTGCTTCAATCTTGTCTCAATGACTCACCTGGGAAGGACCAGGCAGTGAGGGGGCGGGGTATGCAAATTATTAGCTTCCCAACTGTTGTTATTCTGGCTTTGAAATGAAACTCTATCTAAATGTTACTGGTTTGTAAAGCTAGGGGCATCGTGTTGTAGGGGAGCTAAAGGAATGGCAGTAATAAGCCACAAAACACAATTCAAACCCATATTCACAATATGGGACCTTTAAATTAACAGGTCTGTAGCTTAAAACTGTGTTGTATCACAAAGAAAATGGACTTGAATATTGAAATACCTGAAGACCTTAAAAATAGACAATCCTGATAATTTTGTTCTCTTTAGTGAGCTTTTGTTTCTATAACTCAAGATGCCTTCTAAATGCATAATGGAAGGGAAATGATCTGCAGACTTTCAAAAACAAACAAAACAGATTCTCTTATACAATCATGTTCTCACCTCCTTACCCAGTTATTATGTTTAGGCAACTACAGGGATTTGTAATCTAAGGTTGAGACAGCATTGCTGCCATAGTTAGACTAAATCAGGGTTAATTATTTAGTTGGGACCTGAACTCATATTCTCTGCTGTTAAAATCATATACTTTGTATGTTCAGTTGTCAACGTCGACCTTCTCTGGCTCCACGGAAGTCCACGGAAACTGAGGAAAATGTAGGGAGACAGTAAATGTTTATTCCCCACATTCCCCCTTCTCCCTCTTTCCACTCCTTCTTAAAGCATCCCTTCCTCCAAACAACATCAGTTAAGCTCTACTTCCCCAATTGGGGAATTTGTTCTTTCAGAAGCCTTTGTTTAGACCAACACATGTGCTTATTCTGTCTTGAGTCTAAGTTTTCAGTTCCACTTAATTTTGTTTTGAAATTTAGTTGTGAAAAAATGGTGAAATTATTGCTGGAAATGGCTTATCACTGTTAAAAGTCTAATTGTCGAACATCGCCTATGAGTTGGACCCACTGCTGCCAGAGTGGGCTAAAGCCTGACTCACGGAAAGGCAAACAGGGTATGAGAGGGATGTGTAAGTGTTCTTGTGTGACATTCCCAAGTTCGATTTTTATTTCATTAGCACTTGGTGGGACAAAGCCTGGCCTGTACTGTCCTAACTCTCCAGGGTATCTCCAACATGCTGGTTTATATTCACAATCCTTTCCAAGAACAGCATCTGTCGATTTTTCAAAAATTAGTTAAAATTACTTATGTGCGTTTTCCTCACAATCAAAAGGCAGAAGTTGCATAGTAGTGTTATAGTGCTGTAAAAACTCAGTTCTTTTAACCATGACCTTGATCCTAACTTCAACCAAGTTGTTTTAGTTGCATAAACTTAAACCTTGAGAAATACTTCTTTTTTTTTTTTTTTTTGGAACAGTCATATGAAGGTTTTTGTAAGGTAGTGATAAAGAACCTTTTATTTCATTTAGATATGAGGACTTGTTCCTCTAGTGCCTTCTCTCTCTCTCTGTCTCTCTCTCTCTCTCTCTCTCTTTCTCACTCCCTCACACATGCAATTTCTGATGACTGCAGTCCTCCTTGGCTCCAGCACCTGGGTAAATGGTCTATAACTTGTCATGTCGAGGGCTGGATTATGTGGATGCTTACTTGGCATCAGAGAGGCTTATTTTTAGCCAGCAGAAATGGATGAATCATAGGCCTTAAAAAAATCTGCTTTAAAGTCTTTTTTTTTTTCTATGAGGCTATCATGAAGGGAAGGCACTAAACAGGGCTGGTTTTAGCTTCATATAATGATAAGGAAGTAGAAGAAAGCCTTTTAAAATGAATTTGGAATGCCTTTGATCTCCTTTTATCCGTCCATTGTACTGACGTTTGAGCACTTGCAGTGAAAATGTATGGAAAATGTGGAAATATATGGGAAACAGATGGAAAAATCAAAGAATTGAGGGATGAAATATTTTTTCTTTCACTTTTATACTTTAAATTCTCAAATGAATACAGATCAGTGCTTATTCAAAAGTTGTACCGTCTGCAGTAGTGTATGTTGGGTGATACTTCAAGAAAATGAGAAACAATTATTTTCCTCTTTTGGTACATAAGTCCGGGTCTGGTTTGTACATCCACACTACCTGCAATTTTATTTTCATCCCTGTTAATCAAAATTGATACAACAATATGTAAAAATGGCTGGTGATTTCAATTTTGTTTATTTGAGCAACTAGTTAACTTATCCCTCCTCAACTCCTTAACCAGTTAAATAAGGTACACTTAAATCTTCACAGCAAGTCCGTATGGCTCAGAAGCCCTCAGTAATATCACTGTACATCAACCAACATCCCATAAAGAAGCAAAAATAAATATATTTCTAAAAATGGTTCAGGTTGTATGTGATTCATGCTAAAGGTTATCATTTCTTTCTGTTAATTTTATTGCACCAGACCTTTCACATTAAAGAGTGATGTTTAAAATTTGCTGTCAGAAAAATACTTTGACTACCAGCGTGACAGTCTATAGGCTGGCTGTTGTGTGAGAATGTATGGCACTCGTGTATTTCTTACAAGGAAACAATTTAAACTCCTCCCTTTTTTGTAAAAAAATTACACCTAACTTTCATTGAAAGCAAAATAATAGAGTAAAGTTGGAGAAACTTTTAACCTTGTCTGGCTCCAATCTGAAGTAGCAGTAATTACATCATTTTTTGTGATGAGCATTGTGACTGACATCCCCAGGCCTACATTTTTTGTGTAAATGGCTTTATGAAAGGATATTGTAGATTATCAGCACTAAGTTAAAAGAGTCCCATACAGGTCCACCTATAGTGGGAGAAAATGAATTTAAAAATATCCACATTCCTTCTGTATAGAATCCTCACTACCCATAAGTGCTAGTGGAGTAAATTCAGAAAAAACAGACCATGCACAATCTAATATGTCATAGTATCTTTGCAGCAGAATGAAATTAGTTGACTGCCAGGCACATCTGACAGTGTGCACATGGTAATGACCACATTATATGACAAACCTTGACCAGGGGATGTGTAAGAAATAACTCCTAAAGCTTTTGGTAAGCAGGAAAGTTTTCTAGAGAAAACCCGGGTCATGTAAGAAAGTCTTTTTTTGGGTTGACTTTTTAGAGAAAAAAAAGCGCTGAATGTGCATGTAGGCAAAATGGCTACAGTATATTGTGACCCATACACATGGGCTCATAAGCACACACAAGCCTGCCCGCATGCACACATGCACCCACATGCACCCACACACACACACAGCTGACCACTACATTGTGTACTGTTTAGCCAAGGGAACGCAGTAAAAGAAACCCCCAACAGCAGGTGCTGAATAATGTAGTTGAGAAAGACACACATACACATACACACGTACCTGCCTACACCTGGTTTTTGGGGTCTAGGGGGCATGAAGCTGGCATAGGGCCTGCTGTGCCTGTCAGAACCAATCAGAGCATTCGGCTGAGGGCTGGCATTTACAGCTGATTTGTCAGGATCGGCGGGCCCACGGGTTCAGCCAATAATAAGCCTCCACCTGTGGTGATGGATCACCTGTGACACAGCCGGCCACACGGGGAGAGACATGGCCACTGGCATGGTTTGAGATGAGACAGGACCAGACACAGGAAGAAGGGAAGGGAGAGAGAAAAGAAGAGAAAGCAGGAAAAGAGTTTTCCTTCCTGTTTTGTATTGCACACAGTTCTAAAACAGTGGCCTTAGTCTCCATCTAGTCATCTCTGAGGAGTGTTTGGATTTACAATAAACACAGCCATTTAGAATTTGAATAAAGTGCAGAGATTTATTCTCTTAAGGCATTTTTAATGAACAATTATTCTGATTTAGTTTAACCTACTTGCAAGCTAATTTGCACGTGACCCAGAACTCAAGTAATGTAGGAGTAGTTAGTGTTAGAGTGTCAGATTAATTCAAGTTAATTGTTCAAATTTATATACAATTTAGAGTGTTACCTCTGATACTGTAGTGGATGGTTATAGTAGCATAACCATAATTAATGTTCTCAGAGAAAGTCTAGCAGCATACAAATTGAGAATTTGACAGTGTTGATGTCTGATACTTTTTTGAGTTTGTTGCAGGCATTAGAGCAAAGTCATTATCATACAATGTCACCTCACATTAAATACAGAAACAACATTGGAGGTCTACAAAAGGGAGAGAGTGAGACAGAGAGCCTTTTGCTATGGATCTGCCTTTTAAAATATGTAAACACAAATTTTGATCAGTTCAATTCCTGGCTGTTGACAGGTAGAGGAAGGTGACTGTATGCAAGCTAAGAGACATAACCAGACAGGGAGAGGGCAGAGGTGCATGGGATGTTTGCATGGTTGGAGATCAAGCAAGGGGGAAGAGGAAGCATAGGGAGAAAGAGGACTATGCAGCATTATGTGAGGAGAAAACAGTGTAGGTGCTCTGTATCTAGAAAAATTGACTTTTGAAAGATCAAGCATGGCAGATGAAGGACAGCTTCAAGTTTCCATTGTTGATTTACTGAGCATGTCACTCGTTTGGTGTTGGAAGAGCCTCATCTGCTGACTGCAGTTAAGTCCTGACAGACCAGGAAGACTGCAGATGGTGGATTTACTCTAAACAATAAAATCATAAACTCAAAGCCATTATAGTGTGGGACACATTCACACCTCTTCTCATGTTGTGTTTGACATATACAAAACCTATTTAATCAATGCATTGGTTTTGTATTTGTTGCCACTGGCATAATTTCTTCCCCGGCATTGTTTTGCACGTCCTGTCTGTCTCTTTCTTTCTCTCCTCTCTCTCTCTCTCTCTCTCTCTCTCTCTCTCTCTCTCTCTGTCTCTGTCTCTTTCTCTCACCCATAGAGCCAAAAGAATACAAATTTACAGGACAACTTTGATCGGAGTCTAACTAGTACATTTAAATGGTAGCATTTCCTGACTAGAATACTTTTAACTTTTTTCAGTTATCTCAGAATTTTTTTTAGCCCCATAACTTACCGGAGGGGAACAAAATGTAAATGTTTGTCTAATCTTAATAACTAAAGAAAGGAATAGACATAATTCAATGAAGGGAGGTGGGGCACTGGAATGTTAAGTATTGCAGTATCTTATGATATGGGAAATCAATTTGTGCAAATTAGTTTTTAAATGATTCTCAACACATTCCAGTTAGTTTGATTGTAGATGAATATAATGGGAAAATTGGCAATGAGGCACATTATAAACTGAAAAACCCCAGTGTTCTACTCTGACATGAAAATGAGATACAAAAATTCTGACAATTTGAAGTTAAGACTCGATTCACAGATGGCTGATTTAGAGATCATTTACCAACACTAATTTAGAGTTTAATTTGCTGTGTAAACTGTTGTTTGCTGCTATTGGATGATGTTTAAGCTCATCTGCACTATGACAAAACAGCTGCAGAATTAGCATGATGCAGGAACAGAAAATTGTTGTAGTTACTACTCTCCTCTGAATGTCAGAATACGCTCACAATTCCTGTCCCAAGGCCAGTAAATGACCCAATCAGGAAGTCTGTTTCCCTTTTTCAGTGAATCTCCTCTGTCAAACTTTACTTAGCTGTGTGTCACTTAAACACACTAGGAAACAGATACAGACATATGCACCCACACACACAAGCATTTCCTCACACATTAACACTAACAAAAACCCACTCAAACACCACCAAACATTCAAACCCAGAGCTCATTTAGCTCAGTGCCTTGTCAGTCTTTCAGTGTCTTATTTTAAGTAGCAGTCATCAATAATGGATTGTGCTGAGGGGAATAATTGATGGGACACACAGCTTCCTCTAATGCTGCTTAGTTTGACGGATGAAGGGACAGCAGGAACTCTTTGGTGAAATCATCCTCCAACCACCCACACACACTCATACACCCACACTTGGTTTGATGGATGGATGAACAGCAGGAACTATGTGGTTGGGTCTTTTTCAGCACTTTTACAGCAGTTATTATCTACATCATTTAGAGCAATATTAATAAACTATTGGCCAGACACCCAATAATGGTTTTTAGTCCTCATTCCGTGCACGTCAAGAGTGAAAGTGTGTTTGGAGCCTGGAGCAACTGAATTTTCTCATTATGAATTTTACAGTTGACAGGGATAAAGGGGTTTAGCCCAGAACTATGATCTAGCTTGCAGCACACATAAGTGGATTAGATAATTGTTATAGTTAGACAGTTGCATATTAGATGCATATTAGACAAGAACATGGCCAGGTAAAGATAATTTAAAAAAAAAAGGTTTGAATGACTGCCAGACGTGTCTTAAAATTATGTTTTGTGACATCTTAGCTGTGTGTTGATATTGTTACCATGATGTTGAAGGTCTGGCAAGCCTCCTGCTTGTGTGTGCTCTCAAAGGGTAGGGACAACTGATCTAGTCCTTTAGGTGGACGGACTTGTTGCATATATCACAACACTTGGTATGTTTAACTAGTAACTAACCATAGCAACAGTGACGATGTTGTATGGAACGCTACCAGTTACTGCTCACACCAGACATATCCAGGTTAAATTAACATCAAATGTTTTTTATTCTGTTTAATTTTTCTGTTTTTCTGTTTGTGTGTTTGTTTGTTTGTTTTTTTTGTTTGTTTTTTGTTTGTTTTTTTTATGTGGCCAGGCAACTCTGATAATACTAATTCATATTCCAATAATGAAAATAATGGATTTGGCATCCACCTTGGGAAACAGAGCTTGATATCAATCTTGACTATGGTTTTTATTTGTCAGGACCACTTTTGTGAATTACTGCTGAACAGTTTGCTAAAGCGTAACAATTTGTGTGTTATTCTGGCCTTGCCAACATTGGTGATGTTAGATACATCATGACAGTACAAATGATGTCGATTGCTGCTGGTTGCTAAGAGAGGGGGCTGAGCGTTTGCCCTGCACCCGTTCACAATTTATTCCTTACTGTATCTAGTTGGCCGTCATTGGCTGGCGTTGGGAAGGACCCAATCACATACAGGTGCCATCAGCCTAACCAATAAACTTCGCATTGTCATCCACTACATATGGCACACCTGTCACAAGTGACAGTCAAGCACTGAAAGAGCAGACCAAACACAGATCACACAACAGTATATGACCACTGTCACTGTGGTTGTGTGGTTTCAAACAGAGTCAGCAAAAACTCAAGTTCAAACCTTTAAACTTCATCTGTGTGTGTCTGCTCCATAGCAGATACAGTATATTATACTAATCCATCAGAGTAAATCATATTCTATTGATTACTCAGGCACAAAACTTGACCATCTGTCTTTTTCCTGTCTGTTTGCATGTGTGTTTGTGTGTTGAGACAAGAGGAACTAAAACAGCTCTCTCAGCATGGAAAAGTTTGCTCTTGCCTATGGAGATGTTGATGTCATTTTATGTGCAGCGACATCTACAAGCTTCTGCAAGGCTATTTAAAAACTATGAAGAGGGCACAGGAGGGTGTGAGGGAATGTAGTGCCACAGCACAGTGTATTGTTTCCTCTGCTGTTTCAGAATCTAGCAGTCCCTAAAGCCAAACACAAAACATTATCCAACATGTCACACAGCAAAAGAGATACCATCTGACTCTCTTCCAGGAAGCAAGAACATCTTCTGTCTTTCCCCAAGCACAAGTTTGATAGAGAAATAATGTTTTGATTAAAAAAATATATATTTGTTCATTTTTATTTTTTTGACACGTTAAATAATTAAAAAGCATTATCTACAATAAAAAGCACAGCTTACCATAGTTTCCTTTTTATCTGTGTACTTATTTTCAGTGTTTTAGTATTCATTATTTGTGTATTTGTGTACAGATAGTATGTGTACAATTATGTGTGTTTTGAAGCAGTGTGTTCTGTGTGGTCAAAGCTGTTGTGGTAGATTTGGCTGACTCCTCTGGAATAAGACTGCCATGTTTGAACAACTGATGCCATTTGGCAAGTTGCAAATGGTGTGGGACTTGTAAACAGATCTTTCTAACATTCACAATTGTACAAACTTGGGTAAGTGGTTTAGCTTGAGTGTGTGTGTGTGTGTGTGTGTGTGTGTGTGTGTGTGTGTGTGTGTATGTGTGTTGGGGGGGGGGGGGTCACAGAGTCCTGCTTTTAATAAAAAAAATACTTCCTTTTGTGTATTCACTTTTGTATGACCATGGCGGAGTGAATGTCTTCATGGGCATGTACATGGTTGTGTACATACGCTGTATATTTGCAGCCATCTATGTGCCTGGCTCATGATCCAAAGCATATCACTTAATCTGTGAAACACGGTGGAGGCAGTGTTATGGCATGAGCATGAATGGCTGCCAATGCAATTGAATTCCTGGTGTTTATTGATTATGTGACTGCTAGTAGAAGTAGCAGGATGAATTCTGAAGTGTCTGCCCAGATTCAGTCAAATGCCATGCTGCAACGCTATTAGGGGGACGATTCAAAGTACAGATGGATAATGACCCAAAACATACCGTGAAAGCAACCCAAGAGCTTCTCAAGGCAAAGAAATGGGATACATTTTAGGGGGCAATCAGTCACCTTACCCCAACCCATAGTTTTCACTTCCTTAAGACAAAACTGAGGGCAGACAGATCCACAAATAAGCACCAACTGATGGCAGCTGCAGTAAAGTCTGGCATAGCATCTCAATGGAGGAAACTCAGTATTTGGTAATATTCAAGCGTTTCAGACTTCAGACAGTCATTTACTGGAAAAGTATTTTCATCCAAATATACACAACCTCCCAATATTTTTAATTATGTTAGTTTTTTCCAATTACTTTTAAACCTCTAAAAAAATAGTGGACTATGTATAAAAACGGCTAAAAATGGTTAATGAAATGTTTTTGTTAAACCTCTTGAAATGAAAGTAAAATTCAATCACATCTGGATGGCTTCACTTCAAAGCCTTTGTGTTGGTGTAAAAAAGGCCAAAGTATGAATATTGTGGCAGTGCCCAAATACTTATGCACTGAACTGTACATTTAGGTATTGTATGATTTAACTGATAAACAGTAACAATTGTGTCTTTGCTACTTTATAAAATTAACAGGATCTATTTAAAAGGCACATTTCAAAGGGACCCTGACCGGTCAAAGTTTCATATCTTTTGATTCTTACAACTCTCGCCCAACCTGCCAGATGCACTTAAATAACCACTTCATCTATTAATTCTATCCTACAAGCTTTCCACTGTGCTTCTCTGCAGTCTGTCCCTAGTTCTTTCTTTAAATAACCAGTGAGTCAGTCAGAGATCCTGTGTTCCAGAAACACTTGTATCTTCCTTTGAAAAACACATCTGCCGGATTTATTCATTTAAGGATTACAACTGTTCCTAATTATTCTCCCATGCTGCCATGTCTGCCTTTAAAAATAAAGAGGGGATTTGGTTATGTCAGGATTAGATTGGATGAGGCCATTGGGCTGGTGTATCAAGACGAGAGTTGGATAGCACAGTCTTGACACATTGACACTGTATCTTGCATAGACATGAATATTGAACCTGACTGTTGTATATACCCATACAAACTTTATCATTGGCAAATGGAAGGAGATCATTAACCTTTGTTGTACATGTTCAGAATATTTTACAAAATTACAGATGCCTCATTCAAAGTGGCACTCGAGATGCATAGTTTAATCATCACTGGGGCCCATTTGTCAATTTTTCAGCAGGTATACTGACACTGAAATGCTAGCTGAAATCCCTTTTGATATACATGGAGCACATTGGAGGCAAATGACAGCAATAACTCCCTGCTGTCTAATTTGCATTTAAAATGTTTCGCATGACATATATTGACCATTCTCAATTCACAAATGAATTAGTTTTACAAATGAGGCCTGTTTTCATTGTAAAGCTCTCCAGAAATTTGAGCATTCTGCCAGGTTGCCATGTCACTCCAAAAATATATTCCTCATGTACTTTGAATCATTGTTATTATGTCACACACACACTTGTTATCGTACACTTTCATCACCGGCAAAGAGTTATTAGATGTAGGGCCAGATGTTAGATGACTGAGATGTTTTACATAATGAGGAATAGAAAGTAGTTAGGATCCTTATTGTGTATGTGTGTTTGGCCATATGGACTCTAAAAAGTGCTTCCTTAGACCATGTGGGTCATGCTAATAGACTAATACATATTGCATATAATTATTAAGGGAGGGTCCACATTTTTATATACATTTTCAGGTTTGTCACATATCAGCCATTATCAGCAACGGTGTGTTGGGCTGATGAAATGCATATTAATGTCAAGCTGTTTAGGTCTCTGTTAAAGACAAACTGCAATTGGAATGCTAAAAGAAGAAACCAGGAACTAAGAACAGTACAGGCATTGTTATTGGAAGGCAGTACCTTTTAATACATATGTAATGGTATCCGGTATTTCAGTCAATGCTGAGGTGATACAGTGTCACAAGTTCATTGTTTCAAAAATGCTATGTAATGTGATAGAAGGGAGATGAATAACTTCCATTATAAACACTCCCAAATGAGGCAGCCACTGTGCATGATGGGAAAGCATTTTATTTTATGTTCATAGCAGCGCACTCAGTGATCTATAAGCATGCGATGTAGTGGCATGATCACACTGTCACACAAGAACATGAAAACATTCAACCAAAAACTTAGACATTGTCCAGTATTGCATGTGCAAAATACACTTGAGCGGTTGAGTGCATTTAAAAGAGCCTTGGTGCAAAGAAGCATGTGTAATTTGCGAGAGGATAGAATAAATAATACTCTTGTCAGTGCATATTTGAGGAGTTGTGCACTCCGAATGACCTCAAAAGTCATTCACAACTGTGCATTATGTGAACTTGCACTGAACCATTGTTAGGAGCAGGCAGTGGAAGTCCAATTACTCTTTTGTTATGACCATTATCTGAAATAGGTTAGTTTTCAACCTGATATAATGAGTACTTCTTTCTTTTTTTTCTGAGAGGTTGTAAAAATAGTATCCACAAATTGGAATGTGAAGAGGACTGTGACTGGGTTTACAGATATGGAATATTTGTATCACATAGGTATTTGTCTACCCGCCTAAATGTCTGTTACATCTGTGAGTAAAACAGGAATCTTTTTTTTTCAATCTGAGTTTTTGTCAGAAGTTATCTTTATTTCTTTTAAATGTGTTCCACTTAATTATGCATGCAGGCACTGCGTACAAAGACAAACACATGTCATAATGTACTATGACCAGTGTGTTAACCATACTGAGCAGTCTACAAGATGCAGGCACTTTGAACATGGCATGACAAACACACTGAGTGAGAGCCCAGTTAATGACAAAACTACCATGGTCCCTGTGTTTATTTGTGATTGCCCAGTAAACTCTAGGGGTGAGAAGGCATGAGGGACATGTATGAGCACATACACAGAAGCAAAGCATTAAACTTTGCGTGCATGTGTCACATGTATCAATCTGGATAACTCTACCTTTCTTATATTTTTCTCACTTTCCTTTACTTAAACTCTTTTCATTTTACATGGTATTTATCTCTCAGGTCCAGATTACATGCTTCCACAGTGTAATGGCAGCCGTTACAAATAAAGCACTACAAACACTCAACTTCAAAGACACCAAAGTTGAAAAGAAGAGCTAAGCCTATAAAGAGTTTGTTAGAATAAAAATGTTGTTTAGCCCTCCCAGAAGTGGCTCTTGTGTATCACACCACTTCAGAGAGTTGAGCATACAGATGTACCCTTGGTAGAAATCCCACTCTTCACTATATGCTTGCTGAACCACTGCTGCACTTTCCATCAATCCCAAGTGGATTTTTTTTGGCAGTATCTTTGTTCTCTCTGCAGCATGCAGAGTTTTATGAGGGGTGGTCTGGTCGGTTAAGATATTTTGTGAAATTTGTTTTCATGCTTTTTATTTGTATGCTTATTTGATTCTGGTGTGTAGCATCAAAGGAAGTAATATGTAGGTAATATAGGTTGGTAGCAAAATAAGTAACAGAATTTTACAATGAATTATTATGCTGTTCCACCACAGCAACAGATTTCTTAAATCTGAGTGTAGCAATCTGCACAATCAAACTACTTGCTTGTGGTGTTCTTCCCTGTCCCTATCTTGGCATGCTAGTGCCACCTCTAGATAAGTGGAATTGTGTGAACCTATAGACGTGACCTGACTAAAGTGTCACAACATGCAAAAGCACATGCACGTGCACATGAATATGCATCCCCTTGTGGCCAATTCTAAAAAGCCCTCCATAGACCTAATCGATGTCAATTACTCCACAGGGGCCGTTTTAATGTCAAAAAATCTGAACCTTCAAAAACACTCCTTTTTCTTGTGTACTGCAGCTCTTATCCTAGAAATGTTTTTTCTTCACTGTAGATGTATTTGATCTTTAATATGACCCTTCCTTCGTTTCTAATTTCTGCTTTAATTTAGACTTCAGGTAATAACCTTCATCACTAGGGGTATACTACCCCAAGTCAAAGCAACAAATTTAGAGGTTTGATTAAAAAAAAACTCATTCCTGAGCCATTAGCTAAATATATTTGTTAGCTTATCAACTTTATTTCACCAGGGCTGGTCAAAATCAATTTAACCAGCACTGGAATGAGAGCCTGTTGCAATTATGATGACTTAGAAGAGTTATCAAGAGGTAACAGGGGACCACACTGGCAGTCTGTGGTTGGCACAAGAGAGACAAACCTCTGATAAATATTGTATGATGCCTTAAATAATAGATAGGGAAGCAAAAGAAACACACGACCCTGCAGGGACATACACTACATACACACACTAGCACACATAAACACAGGCATAAACAAACATACACGCAATTTTGCACATAGACATACACAGCCGGATATGATTGTTTAGTTAGAATAATTGGAATATATAGATGAAGAAATTTGATGCTCCATGCCAATCTCTTGATTTATAGGCAAGAAAAAGGAAATGGGAGAATGAATTAATGATCAGGGACTTAAACCTCACCCAGAAACACGCTACAACACACACATACACTTGAAACCCAGACTTGCATATTATTAAAATTTAAGTTTTGTGAAGCATCCTGGCTTTAGTGCATCCTCGGAAGACAGAAGTTTATACTTTTACACTGAGTAAGACGAAGACTAATTACTACTCACAACAAGAAAAACCCTTCACCTTTATGAATTAATATCAATTTTATGGAGTCAATACCTTAACCTTCTTCTTCTCCTAGACTTAGTAGGGAGGAATTCTTCTTCTATCTCTATCTGAGTCCAAGTGGAATTGTTTAGCATTGACTCTATGCTAAATAATTCCACTTGGACACGGTCTATTTCTTGGGGGAGAGTTGGGCAAACCACATCATTATTGTGCAGCAGCTGTTCTGGCTTGAATAAGATGTACACTGGTAGTTGCAGCAGCTTAAAACCACGCTCTAGAGAGGGATATGGGAGGCATGCACAACATGCCAAAGGAAAATGTGGTTGAGTATAGCAAATTTTATATCTCCAAAAATTAGTGACCTTTCAGTTTTTTGTCACTGTGAGAAACCATGGGGTGTGACATTGGGCTTTGCTGATAATAAAGCTAACATCGACACCTAGGGTTTCATTCTAGTTTAAAATTTTTGTAAACTTACTTAAGCCCCAACAAACAGTGCTCAGCCTTGTGTCAATTTTAACATAGTGGCAGTCAAAACGCAGATGCATTTTGTTAATCAATTCTTAAAATATTAGAAAAAATGTATGGATCAAGATAGTATTTTCATGCCACCTGAATGTATGAGCTGTCAGCCATAAACACATGTATTATGGACATCCATGATAGGAATGTCAGTTTATGAGTTAGGTAGGAAGCTCTCGTTTAAACAAACAAGCCACTTTTTTTCGATCCTTCAATGATTGTTTAACACAATACCTCCAATAACTCACCAGGCCTGGCCATTACTTAGAGGGAGAGACTTTGCACCACTTAGTGCAGCACCTTGGCACTATAGTATACCCAAATAAATACATTTAAACAGAGATGAAATTATATTGACTTAATTTTCACTCATTCAGCTGCCTGTAAGACATCAAGATGATTTCCCAAAACATTGGAGTATTCCTTTGACTGTTTACCCACAAATCAAAAACATATCCCTTAGATAGCTTAATGGAGTTAGGATTGCAGAAAAGAAATGGAGAAAGACAAACTGGGACAAATAGAACGATTTTAGGAAAATCTGACAGATGCACTTGTAATTATTTTCTGAGATTTCTTGACACTTTTAAGAGTGCTGACATTTTTGTTTTATATAAATATCCAAAGATGTAAGCCATAGAAGATATCTACCACTTTATATGCCCAAAATGGAAATTTTGGTTTGATTAGCAAATAGATCTTGTCAAGTTTGTCATCAATGTCTCAATTAACTCTAATAATCAGTTTTCCTTCTCAGTAGAACCAGGAGCCTTCTACTGTATATCTGATGCCATTGCTTGCAATGGACTGGAGGAGAGAGGAGCAGAATTTGGAGTATTGATACAAATCATATGTTGCTGCGTGGTTTCAGTATTAAGTTTTCTGCCTACTCCTCTCGAATCATGGATTGTTACATACTGTATTGTGGATTCATTGGCCACAGTAGGTTGCTGAGATTTATGGAAACATGTTGGGACATTCAGGAACTCTGTCCACTGTGCATCACTGAAATTCTTCAACAGAATGTCACTAGTACACTCTGTACATTATTTATTCGAAAGCAACAATTCTATATGCCAATCCATTTCCCTTTCAGGAAGCCTCTGAAAAGCAGTCCGTGAAGCATAGCTATTCATTATATCAGTTAGCTAAGAGATCACCTTCCTGTCATAATAATAATAATAATAATCATCATCATCATCATCATCCTCATCATTTTTATAGTCCCTGGAAATGTGCTTATGCTTTATAAGGAATAGTGTAACTTGGCTGATAGGGCTACGAAGGCACAACTATACCATATGAACACTGCAAAACAGAGTTTTTTTTTACATACCTGACTGACAGCCTGTGCTACAATAAGAAAATTGTTCTTTCTTTCTTTCTTTCTTTCTTTCTTTCTTTCTAATATTCCCATCTGATATTAGATGGGCCATCTCAAGCAGAGCAGCCAGTGATCTAGAAATTTCTCAAATACATTTCTTTGTAAAATTAGAATTTCAATCACAGATTGTCCGGCCAGCTATTCTGAATTAAAGAAAAAAGGATTTTTAGACATCAGCACATCATGCCAGGGCAGTGAAATGGCTTTTACAGTTATGTTGTTTTGCAAATTCATCCCATTAAGTGTTAACCCCATGCACCTGTGCTCTGGCTGTTGGAAAATCCTGGCATGGTTGACTTGGCTGTGCAGCCAAACAAACATTAATCTGGGTTAAAGAGGTATAGAAGGTGTTTGGATTTTCGTGTGAAACCAGTGGTCTCTGGTGTTTGCATGTGCATAAGTGTGATGTGCCTACCTGGGCTTAGTCATCTTAAATCTTTCCACCTCAGCCTCTGTGTGTGTATATAAGATGGTGTGCATAAGACTTCATGTGTACAAATGTCTGTGCTCAAGCTCATGATTCATTGGCGGGCAGTGTACAAAGTATCTTATAGAGAACAACTAAAAGGAAACATTTGGAAACACAGGGAGTTCAGTGGGTAGATGCAGGTTTCGAAATGTGCTTTCAAAAGACCTTATAGTGGGATGAGTAAACTTGCTTCGTTTTAAAAAGGACTCTGGTTCTACTTCTCTTCAGTTAAAATACAGGAATGCATGCCACTCCGCACCTGCTAGTTTCATTTAGTATTACATCTACCTTTCTCCAAATAGAAAAAAAACACTCACAGACACATTTTATACAATGCAGGATCAGGGATCATTAGTGTACTCATTAAGGATCTTAGAACTGCACTGGAAGCTTGACTTGGACTAAAAATACCCTCTTAGACTTGACAGATATCTTTGAAAGGTCATATTTTCCCTTTAGTTGAAGAATATTAGTTGAAAGTGAAGGCAATAACAAAATAATAATGAGGTCCTGTAGTTTTTCTTTGTTGTGACTCAACATGTGTGTCGGGCTTGACCCGAATGCTTAAAAGCAGGAAAAGATTTATCTCTGGGAATTTACATCTAATTTGAACCAATTTCCTACTACATCTAGTATCTGCAGCATAGCAGTACTTGTGCTGCAGGTATATGCTCCCTTTTAAATAGTCTCCTCTAAATACTGTTGAATCAAGGGCAACTTGACATGGATACTTGAAAATGATGTATATATTGAAGTTCTGAAGATCTGAAAGGTCATCCATCCGAGAGGCTTCTTCACTTCAGAAGAACTGAAAAAGCCTCTTGCGATGAAATGTCTTCAAGAGGTAAGATGTCTTCAAGTATCCACAACCAAATCCAGTTGCCCCCCGATTCAGTTCTTCTTGGATAACTATGACCTGGATGACAGCTCTAAGTTTTATGTACTAAGCATTTTCTACATTACATTTCTTTAGATTCACTTGTCTGCGAGTCTGCTCATCTATAATCTCAGCAGGTGTCTGCTTTTTTGAAGGGAAAGTTTGCCTGAAGACTACAGGGGGAAAAAAAACAAAAAAACTTTTGAACATGCATAATTTACAACTTGAGTGATTGAGGTTTATTGAGGTTTAACATCCTCATAAACTCACAGCATTTGTGTTTTGTGTGGGTGTTATCACAACTTGTTCTTCAAGAGTCTAGATTTAGCTATACAGCTAGACCTAAGGCATTAAATGCTCTATATGTAGGTTATATCATAACTGACGGAGGTAACAATTTTAAACAGACTTAGTAAGAGCCTAATAAAGCTATAACTGATTAATTCAAATGTACTTGAGGTTTTTTTATTTTCATGCACTCAAGCAACATGTAATGTTATTTTGATTCTTAATTGATTCTCTCTCTATCCAGGCTTAAATTTAGCAGCACCATTCATCTAATTATATTTGTGAGGTGTATGTTAACTACTGTTGTCACATAGACAAGATGCATTAGCAGACTTTTACATTTGGTATCTTGATTGAATTTATCCACCTTCATGCTCCATCTAGGAAAACAGCCGACCCAGCACTACATGAGAGCATTGCTGTACCATTTGTCATTAGCAGCATAGCAGATGTATAAAAAAAGCCAAGAGATAGAATAATTCATTATCTCCCTCAACAGGAATCCTCTGGCCCATCAAAGCTAGGTCTGAAAGGGATTGAGAAGTTGAGAATATAATTACTTTCTATCTAAATTTACACATTAATTTATAATCTTGCTTTTCCCTTATAACTTGATAGATTGTTTACAAGTGTTGATTTCCTCCCTTTTCAAACCGATAGAAAATATTGGAACCACTGCTGATAAAGCTCCAATTATATATATATATATATATCTATATATAGATATATATATATATATATATATATATATATATATATATATATATATATATATATATATATATATAGATATATATATATAGAGATATATAGATATATATATATATATATATATATATAGATATATATATATAGAGAGAGAGAGAGATGGAGAGAGAGAGAGTGAAGAACCTTAGAAGTAATAGCAACTTTTTTTCTCTGACTATGATTTTCTTAGATATCTCAATGTGTTGTTATGAAGCAAAACAAAGCAAAAAAAGCAAGGCACTGTGCTTGTTTATTCATTTTACTGCTTTTCATGTATACTCTCATCTTTTCCTTCAAAGGCTGTACTACACAGTGTCTACCAAAAGCAATGTTTTTTTTCTACAGCATACACAAATTATGTATAAATTGTTTTTTGTTATCAGTCAAATATGGTATAAGATTTATATTTGAGATATGAACAGTGTAAATGAGTTTTAAGTTTTGATCCATATCAAATTGAAAAGTTCCATTCAAAGGAACTGAGACACAACTCTGAGCGAGAAGAAGCAGGGGTCTTTACTTATCAGTCAATCATTTTCTTGTTGGCATTGAGGAGCTAGTGGTGTGACACTTCATCAAACGATGGGGTGAGCATGTTTGCTAAAAAAATTTTAAAGAAACTTAATCTTTGATCAAGTAAGAATACCCTCATATTATAACACTCTGGAAGAAAAAGTTACCATATTAATTTGTTTATATGCAAACAAGGATACTAAAATGTTTAGCCTGAAATGTATTGCAACGTGTAAATTGTGCACACAAGAGTCGATATTGTGGACTGTACGTTGTTCGATTATAAATAGCAACCAATGGTAGTTTGGTTGTAGAAGCATTGTTTTTTTTCTATAACAGCTGTCAAAAAAGGAAAAGTGCGGGCATGACTAGTGACATACTGATGGCCATGTTCCATTTAAGTTGACACTATATGGATTTAGATAAATATGGATCTAGATGCTCCGAAACTGAAGCATCTAGATGAATACAGCCATTATTATTCTGTAATTTATAACTGTGCTTTTTTAGTTATGAAATCTCAAAATTGCTGCTGTAAAAAGGGTCAATAGTGCGTAGACAGTTGACCCTCCTGCGTCCTTTGCCATGATTATATGAAAGAGTGAAAATCCTGAATGTATCTTAATATCTAATAAATCCTCAGCTGCTTCCACTGTAGCTGCTAGCAGCCTCAAAATGTTGATGTTTTTATAAAGGAGCTGTGACTGATCAAATATTTATAAATATATTTGAATATCCTGTGCCAGTGCTGCTATTTCATATTGTACATTTGCACTATGATGCCTATTATTACTTACCTAAAATAACCAAACCACCCTGCTATAGCAGAAAAAAAGTGAAGTTTGAATTGGAATAAATTCTGTTGTGCTTATTTATTATTCCATGTAAGTTAGCCTCAACTTTGCCATTCATTGTTTTCATTGTATTCTACAGTTTCACACTGAAACGGTAGCTTTTCGCTGGGGTCAGGTGTTGAGGTTAGCCAGTTATGGATATCTAGTGAAGTTAGTACAGATAATGTGCAAACCACACTATTTGTAAGAACTATCTAGAGTGTGTTGGGTGCCTCTTGTCATATTTGACAATGTGAAAAAATAAATACAATTTTTAATGAAGGGGAAACGTCAAATAATTCACTATAGTAGATAGATGTCAACATTATAGTTTGACTCAGTATTGTCAACCAACTTCTTTTCTTTACAGTGATTATACTGCATAGTTTATTCTCCATAGCATAATAGGCCAGGAGAAACTATTGCAGTGAGCCATATTATTTTGTCTCTCCTGCAGTACTGATCCACTTGTTTCTCAGCGAAGAATACTGGTAATTGAAACACCTGGCTGGTGACTGTGATCATTTTTCTGGCAACTGTCTCACCAAAGACCAGACTCACAGATTTATTTGTTTATTATTTATTTATTTATTTATTTTTATGTAATATTATAATCAGATCTGTGGATGCAAACACTATTAGTTAGGTTTCAAGCATGGGAAAAATAGGTAGGAATAAGGGGGAAGATTGTTAGTAAATACTGAAATAGTAATTTATTTGAATTAGTATTCTTACTAGCTCCAAGAAACACTCAACTAGACTGTAGTATATTATATATTGTGATGAAAAGAGGGTGTAAATGTTACCTAAGGGAATATGATTGAGCTTTGTGGACATAAACCCACATACAGTGTGTGTGTGTGTGGGTGTGTGTGTGTAAGTGTAAGTGTGTGGATGTGTGTGAGCACATTTGCACGTGTTGCTTCTGGGTCTTGTCGTTCTTGTTTTCCTTTTCCCTTCCTCCTCTTAACCACTGTGTCTGCAGGCTCTCTCTTACACACAAAAACAAACCTCCTCCAACCAATGCAGTATACTCCTGAGTTTCTCCTCAATTTTACAATGTAGAACAGTAACTCTGGATCACCTACAATGAATTTGCTCAGCCTAAAAGTAGTACAATAGCCACGCCTGTGCTTTAGACTCAAGTGTTTTTTTTCCGTGTGTGTGTGTGTGTGTGTGCAAGTGTTTTGTCTGTGTGTCTGTGTGTCTGTATGTCTAAGGACACGAGGTGTCTCAATAGTGTATCAACAGCTATTTTCAACAATTGAGCCACATGAAGCCTCCAAAAGCCAGGGCTAGGTCATATTGTTTATCACTAGGCTTTTCCCATGGTTGTTCATAAGCTTAGGTACTAACATAGCACCGGGCCGGGTGCTTTAGATACTCAAATAGCACATCAGTGTCCTTTGGGAGTAAACATAAGACTATTAGAGCCGATTTAGAATCCCTATGAAACGGATAGCAAAGTTACTTAGAAGCAGAACACAAAGGGATTTAGATATTGTCCTTGTGCAGGACAATGTGTGTCCATATGAGTTGTCCTTGAAGTGGACAGATAAAAAGTTATGCAGCTTTGCAAGCAATATAAAAGAGAATTCCTGATAGCAAAACTTAAAAATTAATACTGATGAATAACGCCAAACAGCCAAATGTCAAAGCCTCTTCAAGGTTGTTATAATAACTTAAAAAATTGACATAAATGTTGTTTTTTGGAGAAAAATGCTCTTTAATTTCTCAATAGGTTCTTTAACAGATATATAAGGGGAACATACTTTTAAGATTAATCCTCTTTGTTTCATATCTTTGCTGTTCTCCTTTAGGCAGAGGGTTAAGATTTAAAGAAAAAAACACATTTGTGATTAAACTTTATTTCTTTTCTCAGTCTTCTCTTGTTCACTACCTCCAGCAAGATTCTGCAGACTCCGGCAGAGACAGATACATAAATCATCTCAGGAGGCTTGTTGCCCACAGAAACAGACTGGGATCATAGGAAGGATTATATCCAACTCTGTGGTTTAGCCCCGGGGCCCTCTGATAGGCTGGTGCCATAGCAACCTCAAGTTAGTGTTAGTGTTAGCAGTCTAAGTAATTTTGTCTCTGATTGGATGGCTAGGCTTGCGTCAGTATTAGGCCAGGATGAGATTACGTCGGAGTCCTTGCCATGTCAGATAAAAGTTCTCAAACTATGCGCAAGCAAAGAAGCTGCAGGCGCAGTAGCATCTGGGCCAATATGCCATGATGAGAATGCAATTTATGAATAATTAGATAAAAAATAACCAACAAATTAGTGAATTTCTATGTGAAAATAATCTCTGCAAACCACAGGGAGGGGGTAACAGTGAAATTCAGTGTTACCCCTACCATTGCCTTGGGGAGATGGCACCAATACACTCACCAAAGAAACCGAAGGAGGAAAAAAAGTTTGCCTGTTTGTTGAATATTCTAACTCTTCCTTTCTCCGCTTACCCTGAAGATGTTGCATGTACTGTAGATGAGAAATAAATAGGGCGGATTTGTCATGATGAAAACAGGAAAGGGAATATACATATAAAGTACTCAAAGATGAACAAGAATTAAATCCATGTTTATTACGTGCATGCATGCATAAAAACTTGTTCTTGTAATCTTGTATCTTGAATCTCAAAAATGCTATGCAGTATTAAGTGATTTAAACAGTAAAGCACACATTTGTACATCATGTAAGTACAGCATTTTGTATTTCTATATTATAAGATCGTGTTTAAAAGCTAATATCTCCAGAATATAACCTTTTCAAGGGTTGAGTAAAATTAGGCTTTAGAGACCTGTGGTGCTCCTGTCATATATATTTTAGTGTGTGTCCAAGAAAAAAAAGATAAACAGGAGCCAGTATAGATCATGGGCCATGCAATTTCATTCATATGAAACGGTTTAGTTCAAGTGAATTCAGTGGAATGCACACAGCAAAACCTAGCACATACCGAGAATGTGGAAGTAAATATACCAATTACAGTGGAAAGGAAAGTAAAACTAAGACTTTAAAAAACTACCCATCCATCTGCCAATATACAAAAACAACAAAACAACAAAGTAAGGCAACTTTTAACCATTGGAGAAGTTTATTTGAGAAGTTTTAACACCACATCTGCTATCAGTAACACTAAAACACCTCTTTTCACTTTCATGGCCCTGTCTTTGTCTTTTACTCATTGTCTTTTCATCCTTTCAACTCTCTTCTAGGATCTCAGTCAAATTTCATGTATATTTTACTTCTGGAACAGGAAATTGGATGGGTACACATTAAATGAAAAACCCATAAAAGCCTCCTCATGTCCCAACTGAAACCAACGTATCCTTCTCATACCTCGACACTTCCATTCTTCTGATCTATGCATCAGCTCATTCTCTTGTGTCTTCTGTCATCCATTGGAGAAAGAAAAAAAACAGTGTCCTCTATACTTCTTTTGTCTACACACAAAATCACACTTGCATGCACATACTGATAGAAATGAAAATGAAAAATTGAAAAGGTTGCAGCAACATGACAAAAGGAAGCTGAGAGCAGGGAACAGACAGATGGAGAGATGGGTGGGGCAGTGACGTTAAAGCGAGATCATAAACGCGGGCGACCATTAATTCTTCAATCCTACAGTTCATACTTCAGCTCATTCCGGGAGCTGAAGTAAATGAAAAAGTGGCAAATAGATGAATGGATGGAGAGATTAATGTGTAAATGGGTGGATAGATAGGTTGATGGGTAGATGAATAGATAAGTAAAGAGATAAATGGATGATAGTTTGGATATTTGGGATTCACAAGTCATTATAGTTGTGCATACCTTCAGAGGGAAAGGAAAAACTGGGGGATGGCTGGAGGAGTAATGGAGGAAAGGGGGGATGGGGCGTGATATGTAATGAATACAGAGCTTGACAGTATGGATTTCAAGAGGTGAAAACCAAGAGCTAAGGCAAGTTTTTCACACCATATATGTATTATATTATATTATATTATATTATATTATGTTATATTATGTTATGTTATATTATATTATATCGTATTATATCATATTATATCGTATTATATCGTATTATATCGTATTATAGGACCTTTATGTTGTTTCTTTGGAAAGATAAGCTTCAGTGAAATACAAAACCTAGTTTCCTTTGGCTTTTAATCTTTTTCCAATTTTTTTTTTCATTTACATGTTTGCTGTTATAGAGTGACTGACCCATATAAACCTACAAGCACTCTTCCCTCCATTCTGCTCCATTTGAACCAATCATCATTAGCCTTTCCTTACTAAGCTTGCACAATTAAATAAATCGACTGCCTTGCTTCCACATCTTTGGCCATTATACTGTGGCTGACTGAGTCACGAAATTGTTAAGAAAGCCGATACACAATGGATCAATTATCCTGTAGGTTCAGGGTCACAACAACTTGATCTCACTTTGGCATGTTTTGTCATCAGGATAACTGGATGATTTCCTTGTGTCTTTCCCTCTAACTATGTTCTCAGACATTTGTTTCTCTCAGTTAATCTTTGTTAGCTCCTGGTTACCAGTTTCCTTTCAGTTTCCCATTACATATATGACATTATTGATTGACATTAATTGATGCATGGGTTTCGTCACTAGTAGTGATGATTACCCTTTGTGTACAAATAAACATTAGTAGACACAGAAAAGACAGATACATCTGGTTCTTTAACACAACGTATTAACAGAATCTAGGCTAAATAAGCAATTAAGAGCACACTGGTGACAGAGGGCCTGTGTTCTCAACCTAAGCCTCTTTCACCTGTTACCATGGCAATCTGCAGGGAGAGAAAGAGAGAGAGAAGTGACAAAAAGATTTATATATATAGAGAGAAAAAGACCGACAGACTGAAATGGGATAAATAGACTGAAATGTTGGGACAGAAAAACCGAGACTATGTGTCTGTGAGGGAGGCAGTATTTAGACAGTGATCGACAGAGATGGAGCAAATGAGTGTTTAGTGAGTGCAGTGCACTCATCAAGGATTCAGTCTCGCGCCTCACACAGCGATAAAGTTCAGATTGCAATATTCGATCCATCAGATACACTCTATGCCATACTCTTTATGCCCCTTTGCATTATAAGCACATTGGTTCCCATTTTAGAATAGAATATAGCTAATCTGTTGGGTGAATTGTGTGTGTCTAAATCATAATGGAGGGACTGTCGATATTCCATTATGCTGTATAATGTTAGGGCTCCTGAGGACTGAGAGAGAGTCAAAGCAGGAGAGGTAAGGAGCAAAATCAGGAGAAGAACTCATGTAATCCTTATGGTATTCATCTCACAGAGCTGTTACACAGTACAATATCAGCAAAAAGGATTTGATAGGCATATTATGGATCATTTGTCTTGCTAATATTCACTCTAGAATAAAATGATCCCTGATTGTTTCACATCTTACCATACATCTGCATAACTGTATCTGGAAATATCATTCTCATGCTTCTCTCAGTTCAGCCATCTTTCTCTCAAGTCTTCCTTTGTGTCTTTCTCCTCTCTCAGCTCTCTGCTTTCTAAGAATGCCCCCTGCTTTATCTGTGATAATTTGAGGAAACCTCAGCTGTTTCACATTATGGCTCCATAACCTCCTCTCTCCACAGACAAACACTCACCTCTTTGATTCAGGAACTAAATTTTACTTCTCCACTACTTTGAAGAACCCTCCTTTTGTTTTCTTGCTATGATAAAGGGAGGACCAAGTAACATGTGTTTGTATGTTTGTAGTCTCCCTTTGTTTGTACTCTAGAATCAAGGAATACCTTCGATAGTTTTTGAGGGTTTTTTTTCTTGTTGGTTTGTTTTTCAAAGAGAGAGAGAAACAGAACAAGGAAGGTCAGTAATCAGAAAAGGGAAGGGGACTGAGACCAGACAAAACAGGAGGTACTGGTAGAACAAAATAGACTATTGGTGAGCCCAGTGCACTCTGTACTATGGTATTGGTTGACTGTAACTGTGTCTACAAGATATGTAATGAACAAATATTTAGAGTGGAAATTAAAATAAGAAGCGATACAATCAGGAAAATCTTGTTCTGAGAAGCTATTAACCACTCTATTATATTTTTTATGAAAAACATCATTGTTCAGCTGCCAAACTAACACACACACACACACACACAAACACACACACGCCAAAGGCAAATTGAGAAATGTGTCTTTTTTTTTCCTGTGTCCACATCTTCTTTCTTTCAATGCATTTGCACCCTCCTGCCTACAGCCCTCCTCCCACACCAGAAGGTTGTTTATAATTTTCTAGCACAGTAAGCAGTGGTCACATTAGCATTAAATTGACTTGTTTAAATATCCATAAAGCATTCCTCTCACATGCCTTCCCTTTCATTAAAAGATACATCATCATTTATGCTGTGTGTGTGCGTGTGTGTGTGTTAGTTTGGCAGCTGTTTTCCTTTGGCCTTTTTTATGTCTTTGTGCAGTTGTGTCTCTGTGTATACATTTATGGGCAAACACTAAGAAATGGAAGCAGTGAACTTAAGTGATTGTGGTCATTCAGACAACCTGTTCCCACAAATCACACTTTCCTTTTTCTACCTCAATTCCTTACTCAATCTATGAACATATACATCGATCTTCACTTTTTAATTGGCTTTGTTGAACTATTTTATTCTCGTCGCTGCTTGTGGGAAAAAGGATTATTCTCTGTGTGAGCTCCCTGTGGGATGGAGCAGAGAGAAGGATGGAAGTAGAAAGAGATGGATCCACAATAATAATCTGCAAGAGTAGACCCCCGTGAGAAAGCAAGAGAGAGAGAAAGAGAGTGAGCGAGAGGGTAGGGATTGGGGGAGATGATCCCTCAAGGATGAGGAGAGAGAGATACTGTGCAGGCCATCAAGCTTGTTTCCTCTCACTTGTTCTTTAGAGAGAAAATTGACTTCTGTCTCAGTCAACCATTAATCTTGTTACAGTGACTGACTCAGTCAGTCAGTACAAAGATGTGGTGATATACAGTTCAGCACATATTCATACATCTTACACATGTGGACACCCAGATACTCATAAATGCCACTGGTTCAGTGGTTCAGGTCAAAATGAATACCTCTTGTATTGGTATGCTGTCTCTGCTGGTTGGTGAAATATGCATGAGGTGAAGAGTCTGCTACAACTAGCTTTGTGTTCAGGGGCACTAACTTAACATCTCTGTTGGACAGCAGACACTGACAGAGAAGCAGGCATGCATACTTTCTTTCATGTCTGCATATAAAACACAAACAGACTTACCGTCTTTGGATGAATTATTTTTCCTTGTTATCTGAAATTCCTAAATGCACATTTCCATGCCTGAAAAGCCCTATGCTTTTGCCGTCTTTAACTGAGAGCACTTGGTCACTTTAGGAGCTGGTGCTGCATGATTTATCAGTAAGGTTTTATGTCTACTACGTATCTATCGAAAACAGGACGGCTCTATAATTATTAATGGAATTTGACAAGAATCACTGGATGTGGTGAGTAATATTTGCACATAGATGGATTTTAAATGTAACATTTCAAGAAGATACTGTGTGGTATTTTTTCACTATAAATTTGACCTGTTATAAGTCTGCTACCCACTCTAAAGCTTTAGTCCTATTCTCTGGTCCCATTAAAACTGGACATTGATGTTACAGACGTTCTGTCATAGCAGTTACTATACAAACAAGAACCACATTTGCTTTGGACGTCAGTCAACTGCAGTAGGTTACTGTAATTTAGGAATTTACATCTCATCTGGGTTTCAAGTACCAATACATGAAGTCTGTGTTCAAAGGAGCATTGTGTAAGAATTGGCTAACTGTCAGATTTTTACTCGAAAAAATCTGGGGCAGCATATTACCAAAAAGTTGGGCTTTCCACCCATTTGTAAGAAACAAGCAAATGCACTCTTTGTTGAGCTCACTGGCCATTCACAATCAAGTTTCAACCCTCACCGTCACACTAACGTGCTAATGTTAGCTTGAATAAATTTAACTCCAGCACAGGACAGCTGTTGACATTTTCCCAAACCTGCTAGGATTGGGCAATAATGTTTTCCACACATGTTTACTTTGCAATCTGATCGGGGAACTGGGAGACTATTTTCGGGTATTGTTAGACTGGGGACAATGATGTCACACCCAGTCTGCCCAGCCAGAGACACAGGGAAGATGTAGCGCTGGCAGGAGTCACAGACAAGCTTCAAGAGGGCGATGAACACGATGAAGAGGGAGAGCAGCTAGAGAAGCAGCATCAATAGCTGAGGAAAAGGTGGAAGAATGTCACTGAGGATGGCTGCAACATGGGTTTATAGTCCACTCGCAGTCACTGCTTCTTCACTCTCTTATTTTGTATGCTACAATGACTCATTATCACCTCTTAAGGTACAAAATGCTATTACAAGATGGGACAGACCAATGTTAACTTCAGTAGATACCTTTCCAACACGTCAAAACCTATCTCTTTTTCATACAGTTATTATTATTATTATTTAAAATTATTATTATTTTTTTATTATAAATTAAATATTTTGTCCCTTTTTCCCTTTCACTCAAAATCATTCTACACGCCACCGTCTAATTACCTCTGGATCATTGTAACAGCCTTTTTACTTGCCGAAACCAAAAATCTATTGATTGACTCCAAGCTGGACAGAACTCACTCTAAGGATTTTATCCAGAACCAAGAGATGAGATCACATCAATCTTGTTTTAGTCTCTTCACACTGGCTACCAGTATGTTTTAAAAAATAATTCTAAGATCTTACTGATTATTTCACTTTTTTTCTTCATTGTATATCTCCCTCCTATATCTCTGACTTTTAGTATCTTATATATTACGTTATAGGCAGGTGTGTACTTTGACAGCCAGAGGTCTTTTGATAAAAGACCACAGCCACAGGTCTTTTATATGTTCTAGAAGCTCTGCTCAAAACTTAAGGCGATGGAGCGTTTGCAATCAGGGCTTTGAGGCTCTGGAAAAATCTGCCTGGGGATATCAGGTAAGCTGACTCAGTCATTTCTTTTAAGTCCCTTCTTAAAACATACTTTTATGGGAGAGCATTTCCTGATTCTACCTTAGGTTAACTAATCTTTGAATTTTCTTTTATCTCGTCTTGCTCTATTCTTGTTTTCTTATGCTTTAGTTTTTTTTTTTTATCCGTCTTAACTGAATTGTTTTTCTCTACACCAAGTTGTTTTTATCAGTTTCCTTTATAAACTTGATGATTCTATGATTTTTCTGTTTTGATTTGCTGCTTTGTGAAGACTTTTTTACTGGGATTCTGAAAATTTCTCTGTAAATAGTAATAGTCAAAACAATCAGAATAACAGTAACATGAATTATTATTATAAATTTCACAGAGTGAGTGATTGGATTTTCTGAATGAATGATAATGATTGGATTCCTAAATGTGCACCAAAAACAATATAAAGGCTTTCATTCTAACTTCTACTGCCGCTTCCAAATCTCCCAAATTCAACACATAAAAAACAAGAAATCCCATTGAAAAAAATGTATTCCAATATTATTGAGATCCAGTTCCCGTTAGAATAATATTAACAAATGTAGTATTTTTCATAAGATATGTTTGGAAGTTGGAATTTTCACTTATGGACAGGAAAGTTTAGAGGACAGGGATTATTAGAAACACAAACAAACTCTGTGTTTATTCCAAATACCAGGGCAAAACAGGACTAGCACACAGACTGACACACATGCACACACTCACCTGGAGGCTACCCAGTATAACCATTAGCAGTTCAATGGGAGCAATTTGTGGAAAATGACTTTGCTCAAGGGTATATTGGCAGTCATTTGTGGGAGGATTGTGGGCACAGCTTGCTTCTAAAAATTGAAACAAAAAGTTGTGTGTCGAAATAAAACAAGAAGGGGGGGGGGGCTGTCGTAATGATTGCAACGGCACAGACAATTCAAGAAGGCTACTCTATTGAGATAGGCTTGGGAAAGAGTGAGCAGGAGAGAAATGGAGAAAATGAAAGTTGACACAGGGCTTAGAGTCTGCTGTTACTAGATGTGCCTGTGTGTGTGTGTGTGTGTGTGTGTGTGTGTGTGTGTGCGCGTGTGTGCCTGTGTGTGTGGGGAGGAAGTTTAGTGCCTGATATGGAGGGATGGAGTCAAAGTGTTTGTGAGTGAAAGCATTTTTCAGAAACAGAACACTGGTACATTAAGCTACCCGTCTGACCCCCATCATGCACCGTTGGAAGTGTAATTCTTTTCACTGAGGGAAGGAGTAGAAGATGAAAACTCTGTCTGGATGGAATGAGAGAACAAGACTACCAGGATCCAGAGGGAGGAGGCAAAAGACAGGATAAAACATTCCTCCTCCTCCTCCTCCTCAGCTCCAGGTGATAGCCTTGGTCCTCCTATTCCAGGCAAGATGGCTCATCACCTGTTAGGCCTTTGCCAAAGAATCTGTTTTTGTTTTGCCATATTCCGGAGAGCAATTTTTACAAAGATCATACCAGGAACTATTGCTTCAGGCAACATAGATCCCAGGGTCACTGGGACACTCAGGCATTTCAGTGCAAATAAGGTGGCAATTCTGGGAGACGAGGCTTCTCCGTCAGAAGCAGATTACTCCCTCTCTCATGTAGTGAGAGAACCAAAAGAGGGACATGTTGGAGACAGACAAGGGAGGAATTAGGAATATGACATTTATTGATAGAAAGGTTGAAAAGGGAAAGAGGGTAAGGGAAGGGGAGAAGTGTAACAGCTGAGCTGGAGAGAGGGAAAAGCCTGAAGCAAAATCAGCCGTGAGGAGGAATAGTGGCAGGACAGGAGTGCTCCCCTGTGAGATCAGAGTGAGAGAGAAGGAGAAGGAGCTGGCAGGATGTGTTTGCCTGGAGGGAGTTAGGAGAAGCCAGAGAGAAGTAGAGACAGGTGGGAGGGAGCGATGTGGAATAAGTGGAAGAAGGAGCAGAGTTCAGTGAACTAGAGGAGGGGACAGGGCACAATGCAATATACTTGGTGTCGGTGTGGTACGAGTGGGAGTGAGACTGAAACTCTACGTGGGTTTGCACCTTTTTTCTCTGAGAAATGTTTTTTGACAGTATTGTAAGCCATCTTCAATGGCATTTATACAATCTGGCACCAAATCTCTTCAGAGCAATTTTTTCTATGTTAGAATAGCATCTATCTATCTATCTATCTATCTATCTATCTATCTATCTATCTATCTATCTATCTATCTGTCTATCCGTCTATCTGTCTGTCTATCTCTGTATCTCTGTATCTCTGTATCTCGATGTAGCTGACTAATTGTCTCAAAGGCCTGGTAGACAACACAAACGCATTCAATAAACTGAGACTGCCAAATCACCAGTGCTAAAGGGAAGCACCAATAGTTTCAGAAATTAAAATCTCGCTCTCATCAGTATTGTTAACAAGAAAACTTCTGTCCCAAGGCTAATATCATACTAATGTGTATTCTGCCTCTGTTTGGACCAGAAATATTTGATGACTTTGTGTAGAGTTTAGGTGTGTGTGTTTGTGCTCAGGAATCTGTGGTCAGCTTTAGGTGCATATCTTTGAATGTTTTTTTTTTGCTTTTAATAGTATTGTGTAAGTGTCACTGAGGAGACTGGAAAACATCGCCTTACCTTGTGTTGGAGCATGGTAAAATGACTGTTTTTCCTAAATCCATTTGAACTTTTACTGTGAACAAGAAAGATGTAGTCTCTCACAGGGGTAATACCTGTGAAGCTGTTCTCTGTTGTCCTTTCTTAACCCGATGTCTACCAAAAACCTGTGTGTTTTTTTCTTTGTTTTCTTTTTTTTGTTTGTTCTGTGGTCTCTCATCAGGGTAGATGTTCTTTTTTGTTTTCCTGTTTTTCACTGTTTTCTTGGCTTATCTTCATTTTGCAAAGAGAGGGATGCTCATAAAATGCAGAAAAACTATCATGAGTAAAAGAGAATCAAAGGTACTGGGCCAAATTATATGCAGACAATGGCTTTGTTTGTTCATATGATTATGAGGAAGCAAGCTAATTCATTAAGAAGACTGAGACAGCTCTATGGGGTCCTATCTTCTTTCTCTGCTCCTCACTAGAGCTGTAATGGCCTTGTCCTCTTCTCATTCTTTTCTGCTTTTGGTTTTTAATTACTCTCTATAACTTCTCTTCTCTTCTCTGGTCTCTATTGGCCTGGATCTTAGGAAATTAAAATCCTAATGCATCCAAAAACATGAATTTCTGTAGATCATGTTAATCATGCCTTGAACATATTCCCATGGAGAGTGAGAAGGTCGCTATATTATCATTGAGTCATTGCTTAGTCTTGTGTGCATGATCATAATGGTTTATAATGCACCACCAACACATTACATCCTTGGATGCTGTGACGAGAGGAATGCATGCATGACAACTTATAGAATTATAATGTTGCTCACAGCGATAGAAAAGTAATTAGAATTTTGTGTTATCATAATTAAATGCTACTGATTAAAGTAATGCACGGATACATCCAAACACAAGTAAATAACACACTCATATACACACAAACGTATTCATATTTGCACAGATACATTAGATATGTGCACACACATACGCACAGTAGCATCCAATCTTCCTGCCCATCTCTGTGCAATAATGTGTGGCAAAGTTTTTGTTTTTTAATTAAAGCTCTTGTGTTTCACTGATAAGGCACCCTATCAAGTGAGGAGTTTCCACACTGTTGAGATTCAGCTCATGTACTCAGCACAAACAGTGAGGAAAGTGGATTCAGCAACATATGGAGTGCAATGGGAGGAGAAGGATAGATAGATAGAGGTGGTGGACACAAGAGAAAAGGAGAAAAGACAGCAGAGGGAAGAAAATAATAGTGACGGAAAACCTAACACAGATTAGGGATACAGAGGAAGCAACACAATCTCACAAAATGCTGTGAAATGAACATAGCATGCATTGTTAGAAAGTGGAAATATGTGACAGTACCACAAATGAAATAATAAGCACAAATTGGTTCCTTGTGTCAAATCCTTGTACGAGATTATGCAGTTTATAATTTGGGAACAAAACACAATTTGGTAAGGTCTAGAGGAAGTACCCATGGCTTAATAAGAAAATTTCACAGTAGAAATCTTCATGTGAAATGAAGCTGTGTCTTCAGAGTAGAACATAAAAGTATAAACCTTATCACAACCGAACCAAAAAAAATTTTTGGGGTCATACTACCTTATTTTAGTAATATGGAACTTTTCAAGGTTGGAAGAGGCTCCGCTTTTGTATATAGATATGAATCCTTAATTCACCAATGGTACAAAGAGCTTTTATTTACTGCAACTGCAGAGAGAACTCTGACCTGTATTAAAGATAGGCTTTTATTTTAAACCCCCCATACATATTTAATCACTATTAATACAAAAACCTCCCTGTTTTCTGATCTGCTCCCATTTTAATTGGCTCTTACTTTTACGATATTTAGGATACTGGAGTTTTGTACCATGTTACAACAATATTATTATGCAATACTCTTCAGTCCTCTGCACTCAAAATATCTTCCTAGCAGAAATATTGTTTCTCACTACCTAATTTCAGCTTTTCATCTTTTTTCTTTCTCCTTTTTCTCAACACCTCCTTCACAGCCTTCCATTGATAACCCCCCTTTCCTGAGGGGCTTGTAATATTAATACAAGAGGAAAGTAGAGTAGAACTGATTGGAATTAAGTGAAAATAGGATTTTTGTGAGTAAAAAAGAAAAAACTCCATATAGTATGTGGTGTAATAGTACAGGTTTTTGCCTCCCTTTTTCAATGGCAAATGTAAGGCTTTTATTTTTCAGCAGACACGATTTGAATACTAGCTTTTAATGCAAGTTTACAAGATCTGATTTGTCTTCCACATTAAATAGGAAGACATTTAAGAATTAAAATTTTTGTGCATTGAATTTTTTTCATCCCTTCTTCCTTCCTTAAAACTTCCTCTTCTGTTCAGCCTGCTACAATCTGTACTTTAGTACCTGCTCACTTCTAATCAAGGAAATGGCAATTGCAATGTGTCCTGCAAGTTAAATGTTGACCATAAGCCGTCTTGAGGGTAATGGAGACTAAATGACAGTAACTGCAGTGGCCTTAAAAAGCCCATTCACCCATTATGGAATGTGATTCAAAAATCATTGAAGCAGTTAGGTAAAGGTACCACTCTCGATGTATCTGTTTTTTTCTGTTCATCTTTCTGTGTCCTGTTTGGTGGGAATTTGGTTCCATCAGGTGCATATGTATTGTGTGTGTGTGTGTGTGTGTGTGTGTGTGTGTGTGTGTGTGTGTGTGTGTGTGTGTGTGTGTGTGTGTGTGGACTGTTGTCTTAAATACAGACAGTTGAAAGCTCTCATTGACCTATTACACAGCGACATGAAAAGGTCAGCAGAGCACACATGAACAGCTGATACACCTAATAAACCTGTTTAGTGGTCAACTGACGGCTAAGCTTTTTTTTTATCTTCAAGGAGGAGAAATGAACGCTTGTACCTCTCCATATTTTGTCTTCTCTTCTCTTCTCTTCTCTTCTCTTCTCTTCTCTTCTTCTCTTCTCTTCTCTTCTCTTCTCTCTTTTTTCACTTTACAGCAGAAAAAAGGAGAAGAGTCTGGATTATCTTTGGCTTATTCCACTAGAGGAGGTAAAAAGGCAGAAAAGGACAGCATGGGGTGCAGTTTTCCAAAAGTCAATTTCTGAGTAGAAGATGCATAAATCACGTTACAGCTAACATTCTGAAAAGCAACAAAGGAGAAAATAAGTTTGAAAGGGAGAGAGGGAAACAGGAAAAGTAACTTAAAAAAGGGTGAGAGAATGAGGAAAAAGTACAATTCTTACTGAGAAGCAAAGACAGGGATACATGAAGACTTCTTTATAGTCCAACAGCAGAAGAAGCAGCAAAATAGAACCTCTTTTCTATTTTTAGAATATCTTCTCTTTGTTTTGGTGTGCATAGGTAAATTTCACCACTAGTGACCTACTGTGTTTTGTCAGAGAAACAGTGTTTCTTTTTCAGTATACAGTCAAACTTATGATACATACTCGTATGTCAGACATACACACAGACCTTAAGGTCCTTGAGAGACAATAGCTGCAGAATGAAGCCTTAGTGTTGGGAGGGTAGAAGCCTTTTATTTTACTTTCATTCCGACAATCAACAGCTAAGTATCATTTTAAGTTTTGGTATGATTTGCATGTGATATTTTCATAACAACTAGGGCCGAGGAATTTTTCTTTCATTGGGCACAACCCATTTACAAAAGTGTACCCACCTTCACACACACACACACACACATAAAACACACACTCTGTAAAAGCATCACTATGGACACTATCACACAGCCGCCTAATCATGAGCAGATACATGTTATGAACATGGATAAATTGATTGACACAGGCTGATTAATCATTTGGAAAATTAATTCAATTACACAGCGTTCCTAATTAGATCAAATGGAGAGATGTGGTTGACAACGTATGAGCAATTACCGAAGGCTGTAATGATGGTTCAGACTCGTATTTAGTTACACAAGGGAATACAACTCATTTACCTGGATGACAAGTTTAAATTCCCAAGAGACAGACCAGCAAACAGGAGGTGCCAGCAGGAGTGAACTAAAGTACATTATGTGCGATGGATAGGTATTGGCACTAGTGTAAATAGGTTTGCAGTCTCATAGTATTTAGGCTACTGCAGGATAATTTTCAACATGGAAAAGCTATTTCCTTTTTTTTCTGGCACTTTTTACACGGTTGAAATCATTTTCCATGTTTGAAATTGATAAAGTTGCAGGGAGTCTCAGGGTTTTCAAAAATAACCCGTAAATGGTTTGAAGGTTTAGGGGTCCCTTTTGAGCTTAACATCTTTGATGCCTTTTTCTCTTTAACATTCAAACAGGGTTTTCTTCACAGGCTATTTGCTGGTCCACTCTAGGAATATCTTATTGTATTCTTCTGGAGCAATTTCCAATACACAGTTGGTTTTATGCATGGACCCTTTTCCTGCTTGGAACATTAGTCAACTGCTTAGTCAAAGATCTACAGAATTTTTCTATTTCCGTCAAAGTGGTCTTGGTCTTGACAACTTGGTCCCTCTTTTTAAGAAGGCTCTGGTTGATCGTGTATGTTTTTTATGCATCCTTTGCCCAACCCTTTCTCCCCTCCTGTCCCTGAAGACAAGATATCTTTGTTGTGTCATGTTAACATACAGTTTTCGTTAAAAATCATATCAGTTGAACTGACTATAAGTGGAAACAGATTTAAATGAAAGGATTAACAGAAACTGCCCAACTTTCTAATTTTGCTACAAAGAGGTTGAATGCTTCCAAACTCAAACCCTTCCTCTTAATTGATAAATTAAATTTTATGACTGGAAACAACATCTTTCGCTACATTTAGATTGTGTCAACACCAAGGGAAGAAGACATTAATACAAGAAACAAATATCAAAAACAAGGTTTGTGCATTGGATCTAACTTTTTCTACTTACTTGCACTTCACTCTTTCCTTCCTTAGTTCACTTCCATATTCTTGGTTCCAAGCTGTGCTTGTTGTAGGCCTTACAATGAAAATGCCATTGCCATGGAAACACATAGCTCTTACCTCTTTTATCATCCTTTTTCATTTCTTGCTCCATCTTCATCTCTCTTCATAGATAGATAGATAGATAGAAAGATAGAGAGCTCATTATTTATCACCAGTGGGTAAATTTCTGTCTCATGGCAGCCGATATGTATAAGGGAATAGCAGAGAAAAAATATATAAGAAATAGATATGGAATACGATAATAAAAATATGTATGATATATGTAGAATGATGGTGGCACAGTGGTGCAGTGGTTAGCAAGGTCGTCTCACCTTGGCCTTGCCAAACCCAGACCTAAACCCCCAAAAAAAGATGTTTATCTGTGAAGAGACATAGTTTGAGAGGATGTGCCAGAATGGGATAAACTGCTCAAATCCAGGTGTGCAAAGCTTATAGAGATGTACTCAACAAGACTCAAAACTGTAATTGCTGCCAGAGGAGCTTCTAAAAAGTACTGAATTATGGGTCTGAATAATTTTGTAAATGAGAGATTTCAGTTTTTGATTTTTAATAAATTTGCAACCAATTCTAAAAACATTTTGTCAGTTTGTCATTAAGGTTACTGAGTGTAGATGGGCAAAAACTACTTTTTTTTTTTTATCAATTTACAATTCAGTCTATAATACAGTTAAGTGTGCAAAAAGAGGAGCCTGAATACTTTCTGAAGCTATTTTATATGGTTTGGACAAAGGTTTTTCCTCCAAGTTAAGCTTTCTTTTTTGGCCCTTAAAAGCTTAAGTAGTCATTCTGAAATCAAAGTAAACAGGTGAATCTACTCTTTGACATTTAAAAAGCTTTGAATGTCTGGACAAGACATCTGCAAATGCAACGAAAGAGTCAATTAAAAAACTGTGTTTGTGGTTAAGTCATTTTTTTTTTAATTTAAACCATACAGATATGTCTCATGGAGGAAAAACATGTAGACAAGTATACACCTGTACACCACTGGTCACATACCTCCAATATGTGAGTGTATCCACTGTCTTAAGTGCGTGGTAACTCAAGTAGGTCACAGTTTGTAACTTCCTTCCCAGCAGCTTAATTCTACTGTGTTTGGATTCACTTATTTACTTTACTTACTTATTAAAATACCAGGAAAATCACTGAATAGTTTAAAAATTTGTCTTGCTATTTTAATTTCATTTATTTGGTTGTAATATTAGAGAAGAGATCTGTGACAAGATTTCTAATCACCAAATTAATGCCAGGAAACTTGCACACGCCATTTTCTGCTTTCCATTTTGTGATGTTGCATTTTTGTTTTTTTTTCTGTTAAGCGATGTGTGTTCCTTTTTTTTAACAAGTGCCATGTTGTGAACTAAGTTGTTGTTCAATTTTTTTCTTTCATTTGATGATGACTACTGACACATCACTGATGACTACTTACAGATGCATGTGTAATGATGGAATGACACTGTGGGTTCTATAAATAGCACCCATTTTTATTGGTAGTGTTTAAGAATGGCTCCTATACTGCTGATGTGGGAACTCGCTGATGTGACACAGCCATGTGACAGAAATTACACTTGAATTTACAGGTCTAATGTTTGAATAATCGATAAAGGATGTGTATATTTTTATTTAAAGGTAACTGTTTTCCTGGAAAGTACGCTGATGCAGGTGTGATTAATTACTACAAAACAGACACTTGTATGCATTTATGCATCTTTACCCAAGAGAGTGGAAGAGATTATGTGGCCTACTTGTAAACCATCATGTTAGTTTATCCAGTGCCATCTAATTTAGTCCACTGCTGAGTTTATTTCAGTCCGGTTCACTTTATTTCAGTTTTGTCTCTCCACTGCTTTGCTCTGTATGGCAGGTTTGGTTTGTCTTCTCATGTAGGTTTAGCAACTATTTTGATCTTTTCTATTTTGGGTCCCTGCAGAACTCTAGTTAGCAAATCATGAGGTGGCCTTGGTCTTATGGATGTAAATTTATCACATTGAATGCACTAATAATGTAATTGTCAAAACATTTTTAGTTTAACAAAAACATCAATCAAGTGTATCTGGGTATCTGTCCTTGAGATTGCAGGAATGTGGAGTAGAGAGATGAAATGAAGGACTAAGTTTTTCTTTAACTGTATTATGCATGGCTTGTCCCTCTAAGAAGTGCAATTTTATGTGCTGGATGTCTGGGATTTGGTTTGTATGTCTCTGACATTTGGACTTTGCATGATTTCACCTTCCTTGTTACAAGCATTATGACACTGTTTGACAAGCACGTGCCTGCCCCCAGGCGGCTGTCGACCTGCCCAAACTTAATCACAGTCTTTCTGGAGGTAATGATTCAGTTGTTGCCACATATTCCAGAAAAGCTTACACTTATGGTATTATGCTAGGAGCATTTCTTCTGCTTGTGATGTTTTGGACAAGGACTTGCGTATTAAGATCAGCTCTGTACCTTGATGTCTAAAACTAAAAAAAAAAAGTTGTTTTCCTGTTCTCATATTCAGAGAAACAACAGTAGGACTTAAAATGTATGTCAGTCGCTACAAGCTTAAAACATTTTTCAGACAGGGAATAGAAACATTAAAAAAGAAATAAGGTAAAAAGTTCCCTTTGTGGTCATAGTAAGTTTTGGCTGTTTAGAGGGTTTCTTTTGTGGAAAGAACACACGTACACACGAGGAAAACTTTGGTGAGGTAATCTGGATTGGAACATAGATCCGTTAGCTTTAAGTGAAGCCAGAGGAAATCGACATAAATGTATAAACAGAGGCTCTGTTTATCTTTCTCACCACAATTTTCTTGACAGTATTATAAGGCACCAAACAACTTTTTTGCCAGAGATGTTAACTTATCTATTTTTTTTTGCCTTTGCTTGTTTTTTCGGCAGCTTTGGAATCAAACAAAGCAATCTGGCCAGCAATCTCAGTGTAAACACAGGTGCACTGAGTTATTGTCATAACTGGCAGATGAGCACATACTGATTTTAAATTACATTAAACCCTTTTTCTTAACTTAGGTTTGCCACATTAATAAGAAATCCTTGCCCATGTTTTAAATGCAAATCAGAGTTCAGTTTTAATATGGTTTGTGTAGAATTTGTACTCATTTAGTCTGTTTGTTCTATATGTAACATTCAGAAAACCCCTATCATTTGTTACACCGGCAGCCGTTAAGTGAACTGCAGTCAGCATCCTATAGTCACTTCAATTTAATCGAGTGAATGAGTATGTCTATCCATCCATTAGCTAGGAAGCTTATCCTTTTGAGGTTCGTGGGGTCTGGAGCAATACCCAGCTGCCATTGGGTGAGAGGGTGGACAGGACACACATAGAGACAAACAAACATTCACCCTTACATTTACACCCACGGACAATATAGAGTTTCCAGTGAACCTGCATGTCTTTGGACTGTGGGAGGGAGCCAGAGTACCTGGAGGAAACCCACACAGGCACAGGTAGGACATGCAAATTCCACACAGAAAGGCCCGGCCAAAGCTGGGTTTCCAACCAGAACCTTCTTGCTGTGAGGATACAGTGCTAAGCGCTGCACCACGCTGCCACCCGGGCAAGTATGTGACAAGTATGAGACAACCTGAAGAAATTCTTTTCTTATTTTCTTCTTTTTTTTTTTTTTTTTTTTTACCAAGAGAGGGTAGGAACAAAGTCTGCAATGTTAACGTACCTGGAGAACTCTAGCAGACCAAATAATTTCATATTTGGTCCACACTTTGTATACATAATAAACAAAAATGTATTTAACATACCAAAAAAATGTATTGGCTTGCAAAGTAGCTGCACGGATAACATTGTCTTCTGCAATAACTTGTACCTTTCATTGATCACTGGAAATAGTAGCAAGGATTTCATTGTCTCCTTAAATATTATATAACTGCTAAATGGGCATTAACTGCCCTTAGAAAGATATTTAAGCAGCTCTTTAATCATATCCTGTGTGCTGTATATTAATTATTGATAACTTAATTTGTGTCTTGGAACTGTGGTCCTCTTGGACAAGAACTTTCTCTTTCTCCACCATTCATTCTCCTCTCGGTTGAATAGAAAATTCTCCGTTTGTCATGGTGGGGACTCCTCAACTTTAAAAAGCAATTGGAAGAGCCAATTTGATTGATTGGCCATTGTTGGAGTCCCAGCTCCACTTGCTACTGACATATTCCTCCATTTAACAATAGAGTATATTAACTCTGCTCCAACCCCTTCTCTAGATTACTCTCTGTTGGGCTGCTCCAGGGTTGAGCTTGCTTCTGGTAAAAATTTCAAATGCTGCACTCGTTAAACTGGCAGCATTAATTACATTTGTATTTGTAGTGTGTGTAAGTGCCTGGATTTCTGTGGGCACTAGACATTTTTTGCTGCCAAATGACAAATCTTTGTCTTTTTCTCTTTGTGTCTCTGCTCTCCCTGCAACACAGCTGCACATATACATTCAGTTAAATAATTTAAAAATGGAAAACCTAACAAAAATGGAAAGCACACTAAAAGAGCACAGAGGAAAAACTGTGTTGACTCACAAACCCCTGTGTTTCTGAGTGGATGCCAGGTTGCCCAAATTGGATCACAGTGTCTTCATTGGGACTAGGTGTACAAGTATCAAAGAGGTTGAAGGGCTGACAGCCAGCCAAATTAAGGCATTAAACCTTAGCATCTGTCTGGTTTCTGCACAGAACCACAGAGCAGGGTAGGAGAGGGGAGTGAGTGGGTGAGAGATTACAGAGGAGAGAATTTACAGACAGGTGCTAGGGAGTGGGAAAAGAGGGACACAGACAATGGTTCCAGCACAAGATAGAGAAAAACAGAACAATGGGATACCACTAAGTAGTTATGGGGAAGGGAGAGAGGGAGGGAGGAGGAATAGAAGAACAGAGAGTAAGACAAAGGTCAGTAGAGGGTGAAAAATGGTCAAGTCATTATGAATGCCAAGTGTGAGTCTGTTCTTTTAAGTGTGACTTAAGAAGATACGGTTTCATACAATAACAATATCTGCTAGCATATACATCTTCACAGATAAATACGCAAATGACTGCAGTACACCTTCCACATTTACTATTTAAAACATGGCAAAGTAATTTGACTTGATTTTTCAAGTGAAAATTAGGTGATGTAAGGTAAGAACCATCCATCTAAATATTATGAATAATAAGCATGACATGCACTATGCTATTGCTTTATATTTCAAGCTGAAAAAAAGGAATATTGTGGTGCTGCTTAAAATACATAACCTTACATGGCCAGGACATTATGTTAATCTGCATACCTAAGGCTTTCACTTCATTGCCAAAAAACTAAAAGTTTATAGTCAATAGTTCATGGCATGCATGCATTTTGAATTTCTTTTTGCATAAGTGCATGACCATGGAGTGAACTTTTGAAAAAAAAAAAATAAAAAATGAATAACTTATATCTCAGTCAATTCAATCTAAAACAAAACTTCATTAACATCTACTGGAATTAGCCTCTGGTTGCAATTTTTCTGCCTTATACTACCTAAATGGGATTTTTCTGGAAGTTTATAGTACTTTGTTGCCTATGCTTCTGCAGGATTGTAAGGCACTGTATGTACTGTATACAGAATTGGCATATACTCCAACATATAATCCATTGGAGACCTACTGGGATTCCTCTAGCTGTGAATGAATGTAGCTGAGTAAATTTAAAATAGGGTGATGGAGAAAAATTAGGTCAGTCAATTTTCCCAGAGGAAATAACTAGGAAAAACAATTTGTTATTTGACTTTCATCCCAGTTAATGCACCTGTTTATTTGCAAAATATCACAAGCATGGTATTTAAATATATAATACATTCAGATTATGTATTGAAATTCAGATGTTGTTCATTGCCAAATCAACCATTTGGATTTTAGTTAATGATGCTAATGATGAAGATTTGTACAACAGGGTTTTGAGAATAAAGTTGAAAATTTACGAGAAAAAAGAAAAACTCTAATAATGTCTGCGATTATAAAATCATGAATTTGCTAGGAAGAAACTCAGAGCTTAAAGTTGCAAATTTATGAGGAAACAGAACTCCGAATTTTTTTTTGTCCTGTAGCGAATGCGGTTTTAGCAATAAGGAAATTACTGTCATTTTAGCCAAGAATCAAAGCATCCAGACTTTGAAGCCGTGAATTGGCCCTAATCAGTAGAAAAACAACATACAGATTTGGATGAGGTGGAGGAGTTTTTGTGCATCAGGAACTACAAAAATGAACAGATGCAAGTATATTGCATCACACACACCCTGCAAAGAAAAACAACGTGGTTCACAGCTGAAATCACGAAAGTATTTTCTTATTGCTAAATCTAAATGCAAAACATAATTTAATTACGTCATCCACTGCAAGCATAATATATTTCAAATGATAGCATCTGTGGTGGGATGAGGATGATGCACCATACAGAGTGAAACAGTGGTTCCTTGGCCAAAAAAAAAAAAAATAATTGTGAATTTAATATCAGATACTCTCTGTGTTTTTTTGGGGTTTTGTGGAATGCATGCAAGTGTTGATCAATCTGTTATGGATGGAGTAAACTTGGCTGCTGGTGTACGCACTTCAGTTTTTTTTTTTGTTCGTTTTTTGATTTATTTGTCAGTGTGTGTGCGGGGGCAATCAAGTTTCTTGTGTTTTCTGATCATGCGTTTCGTCAAGGATCAGAATATTTCTTTGATCTCTATTTAAACATTGTATTGACTTAAGTTACAGTGGCATTTGCACACTCTGCTCACAAAAGATATTGGTGTGACAAATTAGAAAGGCTCCTTAAAAGAACACTTTTTGCTGTCATTGTCTACTTCCCAACCCACCACTCCATATATAACCAAATGCATACAGATTTTCAGGTATACAAATGTGCAGACACATTGAAACACAATCACATGCATGCATACATGTGAAAAAAGGATTAAGATTAACAGGCCATCTTAGGTGAGGCATCAGTAGACAAACAGAAGCTCAGCCAGACTTTCCAAAATCCCCTTTTTCACTGCAAAAAAACTGCGTCAATTATTCTATTTGTAATCCATTCTTTCATGAGTCTTTTTTTTTTAATTCTATCCCTTCACATTGATAACCTCTGTAGGAATAGTGAAATATTTTCTAGCGTTGTAATTTTGTACATTAAAGCAAGACATTTTGTTCTGTCACCGACTTTTTGTTTGTTTGTTTGTTCTGCTTAGCACTGTTCATTTTAAAAGCTTACACTGTGGTGTGTTTCCCTGTTCTTCTCATCCTCAGACAACTGTCATATCTTCTCTGCAGTGTGACTTTGATGAGCCTTATGATCATAGTCTACATAGAACATACAGTAAAGATGAGAAAAATATGAAAAATAATAATGATAGAGGTTAAGAAATCATGAAGGCATGTTTTATTTATAAAATACACTGACTTTTTTATTATTTTGCCAACTGCATATGATTTTTCACTTTCACACTGCATTTTTATTGAAGTCATAAAGTCATTGAAATCATAAACCATCAGTGTGCAATCATTGCAAAACTAACTGTGACTGATAACTATGTGAAACACTTACAACTACCATAATTGTTGTGTCCCTCTTGTATATATTTTTTTATGGATTTAAAGTAACCCAAACAGTAGGGGTTCTTTTTTAGGAAGAAAAAAAAAAACTGCTTTGAAATCTGTTTCAAAGAAAAGCTTTTTTAATCGCATTTTCTCTTGATGGACTTAATTATTCCAGATTTTTGCTGGTAATTATTCTGTTATTTTTTTCTGTCTCTCAGCATTGTTGAGCTCCTACGTCTCACTGTGTGTCAGTGCTTCTCTGTATATAACTCACCCACCTACACTCGTCTATTGTATGTCATTCCTCTTTCACAGACTTGTCATCTCTCTCCCTCACCGAAGTCCATCGTTCTGTGTTTGCTGAAGTCTGGCTTAGAGAAAATGGAAAAAGTGCGAGTTTGCGTGCGTTCATGTCTGTATGTTTGCATAAGTATGGATGTATGTTGTAGCTGACAATGGCAATGTAACTCAACTTACATGTACACACACACAAAAACGCAAACACCACGAACTGATGGTTTCTTGGGATGGAGTCTAGATGTTCATCATTTTCGTATGGAAACACAACAAAATAATGCAGATGTTCCACAATAAAAGCCTTTCATGGAAAGGGAAGGGACTGGTCCCCCCTGTACCACTGGACTGGATTTAATTTGAAGGAATGGGGATTGAGTAAGTGTGGAGTGGAATTTGCAACAGCAATCAGCAGTACTAACAAATGAATTAGGCAAAAGATCGATTTCACTTAAAATATACTGACTTTTTCCTGTAAAACCACCAATTCAAAATAAGCACTGGTCTCAGGTCAAAGCAATCTCGCTTCAATTTAGGTAAACTAAATTAATAAATAAACATAGGTCTCCGCCATTATTTAGGAAGTGGCTGAATTAAGAATGTACAGCATTTCTTAATCAACTTTTAAAAAATTAAACAACATATTCCATCAGTGCCATTTTTTCTGAAAAGACAGGTTTGTACTTCTGGTGCATTTTAGTCATTTAACTTTATTTTTAATTTGAATCTCGATTCATTTTGTTAACTGCTTTGTGTTAAAAGCACAGGTACACTAAAGGAAGATTTTTAAAAAATGGATTTACCTCTTATATTTTCCCAGACAATTGTCTTTTTTTCTTTTAAAAACAGCAGTTTGGTCTAACACTTCATGAAAAGCAACAATAAAGAGTCATACAGTACATAGACATGAACAATAAGTAGAACTCACAGCCAAACCTAACTTTCCCAATTCAGTTCTGCCAGAGGGATGTTCCAGTAAGACAGCATTTCCAATCAAAGTTTTGGCCTCAAAGACAATTAGTTTCCATCATGGGGGTCAAACAAACAACTACTCAACAATGTGCCACTCTATAAAGCAATCAGAGTTTGGTAAACACATCAAATTCAAATTAATTTTTAAGAAATGAAGCACAAAAAAAACCAAAACATTTGTTATTCTCTGTCAATACACAGTATGGTGGATATAGGCTTTTTTCATTTCATTTTTAATGAGTCTTTGTTATCCTTATGAGATGCAATTACAATGTTTGTCACTAATTAGCATATGTGTGTGTGCCTGTGTTTGTGTGTCAGGGTATAAGTGTGTTGAAGTGTGCATGAAGTGTGTTTCTAGCTGTCTGAGTCTCAGTAGTGGTTCATCTCTTGTCCCATTTCCACCTGGCTGTTTGTGCCAGTGAGCAGCACAGCACTAAAAGCTGTCATTGTTGCCATTGTTTTGAAGCAGTATGCATCTCCTGTTGTTGTTCTCAATAACTGTGATCTGAGGAACAAGTATCAGACAGCTATAAATCGAAAAATGTGATAAACTGTTTGGGAGCATTTTCAGTTCAATAGACATTAAAAATTCCAATTATTATTCAATGTCTTTTTCCATTGCTGAGATATTTGCCCACTGTATGTGCCAGCTCATCTCTGCTATTGATATCCAATATATGTGTGTGTTCTTTCAACAACATGTTTTCTAAAAACATGGTTTTGATGTATTTTCTCGTAAGCTAATGACTCCTTAAAAAGATTTCATCTTCTGGTTCTGTCTTATCAAAGAAATTTATTAGGCTAAATCGGTAAGAGTCAGTGTTTCCTAGGGGCCGTTCAGACGTCCAAAGACGTATGTGGAAAATGCTATTTGTGCAGCTCTCATCCTTTTTCCAAGATGCTTTGGAGGTTGTGCTATTGTTGCTCCTGCCATTACTAAGCAACTTGGTGATGTGCAGTACTTTGACAGAAAGGGCGAAGAAAGTCCTGTGAAGCTGGTCGTTAATTCTTGCCACACGACCTGTTGTGTGCTTGCTGCATTTGAAAAGGTTGAGATTTTTCTATTTCTGCGCGCTGCGTACTTGCCCGGTAAACCAGCCACATCGCAACAAATGTGTATTACAACGACGTCACATTCTGTCGTGAGCACACATGATGTGCTACTCCATTGAAAATAAGGGATTTGTGCCACAAAAGACACTACATGTGAATGGGCCCTTAAACAGTATATCAGTCCATCAAAGTCAAATATAAGGTATACAAGGTAGACCTTGTTGTTTATTAACCATTTAAAATTAGTGATGCATCATCATTTCTATGAGTCCCTTTATTTTCAACTACATACCGACACTCAGGGCATACAAACAAAAACCTAATGAGGCACAGCCTTAGCACAGCACATAGTCGGTGTATACACATGAACATTTGTGAACACTAATGTATAATCCGCTAATCGTTTCACATTATTTAGAACCAGACACCCACACACATACACAGTCTCTTTTTGTTTTAGCCCACTGAAACAATTCAAGAGGGATACAGTGCAGTGTATTCAAGGTTTTACTCAGTAACACAAAATCATTAGCAGACCATATTTATTTAAAGGCATCTCTACCAAAATTACCATTATCTCAAAGCGTTATAATCGACAGCTGTTGTTCACATCACACACAACCTGCCAATTTCCTACCGTGAAAATCTGCCTTATACACACTCACACACACATATACGCACACACACACACGCAAAACATCCTAATACTACTCACTTGACTCTGAAACTCAGAATAAGCTTTCATTGTGAAAGTGAATGGCATGTGCCATTGAACAATTCATTTTTCAGTACAAAGACAAAGCAGAATGACTGAGAGGAAAACAGACTCGGCTAAAATCCTTGACAGACTCAATGTCTGCAAGCATTTTAACAAACCAACAGCTATCACAGTGATCACCACAGATTTACACTGCAATCATTAAAGCCAAAGCTGACAGCTACTTTAATGAAAATGGATATTTATCAAACACAACTACAGTCAAGGACCCGAAAAACACAAAGTGTGCCTGTTTGTTAATGTTTTCATGCTGAGTGGTTGGCTATAAACACTTGCTCATTCAATTATGGATCAACAGAGTGACAGCAGAGGGGCTTTACTGAGTACTTTGAACATATTTTGCTGTCACTTTTCAACTTGAAACACATCAGTCCCTGGCTCCTCTCTTCTCTCTAGGTCTTCACAGGGGGCCTGCCATCTGTCACACGGCGCACGCACGCACACACACACACACTCACGATGCACACTCTGTATGCAGTGTATGAACAGCGTAACGCACAAACACACCCACAAGAAAAGAAGGATCTTCGAACAAGCCTGCAGTGGCACAAACATTAACACAACAGAAATGCGCAAACACACGCCCACGTACACGCACTTTTTTTCCTCCCTCTGAGCCCATTCATTCTTGTTACAGAAACATAAAAGTTATCAAGCATGCTGTCAGGGGAGAGCATGAGAGAGAGAAATAGAGAGGAAGAGAGAGAGACAAAAAGTGATGGCATGGGTTTAACTGCAGTACAACTCTTGTATATTTTTCTCAATTTAGTTTCTGGGGCATTGGGTGTGTGTATACAGTGTGTATAATATGTGTACCGGTCTCTTTCTCTTTATAGCTTGTATTACTAGAGATGTCCAGTTAAACTACAGTTTAGAGAAGCATTGGGGTGCACTGAGGAGGACCTGTGAACTATCGGTATCTCTTTCCCGAGTCACTGCTTCTCTGAAGGACTCATACACACATACAGTCATATGGAAACATATGCACTCACAAACATGCATATTTGCGCTCTTCTTCTTGAACAACACATTCATATCAGTGGTCCATTTCTGCCGGGAGAGTTGCGGTGCTTCCTGTCTTGCAGAATGGGGCTAATTTAGTTGAGTTCATTCTGCATTCATGGCTTGAATATCATATTGACAAGTATTGCAAAAGTGTCCAGGTAAAATCAGAATGCATCAGAGAATATTAATCTCTCTCTGTCTCTCTCTCTCTCCCTCCCTCGCTGCCTCTCTCTCTCTCACACCTCTGTATCTGTCATTACTCTGATGCTGCTGTGCTTTAATCTCTTTTTTTTTTTCTCCCAACTGTCTCTTTCATTGTCTGTAGTCTCCTCTCCCTCTTTCTGTCTCTTTGTATCTTGATTTGTGTGCATCTCCCTTTCTGCCATAACCTTATAAGTGTCAGACTGTATTAATCCCTCTCTTTTTTCCTCTTTTTCTCACATACGCTCCTCTGTCAGTTTTCTTTACTTCCCCTCTCCTCTCTCCCTCCATCTGGCTCTTCTGTAAAAATAAAAGGTGAGTGTAGCCTTTAGCTAGACACTAGCACATCAAAGCCCTCTCATTTTCCTTCTCTCTTTTCATCACGGGCAGGTTGAGTAGTGTTATAACCCCAAATAACCTTTTCACTGCATGGCCCTCGTGCCTCTGTCTAATCTCTCGTAGATGTCAAATGGGGAGGCATTTATCTCAAGTGCCACAGAGAACATATCGTACAAACAGCTTGAGTATACAGTATGTGGGTCCAGGTGGACTCAAACCTTCTGTACCAAGAGGAGTTGATTCCACTTGAGTTGGTAATTTCATCTTCTGACGTCATTCACGCAAAGTTGCAGAATGCGTTTGTGAGAGAGAGAGAAGTCTAATACCATCATTGATATCATCATGTGTTCGGGTAGAAGAATAACCAACTGGAATTGAGTTCTTTGTCTCAAGAACCACTATAAAAGATAACTGTAAGATGTTTTCTATTGAGAGATTCTTCCTTGACATCTGGTGATAGAGTTTGTTTGTCTCCTATATTGTAACTTACAATATGTTTCACTTTAAACCTATCAGTGTTTTGTGTGTTTTATTGTGTTCAGAGCTCTTTGTAGAAAATCTTCCAGAACAACCGGTCATCACGTTCATTAAAGGACATTTTCAATTGTTTTCAATTGAAACAGACTCAACGCAGCTTTAGACAGAAATGGTTTGAATGGTTTTACAGATTAAAGGTGGTTGTATTGAACCCGTGAATCTTGTAAGTAGGTTTACAAACTGTGGTCTTGAAAAACATTTTTAAAAGTTATATGACAGAAATTTTAAATGAGATATATAAGCTTAAGTATGTACTTTTTAGTATATTTTAACCTGGGCAGAAGTCCGTATATGATGTATTCAAGGTAGCAGTGTCACTCTTCATTTCAGTTTTGTCTTTCTCCTTATAAGACTACAGCCAGGCTTAAATGGCCCACCAACATAACAGATTTTAGATTATCCGCTATCAATAAACAATTGATATATTAGAACACTTAGTTTGCATAAAGACAACAAGTAATTCATTATGCTGTATCATGGCACTTTACATAATCACTGTGCTTCCATCAAGTTAACTGGCTTTGCCTACTGGCTGGTAATGATGTCACTTTCACTTACTCTAAGCTTGCTACCCACACACTAACGTTCAGCTGTTCATGTGGATAGTAATTGGCATTCAAGGCTTCATAGTTAAGTACTTTGACCCTCCTTTGTTCTCTCCCATACATATGCACATGTGCAAACTAACATACTAACACACATTTACAAAGGTGCACTAAGGTACTTGAAATTATACCACAATTTTCAACCTGTCAGTTGAAATATTCATAGTCAAACACTGCAGCTTTTTAAAGCCAAATGGGATCTAAGTTTGTCACAGATTGAAGGCTACCATGCTAATTTTGTTTTGAGTTTTAATTGTCATCCACCCACACCACAAAACTCCAAAAAAAGGATAACAGCACAGCATATCACCATTGCACTTATTTTTAACGAAATAATTATTTACCAGTGAATGATGTAAACTAATTTTTCGGAAGGTAATACTTACCTGGAGTAACAATCGTTCTTAAAATATTTGATAATTTGCACTTAAGAGGTTGATACACTGTCAGTTTTTATTTGTGTGCTCCCCCTTAAACTGTAGACTGCATATTTTTCTCTTTAAATACACATTATCCTGCAAAATGCTCTATATGAATAAAATGACTTCAGATTCAAACAATGTATTGAATACATTATTTATTTTTAATTTTAAAAGGCTTTAGGTGATTATTAAACTTTTTTTAACACACACAAGTTTGAAAGTCATGTCACAGTATTGTCCTTCTGTCTTTCATGATGAAAAGAGAGTAAAACGGGAGAAGTTTACATTCATATTGAAAGGCTGGGAAAGTATTTCACCTTCTATAAGATAAGTCTCACAAAATAACACCATTAATGTCATCTTTTTAAATTTCATTTCATCTATTTAAAGACAAAACAGAAAGACAAAAATGTAAAAGAGAAATATCATCAGCTGTATGACTAGCACTAAGGCTAGCTGGAAGTTAAGAAAGCTAATATGCATAAAGGCCTTTGTGCACACATTTACATTAGTATACATTTAGCTGATGCAGTCTTACAGTCTTTCACTAACTGCAGTGATATATTAAGATATATCAATTATTTGAATGAGGGCAATGCAAGATGCTCCTGGAAACTGTTTTCACCTTGTCTGGGAAGTTGGCAAGTGCCTCCTATTTTGACTTTTGAGTTTTTAAGGTCAGTTCACTATTAAAGAGCCAGTAGAGAGAATAGTTGATACCATGTGGAGCGCTGACCAGCCCAGAAAAGGGAAAGGAGAGCAAAGAGGTCTGTAGTGGCAGAACACAAGACACCAGCTGGCATGTTGTGTTGGATAGTTGCCTGGAGGGAAGGGGCTACAGATCCCTTCACAGTCTTGTGTGCCAGCAGCAGTATTTGGAATTTGATACAAGCAGGCACGGGCAGCTGGATGAATACATTAACTCTGTCGGTGTATGCTTGTATGTTAGTGTGTGTGTACATCATATCCCAACTGACTCACTGCATAGCGTACAAGTGCTGCAGGGCTGTTTTCGTTCTTTTTTTATTTTTTTTTTAATTAAAAACAGGAGCATATATTAACCTGTTGTGGCAGTGTACTGAGTGTAGAATGCCTGATAAGTGTGTGTGTGTCAGTCAAACTTGTACATACTGTATAAGAGGTAATTTATCTGTATCAAGTGTTTTAATAATGAAGCAGAATAATTTTCACATCAATATCATTGTGTATGTATGAATTTGATGAGTAGAGGCTAGTGCAGAAATTAATACGTGTTCAAAGGAATAAGGGAAGACTTGAAGTTGGGTTCTACATGAAGCAATTAAAACAGCTGTGCAAGGCATCAGTTAGCCAGTGGTAGTTTAGTTCAAATATAGGCATGAAATATACAGAATGTTGTTTATTGTCATTTGGATGCATCAAACTCCTCATCTTCAGTCTCAATACTGTGTCTTTTTCCACTTAAATTATTCAGTTGATTATTTTTTTTTAATCACTCTGAACTTCCATTACGTGCATGCCAAATACTCTCTATTGTTTTCTACTTTGTTCCCACCTTTGTCACTGAGACAGCAGACACTTTCTTTCTCATTGAAGTAAATCTGATAGTCATATATCATTATGGAGTTCCCCACAGTCTCTCCCCAATTCATCCATCTCTGATTGCCTCCTTCCTTTCATTGCTTTCACCCTCTCCTTCTCCTGTCCAATGATTTTCATTTGTCTGTAACTGTCTCTACAGACCTTTATCCTTCCTTCATTTTCCAGAGCTCTTTACCTCCATACATCGATTGAATAATCTCTCTCTCCTCATATCCATTCTTCATTTTTACCTTCCTGCTGGGGTCTTATCCTCTATGGACCCCAAAAAAGTCCCTTTTATTTAAAAAACTCATCTTATTCATCGCAGTTTCTCCACTCAACTCATCAATTTCTTCCTTCTCTCTTCCAAATCTCTGTTTACAGCTACAGCTAATTAAGTTGTTTTCATCACTCAACGTACTGCTGTCTAATTCCCAGGGAAAAGCACCACATCAGTGGGGAATATATTTTACTACTAAATTGTGTGAACACATCTAAATATTAGGTTTAATATTGTACTGTAATATTTATATTAATTGCCAGAGTGATCCGTGTCTTCACAAATTGTTTGTCATACCACACAGAGACATATTCATCCAATCAGAAATCAAATGTTAAGCTAATGTTGTTTCCCCTGAATAACACTGCCCATCACTGGGTCAGTCAGTTAGTAGTAAATGAAGATGCCCTTACCCCCACTTCAGGTCAATCACTGCAGTGTTTACCGAAAGTGACTGGAGTGATTGAGGTGTAACACCCTCTAAGCATTTTTTTCAAAATCCGATCATGGAGAGATGAATAGCGCAATGATTATGTGTAATCACTGTCGCAATTTTATTATGGAGGACCATCATTTTAATTTTAGTGAAAACAGCCGAGAACCAGAATTGTGAAGACATGAAAGCACATTGGAGAATGGAAATACAAGCATGCCACATGCACACACATCTGTGTGCAATTGAATCTCGAAATACCAAGTGGGAAAATATGACATCTGACATGTACATAGGCAATGAAAACAGAGACACACTCAGCCATTAGCAGTGAACAACAACTAATCCATTTTCTAAGTATGATTAAAGAATTGATAAATGGGTCATTACCACAGCTGACAAAGAGAATGTGAAAAGATAGATGGAGAGCGAGAGAGAGAGAGAGAGACTAGGGGTAAGCAGCAGTCTTTTTGTATATACATGCAAAATAACATGCTGCATGTTTGTTTGTGTCTCTTTTGAAAACATTTTGTTGACATTTGAATCTGTTACATGGCTTTAAATTCCAAAGCTGAAGAAAGGAAAATGAAAATAGAAGTGGAAGTGTAGAGAGGTGAGGGAGGAGAGAAAGGGAAGGGCTTAGATCTGTCCTGGAAAGTAATAGCAGTGAAAGCCCCAGGGCTGTAAACAGAAGAGCTGTAGATTTTACCAGGGGACACATCCATCTCCTTGACTTTACAATGGATAGAGCTCAGGCACAAAGATGTATATGTCAGGTCTGTTTGAATGAATTGAGGTTGGATGGAGGGAGGAATACCAAAAGGAGACAAGGAAATGAGAAAGAGGGATAAACTGTTGCGCTGTGAGCCTCTGTAGGAGTTGCAAGGCCTGTAACACCAAATTTGACCAGAAGGCACATTATTTTGAGTCTTTACCTTCTTTTTCTATTCGCTAAACGTCTGTATGACCCATGAAAAAAAAAAATCTTTATTCAGTTTTTTTAGCCGTTGTTAACATGGTCCACTTATAATTTAGTAGAGAACTGAGGGGAAGCACATGGCAGCAAAACTGCTGACAACGTGAAGAATATGGATAGTGGGTATATGTTATCAGTATCGGGAGAAAAAAGAGAGCTATATGATACTAACAGTGTGAAGCCATCAAGAAAAAAAATCACTAATTCTCTACAACTACATGAAGGCAATGGAGTTTCTCTACCAATTCTTAGATAACATGAAGAGTTAGACTGTATTAAGATGTTACTTTTTTTTCTCTTTCTTAATGGACACACCCAACTTGGAATGAATGAAAAATATGCGTAACTCTGCACTGCTTGCTTGTGTCAGATTTTAGACTAAAATGATTTGCCTTGGTTTGAGAAGGCCCTTAAATGTTGAATGTATAGGAGCAGGATAAGAAGAGATAAGGATAAAAGATAAAATGGAAAAGAGGAGGGTTAATTTTCATGGGTTTAAGTTGCATTTAAAGAGGCAATGTCATCAAACATTGTCACAAGCACTTTTAAAATACTTTTACATTGCTGGTTCCCATCATAGTACATCAATTGAATTCATTTTGATATTTGATATTTGAGAGAGAGACTCTTCCCGTATCTTAAATCTTCTTGCACTTGCTTTTTAAAATCATAAACTTTTAAAAGAGAATGAAATAGGCACAGGGGAAAAAAAGGGCACATGGTATGTTTTAATTGGGTATAAAAAAAGCATTGAGTTGATGGATAGATGAGAGGTGGGAAGAAAGAGAATAACTAGCCCTGAATGACGTACTGTATATGCACCAATCTGAGATAATGGAATAAAGGATTTACTTGAGTCTGAATGGTTGGCAAAAGGTGAAGGAGGGAGAGATCAGTGAGGGGTGGAGAAGAGACAGGAGGAGGGAGAGCTGTGTGTGGATAAGAGGCATTTATCTGTAATGCTCAACAACACCAGAAGCTATAGGGAAATTATACTGTTGAATCATGTTGACTAAAGGGAGGTGGTGGGGAAAAGGGGGGATAGAAAAGAGGATGAGGTAGGAATATTGGTGGGGTAAAAGAAAGGGTCATTTAATAAAAAGAAGAGAGAGAGCAGAGGAATAGTGGTGGAGGAAGGTTTAAATGAAAGAAAAAGAGATAGAGAGAGATGGGGATTGGAAAAAAGAGAGAGAGGGGGCATTCCTCTGGTGAGAGTGATAACAGTGAGTGCAGAAACCGGATAAATATTGTGGGAAAGGGTACTGAGTTGAGGGGAAGTTGAAGGGAATGAAGAGAGGAGACACAGATAGACTTACAGAGAAGACAAAAAAAGAGGCTGGATGAACGAGAGGATGTATACATCTCCGGGGGAACAAAGACTAGAGCTAGCTGGGAATAGATGATGTTAAATGTGACAAGATGAAGGGACCAAAGGCGGTCCATTAAATGTTAATGGGAACAGGGTGGGGCGGTGGTTGGGCGGATGGGTGGGTTACTGGGGGCAAGAATAAGAACAGATTGTGTTTGCAAGAAATCATTGGTCTGGTATTTTCAGCAACAGGAAGTGCCAGCAGTCAGAGAACTTAGAGCGATAAATTTCTGGGGAAGCAAAGTCGAAAAGGGCATGTTATCTTTTGCTCATTCTACCTCCCTGACCACATTAATTCAAGTGGTAATTCTCTCAAGGAGTGTATATCACCAAACCAGCAGTCCACAGACACACGCAGACAAACACACACAGAGGCGTATATAGAGCAGAGCACATTTTCAGCCTGCCAGCTGTGTGAGTAAGCATCTCTCTCTGCCACTCAGTGCTTAGCTGAGTATGGCCCAATGCGTGGCAGCAGTTTGGAGCTGTGGATCTGGAACAATACACGAAACAATACGCAGCCACAAGTAGGTCATCGACGCACAAACACGCGCCTACACACACACACACACGCACATTCAGGAACGCACATATACGCTCACTCCAGGCATGAGGATACACTCTTAGCTATGACAGTGCTGTGGGTGCTGGCCAGGACTACCCCTCTTTCTGACAGTGAACTTATAATGAAGTCGAACACTTGATTATGATCCCTTACAGCCAGCAGATACTGTTTTCATTAGGCTCGTTGCTTTACATGAGAGTACGCCTCTCTTGATGAAAATATACTGAGTTGTCCCTGTTCCTGTCAGCTAAGTCATAACCTGTGGAAAAAAATGTATTTTTCACATATCCAGTCAACTCTTTTTGGCCCAGTGGTGGTTAAAGGGGGATTAAGTGAGACATGCGAACTTAAGGGGGCTTTATGGACTATATATGTATATATATATATATATATATATATATATATATATATATATATATATGTGTGTGTGTGTGTGTGTGTGTGTGTTTTACTATGTAAAGCGCTGTTACGAGTGTTGTCTAACACTTTTGATTTCAAACTTATTCAAGGCATGTTCTATAGCTACAGGCATACAGACACTCTTGCATAGGTTTTCTTAAGGTATTGATTTACTTGCATCCCACCCCTCCTTCTTTCCTCTCGTTTTCCATCCTCAGTCACTGGGCTGTAGAAACTGGGCGACTATGTTTAAGAGTGATAAAGTGTGTATGGTGTGTGTATGTGTGTGGTGGGAGGAGAGCTGGAGAGAGACACAGATAGAGAGAAGCCTCGGTCACACCTGGGTGCAGGTGAAGTGCTTGCACTCCATTTATTCTGACAGACCGACAAGCTGGAGAGAGAGCTCAATAATATGCTCTGTTGCAGACAACACATGTACAATACAAACTGACATACAGAACATACCTCAAAAAATGTAAACAAGACCTGTGTGAGGCAGTGGTTCAATCAGAAGAATAGTTCTATTTGTTAAAGTACTGGAGCACACTTAGGATGTGTAGGATGTGTCTGAACATCTAGCTAAGTAGTATTAGACGATCCCATGGATGTAGGAGGTTGTAATGAGCATGACATTAAGCAATTTAGCTGAATGAACACTAGTAGTGTATGTTATGAATAATTTGATTTTCTTTCTTGTGCAAAGCATAAGAAAAAAGGATTCAGTTCAATTCAGTTCAACTTTATTTATTTATTACCGTATCATAACAGACATTATCTCTGGGCACTTTTCATATAAAGCAGGTCTAGACCAGACTCTTTACAATTATTTTCACGGACCCAACATTTCCCCTATGAGCAGCACTTGGCAACAGTGGCAATGAAAAACTCCCTTAACAGGTAGAAACGTTAAACAGATCCTGGCACATGGTGGACGACTGTCTGCCTCAACCGGCTGGGAGGAAAGTGAGGAAGAGAGAGAGCGGGAGATTGGGGGGGGGGGGCAGGAGGGAGGAGAGAGAGCATTGCATAATAATGGGACTCATACTTATATATATACTATAGTTATACTAACAGGGCTATTAATATTACTAATAGGACTAAATGAAATGGTAACAGTAGCAAACATAATAATTAAAGCAGTGGGTGTTGATGCATTCAAAACATCCATTCTGAGGAAGCGTTGCAGTGCAGGCATAAGTCAAGCTCAACTGATAAGGCTCAACTATGAGAATTTAGCAAAGCAAGCTTTTATTTCCCTCAGTTATTGCAGATACAGCATGAGCTGTCCAAGTTTAGTAGGATGGCATTGTAATGTTTCTTCGCAAATGCATCACAAATAAAGAAACCATCAGAGGACTGAATGGTGAATGAAAGGACGCCATGCCACCTTTTCACTAGCTAAGTTTATGTAGGCCGAAAAACTAATTTAATTCATTGTGCTGCCCAAAGGCTAATGGCAGCTTAAGCCATGATTGGATCTTCAAGCGCTTAAAAAGGTACATTTCATCCTGATTATGCGAATTGCAAATATTTTGTTTCCCCATTTGGAGCAACTAATGTTTTGTGACTACGTTTTGAATATGTGAAAATCATGAGAAGAAGTTCAGTTGTCTCAAAGTTGCAAGGTTTTGAGTCTCAGTGGTAGTTTCCAGTCTCACGAGGTCAATCAAGATTTTAATTTAGAGAAACGAAAGTCATGTACACAGTCTAATGAAGTCATGGTTTACCAGAGAGGTATGACGACATCCTAGCAAAACTGATTAGATAAACTAATAAACACGGGGCCGTTGATTCAGCAAAGTCGATGAATTCTACAGAAATCCCTATGGCTGACAGTCTGAACTCTTGGATGTGTACATGGCAGTGCCTACGACTGACATGTACATCCCTCAAATTAACACCACTACATAACTGCTTGACAGGTCTTAGCCGCTCTATTGAGACTGATCCCAGAAGGATTTATTGTGCATCAGTATATGGGCATGTACAGGAGGGCTGTGTGTGCTCTCGTGTGTAGGTGGTGCATGATGATGGTGGTGTGTGAGTGTGGTTTAGTGGGTGGTCATGGGTCAGGATGATAGGTGAAAGACTCCTAATAGGTATATTTTCTCCTTTTTTGCACTCTTACTCACCTCTCTGTCTCTCTCTCTCCCTCTCTCTCTCACTCTCTCTGTAATCAAAACCTTCAAAACCCCCTTTTCTTTTCTTTTTTTCCTCGCTCAAAGTGCAGTCATTGTACACAGTAGCTATTCTCTAAAGTGTAAGCAGGGTATAAGGAAACATGATCCATCTCTACAGCTTAACATTCAACTCATACTTAGTCATTTAAGCATGACTTTTTAGAATTATTCATACACTTTTAAAACTTTCACAACATCAGCAAAGTGTGTTTTTGTTAGGTACTGTCAAACTCTTCAAAGTGACTGCACACATATTTTTGCTGCACCAGCACATCCAGCGCTTTCTCAAATTCACCCTCCTTTAACTGTTGTCTACTTCAGAGTGATGTAAAATCGGGCTGGGTTAACGCAACGGGCCCTTTAAGTCATTAGCAAAGAGTATTAATGAGCATGGTGCTTAGAAGCCCCCAGTAGACTGCAGAGTGTGTGATGTAGAGGGGATGAGGGCAACTAATTCTCCAAAGTGCCCTAATAAGTACAGGATTAGCAAAGCCTTCCATTAGCAAAAGCCTTGACAATGCTAAGCTAATGCGCTATAGCTAGACTAGAGCAAGGCGGCTAAAGCCATAGTTAGCATGAGGGCTATAATAGGGGTGTGGAAACTGGATAATGTAGCTTATGATACTTCACTGGTGTATTCAGCTCAAATATTCAGAGAAATGCAGACTCGCATACATAGGCATAAAATGCATTAACACTTAATGTATGCATAATAAAAATTCACAGGTGTACAGCTTAACCTCCCCACACACTCCCAAAGGCAAACACATGCTCAAACATTTAGGTGATAGTAGAGAGAAGATGAACCCCGGGATCTTTGGGTTTAAGAATAATGACTAAGACTAAGCAGTACACTGTGACTTAGTGAAGTTTAATCATATATTGTTACACTTTAATTAATTCCTCAAAATGTGGACAATGAGCAGTGAGATTCTAACTGCTTTAACTTCCACTCATTAATCATCTAAATCAATGCGTGAAGAAATGGTTGCTTGAAATTACACTTCAGCTATTGCTAAAATGGGAAAATCATTCCTAACAAACTATTGCCAGTTAATTAAAGAATGGATTTTTTCTGTTCATATATTTACAGTTATTGCCTACAAATTAGATTTATGTCACTGCACTGCTTAGGACAACCATAACAAATTTACCTTATAAACTGTGGGGTTTTTTGGTGGACCAGCCCCAGGATATCTTTAATCTTGTGTATTAAGCTTTTTTGTTTACTAATGTAGACTGTTCTAGACAAATATGGTGTCATTAGTTTTAGGGTGACTTGTATACCTCAAAAGTAATGTATCCAAATACTAGACTGATGCAGTTAAAACAAAAAAAGCAATGAAGCAAACATTATGTTGTGCATCATTATTACAAAGACGGGCATGGACATGCTTGTGTTAGTCACGATTTGAGAATTCAGCCTCAAAAACCACTTTGAAATCCAACTCATCAGGTTGTTTGTGCAAACCAGTTTACATGGGAGATGCTGTAATATTGTGTAGCTCTCATGCATTCGCTCTCATGTTCTCTCTTTCTGTCTCAATACAATGTTTTATTCTTATTTTCTAAGCACCCCGAATCTCCTCAATCTCCTCTCTTGGAAAACTTTCTTTCTCTGGTTTTACTTTTTTGCAGTGTCAACTCTTCGTGGTATTATAAAGGCTCACTGTGTGTGTTTCTGATTGTGCTTTCTTGCCATTGCACCATTTGTGTATCTGGTTATGTGTGTGTTTGTGTTCACTGTACTTCTTTAATTTTTTTTTTACGACTTTCTGTGTGACAGGGCTATTAATCTGCTAGAAGTGAAATAAGTCTGGTGCTTAGCACAGAGGGAAGGACACAGTGAGGAGCAACATGGGAGCAGAAGTGAAGGATGTAATGAGAATCAGGATGGATGAGGGATGAAAAAAGGGGAACAAGGACATAAGGGTAAAGTGCAGGTGGTCATGTGAATAAAAGCATTGGAAGCGCTGGCTGTGAGAGCCAAAGAAGTGTGCAAAAATAAAGGAATAAAGAGGTGATGAATGAAAAAGGGTTGGAGTAAGGAAAGAAGGAAGATGGATGGATGTTTGTGTTGCCATGAGGGTAAACAAGGGATGAGGCTGGTGAGTAAAGATGGTAAAGAAGATTGGTGGGTGGAATTGGAAAGTTGCTGAAGAAGGCATGTTAGAAGGGAGGTGGAAGAGTAAGTCAGATGACTCCAGACTGAGGACAGTGCACAACATCCTTTGTGCTGTAAGGCAACTAAAATGAAAATCAGTGCAAGACCGTGGCTCTGAAATGATCTGGGCTGAAAGGTAAACACTCAGAGGGGCTGTTTTCGACAAGGAAGAAGATAACAGGGGAGTCTGTTGAGGGGGAGGTAGAGGTGTTTTTGACAGCACTAGAGGCCTAGGAAGGATAAAAAGTGGAAGGGAGGACAAGGAGGTGAAATTAGCAGAGATAGTGTCTCAGAGGAGCATATAGGCAGGGGTTTGTGGATAGTCTCTCTGGCAAGAAGGGAACATTTTATGACAGGATTTTATAATACAACTTTAAATACATTTTTCATAGAGGCATACTTTAATAGTCCTCTATACTAGACTTCTTTATATTGTATTATTGTTCAGGAAGTAGCCTGGGGGTCAGTTAATTATATGGACATTCATTTGACTGTGTAACACTTCAGGCTTATGGCTTGACTTAACTTCGGTTCAATAGCTAGAATAGTGCTTGCTCTCAGCAGATGGTGACTTTTGTCAGTATGGGAAATTTGACATGCGGGTTACAGGGTGGACGGAAACAAGCGAAAACATAATTCATTGAGTTCTGACTCCAATGTTATGTTAGATGGCAAAAAAGTAACTTGTGTTTTGCACCAAGTGTTTTAGCAATGTATTCATCCTGTATCAAATAAGTCTTATGTGTCTGTCTGTCAATAAATATTTTACAATTTATCTTGACTTCCATGTTAGGTTTATAGGAAGGTCTCACAATCCCTATTTTTGATATGTACTTGATACATATCATCTCCATGTTGCCATTCACTGATAAAATGTCTCACTTTCTCTTTGACTGAATAAATAAAAATGGCTTAAGGCTCTCAGAGATTTGTTCTTATTTACAGACAAGGGAATAATACACAAAAAAGTCTCCTTCTGTGTTATAGCGTGTGTACCATGTGGCACACAGTATGTTCCTACTCTACTGCCGCAGATTATGTACACCTCTGTATCCCTTCCCATCCCTCTCAATTTCTAGTTACCTCAGAGCAGGTTTTCTATGACTCTAATACCTTTGGTTCTCAAATTAACTATGCAAAGAATTAGAAAAAAATCAAACAATTTCCCTGTCTCTGTTAGTCTGTGCTGCAGTGTGGTGACCTGTAGAATGAGAATTATTTGCCATGCTGCACTCAAATAATTACTGGGATCAAAAATATAAATTGGTGTTGTAAGAGATACCCTTACGTCTAGTGCTTCCATGCATAAAATGAGTAGTAGAATTATGGCCTTTTTATGCTTAAGAAAAATAACACTTTCCTCTTCTGTTTTCCTCCTCCCTTTTCCTTCTTTCCCTGCTGCCTCCCTCCCCTCCATCTAGCCTGTGAGTTGATGAACCGTGGTATCCTGGCCCTGGTCAGTTCCATCGGCTGCATGTCAGCTGGAAGCCTTCAGACTCTGGCCGATGCCATGCACATCCCCCATCTCTTTATCCAGCGTTCCCCAGCAGGAACACCCCGCTCCACCTGCCCGTCCACCAGTCGCATCCCTGGAACAGACGACTACACCCTAATGGTTCGCCCACCTGTCTACCTCAATGAGGTCATCATGCAAGTGGTGTCTGAGTACAGCTGGCAGAAGTTCATCCTCTTCTATGATTCGGATTTTGGTATGGAAACTTTCAAGAAATCTTTTATTGATAACATTATTAATCAAAACTACCCCATACTCTATCTATCTGTCTATCTGTCTATCTATCTAATACCATGTTACATGTAGGTAAAGTAGAGGACTCACTTGAGCTGACATCTATGGTAGGTGTAATCTATGAAACTGCTGTTGTGTGAATTTTGAATTTAGCTAATGTAACATTATCAGTGGTTTCTCAGCATGGTAGGACATTAGAGAGCTGACAGATGTATAGTTATAGTTAAGTCATAAACCTTGCTCTCTCTTTCCCTCTCTCTCTCTTTCTCTCTCTCTCTTTCTGTTTCTAGCATGGACATGTGTATTCATATCCACAGAATAAGGTTCACACATGCATATGATATTTGAACCTCTTTCTTCTAGTGATACATCAGTCCGCCCCTGTGTGTGTACACTGTCTCATTTTACCCACTTTCTCTGTTTCTCGCTGTCCCTTCACCCTCTCTCTTTCTAGTCCATTAGCTGTGACATTAGATGAGAAACACCCTGTGTCCCATTTATAAGGAGCCACTCTTTCTTCAGTCTTGTAGCTTCATTCAACAGAGATATTGTTTTGCCATTGTCCAAAGCATGTACAGGTTGTATTAAAATGTAGGTGTGTTTGTGCACATGGTTTGTCTTCGTTGTACATGTTGGATCTAAGTGTCCTTTCTGACCCCAGCCTACAACACGTTAACAGTATCCTATCTCATTACACCGCTGTCCCTCTCTATGGAGGTAGTTTTACAAACTTAATCATACCCACTCACATGCACTGTTGACACCATTATACTGCTAAGAGCCTGTATGCACCTGTACACGATGAATGGTGTATTAAGGCCAGGGTTACAAAGTAGATCTGACAAGACCTCTACTTAATGATAGATTATTGGCACATTATGAGCAGAATCTTGATGGTCGAGGCGGTTTTCAGAACACTCCAATCTGCAGCGAGTAATGCTTTTCTGTTTTTTTTTTCTTTTGCACTTCAGTGAAAGCCTCCATACCACTATGTGATCAACTGCCCAAATTATTAAAGTCCAAAAACTCAATCTTTCCCCCTAGCCGGATAACCTTCAGTCAACTAGTTAAAATTCAAAATTTGTCCTCTAATGTAGCATCAGAGAATATCTTTTGGAAGAATGGTGTTCAAGTCTCCAATGGAGTTCCATAGACGTCTAGAATAAATGTCAAGGAGCATTGAATCTGTTCTGCTAGCATGTGGTGGCCCAACACCTCACCAAGACACTTTATGTTGTTTTGTTTTTTTCTTTGTCACCCTTATGTATCTACACAATAGACCCCATGCACACAAACACACACATGTTCTTACCCCACTTAAATCCCTCTATCCCCTCTGTGCTCTGTGACCACTGATTCAGCACATGGATCCTCTGGGTTTTGGCATTGCTGTTCTCTCAGGCACAGAAGGCCCTTTAAAGATATGACCATTGTTCCCTAATGGCCTCACCCCCTGTTCAAGGAGAAAGGGGAGAAGCAAGAGTGCAAGAGAGTCTGAGAGAGAGAGAGAGACAGTGAGACAGGAAGAGAGAGAAAAACAATGAGAGCAAGAAAGCCAGGTAGAGAGAGAGAGAGAGAGAGAGAGAGAGATGGCCTTTTAACATGATAGCAATGTTCCCAAAAGGCCTTGCCTCTGTACAAGGAGAGTTCTTTAGAAAACAGACAGCCGAGTGTGTCCTCTTAAATGAAGCTACGGTGCAACTGTCCCAATCCCTATTTTCAGCTCTACTGGTGCGTTCTGGACACTGAGAACACATGTTTTCTCTCTATTATGTCGCTCTCTTTTTCCTCTCTTAGTTTATATCTCTCCCTCTCCATCCACTTTCCTTTCTTTTCTGCCTCACTTTTTCTGACCGCCTCTGTTTTTCATTTCACTTCTTTTCAGTCTTCCCTCAAGTGTCCTGTATACACACTGTAAAACCCGATATATAATGAAAACGTGAGTGACAAGTTGCTATTATCTGCTGAGTGCCCATAATCCAGTCAAAGCAACACTGGCCTTGTTGAGCAAATGTGGGAAGTACCACTTAGTGGTAATAACACTGTTGACATTAATGTGATTTGTTTTGTTTTGCTTTTAACCAATTCGAAAAGGGGCCTAAGGCACAATATTAAAAGGTTATACCTGAAAGAAAAGAGCTGTTTTAAAGTGTGATACTTGTTATGGTGCCAGTTGTTTATTTAGAGTAAACAATAAAATTGTTGATAATTTGGACAGATATCCTTTGCTCAATAAAAGTGAAAGTGAGTCAAAATAATAAAAGGCCTTAAATGTTATTAAAAGTAAACATATCACTAAACATTGACATTCTACATTCAAAATGGTAATTATGTGAGAAACGTTAGATCTACTGAAACAGTAATGTGTTGCGAGATTGACTATTCGGAACAAAGGGGTCAAAGGGGCAACTCTCTAAAATGTCAGCTTAGTCATTTATGCCTGTTTTCCATTACCTCGATGCTGAGTTTTTGTTCAGAGTCTGTAGTGATAAATATTTTAGCACAAGTTTTAAAATTAAATATGAAATCAATATGGTAAATTGTGCCAACCTCAAGAGGATACAGGCCCAGTTTGTCATAATGCAGTCCGTAGATGCTGCAGTGTCTTGGGTCTGTGCCATTTGCTATAAGTGTCGTGGGTTGGGGTTCAGGTTATAACCCATTTCCATGGTCATTGAACATGGCCCTCTCACCTTACATAGTGCTGCCGGATGAAGAATGTCTATAGTTTTAAAACAAAATGTAATACCTTGAAATCTACTTTCCTCCTATCTTCAAACTCCCTCTTAAAAATTTGTTTATTATCCGTGAGTGATGGACCAAATGAGACCAATGGACCACAAAAGTGTGAAAATATCAACCACTATCTTATGGGTTCAGATAAAGAAGAAGGGTCTGTCGTACACTGCATCTGTTGATATTTGTTACAACCCTGTAGCTGTCTAGGGGCAAGGGAAGCAACATACAGCCAATGGTGTCAGGCAAGCACTGCCACTTATTGGTTGGTTCACCGATAAATACAAAAAGGTAAAATAAATGCTTGCTTTCAGCTCTGGTAAAATGCAATTACTCAACAGAAACTGAGTCAGGTTAAACAACAAAAGAATAGGTCGTGGGAGGCGCCAAACCATAAAACACAACTAAACACTCTTTCTAACTCAGAAATCAATTGGTGAAATGAAAATGAAATCCTTTCTGACTGCACTTATCTTACTAATACATTTTAGCAGCAACCCATAAATCCTAGTGTTAACTTAACTGTCCAATCTCCTACGTGAGGTGCACAACCAAAAGTGATATGAATATAGGTGGTAAACTTAGTCTTGTGTCCGGGTCCCAAACGCACACAAAACTGGTGTCTCAAAACAAGCTAACCTTATTAAACACAAACACAGATAGACATTAACCACAGGGTTAACTTTAACACACGTTTACAATTTTTCCAAGAGACACAGATGCGGACTGTTCACATAAAATCGCAGCTGCCATGGTGTTTGCCCGAAGCGGCTTTTATACTCTGGCAAAGGACTGGGCCAGCTGGTGGACCCAGCGAGGTGAACAGAACAAACCAACTGAAGTAGGGGAAGCATGGGGCACGAACAAAGAACAGCGTTCCGAATGTGTGGCCTGTAGGAATCCCTCCAGAGGAGCTAGAGGCACTCTAATTCAAAAGAGAAAAGACCACAATAAATGACACAACATAACGAGTAAAAAAATCACATCACAACACAGGTGCTAGACCTGGGTTTATAACAATGTTAAGGTGAAGAGTGTTACATCACCTTGTTGCATCTTCCCCTTTGTAGCGGTGAACAAAGAAATACTTGCCAGGGCATATAGGGGTGAGGTATTTAATGAGCAGGGGAAATGAAGACAGAGATTCAAGAGGGAAAGAAAGAAAAGGGACTGGATACAGAAAGGTTTCGGTCTTAGGAAAAATTGTAAAAGTATTATGTTGTTACTGAAGTGATGGATATAAAATATGATTTTCATCCCAAATGGATCACATGTAGACAAGTGGCAAGTTTTTTCCCTCCATGGGTTTCATATAGTGACACTAAGAGACTGAGAACATAAAGTTGCAGCAGGTGTTTTGCGGGGGTGACACTTCTGGGATTTTATTTTTTTCATAAATGCTCTTGACTTCCAGTGAGTGATAAATACTGATTACAATTATAATTGGAAATTTGTAATTAATCACTTTTTCCTACAACTTAAAAATCATCATAAAATTCACTTATTTAACATATTGGGGTATAAATTTCCCAGGTGAGACATACAGTACTCATATACCCTGTTTGCTGGCTCTTGGTATAAGCATTGAACATTTTCAGAATATTTCAAAAAATATTTAGATAATAACACAATTGCAGAGAAACTGTGTCTTTAGTGACAGATTTCTTGTTTTCCTTGACTATGAATCAGCTCTTGCATGTTTAAAGATATAGGAAATGGTGTTAAACCCTAAAATGTTTTTTTCCTATTATATATATTTTTTTTTAAACTAATTTTTTTTTAAGTTTCCATGTACAGACCTGTTATATCATACAACCAATCTTGGGGGGACATGACTTAGAGATCTAGTGACACAAAAGGCTCAGAGTATTTGTGGTGGCAGAGTGAAAGGGAAAAAGAAAGGTTTAATGAGCCAAAACTTTGCAAATCCATAAGCCTTTACATGGATGTTATTATGGACCTTACCTGGAAGTGATGAGCTGCCATATATGAACCATATCTAAATTGCAAAGGACAAAATTAAGTGAGGGAGGAAGAAAAGGAGAGAGGAGAGCAAGATGAAACTGACGAGCATGAAGTTGTTTATAGAAACAGGGGAATGAGAACAAGGAGTGATGAGAGATGACTGCTTAGATGGAGAGATGGATATCTTTTTTTAACAGTGGTGAAGCCCAGAGATGCCATGGGGGAAAGACTGGTGGGAGGTGAAAGAGGGGGTGAAAATACATAAAAGCTATGCCAAGTGAGATGTGGGAAAGCTGATGGTTAAAGCAGATTCAGAGGAATGGAGGAAAACAGGTACACTCATAAGCCAAACACCAAAGATCTACAAACTTTAAACATGGAGGTCATGTCTTACTTTGACTCCACCAGAGTGAAATCATTTAGTGAGTAAGAGCTAAGACAAGAAAAAAAAGATTGTGACTATATAAGGGAAAACAGAAATAGTAAGGCAAAGAGGGGATAGGGACAAGGCATAGCAGAGTAGGCTGAGCAGAGTAAAAAGCAGTCAGACAGGCAGATGAACAAAAAAAGAAGCAAAAAAGGGTGTAAAACCTTTTTTTTTAGAGGGGTTTGACCCCAGAGAAATAGTTTATATCCTTGGAGGACACTGGTGGTGAATTTTCTTAAGCAATGAAAAGTAGAGTTTGAAAGAGAGAGAGAGAGAGAGGGGGGAAACTAAAGCAAAGCAGCATTAAGAATATGAACATATAGAAGACTACTCCAAAGCCTTTTATAACAAAACCTAAGAAGCTAAAAGGATTTTTCTGCATAGCCAAATATGTGAAATTCTCAAAGTTTGGGTTCTTAGTAGATTTCAGAGTTGCATCAGAGAGAGGTCAGCAATCTTGTAAGGAATTGAAAGAAGATTCTACCAGCAGCTTTAAGAAGACTCTAATGAAATAGTATGTTGCCTACAACAACTGGAAAAAGGACAAAGCCATTAACGACTTCTATATTATGACCTGTAATGTGGGGAAGCCACCCCTTGCATGCATGGACTCCCTAGGATACACATGGAAGGAAACCCTGCTTAGACCCACTATTAGTCACATCAGCTCGGTTACCTACGATATACAACACCAAGCCACCCTCCTAGATCCGGTAGCACTCCACCTGAAATCAAAAAATCCCAGGATTTTGCCAACATTAGAAAATTAAAACTGGATTCTGATGAATCCATGGTATGTTATGTTTTCACTTCACCCTTTACATCAAGTCCCACCGAAGAACAGCTGTGCCACGGGCTCACCAGTGTCTCCAGTATTGACCGATCTTTATATGGAAGATACAGAGCATGGAGACCTGATCTCCTTCATAGGATCTACTCCCAGCCGCTGGTTTAGGTATGTGGATGATACATTGGTCAAAATCAAAACACTGGAAGTTGAAGCCTTCACAGAACACATCAGTGCAGTGGACAGCAACTCGGAACTGCAACTCCACTCGGGAGGATGTCAGAGGAAATAGTCTTGCCTTCTCGGACTGTGTGGTGCACAGTGAGGATGACAGAGGGATCAGCATCAAAGTATAAAGAAAACCCACACACAGAGATCAATATTTACTCTGTGATTCTCATCACACAATGAAAGACAAGCTCAGAACCCTACACCATCAGGTTTAGAATATGCCCACGACGAAAGAGGGGAGTGAAGAGCAAAGAAACATAAGGGAAGCCTATAAAACACATGGGTACCCAACAGCACATTTGTCAAAACCACAAAAAGATACAGAACAGAGAAGAAAACAATAATAAACGGAACAACACTGTCAAAAAAAAATACCATTTCCCTTTGCACTTCAAGCCCAGTAACACTCTTAGGCAGAAGCCTGTCCATCCTAAGGACAAAACATCCATACATAAGCAGAGCAATGTATTCAGCACAGTTCAGTGCAGCGAGGAATACATACATTATGGGAAAAAAACAACTGCTTCACAATGAAAATCCACAACAAAGGAGAGCCAATTCCTCAGGTCAGGTCCATCTATATCTGAAGGACAAGGAACACTCATCTAAGGACAGCAATGTACACATTTTGGCCAGAGAAAACTAATGTATGAAAGAAAAGTGAAAGAAGCCACCCACATCAAATTGGAATGACCATCACTAAAATATCCCTCCCCAGGCAACATAACACACAGTGACACCATGACTTTTATGACCCTGAAAAGTAACAACATGATAGATGGGTGAGTAAACAATTCACATGTGACCTGAACGACTCTCAAAGTGTTGATGCCCCCCAAGAGGTTAAATGCCTGGGTCTCCCCATGAGTCTCTTAGAACTGAGGAAGCCTCTTGCCTTCGTATAGCACTTAGAAATACCATGACCGGGATAATTGACTTCTTCAGAGACATGCAGAAGGAACAAAGGAAGGAAGCTATCCAGTACATAAAACAGATAGTATTTCCTCCTTAATTTTTACAGAGCCAAGTAATGCTAAAACCCAAGGGGCATTTAGTCCTGTCTTCATTATGTTGCACAGTACTGTGCTAATTACTGTAGGAACATGATAATTTATCATGTCTGTATTACCTGAACAGTGTATCTTATCAGAAATAAACATATAACATTAATTTTTCTACCTCAGAGAAAAGTGACATGAACAAACGTGAAAAACTACGTAATAAATATAAATTGTCAATCAATATAGACATTTATTTTCATTCAGAGGGGAATTCCCTGCTTTATACATTGAGGTTAATATTGATACAGCAACTAGAATGGAAGTGGATTGCCTCTGGCAACAGAGCCAAAGTACAATGCAACCACATCCAGTAGTCGGGGGGGTTGAATCTCAGAGCATTTGTTTTGGAGAAAAATATGCTTGCATTGAAAGTACCTAAGTCCAATTTAGTACTTATAATCATCAAATAGTACATGCAGTTTAGACAATGTCAAAGCAGCTGAAGGCATTGGAAGGTCAAGATCAAAATAAGGCATAAAAATTGGAAGAAAAGAAGACAGACGGGAGCTTAGAGAAGTGGAGAGAAGTTTACACTTATGGTATGTGAAAGGCAGAAAAGAGGGTCGTGGGGGGGGATTAAAAGCCAGATAAGATTTGGGGAGATAGGAAAGGTGATGCACACCTAAAAGGAGCCAAGCCTTTTATAGAGTGTTGATTTTTTTACAAGTGTTAGTTAAGCTCTCTGTGGGGACTCTGGGAATGTGAAGCCTGGGGCTTTCAATAAAAAGAGTGAAAGAGAGGAAGAGGAGGAGGAAAATAAAGCCAAAGTGGTGGACGAAGATAGGCACCTAGATCTAAAGGAATAGATGATTCAGAGATCAATAGCAGCAGGGAAGGCTACTGACGCTTTAGAGCCTAAAGCATTTTATTTCCTGTATGGAACTAAATTTCCCAAATTTAGGTTTAGATTCTAAGGGCTGGGTACTTTAACATTTTCACAACCTGAACTGAGATATGAATTCTCTATAACTAAGCTTATAAGAAACGGGCCGGCATTCCATTTTCAGGCTCAATCTATATTTTAAGAACCCCTTCCTATGAGCCATACAACAGTGAAATGCCTTGGGCAAGGATAAGGATACCCTGAGGTAAAGGCCCAAGAGGAAAGAAAACGTAAAGAGCTCAGGGATGTTGGTCTAACAGCATGGTGTGGAGATACCATGACGGGCAAAAAAAATGGTGCTATAATTATTTATTTATTTTCCGTTGATCGGGGTAAAGAAAAGAAGAAACGATAAATATATCCACTGTTATACATTGTTGTAAAATGATAAATATAAAGCCTTAGTGGGCGCCTACTCTGTACGGTCACTGTATGTTAAATATATAGAAAGAGAGAGAGCTATTAAGACTAAAAATGCAGAAAAAAACTAACTTTGCATTTCAAAAAGGTTACCAATCAGTACTTCATAACAACATAAGTCTTTGAAGGTAATGTTTTTAGTCTTTACAAGAACTTCAAGGGAAATTAAACTCTAGCTTGTGTTTTTAGCCGAAATGTATTACTCTTTGACAATATTTCCATATTATTTAAACAATACCTGACACTAGGGGAAAAATACTGGTATAAAACATTGCAATGTACAACAATCTACTGAAATTACATTTTAACACTGCTACTGACTTCGCCCTAAAACCTGTCATGCTGGCATTAAATAGAAAAGTCATGCAAACTCACACATAATCTATCCCACTTCTCCATGACAGCAAAAAACTCACATTATAATACAGACATGGGCAATCAAGCCTCGCTCCCTTCTGCGGAGAAAGAGCTAATCTTTGGGAAAACCTGGTAGCTCTGGTAGCTCAGTGAAGCTGTCACTATAAATGGACGGATGGATGGATAGATAGATGGATGGACAGATCCTTGTTCTAACGTCACAACCAGTTAAGCTTGGCAATTCCCCACAACCATTCTAACAAAAGTTACAAGCCCAGGCTTTTAAAGCCCCGGGCATTGAGAGGAAATTTGAAGCAAAGGAGGTAGAGAGGAAAAAGGCCTGAAACTCAACATCCATAGTCAGATGCAGAGAGAAAAGAGTACAGTCCCAAAGTTTGGTATTTTCTTAATTATTTTAAGACAGAGAAGATTTGCAAGTCAAGCAGAGGGAGTAAAAAAGGGAGAACAGGGGAACAAGGAGGCTCTGAAAGACAGCAAAGGAGTTACATATGCCTAATCTTATTTGCAGATGCTTGATGTTTCCCCTTTACAATGTTCCTCGTGTTTTTTTTTCCTTTTAGACTATTGGTCCATTCCAGTTCTTTAGATAGCTAAGTTCTTTTCAATGTTTTATCCTCCCTTGCATTCCTACCTCTAATGGGGTTTCCTTAGTACAGACTCCAGCAACCCATTCTTTTTCCTTGAAAAGTGTGCATTGGTTAAAATACCTCTGTATTGTCTGGAAGAGGCATTGTTTCTTTTCATTTAAAGCTTATTTTGATAATATTTTTATGTAATAAATAAACAAATCACTGTCAAATTTTACCATTAAAAGATAAAAGGTTTTGGTCAAGGTCATGGTCAAGACTATTTGCATTACCTGCTTGGTTAAGGAAAGGGTAAGATCAGGCTCAGATTAAAAACCTCTTTCAGAGTGAAAAGAAACTAGGACTTGCTGTTGGTAGGATGCTGACAGTAGTCTCTTGTGAGGGACTGACAGACATTACACATGATACAGCGACTGCCTCTCACAGTACAATACCAGCTTTGACTTTACACACTATCAAAGATTCAGCCAGAGAGAAGAGAAACCAAACTGGGGAAACTGAAGGCGATTTCAGATGGAAAGCCAGGGGAAGAGAGAAGGATGAGGGGAAAGCAAGCAGGGGAGGAAGGGGTGGAGGCTTCTGAACACAGACATAGTACCACTGGGCTAGTCGATTCATGCAGGTGATATCCCTGCTTGCTGTTGGCTGCCACACTACATTAACTCAAGCTTTCCTTTGAGCCAGGGACTTGAGGATAGATGGAGTAAAGGGGAAAAGGGGGAAGCCTGATGAATTGGGGAAAGGGACCCACTGAGATCCTTACAATTTAAACCTCAACCTTATTTGTAAGGACTTATGGAAACTATTCAACTTGATTGAGTTTTCCTTGCATAATGCCCATTCAGTTTCTCTTGTATTACATTTGAAAAGCAATAAAGGAATATTACAAGATGCTCAAAGAAGGCAATCAGTATTCTCATCCTCAGTGGAGACATGGCCATAGCTCTATTTTACAGACCACCATATCATTTGAATCTTTGTTTCGTTCTTTAATATGAAAGGCAGGGGTAACAAAGAGGAATGTTGCAAAATAAACTTTGCAGTCAACATTGTGGAACACACTGTGGATGCAGTGTAGAAAAAAGTAAGTGAGGTGACATAGTGCACAAAACCTGAAGTGACACGGGGTCGTACAGACACTCTAAAAGTTCTTTTAAAATGTTGCAAAAACCACTTAGTTGAAAGGGAATAGCATGGCAGCAGTAATACAGTCATCTATATTAGATGAGGATGAGGCCTGGGACTGTGGGGGATACACAGTATGTCTTTGCATCAGAGATTCGGGGGAGTGGTTGAGTAAGGTGACAGCGCTTGGGGAAAAAGCTGTTGAGGTGATGGGTGATCATGGTGTTAATGGACCGGTACTGTCTCCCAGTGGAATGTTTCTCAAACAGATGGTTGGCTGGGTGGGCAAGGTCGGTGGCAATTTTACCCGTCTTTTTATCCGCTATGGTTGTCCTGAAGCTCCTTGAGAGAAAGAAGCTGACACTCAATGATCCGCTCAGCAGTGGGGAGTACATGTTCAAGCCGTGCCCTTTGAACAGCAGGAAGCGGGAACTCAACCGAACTTTAATGGACGGACTGAGGATGCTTTTGACTATTAATGTGTAAAATTGGACAAGGATATTTCCACATTGAAAGTCAGAGACTTTTTTTGTTGCAATCATAAAACATTCCTACACTGAATATCTCACGGATGACCACTATCTCCACATCTCTTCTGTGTGTCTGGCTGCATTGCTAAAGGATCACCTCACCTTTGCTGTTTATCATAATTAATAATCCTTTCCTCTGCTTTTTAATATGAATGTAAAGTATTTTATTAGTTATTATATTAAATGCTTTTGATATGTTTATGTCATACCTGACCTCCAGAGTCCACTCTTAAATTACAAGGCATATTACAATGTTTAGACCAAGTATTTTGTGAGTGTTTATACAATGCTATATTATAGCTATACAATATACACCTTGTTATATCTAATATTGGCCTAAATCACATTAAATATCATGGCTAACACAATTTCTTTACAAATACATTGTTTACTTTTTAGTGCAGTGAGTTTGAGGAAGCTGTGGGGAGTGAAACAATTGGGGTTATTTTTTAAGCTCCTCACATAGTGGAGCAAGGTAAATGCATTAGGCTCGCAACCTATAAGCTAGAGTGGAGAAGGGATTGATGATAGCAAATAAAAGCCAGACAACCCTCCAGTCAGTCACCAAGGCGAGCAAGCAGACAGAGAGCATAGCTGACAGGCTGACAAACAGGTAAAAGGCAACAAAGAGTCCTATAACAGAGCCACTAAAAAGGCAGATCTTGCATGAAGCACAGACACAGTGGCCAAATTTTAAAGACATGTTGATGAAAGCAGGACTAACAGAAATTAATTTGTAATGTAAAACAAGCATGACATCTATAAGAATACACAATCAAGTGTTATGTGTTGGGTTCTCTACATTGTTTAATTTATTCTTGCTTTGTTGACAAAAGCTTTTCCATTCTGTTAATTTACATACCTTTCTTGCCATAGCAAACATAAATCAGCCAGTATAAAACACTGATGTAGCTTGGCACCACTTATTATAAATGGCAACAGCCATGAAGGATAAATACATGTATGTAGATTTAAGAACAAAGCTTGAATCTGCCAAGACTTGTAAAAGTATGGAGTATGTACTGTGTGTGTGGGTGTGTGTGAGTGCGTGTTAGTGGGTGTGTGGGTGTGTGGGTGTGTGGGTGTGGGTGTGGGTGTGAGTGCGTGTTGGTGTGGGTGTGGGTGTGTGTGTGCAGTCATGCATCTTTCTGACTGTGTTTGCTCTCGTGTTTATTGAAGAGGGTGGGAAAGTTAATGTCTTTCACCTTTATTGTGATGAAACAGGCCCACGATAATGCACAGGATTAAAAACATCATCTTTGAAATAAATCTTCGTTGAATGATCAGTTATAGTATGATAAGTAAATAAGGTCCTGCTACAGTCTGCATTTTAAATCTTACCTCAAATTTGTATTAACCAGGCTGTGTGTACTTTATGTGTGAATGGACATCATTAGGAGTTAGAGCACTGGTGATGATGATTCTTTTTGACAGTGATAATGTAGTTAACATAAATTACAACAGTTTCTACAAATAAAATATAACTGGAAACTAATAAGATTAATTAGTATGATTAATTCCTTTTTGATGGCTTGATAACTGTGCTCCAGGACAGATCTGAGCACTGTTGTTTGGCTATTATAAGATGCCATTTGATGCCTCTATTTGCTCATCTACCTTTCTCATCATCACGCAGAAACACAGGTCCACAAACAGTGTTAAAATTTAGCACTCTGTCATTCTATGTTGTGCTAACACAGCAAGACATGCACATCTGTATGCATGTGTGTGTATGCCTGGGCAGACAGACAGGTTTGTTGCAATTTAAAACTCTGTTGTAAACAGATTGGGTGACCAGCTGTCGTCCATTGGAGTACTTCATCTGCTTGTGTCTATTGTATGTCTGTGCTGCAATTTACATGTGTGGGAAAGGATATAAAGTTGAAAGAGAAAGAATTCAACTGCCCACAACAAAAAGACTATTACCTTGCTGTCATGTTGTTTCTAACCATGCTATGTTGTTGTTGTTGAAAGACTGAGAAGATTCCCTCTTAATCTTATTGCTGTGGGAAAAGGTTTTTTATGTGGTATTTGAAATGCACACAGACTGTCCAAAATACCTCAATTGCATGGTGTCTTTCCTCTTAATATGCTGTTAAACCACCAAAATTTGGTATTGATGCAATCACACTGTCGCCCCAGCCCCTTGGCCCTTAACAAGTCTAATCAATCCAATTAATTGCTTAGCCATGACACTTGCAATGACGGCAGTGTCATCCGTATTCCATATCAAATACATCATTAGGTAGTTGCTTTGCATGGCCACACACACGCACACACACTCACACACACACACATCCTGTGACATCATTAGCAGTGGTCTCAACCACAGTGTGTTAATTAGGATTACCTTGACCCACAATGTAGCTCATTAAGAATATAGGAGTCTAGGTAGTAAAAATACTAGCATCCTGGTTTTGTTATAATACAAACATATCTCTCAATAGAGAAAATGACAGTGGTTTTGTATGTTAATAAAAACTATTTATTCTCTCAGAACCCTAGTAGGAATATACTGTATATACAGCAAGAAGACAAAACCCCTTTTCCTGATTGAAGTTCAAGTGATAAGAACAAACTTGAGTCTTTTTTCAGTCACAGAATTAGAATACTAAGTTTTCCATATATGACTGAAAAGAATTGGGTTGGGAAAAATAAATGTTTATATTTCATCACATCCAGTTTGACCACTATGACAGTTAAATCAAGAGCATTCCTTATTCACTGGCCTTACAGTCTTTTTATTTTAGTTCAGAAGACAGATGCTTCCATATACTCATAAAACTGGTCCTGTGTTTTTAGTGTTTCTTCTCTACAATAGAATTGTAAAGCTTACTTAAATTTTAGTGTTTGTATGTGTCTTTTGCTATTAATATTTTGTCTCTTAGCATCAATAGACCAAAGTATCTACATCAGTAGGTCGCACAGGCAAAAAACATGCCTCCCACATTCAATGAATCACCACAATACTCTTTTGTTTTCATCTCTTTGTGTGTGTAAGAGTGGGCACGTCTACTGAATGCTTTTGTTTCTTCAGGTTTCTAGAAAGAAAGTATTCAGTACTGACAGATGTACTGTGCTGACAACAAAAGTCTTATCTCAGAAAAATACAAAGGATAACGTTTGATTGATGCAAATGCACTGACAAAAAGAAAGGAATCATTCCCAATAAGAGCTCTTGAATTGAGATACAAGGTATTCATGCAGAGTGATAACCAATCAGCTACGGTAGAGAATATGGTACATAGTCTTCAGCGATGGTCTTAATATTTGTGCCAAATCTGTGTGCATGAGCTATCTCTCTGCCTGACCATATGATGCCTTTGTTGTATAATACTTTCAGAGGAATGTGTGTGTGTCCCTCCAGAGCCAAATCTATAGTTGAACCTCTGTTTCTTTCTCTCTTTCTCCAGATATCCGTGGTATTGAGGATTTCCTGGACCGGACCTCTCAGCAGGGAATGGACGTATCCCTTCAGAAGGTGGAGTCCAACATCAACATGATGATCACTAGTCTGTTCAGAACAATGCGCGTGGAAGAGCTGCATCGATACAGGGACACACTACGCAGAGCTGTGCTGTTCATGAGTCCAGCCACTGCCAAGGCTTTTATCACTGAGGTAAGGAAAGGGGTTTTGGTCCCATATTTTCCACTAATAATGTAAGTGGAAAGCACCAGTGACAGTAGTCCAAGGTTTCCTCACAGCTGCATCTACTGAGATGTAAGAGTGTTTTCTGTATCTAATTGCCTTGATACAGAAATAGAAAATCACATCTACCATCTTATCTACTACAGCAAAATGAAGTTTGGCCAAGGTGAGGCAGTAGCCACAGATAGACTCTTGCATGAGATCATGGCAAACAGGAGGATCTGCCTTTGTCCTCTGTCAAGGTTTAGATGTTCTTTGAGTGAGAATGAGAAGAGAACTCAGTTTACTGCAGATACATTGGAGTACACTGCAGTACACATCAAAGCAATATTCTTGGTTTTACTTAACAGTTTTTTATCTTTGCTTATCAAGTGTGTTTTGTTGGGATTTTTTCTCACATTACCATTTAATCTACCAGTTAACCAGATCAGCTAAAAATATAGCAGCAAGTCCTCTCAACTCCAATAAAGTGTTATTCATAATCCACTGAACAGGGCATGGCAAAAATTTACATTGGACATAGGGAAATATTCTTCATTTTCTCTCGACCCTTCTAGTCTCCCTCTCTCTCTTTTGCTATCAGTTTCTCGCTTTCTTGCTCCAGACAAGTCAGTATTGATTTGCATGCACAGTCACAGACAAAATATACAGCACAACTTTTTCTTAAAACCGATATACAGTATATATTTAAATATATCTATATATTTCCATAGGCGTTTTAACTACCCATCCCCCAAATAAGCACTTTGTCACTGCAGAAGAGGACAATTAGGGGAGTTCCTATTGCTCTTACACATAAATGATATAGAGGTCGAGTCTGAAAGCAATAGACTCTAGAATTAGTTATGAATTCATAATTTCAAGTGGTAGGATGGGGCTTAATCCCATGTGTCATGTCCTCATCTCAGTTTAATTAAAAGTGACCTCGGAAAGAGTAATCACAATCTAATTTGGTTGGAGGCGTAACAGGGAGGGGATAGAAGATGGGCTGTTATTCTGTATCTTACGGTGTGTTAGTGTCGGTACTTGTGTATGGATGTGTTTCTGTGTCTGTGTGTGAGTGTTTGTGTAGTCAATGTAGCTTGGAAACACACTGATGTGAGTACACTGTGCTGGCCAGAGGACTATGACAATGTGTCTCAAGGTTTCACACTCTTGGGAGGAAATCTTTAAGCCTGCTTTAAGTGATTCTTGACAACTTGGGACTAGGTTCGGAAGGTCAAAGTTGAACTGCTGTTTCTGCATAATTTAAAGGTCATTTATGAAGTACAGATTGAAAAACTACTTTAATGTTTGCTTTCTCAGCACCAAATAGGACTGACAGAGCCAATCTAGTTTTTATCACCTTACACATGATTTGCCTCACTGATCCCCCAAAACAAAAGAGATAATTTGAGCACTAAAAGTAGTGTAAGGTTTAAATAGAAAATAAGGTCTGTGATGGAACAGTGAAAAGGGCCCAAAATATTCAGATATTGGTGATTGAATGCATCACTATTATCACTCATTCATCCATTTTATGAGATCTGATGTACAATAGGTGCGGAAAATTGCTTTAGCTATTACAGAATATGGAAGTGTCGGCCTCAGTTTTACTGTGGGAGTAGAGCCCAAATAGAGTTTCTCTCTCACTCCTTTGGGAAGGTTGACAAAGAAGTCATTTAATCTAATTTAGTCAGACATCAAGTGGAGAGAGGTTTCTGAGATGAAGTGTCGGGAGATGGTAAAGATTGGTGGATAAGATTGATGACCGCATCTCTCTACCTTCGTCGCTCTCTCTCTGGCAAGATGGTAAGGAGGGGTAGGGCAGAGAGAGATGGATAAAAGGGCTGAAAGAGAGACACGGGCAGGCAGAGAGACATGTGAAGACAGAGAGGGATTACTGAAATCTTGTTTTTCACGATCAGAGTTATTTGTAACGTCATTTGTCTCAGAGGGCACCTCCTATCCAGATGAATCAGGCCCTGATGTTAGATGTGAACTCAAAACTGTTCAAAAATTACGAGACTTGGCAGAAGGAGTGAGACAGGGTGATGAGAGATATGGCAGGCTGAGAGAGTGATTAGAGGATGGAATACAATTAAGAAAAGTGCAAGGAAGTGCCCAAATCTAACTTTCTCTGACCTTAACCACGTAGGTTTTGTGCTTAAACATTACCAGTACCTAAAGGATATGTTCACTTTTTTTTCAAACAGTACTTATTTGACTACGAGAATAGTTTTAAGTTTTCAGTCTGTAATTGTCCATAATATCCAAACTGGCTGTAAAAAGCACCAGGAAAAAACAATGACAAATGGACAACTTCTGTGTTTTAGTTTGAAATACTTGATAAACTGGGGAAAAATTGGGGATAAAAGGGAGCAAAGCAAATGGAAGGAATGAACAAACTAATATACAGATGAACAAGGAACATATAAAGGTAGGAACATCTTAAAGCTAAATCTGGTGAACAGGCATATACAGTTAAACTGCCACCACATTGCTGCAGGCCAATTATAAATCCTCAGCCATTGTGACAAGTTCTGTGTTAAGAACAGCGTGCACTTGCTGATTATGCACTACATATATATTCGGTAGTCAGATTCTGTAGGACTGATAGATTGTCAAGTGAGTTATTAATGTTAGTTGATGGCTGCACCTATAAAAGACCACATAAGGAAAACTTTAAATGTAAGAAATAAGGTTTTGAGCCAAACCGCATCAGATAAGAGATAGGAGTTATTATGAGCCTGATGGCTCATTTCATTATTATTGTGACTTTATTGTGAGTCTCTGTCCTTGCTTTCCTGTGATTTGTGGATTTTGTTTATCCATTTTGATGTAAGCCCAGCAGGAGTGATAATTCAATATCTGCTGGATTCTCAGCGGACTGTCTTCCACAATGCACATCCATGCATTTCAGCGTACAAGCACACACATATATTCAGTGAACCAACATGCCCATTCAATTTTCTGCATTATTTAACATTATACTACTTGCCCTTTTCAGTCTAGTACACGTGGGTGAATGTACCAGTCACTTCCAACAAGGTTCCCCACTGGTACTTACAGTGTGTCTCCCTATTCCACCTACTTCATGAAGACAGACTGGTAAAGTGGGTTTCTTGCCCTGGGACCATTGTCTTATTAAAATATTACTTGTCATGAGTTATGAATGGCTTTCCTGGATTTAACCAGCTCATAAAGGACTAATAACAATAATAAATAATACTAATGAACTTAAGAAAAGTAAAATCATTACAATTGCTGTGGCTAGGTTCTCTCATGGTTAAAATAAGCCTGCGATGCTAAGTTACTGTAACATGAAGTAACAAAAACAGAGACCATGTACATTATAATGATTTAATCCTATAATAATGGTATAAAGTCATATATATTTATGTATTATAACCACGAATTATGCATAAAACCTCACATGATGAGTATGAACTTGCTGCAATGACAATATATGGTTACTACAGGTTACAATATTAACCCCTATTCACTCATAGTATAATAGGCTTTAACTGCATGAGAATGTGACTTTTTACATATCATTTTCACATTCTTTAAAAACCGTATTCATTGGTATCTATAGGATGTTGTGTCCTTTAAAAAACAAAAAACATCCTGCTGTCCATCTGTCTCTCACTCAGTCCTTTTTTGAAGCCAATCATCATACTTTTTCTTGGCAGAAGTAGCCTGAAATAATGAGTGAATGAATATTGTATGAACAAAAATATTAGTATCTGGAAATTAGACGTTACCATGAGTCAAAATTTACCCAGATGAAATTAGTCTTCTGTCTTACTTTCTCTGTCACAGACATATACTTCATATTAGATATGCAAAGGAGTGGAGAATATGAATTTTGCCATTTGATCTGAAAGCGTTAAAATTTTAAAACGTTGCCATTTTGGGACTATTTTCACTTTAACTGACAGTTCTTACTTGAAGGACCATCAAATGGGTAGGAGATTATTCCAGAGATGACAGATGTCGCAAATGAAACATGAAGGAAAATATTCTGCATAAGACATGTTGAATAATGTATTCCCCGAATATGGCTGTATCTACTACAAAAGTTTTTTTGCCTAAGTAAACCCTGCTATCACTTCTTACTCTGCCTTTTATGACTGAAAGAGCAAAAAAAAACTCAAGTCACTGAGCTGGCATTAAAGTTTGACCAGAGGCAGAAAAAGATAATATAATGTTTATGAACCCAACACAGATGTGCATATGTCAGCAGAACATTGGCCTCAATGACTGCATATTGACTACATATTATACAAAATATGAACACAACAGCATACACACATCAGTACACCGTGGATTGCTGGCTGTTTCATTGCCTTGGCTCAGTCACCTGATGAAGAGTAATACCAACCTGGGACAGGTTTCTTCTTATTTTATGTATCTTTGATCATACTTCCGTGCCTGTTTATTTCTTCCTTTACTGACAATTTCCCAAACTTAGACAGAAATGGTATAGAAAGGCCCTGAGATCTATGCTCCTCTCTTCCAATATCTAGAATAGACTGAACAGAAGGAACTTGTAAGTTATTTTACTCAGTGGGTGGAATTTTGTTGTTATAGTCAGGGTGGGTGGCTCTGCTGGGAGCTGTGTTTTGAAAAAAAGTTGTTGATCTGTTGTCATAGCTTCAGGATTGTACTTTTTATTACTTTTTTTTTTTTTTTTTTACCTCTATCTCAGTATGTATTTCTCTGTTATTTTCACCCTAACTATTGCTTTATTTTTTTGTGCTGATTTCTCTCATTTAAGTGTAACAGTGTCACACAGTTCTTTAAGTCTTAAGATGTTATCATTACGGTGCAATCGTCAAATTAAACTCTGTAAAAAAAAACATAAATTGTAATAGACGTACTTGAAGGAATTCCAGTTTCAACGTAAGCAATTTCAAGCTTCACATGCCAGTGTACAGGCTTTCAACACCAGCTAGCAGAGTGTGTCTGAAAGAGGTCTGACCTTCAAAGATTTGATCTGAATATTAAACCCTACAAAAAAAATGTTCATATAATTAATTAGTGACTGATTATTTGCTTGATATACACACATTTACTGTATATTCTACACTTTTACCGTTTAATATAAACCTTGATCAAACAGGCATTTGAAAAAAGGAGCATTTCAGTCTTATAAATAATCTGGGGACTTCATAGATGGTGCTGAATCACTTGAGCGATTTAAAGTATTGTCGTGGGTTATCAAAAGATTGTATAAATCCTTAGTGCAGGCAACACAGAAAGGAAGTGAAATAAGAGACAGCGAGAGCAATGGCCGGTTGAAGGGGAGATACTGGTGGGAATTTGGGAAGAAGGGCTTGGTACAGAATTTTATTTAATTACGCAGTTCAGACCGGCAATCCATTGGCAACTCATTAATTTTCAGTTCTACAGATTTCTGCTGAAGTGCTCTGCCAGTAGGAAATTTTTCTACTACATTTCCTCTATTTTTCTTCAATGAAAGCAATACAGATGAGGTGTGGAAACAGAGAATTCAATTTAACAGTCATCACCACATTATCACCACACTAAAAACCCTTATATTTTTTAAATCACTCTTATATCATTTAGTGACATGAAACATAAATATGAGTTTGTGTGAAGACCCTTTTATTGGAAAAAAAAAACGCACACACACAAAAAGGTATCATTATACAGCAAACAGTAATAACTATCATGCAAAATATTATAAACTTAGCTGGTCACTAAAAGATGGGAATTTCTTGTTGTAAATGGGTTACTTATTATCATTAATTTTAAATATGTCCTTGTAGGACTTGGGTATAATAGAATAAAATAGCATGCTTGCCCACAGGTATTGTGAGGGAGCACCAGTCAAAAATATGTTCTCTTTTGTGTGAAATCTGCCTTGTGCAGAGCAATTTTCTTGGTCATGGGCAATTTTCATACAGACCTGATCACCTTTTAAAAGTCATTTTAATTCATTCTCTGCAATCAACCCCTGAGGGGTCAGGATTATCAGGCTTGTACTGCTAATGGAGCCTTAAATCAGATGTTGTGATGCTGCCCTGCTCCACTGCCGGTGATGAATATTTATTTTCTCATCAACACCCTATGCCTGAATATTTGACAATTTATAATGAATTACCACTTATTCATTTTGGTCCCAAGGGCCATGAAATATATGCTTGGGAGAGACAATGTGGGCTGTCAATTATAGTTAAAATAATGTTAAAATAATGGTAATGTTTTCTGCAGGACATATTATATTATATTATATTATATTATATTATATTATATTATATTATATTATATTATATTATATTATATTATATTATATTATATTATATTTTTGTAAAGAATCACACAAATGTTTTAAGTTTTCAGTCTGCAATATAAGAAACGTATTGATCTAGTAGCACCTAATCTTCTTGTCTTATTACATTGTAAAAGTCACTGTGATCTATTTTGACTTTTTTCATATATATGAGTGCCTTAGACTCCTCTTTACTATGGTTGATTTAATAAGTTTGATGTAGATTTATAATCTGGCCGACTTTTTAATCATCCTGACTACTCTTACATCGAGAATTACTGTATCTCAGGATTAATTGATTAAATGTCAATGTCTATTAAAATGAAGGGAAGTTGGAGATGTTCCAGCACACAACTATATGACACAGTGGTTCAGTGTGGCTGAATTCAATCATCAATATGCTCTCATCCCTTTTGTCTTTCTCTCTGCATCATCTTTTGCTTGCTGACCTGTGAAGACCAACATTGTTCCCATTCTTATTCTAAATTAAACTTTTAGAGAACTTTTTCCACCTCACCAACTCAGCTATAGCGGGCAGTGGGTGGGCTGTGCATTGTCAGAGTAAACTGAAGGGGAGAAAATGACAGTGATTAAAATGTTAATTTGTGGGTAGTTTGACTGGATTCTTTGACTTATTGTGATTCCCTTCATCTTGATGTGGCACAAACAATTGTGCATCATTCTTGTGACATCTCTTCTTTGCTGACAGAGCATTAGGAACAAATGTTGACACTTGTACCGTATATGGGAGAGGGTGTAAAATGGAGAATTTATGATAGAATGACAGATAGGGAGACAGGTGGAAAGAAGGGTGCAGAGGTTCATTTTTAGAAAAGAAGCAATGACAAAGTGAAGGAATATGAAAAAAAGATGGGTGACAAAGTAGGCAGATAAGGAAAGAAGTTGAGGTATTAACTTAGGTAGGTAAAATGGGGTTCTTGAAGTGGCATACAAAGAGAAGTAGGGATTAAAAAAGCTTAAGGTGTCACCAAAAACATTTAAATTGATAAATGTGGTGACTAATAGACTCATTTGACAAAAAATTTAAAACTGATGGACTTTCTATCAGCTACAATACGGATTGTTCAGGACTTTTTCATTTATATCCAATTAATACTCACATGCATGGCTCAGACCTTTATCACTTTGAAATTTGTATTTGTTCCCTAGGAGAGGTCAGTGGAAAAGTGATTAAGAAGGGCAAGGCTGAAAGGAGGGATAGATACAGGCATGAATGGATGATGTAGAGTGTGAAGGATGAACATGTGAGGAACAAAAAATAGAAAAGGTACAAAGAAATGGTGATCGGGAGGAAGCAGAAGGACAATTTTCACAGAGAACAAAGAAGGATCGGTGAAAGAATGTGAGCACACATACAGAATTGATGACAAGACAAAATGTGGTGTTTGCTTCAGTCATATGCCAGTTTCTTGCAAAATGCATTTTAAGAATCCTGTCAATCAAATAAAATGCCAGAAACCCACCTCCTATTCTCAGTAAAGCTTAAATCACACTACGTGATATATTTGTCTTTTGATATGGTCATTGGGTGAGATTTGGTGCTCACAGAGTCATAAATTCTTACCATAGCCTGAGTGACATTGCAGGCTACACATTGGACCCTGACCAGTCACGGCTTGATGTGTTTCATGATTCGCCTGATGTACTTGGGGAATTGGTAAGAAAGGGACAGGGAACCATCACCTGATAGCACCAACAATAAATGTCTATGTACATATGGTAAGAACTTATACATAGTCATTCTGCAGTGAAAGTGTGCTCTTTCTCCCGGTCAGTAGAAAGAGTGAGTGTGAGTTTATAAGGATAATAAAAACGATTACAGATGAAATAAAATGATAAGAGATGAAATAGAACATCACTTCTCTTACGCTCACCAAAGTTACAGTTGTGCACAGAAAAACACTCTCTGCCACTATATGTCCATGTCACAGAACACATCATAGAGGTTGTCAAACCTTGCAAGAGAAGGCAAAAAAAAAATTCTGACATGCTCTGCTTTTTTTTTGTTTTTTCGAGATGTCCCGGATGCTGTTTTTATTGTTCGCAATGACACCTACTTCTCATTCACCTACTTCCACAGACCAATAGAAGCGTGCTACCATGCAAGACACTGGTGTAACCGTCAGGAGCAACTGGCCTTCAGTGTGTTGCTTGAGGACACTTTGACATGTTGACAGGACATACTGGGCATACAACCAACAATTTTTTGTTTAGAAGACGCCCGTTCTACCAGCTTAGCCACAGTTGTTCCCGTACCTTTAGCAGGCTTATATTATATAATATGAACTCAATCTATCCTTACCATAACCAAACAAACCAAACTGGACAATGCTAAAGTTGATATTTATGAAATTCCTTTAGCTTTGGGTTTCACAGAAGGTGCATGCCTCTTTGAGGTTGTGTCATCATACTTTTATTGTATATTGATACATGTGTTGACACAAAAAGAGGCAGAGAGAGAGAGAGGGGGAGAGAAAGATAGTATTCGCTGTCCACTATTTTCCATTGCAGTTAAAAGGGCACGTCAAGGGCTTGGCTCTAGTTCTCTCCTTGAACTTTATCACTAGACAGAGGTTGCATTATGTTCTTATCTCAACAAACAGGATGTGCGTACAGTATGTGTGTGTGATGTGTGATGACATTAAGCTTTTATCTGCGCACATGGAGCTGGAAGCCCAATGATTACGGAGCATTACTGCTAAAAGATTGAAAGGTTGGTCGTTTGCGTGTGTGTGTGTGTGTGTGTGTGTGTAAGAGCACTAAAGGTTAGCTCTATTGACTGCCGCTTTTACAGCCACTAATGGGGATGCCAGTAAGTACTTTGGAGATGATACAGATTTGTGTGTGCATGCATGTGTGTTTGTGCGCATGTGTTTCTGCATGTATGTGAGCTTGTCGTCACACGCTTTTTTCAGTTTGCCAATATGCTTATCTGTTGTCTGTTTCTCCCACCTCTGCCCTGTTTCCCTGCCACATACTTGAACACTCACAAGCGGAAACACACACACATCCATGCACACTCTATGTCCTACAAGCATCCTTTAGGTCCCTACTCTTCCACTATCATGTTTCCATCTTTATCAGTTTATCTTGCCTTTATCAATTTATCTCCCTTCGTCCTCATGCACACAGACACGCAGTTAATTATTTCAAATAAAGACATGCACCTACAAACACAACAGAACTATATATTATTCATGAGATGGGTAACAGGGGTGAGTATGTATTGTGTAGGGGGGAACTATTGAGTAAGTGGGATGAAAAAAATGAAATGCCTTCCCTCCATCCTTCCTTTCCTCTCCATACTTCCGCTGCTTCAATTGTGGAACATGTTTTGGGCTGTTGCATCGTCTGGTAATTCCGGTACTCGGTTCCTAATGGGATTGATGCTATTCAAGATGTATTAGATGTGAAATTGGAATTGTCTTGGCTGAAAGAGAGGGAGATCAGAAGGAGGAAGAAAAAGAAAGGAGAGACAGTAGCACAATTAAATCAGAAATGAAAAAGGGCAGTTTATATGACAGAAAAATGCAGGCAGAGAGTGTGTTCAGTGAAGAAGGACAAATGTGGAGATAATCATGGATGGGAGACCCAGGGAAAAGATGCGGAAACACATAAAAGGATGGGATGTTTCAATAGAAGCCACAGAGTTTCTGTAAGCACAGTACCTTGCTAACAGCTGACAATAAAACAAAAGGCTTCCTTTTCCAAAAGCCTCTTACTCTGTATGGCTGGATGGCCACAAACAACACAGAAGCTTTTAAGGGGAGCATCTGACATCTACACTCTTGCGGAATGCATACTGAGTTTGTTTTTAGTTCTTGCAGAGAGCACACATCATCCTTAGAGCCCCCAGGCAGATACAGATATCCGAGCCGAGAAAAACTCAAGGGAATCGGTTGAGCTCTGGATGTTGCCCGTGTACAGTCATTAAACATGTTGTTGGTAATTATTATAATTTCTTATGTTTTGCATAGACAGGTTTTAAGTAATTTTATTTAATAAACCTTTTGGTCATGGCTCATGTACCGTATCATGCAAGGTGATAAATCCTAGGTAGAATTTTGTCCATAGCCACAAACGCCTGAGAACAGAGAATTGCAAGAGCAGTATCCTCAAACAAAGCGAAAAGGGCTGTCACACTGTATATATAGAAACTGTCATCGCCACATAAAAGACAGCATTAGTTGTTTGCTCATCTGGAACTGAAATTAAGTGTATGTTTCTGTTCCCTTGAGAAGCAACCTCTAATGGTTGTGTGAATGACAGTAATCTGCCAGTAGCAAGGGTGAAAGTAGCGTGACACAGATACGACACCAGAACTTTTTAGGGAGGAGGTTGGAGTAGATTGCTTACAAAGTGTCTGACTTCTACACCAGAGACAATGCTTTGCTTTGCGATGTCTCTACCAAGAGTCAATTTTGATTTCGTTGTAACTATGAAGGTGGTCTTTTCTCTAACAGTCTTCGTGTTTCATTTCATTTTTTGCACATGGTATTTCGGATGGTTCAGTTCAAGTATGATATGGTGTAATCCCTTTGAATCTTGCTGACTGCAGCTGGAACTGAATACTGTATCATGATGATGAAAACTGATAACTCTCTGCTATGCTGTGTCAAGAAAAACACACACATACAGAGACCAATTTCCAAACACTTGAATCCATGGAGACCATCTGCTGTGTGTGTGTTTGTGTGCATGCAAGTTTGTATGTTTGTATAGGCTTGTGTATTTATTGTGTGCACATGTTAGGGATCGCAGGGATAAGTGTAGTTGTTTGAGTGGCTTGTATGTGTTGATTTGTTTTTCTGTAAGTAAAACTTAACCATTCATTTAATTTATTATTGATCAGTTTGTCTGTCACATGTGATATCTGAGAGAGCTTGGACTGCATTTTGAACTAATTTGCAGAGCATTTCATTTCACCACAATATCTCAGCTTTTTCAAACGTATCGATTGGTCCAAGAGCAGGTTTGCAATTGCATGTCAGAAGCGGGTGCCATATTTTTGTTAGTGGTTTGCAAAGAAGAAAAGGCATAATTCTTGGACAGATTGTCTATTTACTACTGCTTTTAGGTTTAAATGGACGCATTTGTCTCTCGTTTTCTCTCAGACGCACTAACATACAAATGATAAACTTTGAAACACATACTTCCTGGCTAGCGGACTGTCATGTTGTCTCCTTCTCTCCGGTCTTAGAGTAATGGCAGACTCAGGGTTAAATAGTCTCCCCACCACAGGGCCCAGCAGGATATAGAGGAATAAAAGCACTTTATAATTAAGAGGACATAGGATGTAATCAGATTTTTGGGTCAGTTGATCTATAATGTCAGCTTTGTTTTGATTTTAGGTCACATTGCCTCATGGCTTTGATTTTGCAGAAGGAATTGTGTGTCTGAGACGCCTTAATTTATTTATGAAGCATCATACATGCTCTCAGCAAGGAATACAACTTCTCCTTTGTGAATGACTGTAATTGAAATTACTTACATTCAACTTAGCGTTATTAGCTGTATAAAGGAGCTAAAGGCTAAAATAGTTCACATGGATTTTAACCTAAAATTTAGCTCCAGCCAAATTGCAGAAGATTTTATACGGCCTACATTTCAATGCTCCTTTTTTCAATGCAGCCATGTATCAATGTGCTGTTGAGCCACTAAGCCAGATTTTCTTTTTACAACATGTAAATTGCGGGAGAATGCTTGTGCATGGGCATCACTGGCCACCTACTGGGAACTGATAAAAAATTAACGTGGCCCTGCAGCTCTCCTAAGTAAAGGAGATAGGATGATTGTCCTAGTTTAAGAAAAATGATTGAAGGCTTTTTTGGCCCCTAAGATCCACTCTTCCACTCCAAAATATTTGAAAATTATTGGCACAAAAACAAAGTTGCTAGCCAAGACAAAAACTTTTTTCATTTTAATCAAAGTTTAATCAAATTATAGTTGCCCATGACGGCATCTTTTTAGAAATAGTTGGAGAAAATAGAATGAATCTGTAGAACAGGATCATATGGGATTAAAATGCCATTGCTATAGGTTTTCTTTTTGGCATCTCAGATTTCCTTTTTATCCTTATAGCAACTCAATTATGATGAAATACATGTACATCATGTATTGCATCATGATCATGTACATCATGATTCTTTCTTCTCCTCTCCTGATGATTAATTTTAGAGACAAAATTGCAAATGCTGTTAAGTTGTTACTTCCTTTTGAAAGTTTAATTTAATGCAAAATGGCTACTTAACATCTCAATAATATAAAAGGGTACTATGCAGGCTATTAAGTTTAATCAGAGTCAGAAAGGCACATGACATTCATCTCAGATATACCAGAACTATCTTAAACATGGGATAATATCTAGGGATCAATTAATTTTGAATTGGATTAATTAAATATGTAATTGGCGGGTTATTCACAGCTGAGAGCATTCTCTTACAGAATTTCCAAGAATGGCTTCAGCTAAGGAAATAATAATGTCTTGATTAGAAATGGTTTTAAATGACCTGAATTATGTCAGGCTGCAGTTAGGCCCCAGAGTTACCTGTAAAACATAAGTGCACAGTGGGGTCAGCTGGGATTAGCATATGCTTCAACCCCCTGAGGCCAGATCAGATGTGTAATTGAGGACCGTAACATTTTCTATTCTTCACCATATACAGTGGATTCTTCCCTACATTGCTCACTGATGTAAAATACCCACCCTTCATCCTGTGACACTAATATGACCCCTCTCTTCCCAGCGGTGAGTGCTTAGTCCCATGTTGTGAAGTTCTTATGCCAGCCCTTCTTACTAATTCAGCCTCTGTAAAAATATGACTCACAATGACTTCAAATGCAACTAGAATGGCCTTCAGTGGAGCACATGCTTCCCTTATTTTAGGGAAAGTAATGAAAAAAAACAAATAAACTCCTGGATCCGCTCCTTTAACCAGGCCTGCACTAAAATGTAATTAGTTCTTCCCTGGCCTGTGCCCAATCCCAGTTTGGTGCAAATAAGTTTAGTAGTTTTTGTGCATTACTACTGACAAATAAACAAACTTACAAAAGAACAAACCAAGAAATAGATACGGGTGAAAACATAACCTCCTTGGTGGAGGTAAAAATTTTATATGCTAACACTCCTGTGCTTCAGCCTGGGTGTTCTCCAGCTGATTTTTTTTTTTTTTTTCTGCGAAACAATTATTTATTCTATCAAGGATTTGAAATGATTAACTGCACTGTTAAAACAGCAGCTAAAATTAGTTAACACAAGATACCCTTGGACCTCGCCAGGTAAGTGAATACTGAATGATACTATAGTTATCATTTTGCTATTGTAAATGCAGAGAAAACGAGATCTAAAATTACTGAGTACTTTGTTTGTTTTTTGGCAGATATTGTCAATTATATTATCTGTTAAGATATTGTTCTTATTTTCTATTGCTGTTTTTAAATGTGACTCCAACAGTGATTTAAAAAAAGAAAAAAAGAAAAGAAAACAGTCTTCCTGTTGATTAAAAGGTTCTTCATTTATTTCTCCTTGTAATTGGATTTGTGATTGAAAAATTATCTGCAAGCAGGAAACGCAGGAGTTTATCTGTGACTGTGTTGTCCTGTGGGTTGTCCTCTGCCTGTTTTAAATTATACCTGATACCTGATCCTGCTATGTCTGACTCCAAAAATCAAAAGATACAGTGGTTGTGTCTGGTAAAACTCTGTGTATATGTGCAGCTGAATGTGTATGTTTATACTTCTGACAGTGTGTGTTCTGTTTAGTTTCCTATGTTAATACACAGTATGTGTGTGTCTTTGTGCATGAATGACACAAGTGAAGATAAACCTATATCTGGTGTCATGAACAACTGACCTGTGGTGTGCTTTTCATATAGTGTAGTGAGGGAGAGGGGTAGTGGGAGTGACGGATGGAAGTATGGACTGCAGACTGATGAAAAAGGCTCAGAAATCATTTTATATTGGGTCAAAGAGTAGTTAACCTGGAGATGCCAAGCTGGCTTACAGGAACACTTCAGCAGCTTGGTCGTCAAAAAGACAGACACACACACACACACACACACACACTTATTCTCTTTCTCTATCAAGGACACACAAGTATGCACAGACAAGAGTAAGCTTTCTTTCTCCCTGTCTTTCTATCCATCCATCTCCATCTTTCTCGCTCTCACACCCTCACACACACCAGTATACACACAGCCAGCATTTCACTCCCCTCATCTGACCTTGCCATAGGCAATTTCAGTTGGTATGGGTTCTGACATTCTAGGGCACAGGTTAATCTTTTAATTCACCTGTTTTTTGCTCTCTTCTGGCCCTTTTTTACCTGCACTGACATGACCTCCCATCAGCTGGGCCTCGGAGCTAATGCTAGGCAGTTCTTTGTTGTCACAGTTGTAAAGATGTTTTACAGAGGACAATAAAAGCCTATAATCTGAAGAGGATGTTATTTTTGCTCATATTCTACTTTTGACAAAAACAAAGTTGCTATATACTGATACTGATATCGCATCAAGATGAATAACTGCCATTACTTGGAATTACTGGCCCGTGCTTGGATAAGTAAAATACCCACAGTGTCTAGAGTCTCATTAAACATTATACTATTGTAACGTCAGTGGCTTTTGGCGAATTAGGGGTGCAGAATATTTATCAAATCATCTTCACAAGGACAGTTGTATTAGATTTAGATGGCAGTAGCTTATAAATTCATTGTATGCAGTGTCATGATTATCTATTTATTTTCAAATGTAGTGTTTATCCTGTTTGTTGAACAATCTCTTATTAGAGGCCTGCCAGCCAAAAAGCTGTTTTGTCGAAAGATAGATATGATACTATTTTGAAGCAATTTTACTTTTTAACTAGCTTAAATTGTCCTGCATGCAAAAATCTACCTATGGCTGCGACCATCTCCAATAATTGAAAGCCCAATAAAAATCTTTCTGCAAAACAAAAAATATGTAAATTACCTATCAGTGAGTCAAGGATTAGCTGATCATAAGGGGTTTAAGGTTCAACCTTGAAAGGTAATTCTAGTGATTCTTAGCCACTAAATTTTTTTTTTCCTGACAATGTAGTCAAGAAAAAAAAAGTTAATCTATATACAGTCAAATCCCTTTATTGAAAAGAATTAAACCAATTGCAAACAATGCTTTGTGTAAATAGTAAGTAATATGCAGAATGCAAGCTTGTGGCTTGAGTGTAGATGGCTGTTTTTGCCAGGTTTCCACTGCAATTTGATGTGTAAAAGCATATTTAATGTAGGTTATGGATATGCATACTAAATGTGTGGATTGAAAAAAAAAAAACTATCCTCCTTTAGTACTGGAAAAAAAACAATTAGTAAATCAATTAAAGAACATACACAAACATACACACAATCCCACACAAATACACATGCATACACAACTGTTTACCTTAGGCCTATCAAGAAAGCTTATTCTGTTTGTTGCAGCTATTGATCTGGTCATATCTAAATGTCAGGTTGCATATCATCATATTTGCTGAAGCTGGTAGTGGTGTTTGTTTGCAATTGAATGTAGACGCTTGTATGTGTGTGTGCGTGTTAAACGTCTCTTTGGATATGGCCCTACTCGCATCTGTGGTCTGATCAATAAACTGAAAGGCCGACTTGCACACACATACCCACAAAGTCTTATGTGCTTCTGTGTACACACATAGACATACAGAGAAACTAACTAACGCATGCTCGCACGCACACACACACACATTCGCACGCACACACACACACACGCACGCACACACACACACACACACACACACACACACACAGCGTTTAAGTATGATGTATGTCTTGTGTGTTGGCCCTGTTACCCTTTGCCATTACAACACATACTATCAAAGACCTTCACTGTCCCAGCATTATATTATATGTCAGACAGAAAGAGAAAGAGGAGACAGGGAGAGCAATAGAGGGAGAGACTGGTGGCTACTGAGAGCTGTCTGCTGAAAGGACAAAAAAGTGGATGACTCTGATGCTCTTTTTTCCCCCCTGGTTTCATCAAAAAGTGAGTGATTGATCAATAATGCCGATGGTGTGTGTGGTTGGTTGGTGAGCAGGCCGAGACCTTGTCAAGATGAGGTTTGGTGGGTTTTGTTGAGTGTGACAGCTCTGTGATGTTTGTTTGCGTGCGTGCATGTGTGTGTGTTTGTGGGCAAGAGAGAGAGAGGGAGCGATTAGAGTAAGAGACCTTGTCAAATGGGGTTTACAAAGAGACTGCTCTCGAGCAATCGCTAAAAAACAGACACATACACACAGAAAATCTGCATTCTTCAATACAGTATCACTCTCTCTCATTCCCCCACCAGCAAAGAAGCACAACCTTTATCGACTTTGTAGATCCTTGGAGTGTTACCACTGTTGGATCAGAGAATAAAAAAACACACAGTTATGGCAGTGGTTTAGATCCATTAGTTTTGCAAGGAATCACACAGGACTTTGACACCCCTCTGACTCATATCATGGTATGATCCAGTGCATCCAAGACTTGGTGACATTGCCCTCTCTTTCCCTAGAGAAATATTGATTTTTTTTAATGTTTCATGTGGTTGTTTGTGTGTGTATATATATAAATATATATTTATATATATATATATATATATATATAAATTTTAAGAACTAGAATATTGATGAGCACTGTTTGTCTAGGTTTTAATGGATTTCTTGATAAGTAATTTGTCTCTACCTCTGTGTTATATTAGATTTATCGCTTGCTTAAGTTTCCTTCAGTAATTATTTGTTTCTTTATTTTTGGTGTTTTCATGACAAAAGGTCTAGTGAAACTGTTACAGCTGAAAGTATTATGAGGCAATATGAACATAACGCACAGACAAGACACATGGCTGTATTGAAAGTTGCACACATTTACTGTTTATTCTTAGTTTTCTGTATTTGCCGCATGTTAGCAAGTGGTCTATGGGCAGAAAGCTCTCCAGGACTCATGTAAAATTTATCAATGCTCCACCTGGCCTTGTGTATCCATGTTGTAACAAATCATACCACACAATGTTGTTTTGCAAGAGACCATCGAACATTTCCTACAGTCATAGCTGTCATATCCCAGATTTGTAGTTTGAGTGGGTGAGTTTATGACTCACATGAAAAGCGGATGTCATCTAATTTATTTTCATGATGATTTACAGTATATGAATGCAAGAAGTGCTATAGATGCATTTGTCTTTGTTTATTAATGCAACATGGCACTGGAAGAACAAACAAAAGGCTTAAGAATAGCAGTTTTAGCAGCTAGTGTGCTAACTGAATATATGACAAAGGAGTGCCAGTTTAAGTATATTTGTGTGTGTGCGTGTTTTTGTTTGTTTTTGTGTTTGTGTTTGTGTATGCTTGTGTATGCTTGCTTTGCTATTGTGTTTGGCTCCTCTGCCAAGTAGGAAAATCACAGAGCAAAGCATGTCATAATGCACCGGCCTCTGCTTAACATTCTTTTTAACACACAAATATGCACACACATGGACACACATACTTGACGTCAAGACACACAATCAAACATGCATAAGGCGCACTGTAGGAGTAGCATGAGTGAGGCGAGTGACATTAAGCCTAAATGGCACCGGTGACATGCAGCAGTTATTATGTATCAGGGAGAAAATGCCTCAGTTAGCATGCACTAAATGCTCAATTCATAAACAGGGAGGGTGAGGGGGGATGGATGGGAGAAACAGGCTGAATGAAAATGAAATGAGAGGACGAGGGAGTAGGGTCCTCTCCTTATTTTGAATAGAAGTTGTAATGTTTTAATATGTTTTGTAACAGATTTCTGAGCCATGCAAATTAGACACGGGGTAAAGATTAGGTAAGACAGAGCGAGGGAATAAAAGAGGGAGGTGTGAAGAGGTTACATAGCTCACTAAAGGGCAGAGAGCGACTGAAAGTAGCACGAGCGTGCTAGAAGCCAGCTAACGGAAAGTGAGGCCTAGGCAGTCAGACTACCATCTCTGCTAATAAATGGATTGGAAACGTCCACATGAATCCAAAGCAGTTTGATTATTAGGTTGTTTAGAATTTAAATTCAGTAAAATTTAATCCCAATTCTGCAATTTGAACTGTAACTTTGATCTCCACATATTATTTTTGTAAGAAAATAAACCTTGCTTAAGTCATCTATTGTATGTACATTATAATGTGAATGATAATGTATCATCTCAGTATGTTACAATTACAAAGTAGTATCTCATTTTATTAAACATGCCTTCTTGACTCATTTGCTCATTAAATTTTTCAGCAGCACAATGGCTAAACAAACAAAGAGAAGATAAGTAAGGACAGAAACGTCATTAATCAGAAATCCAATAAAGAAAAAGGTCACAACATTGATTACAATTACAGTTTTGTATTTCAGTAAACGAAACACATTACGTCAAGTCTCTCCTATATTCATCAGCATCTCCTCTTTGTTTGTCTCTGCCTTCCTCTGCCAACCTTGCCCAATTTTTTGCAGTCCCTCCGATGTTCTAGCTTCTCTGTATATTTGTCTTCCATCTTGCAGCATTCAGGTGGAACGAAAGGTTTGACGTGATAACAGTAATCATACTCATCCACCTCATAGACATCTTTCCCTCCTGATGCCCATATGCACACGCAGAAACACAAATTAATTACGGTAATCGAGGAGCAGGCTTGGATGGTATAGGTGGATTACATGGTAATTTTTTTGTGAGTGCATAAAGCACAGAAAATAGAAGTACTTTTCTCTGAGCAAATAATGCAGCCGTGGCTAGAGTGCAGGGGTAGAAAAAGATCTGTGCAAGTGTGTTTGCTTGTATTTTTGGATGCTTGTAGATTTGTAACTTTTGTATGTGTCAGTACTTTCTCAGCTTGTGCTTGAATGTTTAAGTGTGAAGCCTGGATATGCCTGGTTTGGAGGGTGGGCTGTAGGCTATTTGCTTGATTTGATCACAAATAGTGCATGAAATTACGTTACAAAACTAATTTTCAATTTAGAGCACTTTATTCAATAGCAACGCCCACTCTCCGTCTTCAGGCTTCCCATACAATGTATATAGGCATATCTGCTTTTGCATTAATATTTTAACCCTTTCAAACACAGAGACAGAAACAGCCATATACTGTGCATAAATGTACTATATACATGTATAACAATAACAAGGCATAAACATTGGAATTATTCCTGTCTACTTGTGTATGTTTGAACAAATAAAAATTGATGTGTGTGAGTGTGTGTGTGTGTGTGTGTGTGTGTGTGTGTGTAATATTGTTAGTCTACCCTACACTTGTCAAGCCTGGCCTTGGTATGAGCAGCAGACCTTGACTCTGTATGTCAGCCAACAGCAGCCAGAATCAATGATTTTCTCTTTGTTTGACTCCTCCAGGAGTGACATTCGGACAGAGGTCATTACAGGATCAGTGTGGTGTTTGACTATATTGTGGCCACTCAGTAGAGCACATTAGAGACTGGGGTGCACAGTGGTACGATATTGCTGTTCAGGCTTAGTTCTCTTTGTATGTTTTCAGACTTTGAGAAATGGCTTACTTTTATTGACACCGAGCGATTGGATTTGTTCTGGTCGGCAGAGCTGATGTTTGTGTGAACTTCTGACTTCAGAGAGTGAGAGCTGAGTAGAAAATGAAGCTTTTGTGGAGCTTGTCAGAGAGGTCAGAAGGATGTCTGTGGTAGTAATAAGGGAATGATGCCCAGGTGACTCGTACCCATGTGCAATGTTGGCATAGAGATGTTAACAAGGCTGTTGTAGTTTGTTGGTTTGTGTTTGTAGAAAAACACACACATGCCACAAACAAGGCAGTATTTGTTGTAACACTGGTTGTTTATGCTTGTGTATGTTGGTCTGTGTGTGTGTGTGTGTGTGTGTGTGTGTGCATGTTTGTGTGAGTGAGTGACTGAGTGAGAGAGAGAGAGAGATGGAGAGAGTGAGACAGTGAGTGTATTGAACAGTTTCAACCCCTGAGGTGTCGTGTCTAGTGTTAGGAGTCTGCCCTTTCGCTAATTAGCTTGAAACATCTGTCCAGACGGCTGCCAGAGGGAGGTCATAATGGGAGAAGTGGAAACACTCATATCCACTGGCACTTGCGGACAAACAAACACACTTCAACGTATATTTATTTACATTTACATTTTTACAGACCTAGCTGCATTAAAAAAAGGCTGCACAAACATTTTTGCATTTGCATGTTTAAAAAGTCAAAGATTTACCCATAATCCCTTTTGAATATTTGCTAAATTCTTAATGAGCACCATTCTCTTTTCTTTCTACCTGCTTCACTGCTGGTTGTTTCTGTTTTTGCAGTCCTCCAATAGATAGAGACAGGAGCAGCATGAGAGGACAAAAAAGATGACTAACTCCTTGAAATTTAGTGATTCTGAATGTTTATTTTTCAGCTGTGTTGCCATACAAAGCGAACTAAAGGAAGAGAGGAACAAAGATCCAAACAGAAAGAAGAGACAAATACTGTGTTGTGCATTCTCCCTCCTGCCTTACGCCTCGTCTCCGGCACAACCATGTTTCTACAGGAAACCATGTTTCCTGTAGAGTATTTTATGGCAGCTGTCGGTGTTATAATGATGAAGTTTTATGGAGAGTCTGTGGCAGATTAAACCACTATTAGCCATGCTCCATCACCCTCTCCAGCTGTTGCCTTTTGTTTACGGCTAAAAAGTGTTTTATGACACATGGTGCTATAGTCACCTAGACAATTATAGCTAATGATATATGAGTGGCACTGTGTTTTTACACCAGGATGGAAGGGAGGAGAGAGGGAAGGAAAGGAGCTGGAGCAGTCACACATTGAAAAGTGAGCAATTAAAGATATAATATGTTACTCCACTACATTAAAATGTCTAAAAACAATTAGACCTGTTTTGTTGACTTGGGCACTTATCGTATATGTTTGCAGCAATAATCAAACCTAGAGAAATCCATAATTTTAATTAACTGACAGTTCATTTCATTTTGACGCCTGTCAGTGGCATCCTATCCCCTTTGTGGATGTGTTAGTGTTGTGGTTGTTTGCCAGAAGTGGTTTAAATTAACACTTTATTCGGCTCAAAGCCAAATTTTTATGATTCACTTTTTAGATCTTGGTCATTTATAACTATATATTCTAACTGGCTTAAGGATTTTAATCCTCTGCAAGATGAAGAGGCCCATCGTACCATTCATTCCATTCTGCTCCTGTTAGAAACCTCCTGAGCATCTGGATCATTAGTTATCAAAGAAGAAATCTGAGTAAATGTCAGTGGCAGCTTGTCTCGCAGTCCCCCTGACACGTCTCGTCTCCCTCCAACATCATTGGAGAAACACCGATTTTTGGTGTGAAATTTTTAATGGATTTAATCAACGGGTCTATTTCTTTTGGAGAGTTGGAGATCTGACTAAAGCCTACTGCGATGCCACACTACTTCACAATGTCACTGATCTCTGTCTTTTGCTATTGTTTAGATTGAGAGAACCCTAGAGCCAGAAATTACATACTGTGCATCTAAAGGGGAGCATAGATGATGGGATGAGAGGGGAGGCAAGAGCAATGATAAGAGAATAAAACAAGAGGGTTGTGTGCGATTGGGAGGGAGAAGATGAGAGAAAAAAGAGCCGAGAGTCAGAAACAAGTGATTCTGACGGAAGAAACTCAAAAGCAAGGTAACAAGAATGAACCCTCATGCCTGTTTCAAAAGTAAATGAGACAGATGGAGTGTTATGCCTTGAAATGGTTTTGTAAAGAGAGAGTCGGATAAAAGAAGAGAGACATGATAAACCAGAACAGAAAGAAAGTGGATAATAAAAGACAGTACTATTTGTAGGGCTGCCCCAAAAACTGTCTTGGTCAACTACAAGCCATCAATTCAAGACAGGTGTTGACTAGTCTTCACACATTTATGATTATTGATTTGATTATTTAAATATATAATTCTGCAGGGTATCAGACATTTTTTGAGTACCTTTTAACAAGCTGCTACATTATATGGGAATACAAAACTATAATGATGAGCCTTTAAGGTTAAGAATTTTACAAGCACAGATACAAAGACAGTTGTCTGGATATGTTGTAACAACCAGCAAGGAGATCGAACTCTTTGTTGATCTATTTCGAAATATCACAAAACATAATAACACATTAACTTTTACTGAGCCTTTAAAATGTACTTGAAAAAAAGTCAGAGTAAGAGGCAATGCTAGGTGGCTAGTGATAAGCTGCCTTACATGCTTCAAATGATAAGCCAGGTTTGAGATCTATGAATGAAAGGTATATGTTCTCCTGCAGAGATTGCATGTGACTTTATGCGGTTGTGCTTTCTCTTCTCAAAATGATCTCACCTTTTGGATTTCCCACCCGACATGTGCAATTTCTATCGGATAACGGCAGGGACTAGCCATGTAAATGATGTTGGACTGTGACAGATTAGCTGAGGGTTGGCACTTCCTTTGGAGTTAGATTTTGCTTTTTATTTCCCTGCAACCAAAACTAGGTCCAATAAGAATTTTCTCATCCTCTAACGTTTGGTCGCCTACCAGGGGGCAGCCCAATCTGTTTGAGTTAAAGAATGAGAAAGACAGCCAGAGAGCTACACTAGAACTTTTTTTTGTTACGCTATATCTAATTTTTGTAGATTATGTTTGTACTTTGTCACTCATTTCTTAGAAATGTACCCTTTACCCATCCATGAGTAATTTTCTACTTACTTGATGTTATATAGCTTGAGTCTAGTTTTACACACCTGTCTGTTTCATTTTTTTAAAAAGCGATAGTAAATGCTTACCCACTGATAAATGAAACTTAATAACTTCCGTGTTGTGTGAGAGAGGGATCCTGCTGTCAGTAGTGCAAGAAGCAGCTGTTTTTTTAATGTTGGATAAAGGAAAACAAGGAGACACAAGGAAAAGGGTTGGGTGAGGACACTAACAGAATCCATTGATAAGAGAAACCCGAACAAGCAGATAGAGAGAGCTAAAAGAAAGCGACTGCTGCTATATAAGGGGAAATGGATGACATTACAACAGAAATGTACTGCATGTGCAAATGTACTGTGGGTGTGTCTTCAGTTCCAAATGTTTTTGATTTGTGTGGTTTTAGTTTCTCTCTCTGTGTCCTTGCTGCAGTGTTTAACCATTGTGTAGTTACTGGAGAAGAGTTGACACACATAAATATTTAAATTGCACTTTTAACAATTCATGGAAAAGGTTTTCTTTTTCTCTATGCTGAAACACACTATTTTGATGCAGTGTATTTGTGGCTATGTTTGTATGTTTATATGTGCGTGTGTGTGTTTGTGTGTGTGTTCGTGTGTTTGTGTGTGTGTTCGTGTGTGTGTGCGTAAGAGACAGAGGCAGGGACAGAGGGAAAGAGAGTGAATTCAGTGTGAAAAGCTCTTACATTTAGATTTAAGGATTTGTTTATGGGCTCGTAAGTTTTCTCAACTCACTTATACCAAGCTTCACAATGGGTTTCAACCTTGCACAATTCCAAAATGTACCTTTCCATAATATTACACTTAAGATACCATAAATCACATTATCCAAGACAGAAAATATCTTTTAAGGGTGACAATAAACATTTTCTTTCTCTTTTTATATATATTAAAAGCCTGCTTATTTCTACCAAACCAATGATATTTTTTCTCAAATATAATGTGATGCCTTGTTTTATTGTGTTGCAGGTGGTGGAGACAAACCTGGTGGCCTTCGATTGTCACTGGATCCTAATTAATGAGGTGAGTGCCATGGAAAATTTTTTTTGTATCCTCCTACTGGGTGTGTCCACAGTTCACCTTAATGTCTCGGTCATTCTCAGAATATTTATGATTTTAGATCTAAAAACCCCTCTAATCTCTTCACTGTCCTGGATGCGTGAAGGAGAGAGGACAGCTTGAAAAGTTGTTGACTCTTTTTGTTTCACATCAGTTGATCCAATAACACACACAATTTGATGATCAAGGACAATTTAGTTTATTTTAGTGGGCACCCGCTGCTGTGCAACTCAAGCAAAACGAGTACAGTAAAGATTTCATATTTTTTGCATCCTCACCACTTATTTAACATAGAGCCACTTTATACAAACAATAAATGTTCAGAGATGATAAAGGTGACCTCAAAACAATTCCTTTGGCTGAGCATATATTTGCTGGTTCTAAATCAGAATCACTACCTAAATATTAAGAGCTTTTTGGATTAACAAGAGAGGCAAAGCATTGAAAGTCAGCAAAGTCCCTCTCCTACTTTTCAGAGTGTACAGTTTTTGTCCCATAGGTTTCCCCCTTTTGGAGGAAGAGCAAAAATCATTTAGTGTAGGAACAATGGAAAACCAGATTTGGTACAAAACCAGAAAAGATAGTAAGATACTTTAGTATACTGTGGTTCTCCTTCTCCCTTGGTTAAATTTTCAAGTCATAGCCTTTAACTATAATGATGCTGCTAAATGCTAGAAGGCTGAGCAGGCAATAAGACTTATGCAAAAAAAGAGTTTTTAAACAAATGTTAGATTACATGATATCTGCTAGTGCTACAGGGACAGTCAGTTATTTTGTTGTGATGTTCGCTTTTAGAATGTTTTATCCTGCTATATGCTCAAAAGCTAGTAGTTCTATATATTTATATATATATAGAGAGAGAGTGTGAGTGTGTGTGAGTGAGTGAGTGAGTGTGTGTGTGTGTGTGTGTGTGTGTGTGAGGGGGGGTAGCATTTTTACCTTTTATCAGAGGTAGAGATGTGGAAAGATCTGTTGAAAACAACCATTATGTATTAGTTGCTGAATTCATAGAGGAACTGCTGTACCACTACAATGTGTTTCCTCTGCTAATTGAAATAGCAGTGTTCTCACAATGTAACACTTGAGACTTTGCCACTCACTTAAAAAAAAGTGTTCTTCCTGACAGACTGTTTCGAACACTTTGTTTGGCAGAAGGCAATGTCAGGCTGCCTACTGAGCAGTCTATCATTACCCGACTGCCTGGTAGGCTAAAGTCACATCTTGCTGTCTAATAGACTGCCTTCATATTTGTTCCATCCTGTCAGGCATCTGGTATTCTGTAACACTCTCCAGGCTTCCTGGCAGCCGCTTGCTCTTTGCTTAGCTTCCTGAGAGGCTTAACATGTCATTCTGCAGCCTCCGTGTATGTCTAGCAGCATGTAGCCTGTAACACTTTGCACCTGCTGCCTTTGAGAGATCAATGGTGAAATGGTGTCTGGTAGGCCCATGCTCCCTCAGTTGTTAATGTTTTACCAATGTCAGAAATTTCAGATTTAAAAAACAAACAAACAAAAACAAAAACCCACAAAGTGCCCGGTCACAAGTATGGATAACAACAAGCTTGTTTGTTTCTTAATTTTTTTCTTTTCCAAGTCATATGAGGTTTTCCAACTTCACACATTCAGAAATAAGAAGTTCAAGTTTTTGTTTTTTACATTTCCTGTAATAGAATGTAGTTTGTCTTTACACTGAAGCCTAAAGTTTCTCTGTTCTGACGCATACTGTACTTAAGCCAGTTTGCACTATAGGGTTGATCACTCACGTTTTTGGCATGATGCTCTCAGTGCCGTCTTACTTCTCAAACAAATTCATGCCAGTGTATGTTGTCATTTAAAATATAGCAAAAATTAGTCAAACAAAATAAGTATAATGGGAGGAGACCAAATTGGCTCATAGGCAGAACAATAAGGCTAAATTCTCTCATCTTTCTTGTATTGTGCATTCTGTCCACATGCTATGGCACTTTCTAGAAGTTTAAATGTTCCCGTCGGAGTTCAAATAGTACCTCAATCCATATTTCATTATGCAACATATATTTGCTTTAACTGCAATCTAAATTGCTAAGGAGAGCAGTAGGCTATATGCGTGATCGTGCATGAGCTGCACGTGCAGACATGTAAACAAACACTCCTAATTTGCCAAACTGAAATTAGATAGCAAGTCACCGATATTCAGAGAGAGAAAGAGAGAGAGGAGAAATTTGTAAAAGTAATGTGGCCCAATCTTATCTTATGAATAATGATGAGGAGAAGGGGAAAGGGAGATGAAGGACAAAAAACACAAAAGTAAAGAAAGAGAGGAGAAAGTTGGTGGAGCAAAGAGAGCGTAAAGCCAGGGGCGGACGGAAAGTGACATGACGGGGCTGGCTGGTTAGCATGCTAACTTCAGTGGAAGAGAATAAGTGATAGAAACAGAAGCAAAACGCGAGTTACGCTGGCATTGCTTTCCGCTGCTGGCGACAGCTTTTGGCAAGTAGAGGAATGAAGCAGGATGCTGAAATTGCAGTGTACCTTCTAGACTCATTAGTAAACAGCTGTCAGTGCTAACATTGGCTAAAGAACAACAGCCAAAGCTCCTTCACAGGAGGCTGGGACTCCCTCTCTTTATTTCTGTCTCTCTCTCTCTTGCTGTTAACTATACAAAAAATCATAAATACCTACAAATAATTTAAAGACAAGTGTCACACTGAACTTTAAAATTGTATGATGTCCTAATTCTGCATATCAAGACTGAAATTTGAAATTCAGTCACACATTGTACTGATGTTGACAGTCCTCTTGCAGAGTGTTTAAAATGGATGAGCAGCTACAATATTTTGTCATACGTAACGTCTTCTAGTACTGGTTCTCTAGGGAATGAGTATTCCTATGTGTGAAAGTGCTCTCTGTCCCTATGGTTTATTATGGATGAGGGGGCACTGTATGGTTGTCATAACTCTGCTTTATCTACAGCCAACAGTCAGACAGCCCAGCTGAGGGGGAGTTCACAGTTCATAATTGATCATCCTTCCTCTCCCTATCTTTTCCGTTATGGTTGATGATGAGGAAGAGAAATAATAAGGGACACTCATGGCTACAAATTTTCTCTGTCTTTCTCTTAAGTTTGGAGGATAACTCCAGTATTGACCTTAATCATTCAGATACCCCACCTTCTTTCATGCCATCGTTCTTGATATTCACAGTTGCCTCTCTCACACCTTTTTTTCATCATTTTTTTTCTCCCCATTCATTTCTGCCTTTTTTTTTCTCACAAGCGAACAAATGCATGGTAATAAGATGAGACGAGATTAGGCTTTTCTGTCATTTTGGCTCTTAACTGCATGATATCCTATAAAAGCCATGTAACTGGAATTCTTTGGATTTTCATGCTTTTTCAATGCTGGCTCTTAAAAATTATATTTCTATACAACTAAACTACAAAAGCAATGTGTTTTTTTTTAAGAAACGTTATTGCAACGAGATTATGATTTCTATTAAAGTATTGAGGACATGTTGTTAATTGAAGTACTTGGCAAGCCCAAAATAAATTGATAATGAACAAATCAGTATGATGTTGACAGAGCGCATATTTGTTTTCCATCAAAACATGTGATCTTGCAGTGCAATATCTACACGTAGTGACTACGATATTATGAAAGTTTTTTTGTGGTCATGTTTAGGCAATCACCTAAAGCACATGATTAAGATAATGCTTTTGCTGCCTAAACCTAACCACGGACAGGACTCTGGATGTGGATCAATACTGGTGTCTGGTGTGACAGCCATGCGCTTTGTATGGCTGCCATCTAGTTAAGCCACCTCCTGGTGACTCCTCTGCTGTTAATAAGTGCCTCAATCATTCAGAAAATGTTGCCTCTGATCATAATCCAGCCAGAGATTATGTTTCCTACAAAACATATTTGCCTCTGCAGTTTAGTTGTACAGAAAGAAAAAAAACATTTTCTAGGTGACAGGGTTGGATTTGAATGTAATTGGATTATGCGGTCTTTAATGGAAAATTCTAGAAATCTTTGCTCAAAGAATCCCTATCAAAATCCATTGTACAAACTCCAAAAATGTGTAGCGGTCAATTTGAGTCACTTTTCTTTGAAACACATTGGCGATGCAAAGTTATAGTAATTATAGGCTGCAATCTTAGGTAAGATAAAGAACATTTGTATTTACAGGTAACGAAGTGCTTACAGAGGGAGAAAGCGTTAACAGTAGTGCAAACTCGGTCCGAAGCAGGAAGATACCCAGTATGACCAAAGTCATCTAAGCCAAATGTTGCTAAGCGGCTCCCCCGGAGCAGTTGGATCTTTTGTGTCTCGCTCAAGTATGACACCTCTCCTATTCAGATTTCCCTGCTTGGCCTAGGAATTTGAGCTTTATATTGCTTTTTCCACTGACTCTCTAATCCATTGCCATCTTTAAAATTACGGTCTCGCCACATATCTTGCACTAGTTTTTGTTCGGTCATTTTACTTTAACATTACACGTGTTTGCACTATGCTCACTTTGTAAAGCTCTATGTCCGTCATCTTGCTATACATTACTATGCTCTATTCCTTGTCTCCATCTTATACTATTTGAGGATTGAAAAACACACCTGAATGTTTTTAAACCCAAGTAAATCCGCCATACGAGGGCCTTGTGCCAAAACACATGCCAAAATAAAGAAGATTGTTTCTGTTAGTCAAAAGCTTGCCAGATTGTTTTTTTTCATATTCTACATTTGAATCCAAAACAGATAAAGATCACCCAGCCCACTTCTTGAAGTAGTGATCATATTTGGGACATCTTTGGTTGAATTTTGAGCATCCATCATTAGCATTTTTTTCCCCTTTGTCCCTCAGGTAGTTTTCTACTCTGTATGACTCATTTATGCCCTTTTTGGTTTTTTTGTTTTTTTTAGGACATTAATCACTCTGTCCTAAAACTTTGAGGGTCAAAGCCAACAGAGAAAATTAGAGGCTTTTTTGGGATGTTCGAGGTGGAGAGGGAGGAGAGGGCAAATGGAATGAGATGTGATTTGATTCGGATTTGTTTTGTTTTGTTTTTCAAAACTTTGAACTTTTGAATGAAAGGGATTTGGTTTTCTCATAGACGGGGTGATTGGGGAGGAGCTGAGAGGTTGAGCAGAGCAGTAGGAGGAAAAGAAAGGGTCAAACAGTAAATAAATAAAAGAACAGCTTTTTTCCACTCATCTGCAGAAAAGTAAAGAAAAGGGAGGGGGTCTGTGTCTCTAGAAGAGTAGTAAGGAAAAAGGGTCAAGGAAGTGCCAAGAAGAACTGTGGGTGAGGGATGTGTTTTTGCTTCAAATAAGAAACAAAGACAAGGATTTGGTGTTCTTAGAGAATGGAGACGTGACGGGTTGCAGTTGATGGGGATGCCTACAGACCCAAACTGTTCTTTTATGAAGTCACCAAATCAGGAATCACCCCAAAAGTGGGATGCAGGGCATTCTGGAGGTTACTTACCCAACACTAATAATACCTCTGTTCAAGTGTTGATTACAACTGACTGTTTAGATAGGTCTTTGAAAACCGGGTTTGATATGATGTTAAGTGAGTTTAGTGATTGATTCAAGCCCTTCATAAGGCTATTAGCAGTATAAACCAAATGTTACTAAACCAAGTTCTCTATGTTAACAGAGTTCAGAAGATAATTATCATGGTCCTATTTTAATCTACTGATTAAAGAGGCCCATGAAAAGTTGACAGTAAGTGGGCTGATGGAATTAATGGGAGAGGTTAAGCTTGTGCAAAAAAAGTGATTTGATAATATTAGGTGAATGCCAACCGGTACCTGCACCGTTACCTCCTCCCTCCTAGGACCCCTGTGTGGCGGTATGCTGTATGTGAGAGCATGTGTGATTTAATGTGTTTCTTCTTGTCAGTATGTGTGTGTATATGCATGCATGTACATTTCACATTCATTTAGTCTCAGATGCTAAAAGGCTAACAGCTTTTAGGGCATGCTACCACTGAAAGTCATACTGGGAGAAGTCTGTTTGGTCTGTCCCCAGAGGGGCAGAGATGAAAAGGCAAACAGAACATGACCAAAAAAAAAGGAAAAATGGACAAATGCCTTTTGAGAGGACAAATCTTACCATGATCTTTTCCTTTTAAGTTTCTTTGTGTATGCATGTGTGTGCGTGTGTGCGTGCATGCGTGCATGTGTTTGTATGCTTTTGCATTAGTACATTTATTTGTTTGAGTTTGATCCTTTGAGTGAGATGCTGGATAATTCGTGCCGACCGATGTTTCTTTGCCTGCCCTTGACTGCCTGCTGTGAATCTTAATTCGCTTTTGGCCCACACATCTGCCTTTTTAGCAATTTTCAGTATATTCTCTCTTTCCTGCATCTTTTTTTTGGCTTTACGATTCATTCTCATTCAGGGTTTTTAGCCCCAAAAGCCAGCAAATAGATACCTTACTTGGAAGGAAGTAGATACTTCTGAGCACATGGCAGCCATATAAGGTTGAACTTATTGAATTATTTCAATTTATCTTCAATTCATACCTTAAATACCCCTGTGATGTTTTCTGTGTTTTTTTTAATCTTTAATTAATAATTTAAATCCATTGTGGATCCAAATATCTCTATTCATTTATTGTATTTCAGAAAAAGTAGAAGAGTAAAAGAAAAAAGTGTAGAAGCACAGTCTTTAAAATGAACTGTCAGTGTCCATCTTTGAATCTCAAATCTGACATGTTGTGTTTAAAGTATTAGAAATAGCATCAATTTGATTCCAGAAACAAAAATATGTTTAACTATATATAGAGTTAGGGCCTTACATTTAAATTTACATTTAGATATACATTTACATTTACTCGTTTGGCAGATGGTTTCATCCAAAGCGACTCACAAGTGAGGGACAACACTAAAGCTCCAGTACAGCAGGAGACCTTAAAGTTTGTGCTAAGTCCTAGATCTAGTCAAAAGACAAGGTGCGAGGAGATGAGATAAAGAAATGAGCCGAGCATGCACGGTAAGCACTAGTCAGATATGTTGGAGTGTTAGAATTGCTAGAAGATGTTCTCTTGGAAGAGACGAGTTTCCATGAGTTTCTTGAAGCTAGAGAGGGACTCTCTTGTTGTGATAATATCTGATAGCTCATTCCACCTTTGGAAACCACAAATGAGAACAGTCTGGACTGTGATTGCATTGTGTGTCGGGATGATAATGCCAGACAATGTTCCTTGGAGGAATACAGTGGCTGAGAAAGAGCAAAAGCCTGTATGTTTGAATTCAAGTAGATGGATACAGACCCAGGAGTCAGTCCGCGGGTGAGCAGTAGTGACTTGAATTTGATTCAGGCAGCCATGGGTAGCCAGCGGAGGTCAATGAGCAGCGGACGGACATGTGCCCTTTTAGGGCATACATCAGCGTAATGAATGCAAATGAGTACAGCTATACCAATGAAGCCAGTATAATACTGCCTCTAATCACCATGATCACTTCCTGTGAAGAATCACACATCTTAAAGAATTTTAATGACATTCAGCTAAAATCCACTGAGATTAGTCAGTTTACCAGTGGCATCTGTAGTATTACAATTTCCTCATATGAAATGTGTGTGAAATTTTTTTTTAGGTGCAGTATGTGCATGGTCTGCATCCTATCAAGTGGATTTCTTTGCGTGGTCTAAAAACAATTTCATAAAAGCATACATGCACATACCCACAGATTTTTACTTGAACTGGAGTGTGCACACACACACGACACGCTCAGTCACACACCGCCACAGACAATAGCTGCACACATTACAAAGAAAGCAAAGGCTGTTTCAGTTGGTGGCAGTGTTACCTCCACCAGGGACGATAAACGTCAGTTCTCATCTTGTCACCACATGACCCTGTGCTCTTGCAGAGGATGGATGGAGATCCATGGATGGAGAGAGGGAGAAAGATTGTGTCCTAGGGCTAAAATTAGCAATGATCCCTCCCTCAAGGTTTTGCAAGGACATGCAGACTACGTGAAAAACACACATATGCATGAACACATCAAGCACACACAAATATGCACAAACCCAGACACACACATGCGCATTTTTTTACCCTTCTCTCCCTCCTTCCATCAGCTGACATGTACCTCTCATATCAAATAACTATTTTTGTAGATGATGTAGACAATGTTTTTTCACTGCTCAGTGTGGTGATAATGGGAAAAGTAGAGCACATAAAATGAGGGCTAAACTATTAAATATATATCTTTATGAATTTTAAAAGTTTTCTTTTTCAGGTACTTTTATGGCCAACCCTGTTTTTTTAATTCATTTTTTTGTAGTCGTTTCTTCTTTTTTTATATCTGTTGTCAAAAATGTTGACTGTAGGTTTTCTGCAACAACAATACAATAACATAATAGATTTGTTGAAGTTGTTTTTCTCATGCTATTTATCCCCCACCCTCTCCTCCCCTGAACTCCCATCATTCCTCCCCATATACCTTCTATCCTCCTTCTGCTCTTTCCATCCTCTCAGGAGATCTCAGACTACGACTTGCAGGAGTTGGTTATGAAGTCAATCGGTCGACTGACATTGGTGCGGCAGACTTTCCCCATGCCCCAGAACACTACTCAGCGCTGTGTCAAACACAACCACAGGATTAACACTTCTCTCTGTGACCCTAAAAACCCCAAGGCTCAGCAGCTAGAGGTGAGTTGGTTTGGTGATTTGTCCACAAGTTAAGTCATTTTCAACAAATTCAACAAGGACACAGGTTTTCTTTTCAAAACAAATTTAAGTGTCATACTGAAAGTAACTGATTCTGTAGTTGGCAAACACAAATGGTTGTGTGTGCGTTATTTGTGTATTTGGTGGACATGAGTGAGATTTTTCTGACATAAAGAGTAGGCTATTATAGAAAGAAGTTTGTAAAAAGTGAGAAAGGTAAGTACCAGGGTGGTACCGTAGTACCATGGGTAAAGCAAACGTAAAGAGGCAATGTGTAAGAACTGGCAAACTGTCAGTTTGACCAAAGAAAGAAGGGGCAGCATATAACAGTAAGCATAAGTTTGGGTCTCCACTGCTATTGTAAGATTGGTGTGTTGGACTGGCCATCGGGCATATCGGGACAAATCCCTGTGGGCCATATCTGTGGGCAGGCGGACTGTCAAAAAATCCATAAAGCTATTACCAGCCTTCTCTATGTACCTGTCGTTCGGGATGCACATGAGAGCATGCTTCGTGCATGTAACAGGACTGGGCCACTGTTGCCAGCACTACTTGGATTGGGGAATAATGTTTTCCACACAGGTTTACCTTGTAATTTGATTATGTAACTGGGAGACTATTTTCGGGTATTGTTAGACTGGGGACAATGATGTCACACCCAGTCTGCCCAGCCAGAGACACAGGGAAGATGTAGCGCTGGCAAGAGTCACAGACAAGCTTCAAGAGGCCGATGAACTAGATGAAGAGGGAGAGCAGCTAGAGCAGCATCAATAGCTGAGCTCCAGAAAAGAGTGGAGGAATGCCACCAAGAGAGGATGGCTGCAACATGGGTTTATAGTCCACTCTCTCACCTCTTGAGATACAAAATAGTATTACAAGACGGGACGGGCCAGGGCTAGCTGGTTACCATGCTAACTTCAAGTAGATACCTCTGCAACACTATACATAGACACCTTTGACAAAGTGATCACACTGTTACTACTTTACTTTACTGTTGAAAATCTTGGTTAATTTTGACTGTTTCAGCTAAAATACTTACATATCCCCCCTTAAGGAACAGCAATTATAGCCATTACTTAGTTCACTATCAGAGCTGAAATGGCTGCAAGATGTTTAAGAAAAAAATAAATAAACTTTGCCTTTTAGTCTCTCCATGTCAGATCCTGTTGTTCAGTTCACCTTATTTGTCTGAAAAATGTAGCTATTCCTTTCTGCAGTACATTAACAGTGAGCTCAAAAGCTGCTCGGTTGTCACCAGAAAGCATCAGCCAGTATCATCAATGATAGCCAACTAGCCAACAAGCTATTAGGGGGAGTTGTTGTCTTCCTGCTTATTGCCACTTTGTCCACTTGCAGTTAATTAACTGGAGCAATAATCAGAAAATGAAAATATACCTAGTCTAAATCAAGACTACCAAAGAGTAGAACATCATGAAATTAGTTTGGTCATTACTTTTACTTGAAACACATGTCCAGAGGGAATACGGTCAATGATGGCCAGCTGCACTATTGGGCAACTTTAACCGCCATAAAGAAACAGCTTCACAACATAATGCATCTGTGCAAATGAGTTGCAGAATAAGAATGAGTGAAACAATAGATTATTGATTATATCACTCACATACACTCACACACTAAAGGCAAACACGTACACGCACACACATGATTGTTTACATAAACTGTATGTGTTTGGGGTATTTTTGAAATTCTGCCCTCCTTATGTACACTTTGTAAATGAGGAAGACAAAACAAAATTGGGTACAATACAGTGTAGCCCAGTACATCACCATCTTTACCTGTGACCTCAACATATCCTTAAATTTAAACATTTCTGACAATGTCGCCAAAAAATGAACATTATAAACTTGGAGCTGTTGTTTTGAATTGCAGTTGACTCTTAAAATGTACTTAATAAATTATTCTTGGAGTGTAGCATATGTCCAACTTCATCAATATGGTATACATGTTACTCATTTGAGGTTCATTTGAATGCAATGTCTTTTTCACTCTTGCAATCTATATTTGAGTCATATTTGATTTCTAATTAATATCACAAACTGTTATGTTTCATTGGTGTTAAATGTTTAGCAGAACACATTGACTCCTAATGAAGTAAAACTAAATCACTCAACATCAGACAGAGTACAGTCACTACAGAGTGCAGTCTCAACATGCATTCTGAGGTACTGGGTTTTTCCATGAATCAAAATTCAAAGTCCCAAACTATTTAAAAGCTGCTCTGGTGCTCCATTTCTCTATTATAAAACAGCTCCAAGTGTTTTAGTTTGACATTTCAACATGTTTCCTGATCAAAACCCTCCCATTACACCAGGCTTGTTGATCTGACATTGTCACAGCATGTACCCACGAGGCTTCTTACCTGGAACATTAATCATTTTGAGAAAAGTTGGCTCACATCCTGTTGTGTGTTTATCTTAGAACACTACAATTCATCTAATAGTATGTTCATGGAGAACACAACTACAGCTGTTTTTTTTTCTCCGTTTTCACATTTCCTTTACTTAGTGTTTTTTTTTTTTTTTTTTAATATGCCCCCCCCCCGGGGTGGCAATATGTATGCAATTATTATCTCTCTTTGTGTGTATGTGACTCATCAAGCTGCCATCAAATAGAGCGGAGAAGAGGGAACACACTGTTATTTATGTGTCAAGACAAAAATATGAAATTGAATTAATGTGCAGTTGATTTATGTGGATGCACAAGACCCTGGGGGAACGCACTTGATGAAAGTTGAAAATGCATTGAAAACAGAAACATGGTCTTAATGATTATGTGGATATCTCCCTTTCAAGTCATAAGATAGTTCTGTTCTGGACTCTCCCCCCACTGCAATCAGTGCATGGACATAAGAGTGTGCATATCTTAATGATTATGTGGATATCTCCCTTTCAAGTCATAAGATAGTTCTGTTCTGGACTCTCCCCCCACTGCAATCAGTGCATGGACATAAGAGAGTGTGCCCTCACATATTTCATGTTTATTTGTTTTTTAATTAAATAAAGTAATTTATAAAATGAAAAAAGAAACTGACAATGCCTAAAATTGAAAAAAAACAGCTACATGCATATATATAAATATATATATATGTGTGTGTGTGTGTGTGTGTATTTATTTATTTATTTATTTTTTATTAAAGCCTAGGGTTGGTTTTGCTCCTTAACACACGGTACATAAAGTACAACACCTTTGTAATGCAAACGCATTGTTAACTCCTGGAGACCCTGAAGCATTGAATAATGTATGTAAATAAAGCATGCCTTGTTTGTCCTAATGTGAATCAAGTGCTCCTAAGTGCAAAAAGCTATTATCAAGATTCATGCCCTCCGAACATATTCTTTATTTTTGGGGGTAGAGTCTAGTCACATGTGTTTATTCTGCTGTGGAGAGCAGAGGTTGTGCATGTGTTTCTGTATATGTGTGCATGACTTTTCCTCATTTCCGTCATGGACGATGTGTCAATTTGACTCTGACAAAGACAGTGACAGTTAAAATCTATTGTGTGTGCACATTTGAAACACGCTTTATACGTGCTCATTTCGGTGTCATGTGTTTATGTGTCTGAGGTTGGGTGAGTGGTTGAATTTGAGAGAGGGAGAGGCAACGAAGCGTTGGAGAGAAGGACAGACAGGGAGAGACAGAGAGGGACAGAGGAAGCAGATCAGCTCAGTGGTCAGAGAGTGGCCCAGAAGCCCAATTTCACACTGCACTGAAGCAAATCAACTTAGGCTGACCACACAAGCACACACACACACACGAATATAATGCTCACTTGGAGTGCAGAACCCACTGATCATCAAGCTCCCCATAGAGCAGTAGTAGTTTCACGTTAATTTTCTGAGAAAAAGCAATAGGTGCAGAGACAGAAAGAAAGAATGATGGTCAGACAAAGACAGCAATTGAAAGACTAAGACAAACTGTGAAAGCAAAGATAGTTTTCAAAAAAAGGGAGAGAAAAAGTTGGATAAACTTTACACTATGTTTTTTTTCTTGGCATGTCTGACTGTCAGTAAATTAGTATCACATATACAGTGTGTGTGTGTGTGTGTGTGTGTGTGTGTGTGTGTGTGTGTGTGTGTGTGTGTGTGTCAGTCACTCATCATTGCTGAACAATTATCATGTGTTGGATTCTCTGACAGTGCCTGAGTCCAGACACATTCTCTTTGTTACAGTTCAACTGATGAGTGACTGACATAAAACCCAGATTTACAAATGACAGAGATCACTAAATAACATTTAAACAAATGACCGGGGCAAGTCCTAATTCAGGCATAAGAACACTGCATTGGAGGAAACTGTTGAAAGATCTAGCTTAAATATGCACACAACTAATGATGCCTCGGGATGGATAGAGTATTTTATGGTTGTCAGGTTACTATACTGTTTTTACTTCATTATACAGAGTAATAGTGTGACAATTAGGGCTTTTGATTGTGGCTGCATTGCAAGCACAGCATGCCATTCAGCATTACTATGGCAGTATTGTGTCTTATGTACTGAAATATTTTCTTGACATTTAACATTCTTTATTATTATAAAGCTTCCATCCAGCCTTTTTTATATCAGGTTTTTATGTCTGATTTTAAGCTGAGTTGAAAGGGAGAAATACAGATGTTTGTTTCCATAGCAAAGATGGAGAGTAACCTTTATCATTAACTGGGTTTATCATATATACAGAACGCTAAATATGTCATTCTTTGTGTTTGTATGTGTCAGTGTCCATATGTATGGGGCCTACTTCTTTTTGATATATGACAGGCCTTTTAACTGAGATAATGGCTTTTGCTTCTATGATATTATTGTGTTTGTGTGTTAGTGTGAGGGGGTATACATCATCTGCATGTGCTTTCATGTGTGTGCATTGAATCATGCCTGTTATAGTCAACCTGTTTATTATATTCTCATTAACATTGAGACAAGAGGCTCAGTAAATTGCACAGCCATCAATCACAGACTGAATAAAGTCCTCTCCTTCTCTCATTTCCGCCTCTCTATTCTATAGTGTGGTGCCAAGGTCTTATCAATACATTTTAATTCATTTCATCTTTAAAGCTTTTCTTCTGTTTGAGTGTGTGTCTTAAGGTATCACCACATGTGTGAAAATATGTACAATTTGAGCCAAAAGAGAACTATGTTTTAAGTAAAATTATCAATGTAATGCATGGCCATTGTTTACAACATACTGCATATTGAGAGTCCAGAGAGCCGAACAGAAGCTGAGCAAAGCTAAACTTTCTTTTTGATCAAAGTGCTTATAGACATGTAAGTAATGCATTTTACTTTGATAGCATTCCAGAGTGAAAAGGTGGCCCATTTCCCCAATTGCTTCTAATATCCTGGCCTGTATTGGTTTATCTTCCCCAACTTCATAAAGGTAAAAGAAAGAGCTAGAGTATCTCCCAAACTGAAGCACCTAAAAGCAAGAAACATCTTATAATAGTGTCATTTTGTCCCTACAAGCTCTATCATAGAAATGTGAGCAAATACCTCCCGGACCATCCCCAGTAAAAGTAAAATGTCTGTAATTGTTGTTGTCTCATTTTTTTCCCTTTCCTTCTGTCTTCTTTTCTGTCGTTTCTCTGCAGATCACCAACCGCTACATCTATGATACCGTGTTGCTGCTGGCCAATACCTTTCACAGAAAACTGGAGGATAGGAAGTGGCACAGCATGGCCAGTCTGAGCTGCATAAGGAAGAACTCCAAACCATGGCAGGGAGGCAAGAGCATGCTGGATACTGTAAAAAAGGTATGAACATGAAGAAAAAAAAGCACATACTTTCTCCTTCAGGTCTCAACAAAGGTCTCCAACTTAGTATGCAAGCATCGATACTCGAATGCTCTTGGCAATATAGTACACAGACATTTAAAATTTTACCATGACCAATTTAATTAGTAACTTACACTAAAATTCCGGGACACATTTGGTTAAAATATAAAACATCCTAAAAAGCTAGGCCATGCCCAATTGTGCCCAGTTTTTTTTTTAATTATTACTATGTAATTCCTTACACCTACTGCCTTCTTTAAGTAAAGATTGTTGTGGGAAGATAATATATAACAGTTTTGCTCTAATTAACGTCTCACCATGAACAGGGACACACAGGCACATTGTGGAGATATATGAAAGACTAGAACACAGGAAAACATCCCTCTTCATTCTCTTCGATAATTATCTTAGACTGACTAAAGTAAACTCAGATAAAAAATTTAAATTATATAAAACTTTACCAATAGCATGATTCATCTCCATGGTTCATAAATTGTGTTCCTAAATATTTTTTTATGATTTTAAACAAAAAGTAATCAAAGCAAGATATTGCCCAAGCAGCATACAGAAGTACGTGTGAAGTCTTTTTAAAATGTAAAAGAAACAGGATAAGATATAAAATCTGATTCACGCTATACAATCAACAGTGAAATCCTTCTCATTCTCAGATTTATGTTTGAAATGTCGTGGATATCCCAGTCACCCAAAGTCACCTACAGTGCTCGCAGTCTCAGTTTGTGGACCGTCCATCTGTTTCATCAGTCTCCTGCAGGGCTCTGCCGCTGTGCAAAGCTTGTAGTCGTGCGCATGCCAGTTCTAGAACAGACTATAAATACTTTGTTTCAAAAAGAAGAGTTATTCTAAAAACCATACATGTGCAAAAAAAAAAAAATCTAGTTGTGACTCACAGCATAAAACAACTTTGTGTGAGTTTGGAGCTGAGGTTTGATTGCCACAGTCGAAAGCAAGAGCATATGCCCATCCCCTAAGCAAACTACGACATACAAGTACAACTTCGGATTTCTTCCTATTTATGGATGTGTCTCATGTTTGTCCTTTAACGGTGGGAAAATGCATTTCTCGCACTTCATTTAAGGAGCATGTATTTGCATTTCAAGACACTGTGCTCATTACATGAAATTTTTAAGACCAGGCGCTATTGTTCCTTGGATGAGACACTCACTCTAGTTGAAACAGCAGTCACTGCTAAATTCATTTATACATTGAAATCTCTTGGTATCACTAAAATCCCCTCCAGGGATGAAGAATGATAATGACATGGAGGATGCTCTGAATAAGTCTACCAATTTCGTAGTGTTCTTATCCAATGGAAATCCAATTTTGTTCATTGTTTCAAGAGAAAGTTTCCAAATTCCTATCTGTGCTAAGTAGACTTTATGACCTAGGTACTTATGAATTCAGAGGATTGCATACCTTTCAAAGAATACATGCATCAATCAGCAAGATTTCCTCAGTTCCTGAACAGTTGACTTATGGGAGATAAATGTTTTAATCCTGCAGCTGTGATTTTTTTGAATTTCTGCATTTCACCTTGAGTTTAGGCTGGGGTTTACCAACACTTTCATCACTTTTAAATCCAATTGGATCAATGCCCTCTTTTTTGATATCAATAAAATAAAAGCTACTCCAGGGGGTAGTTTGACTGAATGATGAAGCCAAGTGAAATGCTAATTTAAGATTAGTGTCAGACAATAATAAATGTGGGCACAATGGTTTTCATATTTATTTCTGCATATCACCTTGAGATCGGTTTGGGGTTTGGCAACACTTTCATCAGCCAGCCCCGGCTGTTAAACCAATCCTGATGGCTGTCTCAACAGCACTGTGTTAAGGAGCCCTAAGCAGTAATAGAGTTAAGTTCAAGAGCCAGGCATCAATTCCACTTTCCAGTGTCTCAGCAGCGGCTTTACTTAATGTGCATGTCTGTGTGTTTAATCAGCATTTTGGTATGTGGGGCCATAAATACTAACTTGCAGTTGTTAGCGAGAAGCTCCATTTATGTTATTTTTTTGGCCTTAACTGACAAGTTCAGAGTGGTGAACAAAAAGCAGCAGGTGAAAATGTTGTTACACCGATTTCCTTAAGTTTGAAGTGTGTGCTGCATCTGATCTGTCGGTAAATTTCATATCACTACCCTTTCACTGGCTGCTGTATATCGACTCTTCAGTCTCAGTGGCTAAAGCAATCAGGTTTAGGATTCAAATTAAAATTGTATTGATTGCTTTTAAGGCACAGTAAGTCCTGTGATGCAGCCCTAAGATCCTCAGCCAGGGCCCATGAGGCTGTTTCAAAATGTAAGCTTAACTTTTCTAGATTTATTATTGCTGTTACCGTGAAACACAGACTCATTCACTTTTGTCTTATTTTTAAGAAGCTTTCAAATATCAAGAAGCACCTTTCAAAGTCTTGTTTTCATATTTCTCTGCCTTTCACTCATTCTTTTCGCACTAATCATGTGTCATTTACTTTAGGTGCAATTAAAATAAAGGTCATTGCTGTTAACGTGTCATTACCAATACTGAGCTGCCAACATTAATTATCTGATTAGTTATATAAGGCAATGAAGATTATCCAGGCGGGTTTCACTCTTGCCCAGCTTGCAAGGATGCAAATACACATACAGTTTATGTAAGCAATTGTGTGTGTGTGTGTGTGTGTGTGTGTGTGTGTGTGTAAGAATCAGATCACATATTGACACAATTTATGAACCTAATAATATTGGTACATATATGTATAAATATATATATTATATATATGTTTGTTATGTTTTGGTGAAAAGTGTTTCAATTATTTTGCCCATTAGCAGAAACAGAAATGTGTTTGCTAAAATTGTAGGTGCATTACTATTGTGGAATCCAATCATTATCATTCATTCAGAAAATCCAACCACTCACTCTGTGAAATTTAGAATAATAATTCATGTTACTTTTATTCTGATTATTATGACTATTAGTATTTACAGAGAAATTTTCCCAGTCCCAGTCAAAAAGTCTTCACAAAGCAGCAAATCAAAACAGAAAAATCATAAAATCATCAAGTTTATCAAGGAAATCAGCTACACACACAGCTAAACAATCCCATGCTTTTAATTTCAGAAAAGCCATTTTTAGAACCTATTTTGTCTATTCTTAATTAAACTTTCTTAGTTTTTAATCAAATAACATTACTCCTACCACTACTGAAATGATTACTATGTTGCCCAAAATATTAATGACTCTTCACCCTCATTTTCTTTTCTCTTGTAACTTATTTGTTGAGTTGCTGTTCCTATGAAAGTAGATTAACCAATGCTAATCTATGCAGTCAAAAAAGCATGACAAAGCTTAACTTTACATTACCTAACATTTTTATCATGTCATGTGTCAATAAAAAGGTAATCTTTGAGTTCTGATGGCAAGTGTACTGCTATTAATATAATGATTTGCAGCTGTTAAGGTTAAGAGTAAGATACAAGTTTATTGTAGAAAAGAGTGTAATCACTTCAGATATGGGATGGGGGTGTCTGTCCAAGTGCCCATTTGATTAGGCCTAACCACATATGCATAATTGCACGCCTAAATCATTCCCCAATCCCCATTTAATAAATCTAGGTGCTGGCACACACACACAAACACGCACATGCACGCTCACACACACACATATACACACAGCATGAATCATATTAAGAAGGATAATACATCTCCCTCCCTGAAGCAACTGTATTGTCACTTTTACTGACAGGTCACACTACTGAGAGGTGGGGAGAGGTTGGGGACTGCTTTTGTGTGTATAACATCATACTCCCCCAGTGTAAAAAATGGCCAGTGGCTCCAACTGCACTATGCTTTCATCAGTCTGACACTTACTGTATACACACTTCTCTGCATACTGTTGATATTCACTCAATTTCTCATGTCTTGGATACAAAAAAAGGCCAAAATACAAGTATGTACACACATGAACACATACCAAATCACACATATTTTTGTGTATCAAAAAAGATACGTTGCACTTTTCAGTACCTGCACATGCTGATGAGGTATAATCATTTCATAAGGGATCGGCTGGTTCATGTCTCAGACTGTTCCACTGTAAGTAGTTATCATATCGGACCTTAACGAGAATAAAAACATAATTTTGTCCAAATTTTGCAGGGATTATTGTTGATGAAGTTATTATAGCCAAAAATATTAAATCACTCATTAGAGCTGGCATAATCATAGTGGGTCATAAGGCCACTTAAAAGTGTGATGAACTGCAATTCACTGATACATTTTACCAAACAACAGTAAGGATAAAAAGAACCAACAGAAAATACAAACATTTCATGTCCTTTCAGTTCGGAGTGAGCGGCCTCACCAGTTTCCTGGAGTTCACTGACAACGGCACGAACCCCAACATCTTCTTTGAAATCCTGGGAACAAATTATGGAGAAGACAGGGGAAGAGGAGTCAGTAGGGTAAGTAGTTAAAAAAGAACCTGTGTATGCTGCACTTCTCTGGAAAAAGGAGGAATAATTTATTCTCTTACATAATTCCAGGATTTACATAATTCCAGGATTTACCAGGGAATTCATTGTACATAGTCTCTACATTATTTTCATCTTATATTTATCCAGGTATTTCTTTCTTTGTGGCTGTCACCCCCGTGTAGCAAAAAAGAGTATAGAGTAATAGTTTTTTGTGTTTACTTCTAGATTTTCCGCATAGGATTGTTTTTTTTCCTGAGCCTTCTATAATTGTGAAAGAACGCACAGAAGCTGTTAAAGCATCTTTACAGTTTTTATCTCTTTCAATTCAAAGGTCTTTTTCTTTGCTTGCCAGCATTCGGTTGCTTGTTTATTTTTTATTTTCGTTTTTCTGTGCACCAGTAGGATGCTGCATCAGCACAGCAACTTACCTCCCCTTCCATAAAGCATGGTGTTAATTGGATTAATTAGAAGCATTTTCAAGTGGTATTTGGTAATGACACATGCATAATGAATTTTAACAGGCCTCATGAAAGACATCCCTTTCCCTCACAGGCATGTACACAAATAACACTGTTTGTCAATTGATTGTGTGTGTGTGTGTGTGTGTGTTTTAATGTGAATATGTGCATTTAATTGGCTGTGTACATGTGCTGGAAGGGTTGTGTATGTGTCTGTTTGCACCTATGTAAAAATTAGAGTCAGCTTATGCTGTAAAAATCAAATCTTAGATGCAATTTCTGTACTTCCTGTTTAACTTATTCTGTCATAATTTTATGTTTACATTGTTAAACACAACAGTATACAGATACACATACTTCCTTGAAATACATCAATATATCCTTTTTCTCAAAGTTTTGGTTTTATGAACATTCCAGATGCACTAGTCTCAAAAAAGTCCATACTGATGTTACTGACTATTCAGTTTTGGCGAATTATGCATATAGGTGTGAAAACAGTAGATAAAAATTAACATATAGACCCAGAATAGCAATGCATAATCTTTCATCAAATTCAGTTGGAAAGAGAGACTTCTATGTGGACAGGTGTGGCATGTACATGCATGTTCGCACTGTACACATACACAAATAGCAGCACATAAAATATGACAAAAACACACCGTGTCTGTCCTCCATACCAGAGGGAACTCTTTGCAGATAACAGTTGAGATAGTGAGCTGTGAATATGGATAATGTGGTGAGACAACAACATAACGCAGCATGCCATCACAGACAAAATTAATCTTTAAAGCACAGCATAATTACATTAAGGCACAATTCCCTAATCACAAAGCATAATTACTTCTGAGGGAATTAAGGCACTTGTTATACAGTATTCCTGCCAGAATCTCCCTTAATACTCTGAGCATTTGTTGGTCTGTCGTTGGGGTTCAATTAATTTCATACATGGCATCAAATGACTGAAGGGAGGCTGATATTCCTCTCAGAGTGCAAGTATAATAACTTTCATTTGTAGCTTAATTGTGCCATTCCAAATGATATGGAGCCCTCTAAAGTGGTGTTCATGCAGAGCGACTAACCTGCAATAAAAAGCATGGCAGATATATGTCACGCTGGAGAGAAGGTTAGTGAAAAATAACCTTGCTCTGACCACCCCATCGGCAAGAGGGAAAGCCAGAGAAATGCCCCAGTTGACCCAGTATGTGTAATAATGTAAGTAAATGATGGCTAAAAAGAAATTAAAACCTGGGATACCAGGAGAAAATAAAATGGGAACCATCTCAGGCTGTCCAAGCATCCCATCTGCATTACCATGTTCTGCGAACTGCAAAAGAAAAGAAAAGATGGCTTTTAGTATTATATAGATGCAGATCCATTTCCTGTTATTGTGATATGTTATTGTGATGGACAAGGATGACCTGCTATGTACCATATGTAATATTATTTCCTCTATTCTCCTCTAGGGCATGAGCCTAAAAAGACAGGTTAGAAGTGAATAAATACATTGTTGTAAATTGATGATTATGAAACCTAACCCTGTGTGTCTCAACGCAGTTTAAAATCTTACCCTGATATAATAATGACCTTAGTGACAATACTTAATTCTTAGGTTAATTATACTGTAGGAATCACCACTGTTCAGTGAAAATGGCTTTTTTTATTATTATGCATCGAAATATCCAATATGGTTGTGGTGCTTCCTCCATAGTGATCTTTGGGTGTAACCAGGAACACAATACCTCCCTAATACTTTGACATGATAAAAGAAAAGAATGGCAGTGACTTGAACTACAGTTAGCTTTAGTCAGAAATATAGTGTACTTTTGGAAAAGATAATTGACGATGATTGGTGTCACTGCTCTGTTCAGATCAGCTTTTCGTCTCCATCAGAAAGGAAAAAAGCAAAAATCCCAACAGGACCCCTCTAAACTGGGCCAAAAAATAACATTCTTATTTAGTTTTACCCTTACACATCTGTCAACTAGTAAACTAACTAGTAAATTATTTGGTAATGCCTGGTGTATTATAAAAACAGCAATAGGATTTACTCATATTTTATGAGTCAGCTTGTAATCATAATTAGCAACATTAAGAAGTAGGCAGCAGCAATAACTTTAATAACATGGTTGAATACTAAGGGGGTGGGAGTGAAGCATATCATCTCGCAATGCTGCCGTCAGAAAGAGCCATATGTATTTCTCAATTCAGTTTGACATTTTAGAAACGTTAGTAACAGAAAGACTATAGTATAATTGTTTTCTTTATTATTATTTTTATTTTATTTTTTTTACAGATCGTGTGAAAAGTTTCTATAGGAAATCTCTTGGAAATATCCCTTTATTTAAGATGTAGTGGGGTGGGTGGGTAGATTGGGCAGTGAAGGGATAACAAATGAGGAAATGGAAGAAATAGAAAGATGGGAGCAAGGCGCCAGGTGCAGAGCGGACAAGTGCAAAGGTAAGCCCAGAGGAGGACGGCAGAGGCTGAGTCAGGGTGGTCTATTTTTACTCTTTGCAGATGATTTAGACAGGGATTTCCCTGCTATAGGCCGATTCCTTAGAAGGGTACTTGTCTGCGGAGGAGGCTGCGCACTGTCCCACCCTGAAGAGCCCCCAGACCCTCAGGAGGAGGCCTGTTCACTGTGGATTTCATTGCCTGTATGGAAGGTGTACAATTACGTAATGATATTTGCTTATTTTGTCCCTTTTCCATTTGCAGTCATCCACGTTCTCTCTGCCAGGAGTCTGTTACAACATTATGATGTTGGCCAGAATTTAACATTCCCCTTGGTCACATGATACAGTAGATGCCTCACCTACTAAATATTTGATCCTTAGCACTTACTGACCTTTCATATAGCAACCTTTGCTCTATTATTTAGCCTTCACTCTGTGGTAATTTTGTGTCTAAATGGATACGGACACTGCGGTTTAACCTAACAATGACCTTTCCTCAAAGAAATGTGCCCAACTCTTGAACCAAATTAAATTAACATTGGTTATTTTCTAAATACATTATAGATCATCATTTCTCCCTCTTCCGCTCTCTCTCTTTCTCTCTCTATCTCTCGCTCTGCCCACCTCATCCCTACAACACGTGCATTAACTCTCATACCATATGAAGTCAAATGTATTTCTCTTGTACCCGACGGCTTTCAGGACACTGATGTATCTTATAAAAACTATGGATAATGGGTGCATCCTAATGTATTTTTTATAGAACAGCCATTCAGTGTCTGCATCAAAGATTTCTGAATTATGGACAACAGGCGCCAGAGAGCCCCACTGCATTCCAACCACTGGGTTACTAGTGTGTCTGTGTGTGTGTCTGTGCGCATGCGTGCATGCATCCGTGCACATCAATGTACGTGTGTGCACCCATGTGTTTGTGTTTGTGTGATGAAACCCTAACCCCTCCCCAATCCCTCCTGCCATTTTGTGAATTATCCTTCTCTCCCCAATCTGCTGTCACGTTTTCAATCCTCAATCCCTTGTCATGTCATTTATCCCCATCATACTTAACACATATGCATACAGTTGTCTACTGATAATGATAATAGCAGACACCTGAAATTGGTCATAATTATTACTGCTGCACTGTGGTAGAATTGGCATTCTGCTCCATTACCTTCATACATAGGAGCCTATATCTCTATACACATCTACAGGCATGCCAGGCTCCACTGCTCTCATATAGAGGCGACAAGACTTCCATGTGTATTTGCTTCGTTAGCTATCTGCAATATCTTAAATGACTTCAGGAGGAAAAATGGCATCAGATTTATACTTTAGAACCAGCACAATAAAAAAGCTTTGTGGCTAAGCAGGAAGAAAATGCAGCATGTGGAAGGGGAGGGGAAGGTGATGAATGAAAGGAGAAAGACTGATACATTGCTAAATTAAACTAAGGGGTACACATGGAGAAGAGAACGGTAAAATGAAACAGGCAGAAGAGCTAGAGAGAGAGCCAGAAGGTAGGTAGATGATCTAATCCTTATAGATCCCATACAAGAGATAGAAAAGACAGCACAGGTCATAGTAGAGTCACAGTCATTACATTCTCTCCTACACGCTCATGCCCTCTTTTCTTTCTCACACATATACTTCCAGCATACTTGCACAGCACATATTCTCCATCTTTTGGTAGAGAGAAATAAATATTCTCCTCTTTACAAGAATCAATGGCCTGCAAACTGCAGTGTTCTTAAATTGAGGTCACCTTCAATTATCATCTCTGGTCTCAACTGACATATTTGGTAAATTATGTTAAGTGACTTCAGAGAGTCGTTGGACCTTGGAAGCCCCCTTGCAGTCCTGTCATCGTGTGAGAAACATTTCCTTCCATTACGTGTTTTGAACGATTGAAAGACATTTTTCTAATGTGACGGTTTAATGTGCCCACCAGCTCAAACACACATACTAGCCGTAGTTCGCTTGGGAATGCATGCAAGCTCTTGCAAACACACACATTTGCATAAATCTTCTGGCATGTTTGGAAATGCAAAGCTAACCCTTTTGGCTTTTCATGCCAGTTAATGTCGGTCTGCTTAACCGTCAGTACATCGCATAGAGAAACACTATATCTCCACTAAGCACATACATATGCATGCAGACAAAGTTAAAAAGAGTTGATCATTATTGACAGTTTATTTAATTTGGCTAAGTCATAGTGACATAAAATGATGTTATAAATCTCTTCATGAAATATGACAGGGAATAGATATTATCCACAGACACATACAGATTATTAAACTACTGGTATGCAAAGTCTGAATCAAGCTTTTCTGTAATTTTTCCCCTTATGGAAAAAATACTAGTGACTTTTTGTGTTCACTCGACCCAGGAGATAAATCTTTTATTTAACTTGTTCCAGCTCAATTGAATTTATAGTACATAAATGTGTTTTTAATATCTTCTCATTTTTTTATAGTTAGTGTCAGATAAGGATATGATTTTTATTTTATAAAGGGCTTTTCTTTGACATTGTAGTCTTTGGGGACAGTCTCCATGTCTGAGCAAATTGTGAACAGACTGAGGTAAACTTAATGGATGGGCTTCCATGCTGCCCCCCCCCCTTTTTTTTTGCCTTATTGCACGAAATACCATTTTTTACTCTGGCACAACTCTGTAGTCTAAGACATGGATAGCAACTTCCCACTGTTATTGGCTTACAGACTAATATCCTGTTGCCGGTATTGGTACAGATGTTACTTTCATCTGCTCTAGTACACCAGGACTCATCCAGATATCAGCTTTTTAAATCAAACATGTCTGAAATATGTACAATGGCTTTCACTAGAGTGGAGGCCCAAACTACTGTTGACTTTGTCGAACTTTATCAAGACGAAAAATCTACAGCAACCCTGTCTCCTAGAAATTACATTTCTACACAACTAAAGTGCAATAGCAAACACATTTTGTTGGAAACATAATCTCTGGCTGCACTATGTTCACATCATATTTTTGAATCAATGAAGTGCTACATTTATTTATTAACCTGCCAAATATGTACATTGACAACACATTTTCATTACGTTAATAGTAGATGGTAATCAGGTCACAATTGTGTTTCTTATAAAATGTGTTTCCTGTTGCAGTGTATTTGTATAGAAATGTGATTTTTAGGAGATAGCTTTATCCACAGTATTGCTAGTGGCTCAGTGAGTCTATAACTCAAAACCATATGTAGGCCTCATGGTGGTGCTAGAGGAAGAGTCAAGGGATCACAGGAGTCATAGCACATCTTTTGGGGACTGCAATTGTACAAAATTTTTTGCCCATTATACTAACTAAACAAATTACATAACAGTCCATTAAACCTGTCTTTGTAATATATGGTGTGATATTTACTGGATGATTGAACAATTTCACCTGCTGGTGTTACTAGATGTAAGGTGATGAGACAACCTAATAGCATTCATCCTCTGCCCACCACGAATGACTACTCTGAATTTCAACGCAATCCAACCGATAGTTGTGTAGATATTTAAGTCTGGGAATGTCCGACCAACCATTATCGCTATCCTTAGAGCCGTGCAGCTACCATGTCTAAAAATCAGTTTTGATAAAATCCAAGATCCAAGTCTAAGCACTAATTATACACAATGTAATTGTACATTTCAAGCCATGATTTTCGTAGGTACAGTATACGCATATGGTGGTTTAACAATGAAATTGTACATATACCAGGCTTTTAAAGTAAACCCATTTTAGTTTTGGTCAGACCTAAAATACTAAATAAGACTTAAAGGCCAGATCAAGTTTTCTGGTAATACCAAATATGCTACAGTTGCTAACAAGGAATTTTGCATAATAAGGTCCTTAATGAATTCCTTTTTTTTCACAGAGTATGCACATAGTGTACGGCAGCCTCTCATGCACTGCTCATGCTCTGATCATCAAGCAAAAGAAAGAGGATTCAGCTCTACAGGGCATGTTAGCAAATGTTATTTTGTGAAGTTAGATGGGGGGACATCACCACTAGAACTGATTATTACAATTATGTAAATAAGCCCTACAGGGTGAGATAGAGGGAATGTTAAGAAAAGAGAGGGAGGTTAGAGAGGAGCAACCCGGTGAGTCCCATCATAAAAAGATAGAAAGAAAGATGGCCATTAACCACGTCAAAAAATGAAACACTAAGTGAGAAAGGAAGTAAAGTAAAATAAATAAATCAGGGGGAGATAGAAAGCAAATCTTGTTGAAAAGATGCAAAGAATGAATGGAAGATAGTGACAGAGGAAAACAAAATCTCCAAGGGGAGAGATCCCTATATCCCTCCAATTTTTCATCTTGTTAGGTAGATTTGCATGTATCTTTATTCAGCATGTCCCCACCACCTCCGGGTCAGGTGGGAGATTGCAAAAAAGAAGGAGGGGGCAGAACGTTGAAGATGGGAAGATGCAGTAAAAGATGCATGGATGAAAGGAAGATGGGGAAGGGAAAAAAAAACAGGAGGGAAACCTGAGGAGCAAAGCAGGAGAGAAGGGAGGACATCATTGATTCGTCCTGCTTCACAGATTCTTTCCCCTCCGCTTCTCTCCTTCTCAGTCATTTCAGCTGATATCTGTGTGTGTGTGTGTGTGTGTGTGTGTGTGTGTGTGTGTGTGTGTGTGTGTGTGTGTGTGTGTGTGTGTGTGTGTGTGTGTGTGTGTGTGTGTGTGTGTGTGTGTGTGTGTGTGTGTGTGTGTGTGTGTGTGTGTGTGTGTGTGTGTGTGTGTGAGAGAAAGAGAGAGAGGGGGACGGACAGACGCACAGAAAGTGCTGAAACTATCTTCATGAGGCATAGGATGTTAAAATTTAGGAGCCATTCTGACTTCCTTAAAGCACATCTCACAACCCTCTTTCAGAAAATCTCTGTGCCCTCTACACTCCACTCCACCTTATGTTTTTTCTAATGAATATCTCAACATTAATTATGTTCTCAGAGTTTTGTTTTTAGATATTTATGTTTAAGGTGCTAGCATTGTGATTTTTTTCAGTGCACCAAATTTTAAAACTTTATGTTGATACTAACATTTATTTCCCTTCAATCCTATGAATTGTTGTGAGCCAGAAAAATCAATACTCCGGGTGGAGTTTGAATGGAGTTGTTAAGGCAAACAAGTGCTAGAAAACGCAGCGCAATGTTTAACTGTTGGGAACCTGCCAGTGGAAGTTAACGTGATCCCAAATATACTTTCACAAAACAAAGGTCTGTTGAACAAATTACTCCTGATGGCCAACATAGAAAAAAATATTGGCTTTGAAATTACAAGAGGAGTTGTGGGTTTCCCATACACTTCAGTACAACAAGGGCTTTTGGAAACAGCGTGTAGCTATTAAAAAGAGCAAGTAGGCTACTTCTACATTCACAGCAACACAACACACTTAGCTGTGGTTTTTGCTGCTTGCTATGGAGAGTCTTCATTAATTTTTACAGTTGCCTGTGGGTACAAGAATACTTAAGCTTAGTTTTTCATTTAATGTTACTAAACATTTAGTTTTACTTGGAACCCCTGCTATATAAAGCCAGCTAGGCTTCAACCGAGTAAAAATTCGCAAAGGCATTTTTAATACAAAGATAATGTAACAGTGAAGGTCTGATGTGTGGTGACTGAGCCTGTCATAGATCCTGACACTTGGGGAAGTACTTTTTCTTGTTCTTTGTTGCGTTAGATTGAAAGATTGATATAAGTTTAATCACCCTGTTTTCAGTATAGAAATAATTTGTTCAGGACGTGTGGCCTAGTCCACCACAAACACTGGAGGTACAGAGGAACTTTATCCAGCAAGGTTCCATCAAAGGTGCCTCCGATAAATAATGCATGAATACATGTAGAAAAAGAAACTAAAACAATGAGTCTGAACAAGCAAGTAGCTAAGCCTTCGGGGCTCATAGTTTGGCCCACTGATAGCATGCCCCATCTCATTCATCTTGTTATCATACGGACGTTTTTGGCTTTGCATCCCGTGAAAACACAGACAAAATCCAGGTCATGTGTGGATGTAATAGCAGCATGGTATACTCTTTTTGTTTAGACTAAGATAAGCTGCGGCCCCGCCCATGCTTTGTAAATCAAGCTACTGAACCCACAGAGATTTAATTGATATTGTTCGTCTCATTTAACTCCCATCCAGACAGCAAACAAGTTTATTTCCCAGAATGTTGAAGTATTCATTTTTTTCTTGAGCTTATCATTTTTTTCCTGCCCGGCTGGGGCAGGAGTTCAAAAATCTTTATTTTTTATTTTTTTTATTTTTTTTTCCAGCCTTTGTAATAACAGCTTTTACCCTTGTGAACTCATGAATACTTGAGTGTCTGCGGACTTCTTCCTGCTTGATTGATGTCAGTGGTTTGTTTTAGCTGGAAGGTCATGTCAGTCATGAGTGAACACACATTCACTGACCAGCAAGTTATATTGTATTCTGGGTGACCACAGCACAGTGGACACTGGACACAAATTGAAACTGACAAACTGCCTCTGGTGTTCTTGGATCAGCTTAAGTGTGGCAGCGCATAGAAATTTTGCTGTGTGTGTGTGTGTGCGTGTTCGTATATGTAAGAGAGAGGAGAGATATCAAAAAGCATGGAGAGGGGTGGAAAGAAGCGGGGAAGCAAGCAAAGTGAAGCAAACAAACATAAAAACGTAGAGGAGAAGGAGACAGCATTTTTTAAATATTACCTGCTGTCACACAAACCCCATTGGGAAATTCATTGTGGTGCCAAACAAAAACACCCGTTGTGTAAACAGTATGGGTAACACCAAACACTAGCCCGGCAGCCACTCGTCTGCTTCTCCTTGTTGAGACAAGCCAGGAGAAGTTTTATTCCCCAGATACTCTACTGTCAGTCCTGTCTCATGTCTCAGCAAAGACAGAATCTTTGCAGTGACATAACAAAACAAAGCTTGAGCACATGATTTTTAAGAAAATTCTGCCATTGCATTGTTGGATATATATGATGAGGTTCTACTGTATATTATCACTTGAATAATTCTGGAGTTGATGTGCTGTTAGAGCTCCCAGGCTCGCATGGAAGAAGAGAAAGCAAGCACAACAGAAAGGATAAAAGAACAGCAGTGCTATTGTGTGTGTGTGTGTGTGTGCACGCGCATACAAAAGTTTTCACTATGCTCCCTTCCTATTTCTGGAATACTGTAGGCACAACTGTCTGAATAAACCCCCTGCCTGAAAAGAAAAACATACAGAGGAGTGTCGAGGGAGTCAGCATCATAAATCTCTGATGCCGCCCCCCTTCACCATCTCCTGCCTTGTTGTTTTGCTCTACCACTGTGCTGCAGTGAAGTACAAGATATCCCTGACTGCATTTCAACAGGAATAAAAAATAAATAAAAGAAATCAACCATATTTGAGTGTAAAATAGAGCTCTGAAAATATTGATGCCTACGTTTTGTTTGTTTCTTTACAATTGTAAAAAAAAAAAAAATCCTTTGATTCATTTGTATATTCTGTTAAAAGTTAATACTCATTCACCGGACTTTTTGACCCAGTCAGGCCTCTGTATATGAACACAGATGCCATTCAGGCTGAGAGTTCAGTGAAGTGGTGGGAGGACAGGAGGATGCAGGATGGGTGGAGAAAAAATGAAGAAGCTGCCACATTTGAGCCTTCAAGCTAATGTTTTTATTTGAGTCAAGTCAAAGAGATGTATGGGTGATGGATGAACAGAGTGGGAATAGAGGCGATAGGGAGATGAAGTGGGTTTTCAGTCCTTGGGTCAATCTTGGCTACTTAGTGGATGGATGGATTGATGGATGGCTGAACAGATTGACAGCAGCAAGGATATGAACAGGAGATAAGAGGGAAGCCTAATTGCCTGTGACCTGATTGTAAACATAGCACTGCTAAGCTGTCAGCAGACAACGATGGAGGTATCAGTGGCGAAGAAAAAAGAGTGAGAGATCAGTGGTGTCTGACACCAAGGTTGTGTCCTCGTGTTAAACACACCTTGGCTTTGTGAACAGGAGCAGACAACTGGCCCAGAGAGAGAAGAGGGGAGAGGACCTTAGCTGAAACTTTGAGGCAGGAGAGGAGCATTCCGGGGGCAGAGAGACCGGTCAAGGATTACAGAAAAAGGAAAAGGTCAAGGGAGGCGAATAGTAAAATAGGTACAGGACAGAATAGTGACTGTCTACAGAGACAAAAATGCCACAGAGGCAGGAAAGAACGTCACGTATTAATATCATTGGTCTAGCAAGAAAAAATGGAAGCAGAGGTTTGTTGAATCATAAGAATGTTTGTCAGGCCAAAGCTCAGTCTGAGGCACAGCTGCCCAGCAAGGAAAATGAACTTGTACTGCAACTGAAGAATACAAAGGAGGTCGACAGGTAGGCTTACTACAGACAGGAAGGCGCTGAGAAAAAATTAATATGAAGAGAGACAGGTGGAGATAGGTACAAAGACAAAAACAGATTAGCATTACAGTGAATTTTTTTTAGATAGACAAGCAAAACCAATAGGGCAATTGCCAAACCTACCTAAATATGGAGGAATTGGAACAATAAGTAAAATAATGGAGGGAGACTGCAAAGGTCAGGTAAAGCATTATTTAAAAAATGATCCCAATGCTAATGTTGACACTGACTGAATAGAAGGTGCTGACATTTTTTTGTTAGATTGTAAGTTTACCAATAGGCAATAGGCAAGGGTAAAAAGGAATAAAGAGGCACAGCGAGATAGTCAGATGTTAAGGGAGAACATGTGGCTGACTGGACGGTTGCCTTGGTGAGTGAATAGCAGTACCTGACTTTACTTTAGTTCACCACGCAGTTGGCAAATTTCCCTAAACCTTTCACATTCTCTCGGAGCTAAATCCGTGCTGGATCTGTGACAAATACTCCCGCTGGCACCAGCAGAAGCACAGGGTGCTGCGGTGATGTAACTGATGAGGGAGCTCTGTGAATTGATGGAAAGCACCAGCACATCAGTCTCACATGGTCCCCGTTTTCACATCCTTTCCTTAACTCAATTATATTACCAGACACATAATCCTCGTGTCTTACAGAGGCAAGCCGTATAGCAGGTTTTAGTCACAAATTTACCAGCAAAAACCCTGATTTCTCAGCATAGAAACAGCATTCAGCCATGATGGCTAGTACTATTTCCTGTAAGTCCTGACTTGTTTTGCACACTAACACTTCTACCCGTGTGATCTGTAAATTTACAGAGAAAAGAAAAAAAAAATCCAAACACTATTGTATAAACATTGTTTTTGTTTCAAATCATATCTATGAATCCCACAGTGTAATTTCGGCAAGAAATTCAAGCGTTCAATGCTTTCTAAAGTGCAGACAAAAATTTAGAGACACTCAAGTGCACTAAAGAGATGGTTAGAGAAACAAAGAGTAGCTGCATCATTTTAGTTCTTAAGAATAATCCTGCCTCTAGAGGCCAATCATTGCTCCCTCACTCTTCCACTGAATAATCAGTAAGTATTGGCTCAAAGCTATTAAGAACACCAGCCAATTATTCCCCTTATAATTACTAAGGCGTCGTTTTCAGCAAGAAGTTTTTTTATCACACATACTGTACATTTACCATAATAAGAGTTCCCCAGGGAGCAGTTAACCCCATAAGAACCACCTTACTCTCTTGGAAAGGAAAAAAAAAATCTTTAATCCATCCATAATGTTATGGTCCAAACTACAGGAGAGGGGCACCATCACCCCACACTATACGTCTACCCTTAATTAAAGCTGAAGCCTGTCCATACTCAAGGTGATGTGAACTGGATATGCATATAACTGGGTGCCTGTCCTTGGTGCTTTTCCTTTCCTGCTGCACACTGTAGGCTGGGATAACATGTAATGATAGTGACCCATGAAAGGATAAAGAAATTAAACTGAGCAGAATGTGAAGGCAATCTACTGATTAAAATGTGTTGTTGGTCCAGTCAGTTGCTGCATCACTTCGTCATTGTGAAACCTCAGACACGTGTATGTGTACTGTTTGCTAATTATTTTTTAAAGCTTCTCTTAAATATGGTTTTATTCTGAAAGTAAGAAAATTAATTTCTTTTTATCTTTATTGCTTTTTTTTATTTGCCGCCCCTGGTTTGTCTTCCTCATTACCTAATACACGCACACATACACTCACACCAGAGCCTATCTCAGTCTAGCAGGGGAATGAATACCAAACAATCATATCATGGTATGATCTGTGAGTGAATCACCATATGCCTACAGTAGATTTTCTCATAGGTTTAATAAGCATAGGCCAGAGGGATTTACGGTATGAATGTTCTTCTGGGTTTGCGTGTGCGTGTGCGTGTGTGTGTGTGTGTGTGTGATTACACACACTAAATTGATTACAGCAGGGAGAACCTATTTGCATTGGTTTGATATGCCATCCATCTTTCCCTCCCTCTTCTTCCACCTCTTTGCAGTCCTCCTTCTCTCATTTCATTTCCTGTCCTCTCATCTCTTTTCCTGTCATCTCATTCTGTACCTCACTCTCTCATGTTCTGCCTTCTGTGACTTCGCAATAGGTCGTTTTAGGTGCTTTCACTGGGCCATTGAATTATATTAGGGTGTGACTATCCATGCTGTTCCGCTGGTCTGTCTACCTTTGTCTTAATTCACCATTCTCAAACCTTGCCCACACTATGCCCCCACTAAGGCTGGTAAAATTCCTTTTCTCTGTTTATCCTATTCCCTCTATAGGCTTCCACAGCAAGTCGGTATTTTCTAATCCTGAAAATTGGCTTTAGCAGAAAGTTCTCCGAATTTGACAAACTTTGACAAACAAATTTTAGTATGAAGTTGTAGTATGAATAAGGAAAACTGAGCTCTTTGAAAGTACTGGCAGATGATTTTCACTTTGTCAGCATTCCGCAAATATGGCCTAAGTACTTTAGCTGAGCAGTTATGTTAAGAAGACAACTTTTTTGGCACCTCAAACTTTTTCTGTGATCACTTGTCAGAGTATGTCAGTATAACTGATTAACCGGTAGGGCTTCAAGCCATGCTGCTGTTGTATGTTTGTGGGGGAAATGGTGAATTTTTTTGGACAAAATGAATGCCTGCCAAATGAATGTAAAAATATTGTGGAGAAGATAAAGTCTATAAAAATTTATTTCAACAAAGCCTTGAAGTGAATATTTCTTAGTGAAAATATTTACCAACAACACATGGCAGTTTGGGTAGAACAGAGTGCAGACGTTGCGTTCCATCTGTATTTTTCTTTGTCACATTTGTACCCATTCACTGTCCATCCCATTTATTAAAATAGTTACAGTATTGAAATGAACAGTCCATCTCACTCTCTCACAGTCGCTTTGCTGCTCCCTGACTTAATACTTGAATTTTTTCTGTCTCTCTCCTTTCTTCCTCTAGTTTTCCACCTTCATTTATTAGTGTAGTGTAGCTACTCTTTCTTGTCTCCTCTATAATATCCCTTCCCTCCTTCTCTCTCTCTTTTGCTCTCTCCCTGTCTTTCTCTCTGCCAGCTAGGGCTGCAGGCTTTCAGCAGCATTACAGCATGTAAACCGCGGATTACAGCAGCCAGAGTCTGCCTAGCACTGCATGCCTCTGTGGATCACAAATACACAAGTGTGTGAATATCACCCACCCACACACCTCATACTCATAAACATGTGAAAAACAGCGGGTAAAATGAGTATTGAACACGTCACCATTTTTCTCAGTAAATATATTTCTATAGGTTCTATTGGCATGAAATTTTTACCAGATGTTAGCAACAACCCAAGTAATCCATACATACAAAGAAGCCAAAACAAATTAGTTCAGAAATTAAGTTATGTGTAATAAAATGGAATGACAAAGGGAAGAAGTATTGAATACGCTTACTGAAATTTATTTAATACTTCGTACAAAAGCCTTTGTATGGAGAAACTAGTCGCATGCATTGCTCAGGTCTGATTTTGGCCCATTCTTCCACACAGACAGTCTTCAAATCTTGAAGGTTTCGTGGGCCTCCTCTGTGAACTCTGATCTTTAGTTCTTTCCATAGATTTTCAATTGGATTCAAGTCAGGTGATTGGTTGGGCCATTCTAGCAGCTTTATTTTCTTTCTCTGAAACCAATTGAGTTTCTTTGGCTGTGCGTTTGGGATCATTGTCTTGCTGAAATGTCCACCCTCGTTTCATCTTCAGCATTCTGGTAGATGGCAACAAGAATGTTTCGGTACATTTTTCCATTCGTTCAACGGCCCCAAACCATGATGTTCCCACCCCCAAACTTCACTGTTGGTCTGGTGTTTTTGGGGTGAAGTGTATTACGGCATCCAAAGAGTTCAATTTTGGTCTCATCTAACCAGGCATATTCTCCCAGTATTTCACAGGCCTATCCAAATGTTGTGCAGCAAACTTTAAATGAGCTTCAACATGCTTTTTCTTTAGCAATGGAGACTTGCGTGGCAAGGGTGCATTTAGGCCACGGCGGTTGAGTGCATTACTTATTGTTTTCTTTGAAACAATTGTACCTGCTAATTCCCGGTCTTACTGAAGCTATCCACAAGTGGCCCTTGGCTCTTGGTAAACACTTCTGATAATTCTTTTCACTCCTCTGTCAGAAATCTTGCGAGGAGCACCTGGTCATGGCTGGTTTATGGTGAAATGATGTTCTCTCCACTTCCGAAGTACGGCCCCAACACTGCTCACTGGAACATTCAAAAGTTTAGAAATCCTTCTGTAACCAATGCCATCAGTATGTTTTGCAACTATAAGGTTGTGAAGGTCTTGAGAGAGCTCTTTGCTTTTACCCATCATGAGATGTTTCTTGTGTGACACCTTGGTAATGAGACACCTTTTTATAGACCGTCAGTTGGGACTGAACCAGCTGATATTAACTTGCACTGACAAGGGGCAGGATTGCTTTGTAATTACTGACAGATTTCAGCTGGTCTCTTGGCTTTAATGCCTTTTTGCATCTCCCTTTCTTCATGTGTTCAATACTTTTTCCCTGTGTCATTTCACATTATTAGACTTAATTTATGGACATTTATGGTTTGATTTCTTTGCATGTGTGGATTGCATGAGTTGTTGCTGACATTTGGTGAAAATTTCATTACAATAGCCCCATTAGAAATATATTTACTGAGAAAAATGTTGATGTGTTCAATACTTATTTTACCTGCTGTATTTACATAGCCATGGACACACATGAACCTAAGAGACATAAAACACTTATGTACATAGCACACAGGCATACGCATACAGTGGACGGTTTGAGATGTGTAATTATAATCAGAACAGTATGGGTACACAGGGCTTACTGCAAAAACCACCAACGTTCTGCTCCATCTAAAGTTCCTTAATTCCCTCTTTACTACCCATGTCACTACAACACCCAACTTGATAGAAGATTAGCTCCCTTCTACTCGTGTATTTCCCTAACTTTTCTACTTACTACTGTGACCATTTACTGTAACTCCCCCTGCTTCAGTCTGTTGCTGGCTGCCTTCCTTCACCTAACTTAAAGTTGTGAAGGACACATGTAAAGCACCAACATTTGTTTGGGTTCTCTCGAAATTTTGTTCATATACTACTACTTTGAAACATATTGACATCTAACGTGTCGCAAAATGTTCATACTGAACGTACAATATCTATAAAACAATGACTGACAGCGTATTTAGATATATATTTTTAAATAACTCTTCCCTACAGTCTGTACTCTTGAAATACAGCATCTGCTCAAAGTAGTAAATGCCTGATAAATCTTTATAGCTGTGTACAACCACTCACAGCACTTGGTTAATGTTAGGAGAAAATGGCAGTCTTGGTAAAATGTTGAGTAAGTCAACACAGAATTGAAACACAAGATTACCTGTTTACCGTATTATAATTTGAAATAAATTACAATCCTTTTCTAACCTTATCCCAAGTGCTACTGTTGTGTGAATCTAGCCACTGTGTGAAATCCACTGTGGAAAGCCGTTCGATTGTGCAGGTGCACAAGGGTTATTGTTTATTTAAAGACGCACACTTTACATGTCGTACTTTCATAAGTGTCAGAGAGCATTTTTAAACATTTACTTCTTCAAGATTTAATATTCTGAATGGGTAAAAGCTGCCCTTCCAAGGAAAAAGCACCTGAAAATATATATTAGTTTTTCAGGGTGGGAAAGCCGTAGGCAGGGAATAGGCGAGAACAAAGAGAAGAGCATTATGTACCCTGCATTTAATTCTATTTCAGTTTTGATGTGAAAAGGAGGATCTAGTGCTTCATTCCACATTAGAGTGACTTTATCTCCTCTTAGCTGGCTCATGATGTTAGGGCCGCTGTTGCAAGTGGCTCTTTTTTCTTTTTTTTCTTTGATGACTGTCCCCTTTTCTTATCCTCACTCCTCTGTGTATATGTCTGCACGTATCTGCTGTTGTAAAAGTTGTACTTCGTTGCATATCCACGATGATCTGGCCACGTATTCATTAATTTCTCTGTTCAGACCTCCCCAGCTCTGCTTTTTGTGTTGTTTGTGCCTGTTGTCTCCTCCCGCTCTATGAGAGTCAGTTCTCATGAGAGGTCAAGAGATGTGTTAATGGAACAAAACAACTGCTTTTGGACATTCCAGGCTCAGAGATAGGTCCTCGGTGAACAACAGGAATCAGCGTGATAGCTGACAGGAGTGAACATGTGTTTGTGTGTGAGTGTGAGACAGTGTTGGACAGCCGAGAAGTGGAGGGTGCCAAGTGTATCCATCTGCCAGAATGGCTGTAATACAGCCCTTAACTGTCCACACGTGTGACACGCACACTGACACACTCTTACTGACCTGAGGATGTCAGCGTCCATTTCTTCAGAGGTACAGTGCATGACGTACAGCAGTCAACTTGTCTACCAGACCTGTCAAGGTTTTAACAACCGAGTCACACTTACTGACTGACTGAGTGACCAGCTCACTGGCTAGCTGACTGATTGTTCGGTGCACTTAGCGACCTGACTGACTTGCAGACTGACTGACACATTGGTTTACTGTCTTAGTGCAGGGGAGGTTCTGTAAATTGATTGGTCAGGTGCCATTTTCTACTTCCACAGCAAGACGACAGGATTCAATTGAAAAATCAAATGATAACCAGATTGTTTGGGTAGGCTTAAATGCAGACCTGGAGAACTTGAATGATTTTGAGTTTGTATTCAACAAATCCACTGATATTTGAAGTTTAATCTGTTACCAGACAACCCCCGTTTTTTGTGCAACAGCTCCAGGTTGCTGCCCTTCAGTCTTTACAGTCATAACCCTGGTCTCCCTTGAAGAGTAACTTTTTAAATTTTACACCCAGAATAGAAATATTAACCCAAAACTACAAGGAAACAAACATGGTGGAAATGTAAGGGTTTTTTTTCTTTCCTTGCCTAAAAACACTTCAGAGCCATAGCAACAAGTCTTAACCAATTCTGTGTCAACAGCTGTTGTATTGGTATGGGAATTCCAAAATGTTTTGCATTGATAGAATCAGGAGACTTGACTGAGTCCAGTACAGACCAGATGACACCTAAAGTAGCAAGACCAAGGCTACAGAATCCCATGTGCTGGAGAGTTTATTTTAAAAGGCTAATGAGCGAGCTAGACTGTGTGAGTCCTGGAGGAATAGTGTATGTGGTTACAGTGCAATTAATTGTTCCACAAATGTCACTTAATATCTGTTTTTCAGTGATCAAATATGATCAATAAGAATTAACCGAAATTTGATGATAGGAAATAAATCATGTAATTTGAACACCATTCTTGACTTTGCCATTGATGTGGATGTTTTGATCATTGCAGTTTCAAGCCTGTTATTAGCAAATAAAAGTTGAATGGTAGTTTTTCTAATTAGACTCTTCATTTTGAATTGATACTCTCCTGATTAACCATGCCTATGCACATTTTTTTGTACCACTAGTTTACCTGCATACTGTAACTCTTTAAACACACATTCTTGGCAAAACACAGTATCTCATGGTGTTTGCTGGAATGTGCGTAATATCAAAAAAAGGTCAATAGATGTCTGATATTTGTTTTAACTGGAACAGCATTGGAGGCTTTATACTTATACATTTTTGCTTTGAATCACCTTACAACTGGTATAATGACAATTAATAAAAGGAGAGGGGAAAGGAGAAGAAACAGTAAAACTGGCCTGGTGCAGTCTCACTTATAAAACAGAAATCCTTCTACCAATGAGCTCAATATAGAACCTGCAAAAAAAGTTTCAGCAGGATTATGGCTTTCAGCGTCTTTGAGATAGTGATTCAGAAAGTTTTGGTGATGATCCAGATAGATGCTTTTTTTCAGGGGGATGTTAGATAAATCACCTGCGGTGGGCTGAATGAAAGCTTGCCCACGATAGTGGATTAGTGTTTTGAATGTGTTCACATCGATAAACCCTCACAAATTAGATTAATAAAGGTCATGCAGACAAAAGTATAATCATGTTGAACATGTCACCTCTCTGATGGTTTCAAACCATAAGTCTAAAGCCAGTTTTACAGTTATTCCATTATTATATCATACCATATACATGTATATGTATAATTTCTAACCTCACATGTATATACATACATTATTTATAACCATGTGGTATTTAACGGCCTTAGATTATTCCTAACTTTACTTAACAGTCCCTATTGGCTTACTCCTTCATCTGTAAATGCATCTTTATGTCAGTCGGTGGGGGTGTGTGTGTGTGTGTGTGTGTGTGTGTGTGGGTGGGTGGGGGGGGGGTGGACATGAGAAATGATGGAGGAGAGACTGACAGAAAATGAAAGAAACAAAAGACAAATAAAGCTGAGAACTTTGTAGATAACCCCAATCAGGTCGTACTTCCCACCTGGATCCTCAACCTTTCAGCAGCCTTCCATCAGTTTTGTCATCATCATACTGTACCGTCTGACATCTCTCCGCTCATTTCCTATGGGAAGAGTAGAAGCAGTGACAGAAAACACCTTTTTCTCTTTTAAATGACTTTGGTCCTATTTTTTTTCTACAAGTCTCTCTCTTACTTTCTTTGTCTTCTCTCTAGTTCTCAATTGGTTTCTGTCTGCCTCTTTCTCCCTCTGTCTTTTTCTCCACTTCCCATTTAAAAGAACACAAAAGACAAAAAAAATAAACACATACAGAGATTATGTAAACGCTTTTTCATTCATTTGTAATGCATTTCTTTCTGATGAGGTGCCCTTGGAATACTTTTATATAGCTTAGTTTTACACAAACAAATTTATTCTCATTTAACAAACATATCTCAAACACAGAGGTAAATTGATTCCAGAGAGATGTTCCAGGGACTCCATTGTGTTTATTTATTAAGGCAATAATTGATAAAAACATTTCCTTCATATTCAATTAAAAACAGATGCATAATAAATTAAATGATAGTACAGTTTAATTATTAAGTTACTTACTCATTTAAAGTTTTGTATTTAAAAGCACATTAAATCAGAAAGTCTGTATGTACATACACCAAAAAAACACCTAACCCTCCCTAATACACACGCAGACACACACACACACACTCACTCACTTCTCACCAATTCAAGCAAGCAATAAAACGACCTGCAGCTCATCTGGGAAATCAGAAGGAAAGCTTGTTGTTGTCACTGTTGTAATGATCGTTTTGTATTGGCTGCTGTGTTAATGTGAGAATGTATGTGTGTGTGTGTGTGTGTGTGTGTGTGTGTGTGTGTGTGTGTGGGTGTGAGTGTGAGAGAGAGAGGAAGAGAAAATGAAGGACTATGAGTGAACCAAATGTACAGTCTATTACTTCAGGTCCTGAACAGATCATTTGCTAGCAATACACTCCAGCTCTCAGCTCTTTTGTGTTTGTTTTCTTTTTCCTCTTTATTTCATTATTTTTTCCATCTTGTACGGCCGTATGCTCATCACCTCTGTGTATAAAGGGAAATACCACTTTGTTATTCACATTAGGCCGCAATCAAGCCTTTTACTTAGTAAATTCCACTATATTTCCAGTTTTTGCATACCTCCTTTCAGACCCAAACCCCTGTGATCTGGCTAAGGCTGCTGACGATTTCTTGTATCAGACAAGAAATCTAACTTCTGAAAGAAGTATGTATGAATGAACCATACGTGCATATGATACATAATACATATGCATACAACAATTAACAAAACCAAAGACGGTTCTTAATAAAATAAATAACTCTTCACGGGCTTTGTATATTATCACAGAAATTTAGCTCAAGGGTTTCTGAATTTGTTATTTCATTTTGTTTTTTTACATTTCCTCTTTTTAGTAATGTAATGCATCTTAGTGGTAAAGTGACAAAGTATTGCTTGGAATGAAAGTTAGAAACTTAGTCCACAAAATCCTTGAGTTCCTTGAATATACTTTTTATGTAGAGGCTGTTCCAGCATCCCTCATATACAGCTCACATGCAATTTGAATTTCGGAAGCCTTAATAAGATAATATCATGTTGCTGGTATGCTCTATTGGCTCATACCTGAGGGTGAAGAAAAACAACCTTTATGATTGTTTAGGTTGGAGGACTTGTAGGAACCAAAATTAGGTACATTTTTATTTACAAAAAAACAGTACCCATGCCAGAAATATTTTGTCATGCTAACAGACTTGTCTTGCAAGTCTAAGATTTTGTATAGTTCTGGCAATAGGTGGTATGAAAGCTCCAGGGTGTAGGAGAAACATCTCAAGTCACTTTCCCCTTCTGTCTAGAAATTTTTGCCATTGTTATGAAAGACTTAGCAGAGAATATACACTATGTACAGGCTGGCAGGACAATATGTTTTAAGGATTTTGGAAATAAATGTGCTGTCAGCTGTTGATTTGTAGTCATAAGTATGCCAAGTATACAAAGCAGATCATTTTTGCAAAATTTCAATGCATTACCAGTGCATCGTGGAGGAGCTCTCTGGTGTTTACAAAAATAAAATTATCTTCAGGTATAATTATACAGCATTATAAAAATATTGGTTACTTATTGACCGTCATATTACATACATTAATACATACATTAATTACACATTAATAGTCTACTATCACTACTAGTACTTCAGAATTTTTAAATTGTGATTTTTTTTTCTAACAGTGAGCTCTCAAAGGTTAATTTAAATTAACAAGTACAGCATGTTTCATGGATTCATTAAGTCAAGGTTTTAGATTGAACGTTACACACGCTAATTGATTTTTACTCATTCTCAGGGAGGATGTTGACTAATCTAATTCAGGCTTAAAACATACAGATGTCAAGCCATGAAAGACCCTCATAACAGTGAAAATGAGGGCCGTCTTTACTCTCTTATAAGCCAAGCCAATCAGAACTTGTGAACATGAGCATCACTTTAAAGTAAGGCCCTCAGAGAGCATAGTGTTATCTATTATTCCATTTGATGTTACCTTGTGGAGATTCTCCAAGGCACTTAAATGATTGAATGATGTTAACAGTCCCCGAGGTGAATCTCTCGAGGCAAAAACTGTTCAGAACCGGATTGAAATATACCCTTAGCTTTAGTCAAACATCCATTCTATTATAATTAGTTAATGAAGCTAAAGATACCGTAGATTTTTTAGTTTTTCTTATTCACCGATTCTATGAATGTATAGTATTACATGCAGTACTGTATACGAAAATAGTTTTCAGTAGTTGTCCGCTGAATTTGTGATGTGAGGTACACTGAAAATGTTCTTCTGCCATCTCTTCCCGTTGGAAGTCTTTCTTTCCTTTCTCAATGCATCTTCTCTGAATGCATAATTATTAGCCTAGTCCTCTGAAAGTTTGTGAAATGACCAGGTTGGCTCACATGACAATACAGTAGGAAAGTAAATGTTGTTTTTTTTGGTGGCCTGGGGTTTTCAGTGTTGATGGTCTGTTTTTGATTCCAAACCCTTTCCAAGATTTCTATGATTTCCAAACATTTACTGTTTTACTTTAGGTATTGTATATTACTAAATATAAACCTTCCCTTAACCAAAGTTGTTCACTGTCCAAAACAGTTTATCTGTTTTGAAAAGAGGGGGTGTATGAGAGAGACTGAAAGAAAGAGAGAAAGGGTCTCCCCCAGTTAATCTTCTTTGGAGTTTTTAAATGATTTTAAAATTGTAAAATCTTTCCCGTGCATTGAAAAGATAATGCAGCCCTTCTGGAAAAAAATGAACCCTTTCTAATTCACCATGTTTCCTTTTACATTATTAGCTTACATATTACACAGTTTATCATCAGTTTGCCAGCAATATTTCTTTTCCCTTTGTAATTGTTTTCCTGAAATCCAATTCTATTGGAGAACAAGGTAGTTGGGCAAAGGTTGCCTAAGTGGGTTTTTCAAGTACAATTGCTTTGCAGGTAGTAGTCTCATCAAAAACATGATTTTTAGGGAATGTTTTTTTTATATTTTATGATTTCATCAATTTATATCAGTAGCTCAGATAGGAACTACTTTTTACAGAGTGAGCATGGTGGATGAGACCACAGACCATAAGGTGGCGATTAGGCAGTTATTGGTGCAGAGCACTGATACTAGTGCAGCCTGGACTCCTTGCTGCAACAAGCTGTCCCCTCTCTGTTAAATGATAGAGAGAGAGAGGGAGAGAGAGAGGAAGAGGGGGGTAGAGACAGACAGGGAGAGAGAGAGAGAGGAAGAGGGGGGTAGAGACAGACAGGGAGAGAGAGAAAAAGGGGTTTTGGGCTGGAAAGGATTGGAGAAGGGATTGAAGGAAAGAAGCAGAGGGGAGAGGACAGAAGGAGGGCTTGGTGTGCTGGCTGTTTGGAGACTTGATTGACACACATGTTGCTCATCAGCAGGGGAGAAGGGGGTACTGGAGGAGGGAGTGTTTGTGCCTGGCTACTGTCTCCTCACTGCAGTGGCAGACGTATGAGTGTCTGGCAGAGGCAACAGAAGGAGTGTTCAAGAGCTACAGAGGCTTGAAGCGACACACTAGTGCTTGGCAGATGAAACAAGGTTAGCACGGAGAGTTTATAGTTTAAAAATGGAGGGATAAAAAGATAAAATTATATTAAAAAATCATATTATATTTTCCTAGCTCTTGGTAAAGAGTAAGCATATAAACCTTTAGGAGATAAAGAGTATTCCTCTCTAACAATTCAAAATTGCACTGAATTACAAAGCCAAAAATTACAGCTCTCCCTCCACTGGTGAAGTTCATGATAGGGAGTAAGAGGAAGTGCAACAGCTAATACAGCAATTGCACAGGTCCAATTTCATGGAGAGTTGCTTTTTTGTCTTCCAGCAGTTTAGAACACAATTTTTGACATGTATTCATACTTTTGTGATACTTTTTCTTTTTACCACTTCCTGTACATATTGATTTTGTTGCTGCTGCTAAGCTTTGTCAGTGTCAAACAGATTGTACCAGTCTCTATTGCTTGAAAATGTCACCTGCTATTGATTTGCATTTGCTATCGCAGTGATTTGTGTATGTAACAATCAGAGCAGAAGCACCAGTTTGTTGAAAATTGTGCTTTGAAGTGTTTGCCACAGGGAGAAAGTGAAGAGGGGGTAGAGACAGACAGGGAGAGAGAGAGAGAGAGAGAGAGAGAGAGAGAGAGAGAGAGAGAGAGAGAGAGAGAGAGAGAGAGAGAGAGAGAGAGAGAGAGAGAGAGAGAGAGAGAGAGAGAGAGAGAGAGAGAGAGAGAGAGAGAGAGAGAGAGAGAGAGAGAGAGAGAGAGAGAGAGAGAGAGAGAGAGAGAGAGAGAGAGAGAGAGAGAGAGAGAGAGAGAGAGAGAGAGAGAGAGAGAGAGAGAGAGAGAGAGAGAGAGAGAGAGAGAGAGAGAGAGAGAGAGAGAGAGAGAGAGAGAGAGAGAGAGAGAGAGAGAGAGAGAGAGAGAGAGAGAGAGAGAGAGAGAGAGAGAGAGAGAGAGAGAGAGAGAGAGAGAGAGAGAGAGAGAGAGAGAGAGAGAGAGAGAGAGAGAGAGAGAGAGAGAGAGAGAGAGAGAGAGAGAGAGAGAGAGAGAGAGAGAGAGAGAGAGAGAGAGAGAGAGAGAGAGAGAGAGAGAGAGAGAGAGAGAGAGAGAGAGAGAGAGAGAGAGAGAGAGAGAGAGAGAGAGAGAGAGAGAGAGAGAGAGAGAGAGAGAGAGAGAGAGAGAGAGAGAGAGAGAGAGAGAGAGAGAGAGAGAGAGAGAGAGAGAGAGAGAGAGAGAGAGAGAGAGAGAGAGAGAGAGAGAGAGAGAGAGAGAGAGAGAGAGAGAGAGAGAGAGAGAGAGAGAGAGAGAGAGAGAGAGAGAGAGAGAGAGAGAGAGAGAGAGAGAGAGAGAGAGAGAGAGAGAGAGAGAGAGAGAGAGAGAGAGAGAGAGAGAGAGAGAGAGAGAGAGAGAGAGAGAGAGAGAGAGAGAGAGAGAGAGAGAGAGAGAGAGAGAGAGAGAGAGAGAGAGAGAGAGAGAGAGAGAGAGAGAGAGAGAGAGAGAGAGAGAGAGAGAGAGAGAGAGAGAGAGAGAGAGAGAGAGAGAGAGAGAGAGAGAGAGAGAGAGAGAGAGAGAGAGAGAGAGAGAGAGAGAGAGAGAGAGAGAGAGAGAGAGAGAGAGAGAGAGAGAGAGAGAGAGAGAGAGAGAGAGAGAGAGAGAGAGAGAGAGAGAGAGAGAGAGAGAGAGAGAGAGAGAGAGAGAGAGAGAGAGAGAGAGAGAGAGAGAGAGAGAGAGAGAGAGAGAGAGAGAGAGAGAGAGAGAGAGAGAGAGAGAGAGAGAGAGAGAGAGAGAGAGAGAGAGAGAGAGAGAGAGAGAGAGAGAGAGAGAGAGAGAGAGAGAGAGAGAGAGAGAGAGAGAGAGAGAGAGAGAGAGAGAGAGAGAGAGAGAGAGAGAGAGAGAGAGAGAGAGAGAGAGAGAGAGAGAGAGAGAGAGAGAGAGAGAGAGAGAGAGAGAGAGAGAGAGAGAGAGAGAGAGAGAGAGAGAGAGAGAGAGAGAGAGAGAGAGAGAGAGAGAGAGAGAGAGAGAGAGAGAGAGAGAGAGAGAGAGAGAGAGAGAGAGAGAGAGAGAGAGAGAGAGAGAGAGAGAGAGAGAGAGAGAGAGAGAGAGAGAGAGAGAGAGAGAGAGAGAGAGAGAGAGAGAGAGAGAGAGAGAGAGAGAGAGAGAGAGAGAGAGAGAGAGAGAGAGAGAGAGAGAGAGAGAGAGAGAGAGAGAGAGAGAGAGAGAGAGAGAGAGAGAGAGAGAGAGAGAGAGAGAGAGAGAGAGAGAGAGAGAGAGAGAGAGAGAGAGAGAGAGAGAGAGAGAGAGAGAGAGAGAGAGAGAGAGAGAGAGAGAGAGAGAGAGAGAGAGAGAGAGAGAGAGAGAGAGAGAGAGAGAGAGAGAGAGAGAGAGAGAGAGAGAGAGAGAGAGAGAGAGAGAGAGAGAGAGAGAGAGAGAGAGAGAGAGAGAGAGAGAGAGAGAGAGAGAGAGAGAGAGAGAGAGAGAGAGAGAGAGAGAGAGAGAGAGAGAGAGAGAGAGAGAGAGAGAGAGAGAGAGAGAGAGAGAGAGAGAGAGAGAGAGAGAGAGAGAGAGAGAGAGAGAGAGAGAGAGAGAGAGAGAGAGAGAGAGAGAGAGAGAGAGAGAGAGAGAGAGAGAGAGAGAGAGAGAGAGAGAGAGAGAGAGAGAGAGAGAGAGAGAGAGAGAGAGAGAGAGAGAGAGAGAGAGAGAGAGAGAGAGAGAGAGAGAGAGAGAGAGAGAGAGAGAGAGAGAGAGAGAGAGAGAGAGAGAGAGAGAGAGAGAGAGAGAGAGAGAGAGAGAGAGAGAGAGAGAGAGAGAGAGAGAGAGAGAGAGAGAGAGAGAGAGAGAGAGAGAGAGAGAGAGAGAGAGAGAGAGAGAGAGAGAGAGAGAGAGAGAGAGAGAGAGAGAGAGAGAGAGAGAGAGAGAGAGAGAGAGAGAGAGAGAGAGAGAGAGAGAGAGAGAGAGAGAGAGAGAGAGAGAGAGAGAGAGAGAGAGAGAGAGAGAGAGAGAGAGAGAGAGAGAGAGAGAGAGAGAGAGAGAGAGAGAGAGAGAGAGAGAGAGAGAGAGAGAGAGAGAGAGAGAGAGAGAGAGAGAGAGAGAGAGAGAGAGAGAGAGAGAGAGAGAGAGAGAGAGAGAGAGAGAGAGAGAGAGAGAGAGAGAGAGAGAGAGAGAGAGAGAGAGAGAGAGAGAGAGAGAGAGAGAGAGAGAGAGAGAGAGAGAGAGAGAGAGAGAGAGATAGAGAGAGAGAGAGAGAGAGAGAGAGAGAGAGAGAGAGAGAGAGAGAGAGAGAGAGAGAGAGAGAGAGAGAGAGAGAGAGAGAGAGAGAGAGAGAGGCAAAATAAGTTAAAATGAAAAAATAAATGAATAAAAGCCCACATGTGGTTACCATGATTGTATGATTATGCGAAGGGGTGAAAAGCTATTAAAGTTTTACTCTCCCGCATGTGCCCCTTGGTCATCTGCAGTGCTATCAGCATACATTTAACTAAATACTGTAGGTTTCTAGTGCAAAAACCTGCTCTTGACTACTAGTAATCTGTTGTCTCTTATTCTGACAACAATAATTCAAACGGGATATAAAATGCTAACTAAACAGCAGCGCATAAATAAAGAAACCAGTTCAGCTAAGCTTTACTGTAAGTGTTGGTCTAAAAAGGGAATTGATCAGAATTGGCAGAGAATTGCACATTCAACAGTAACTTCAGGCTTTAGAAAAGTGGATTATCCTATATTTCCCTCTGCTGCATGCCCTCTGCCTCTCTGGTGTGTTTGTGTTTTCCTCTAAGCACAAATCATGCCTTACAATTCTGTGTATATCACAGTGTGCGTATGCGTTTGTGTGTGTTTGCCTTTGGATGGCAGAAAGCTAAATCACTTCTCCTTTTCTTACTGCCACTCTTTCTACAGGGAAACTAGGCTAGTTTGATCTTTGAAGCTAAAAACAATATTTTATTGAAAGCAGAAGGCAGCACATAGCTGAAGAAAATATGGTTAGGGATTTAAATAATGTGGTCTGGGGGAAAAGACTGGAAGTTTATGATGCAATTTGATAGACATAGAAGTCTGGGTCGGAATCATATAGTACCTTTGAATAAAAGAAAATCACCATCATTTTCATAGGTACAACACAGTGCACCAAGGATAAGCTGTGGTGTGTTACAAAAGTAGCTTGACAAAAATATACATAAAAAAGGGGATATAATAGAAAGCAGCATAGTGGAAGTAAACCCAACCTGGTTTTGAAGATGTCTGTGAATCTAACTTTTATGTCTCTCTGTGTTTTTGTTTGGTTGCCAATTGCAGCTTGCAACGTGGGACCCAGTTCATGGTTTGAATGGCACACTGACAGACAGGAAATTGGAAAATAACATGAGAGGTGTGGTGCTACGTGTCGTCACTGTTCTGGTGAGTACAGCTGACCAGTGTGTTCATGCTTGTGCATGTCTGATTTTTTTTTTTCCTATCCTGTGATTTCCAATAGCCCTACATAAAAAAGACCAGTTTCAGTATCCATCTGTTTGAAAACTGTCACATTGTTTACCCTGAAGAATCAAAAGGGACTGTTATGACTAGTGCTGGCATGTCAGACTTCAGCCTTTTACTCTATTGTAAATCCGGCCTTTTGTCTGGTTTCCTGCTCATCATTCAACTCTGTCTCTGTGGAGATTTAGAGAGGAACTGATCGAGAGCTTGTGTGAGGGATTGGAATTGGCAGACAAACATTTATAGACAAAGAGCTGAGAGAAAAGAGGGAAGTCACAGAAGGCAAAACACAAAGAAAATGTAAAAAGGTGAGCTTTCTACTAGAACAAGCTGTCATTATTTCATTAGCTTCCATTTTGACATTTGACAGCTGGATCACATAGGCTGTTGAAGTCTTGCTGATAATGACATGATTCCAAATCTGTCTGCCTCACCTGCAGCATCGATTTGAGTACATCCCATGAGTGCTTTAAAGATTCACTGCTGTAAATTCTTCATATCCTTTCTTTGAAGTGAGAAGCAGAGAAGAAGGAGATAATGCTATGCTATCTTTGAGGCTATCCCTTTGTCTCTCTCGTTTTTTTTCCAGCCTTTGATTTTTATCATCCTTAAAGGGTAAAAGAATATGAATTGTGTTTTTGAATATTGCCCTTTTTTACCTTTACTGGTGTAGGGTGGCCCCTTAGGTGTACTGTATATGAACAATTATGTCCTGTGTTCGGTTTTTCTACTGCCTTCATGTTCCGTACCTCTGGTCGTTTAAATGTGTCTGTGTGTGTCTGTTACCCTTGATGACTGATGCCTCGTGAGGGCCTAAAGATAGAAATAGATAGAAATAGTGTGAAATGTCTAGGGTGCTGTCTGGATGTACTGTTTTCTTTTTGTATGAGAATGGTTGGAGGGCACATCCTGATTTTGTGTTTGCGTTTGTGTGTGTGTGTGTGTGTGTGTGTGTGTGTGTGTGTGTGTGTGTGTGCACGCATTTGTGTTTGTTTGTATGTATGATGTAAAGGTTTCTAAAGGGACCTTTGGAACAGATTGCTCTGTGTTGCCCTGGGCGTTTTCTTCTATGATACAACTGTTTTCTGTCTGTAAGGTGCAATGGTCTCATGTGTTACCATGCAGAGTGGCTCTTGCCCTGAAACAGACAGAAGCAAGCAAACAGTAACACATATAAACATGCCTGCACAGACACACAGACTCAAACACACACGCACCAACAAACACACAAAAACACAGGCATGCAAAAAGATTAACCTGGAAGAGGATGTGTTCATTCCATTCCCTCTACCAGACTGTTCAATAGTTATTGATTATTCAGTTGATGATGAGATCATACCATAATCAGGGCCAATCCATCTAAATCAGTATCAATGATTAGCAGGCACTGTATTGATTATTAAATGGATGTTACCAAGGAATAGCTGCTTCATTATAATTATGTGTTTATGGTCCTTTAAAAGGCTCAGCAGTGTAATCCATCCGGTCACAAATATGACCAAAATTGATATTTTGCATTGGGAAATAAATTTAAAGCATTAGTTATAAATAAAATATATAAAAATAAATGCTCTAGATAGGAACTTGATTTTCTTTAGATGTAAGTTGCCAAAGGTGGAAAATCAGACAGCCTATAAATTACCACCCTCTGACTTGCATATGGGCCTAATTTAGTTTGATTTCAGCAGCTGGGTTTTCATCTTCACGTAATATTCTGTGTTCCTTAATTTTTCAAGGGTGCACCCACGGTTCCCCGGTTCTACTCCACATTTATGAGTGGCAAGCTGTGAGTATAGCTATAGCAGCCCAGAAATGCAGCCATAGGATGCCCCTTTTTAACTTGAGTTCACATTCTCGGAGATAATGGAAGAGCAATCGTAGTGTGTTCCCCAAATGAACATAAAGTTTTACTTTAGAGGACAGTAAGGTACACAATAGCCACAAGTAGAATTACAGACAAATATGGACTATAGTTAAAAATGTACTGATGACTGATGATGATTGATATGTTCAATGATGGTTGATAATTTTCCATTTAATACACATTTTATTGTTCATCTTCATCAAATCTGGTAGAAAGAACAACATGACACTTTAAAGACCCCGCCCCCCCGGTAAAAAGCTGTGTTTTGGGAGAGGATAAGAGAGAATTGACCACTCTGTGACTGCTAATGAAGTATAGTGAGAGAAGCTTAGAAAAATCCAGTCTGATCTTCTAAAGACCCCTCAAATGTCTTTAAACTGCTTCATCCATTACATCCTCAAGTTATCCTGAAGTTGTTTTTCTAACTTTTCAGTTATAATTGTACCAAGACAACAACAAAAAGGTTGTGCTTTAAAATGCTAAATGAGCCACCACTAACACAGAATAGGACGCTGAAGTAAAATCTGCAAAATCAAGAACAACTACATTTTGTAAATTTTTCTCTACAGTATCCTTCAACAAGCCCTCCAACTTAAACAATCGGATTGTTTCCTTTTCCCCACCCTCCGATATGACCACAGGATCACTGTCTATCTGTGAGTGGCAGGCATACTTGACCTTTGTCTTCATGGTAACAAAAATAAACAGGCAGTTAAGGTTGTGGAATGGTCATAGATGTAGAAACAATGCTGAATAACGGTTTCACACAGGAAACAAATAGTGACCTCCTCCTAGACAGTCCTCTGTTTTGTCGAACCAAGTCACTGACCTCTTCCTCCGCTCCCATCATCACTTTGGCCCCTAAAGGTCAATAAAATGCGACTATTGGTCATTGTTACCTGTCTCGACAGACAAACTATTCGGTTGTTTTTTACAGTACAGTCTTGTATCCACGCATTGTAATTACAGTATGATCAACAACAAATATTATGGTAAACAACAGTCATTCTTTGTACCAGCATGAAGGTCCATGTGCCCAAACCCTTGCTGGTTACATACTGTAAAGAGCATGCTTCCTGTTTTATGCACTGGCAGTTAATTCTGGCATTGGATGTATGTATGTGGGAACTGAGAACTGTAGATTTGTCCACTATGGATGTAGTTCCTTGAGATACAGAGATGTCCACTGACTTAGTCTGTCCACACATAAATCCCCCGACTTTGATGCCAGTACTGCACTGCAGTTACTGACCCAGGTTGAGGTGAGCCACTTAAATACTAAATGGTTCTGTGCTAACAGAATATACGCATGACAGTACAATTAAAAAAAAAAAAAAAAATCGGGGGGGGGGGGGGCTTTGATGTCTTTCTTAGACTGCAACAGCTGAGAGATGATAGACAATGAGAGACGAGAAATGCAACAGAGGTCCCTTGCCGACGAGACTGTGGTTGATGATTCATGGTGTCTTAACCTGTAAACTACAGGGATGGCCTGAAAAGTACCATTTTACTTCTGAAAGCATACAGGACATAGTAGAGACTTCACCTGCCATAGTGTGTTCCAGTTTATTTTCTGTATCTTAACATCATTGCCAATGAGGGAAACCTATATGATTTTAAAAGCCTAAGTAAGGTGTTTGAATTATGGAAATGTTGGACCAGTTGAGCTGTTAGAAGGAGGGATGAAGAGAAAAATCTGTGGTACACCATCTGAAGTCACAGATTTTGCTATCAAGTCCCAATCTGCACTACTTGTCTACTGTTCTGTGATACAGATTCTCCATCTTTATCAAGCAGAGATCAAGGGAGAATTCATTTTTATAACAATATGAAATCTGATCTTCTGCAGAGACTGGCGGGGCTTTTCAAAATGCATTTTACATCAATTTCACAGACAAATCCGCAGAGTGTTTTGAAAATGCTCAGTGTGCTGCAAATCACCACATGACTCTGTCATTTCCAGCATTCCCTGAGAGGGCACTTCAGATGCCATTACTTAGTCTTTGTCGAAAATTGCAGTTCCTTCCCCAATTGTGTCTCCAAAAATATCCGAGCACCACTGAGACCACATGTGGTACTTCCAGTTAAAGGGTACCAGGGGATAAACTTGTGCCAAAGGAAACAGTGGAGAGGAAAGGGAGAAGGAAGAGGGATGAAGGGAATGAGAGATGCGGATAATATCGGAAAAACAAAGAGGAAATGGAAGAGAATGACTGCTAAATATGTAGGGATGTGAAATACTATTGAAACGATGACAAGAGGGCAGAATGGTAGCCTTGATGGATGGTTCGAAAGAGACAAGGTGTCCTAGACATATGCTTAGGGAAAACAGGAAACATTGTGGTGTGGGAAGTTCGCTAAATGATGAGTATCAGAGCTGCATAGTGGCAGGAGAAGAGAGGGAACTACAAATAACAACAGAGAAAGAAAGGCAGCAGATTAGTGTCACAAAGCCACAGCAAAGCTTGCAAGGTAATTTTTTGTTACAGGGTTTTAGTGTGGAAACTATCGACCGGATATCGATTGAGCTCAGCAGCTCAAAGCCAGGCCAACCAGTGAACTTTGGGAAGTGTTTAGATTACATGAATCACTGCCTCTCAGAAGTCGAAACTTCAACAATTCACTGAGCCAGATTTTATAGAACTTCTCTGCCAATGCGAGACCTTTTTTTTTTTTTTACTTGTTATTTTGTTTAGTTTCAGACAGATTTGACAATGTTTTTCTCAACAGTCACCATGTTCTGCAAACTGAAAAAAGACAAAACAGTCCAGCAAGTTGTGCATTCATCTAGTGAGGTGTTTTGAATGGTTCACCTTGATGTCTAAGTGAAGGAGAGAACTGTCACATATCGTACAGTAAACTTGAAATGACATCTCTGTCAAACAACCTGTGCCCTTGCCAGAGAACAGTGAGCTAAGCTAAAATCATGGGATGGCTTTGAGACACAAGAGATGCACGAGGTGCTTTTATGTTCTCCTAGTGTTTTGCCTAAAATATACTATAATCAAATAAAATACCAATCTTGCCCTTGGTATTTTCAAACATTCCCATCCCCACATACACAGACCCACAAAGAGTTCCATATGCAAAGTTTTCTTTCCTTTTATTGATTTGCTGATGCTATTTATTCTGTTACATGATTAGCTTGCAAGCTTGTGTGGATGGGCGTGTGCGTATGCAGGTACATGTTTGTGTAGAGTAGAGGTGTTCACGGCATGCTTGCTTAAGTGTCTGTATGTGTTTTCTTTCTGTATACAACAGAATCTTTTACCTGCAAAGCCATTGGGAAGGCAATCAGTGCACAATGAACTGAATTAATAATCGGAAAAGCATAGTGATAAAATGGAAATGAGATAAACAAAAGATGGAAGGGTTTAATGGTGTTTTGAAAATGATGTTTTGAAATGAGATTCCCTGCAGTTTTTTCAGGAACTCCTCGAATTTTAGTTTTATAGTATGATTATCATCAAAATGTTGAAGGCCTAATTCAAACCAACCTTAATATGTTTTTTGTATGTTTGGTTTTTATTTCCTAAAACCCAAATCCCTTTGATTACAAGACTGTCTTTGCTACTGAATCTCATTCCTTTCCTTCTTTTATTGTTTGGTTAACACGAAGTGTATTATCCAACTAGTCTGATTAACTGTTAGCAAGGAATTAAACTGAGCTTATTAAATTGTCCAAGACTCCTATTGTCCCATCTTTAGATAGAGGATGAAAGAGAAAGGAGAAATATTTGAATACACACATATAACTTAGGGCAAGAAAAATATTGTGTGCGTAATAATTTTGTATTCTAATGTTTATTTTTACAAAACCGTTGATGATAAAACCCTTATATCTAAACCCTCATCTTCCTTTACCAGTACCAATTAAATTCTAAAAATTTCATTATAGCTATGTAATGCATGATTTATCTTGAAAATGAGATTCAATTGTGAACATTCACCACAGACGTGTACCAAGGACTGGGCAAGTGGTCGACTCTGTTATTGTTGTCTGTGTACAACAGGGTCAGCCATGTTTTCTACACCATGCCTATGTTTGTTAATAAAGGTTTAAAGTACCTGTATAGAGAAGCAATCAGTGGTACCTGGGGGGTTATTCAGTATGTATGGGTGTGTGTGTTAGTAGGTGTACCTGCCTTGATTGATGGATACTTGTGGTGAGAGAGGGACTTTGCATGCATGTCCACTCACTGCCTAATAGCTTATTGAACGGCAGCGGCTAGCAAGGATTAGAAACCACCAAGTTAATGCGCAGCATAGCCTGCATGTGTATACTTAATGTGCAGCCACTATCCAGTCAATAATACAGAAGCCCTCATAAATCTGCAAGACAGATTGGCCTAAAACATTTCACTCATCAATAAGGATTTATTAAGGAAAAAAGAAAAAGATGGGCGGGAGTTGAAACAGACAAGAACTGAAGAGAGAACTCCTCTATGAGATACTCAATCCGAGTACAGTAAATAAAAGTAAACAACAGCTTGGTATTTTCTTTTCTCAGGTAACTGTTCAGTTAATTGCCTGAAATGACAGCACTGTTGTAAATAAATATAACCTCAACTGGAAGTTGTACTTTGGATGACAGAGTTATAGCGACAAATAAGAGGTTGTGAAAATTAACCCCAAAAAAAAAAACAACCCAAAGAAATCTGCTGAATTGCAATGTGTGATTATTGATTTCCAACACTTTAATGCACTTGAAACTGTTATCAAGGTTATGTTTTAAATAAATGATTAAACAAGGTTCCCTCTGTGAATAAAAATAGAGCTGAGCAAGGAACTTTGGAATCCAAGCCAAAACAAAACTGCGGGGTACATGTTGTTTTGCTCCTGGAATCCCAATTAGACAGTCAAAAAAAGAAAGTGCTTAATCATTTAATTTAACCAATTTAAACAGGTGGACAGATTTTATGTACAGCATGCCGTTGCAACTGTTTTGGAAAATCTCAGCATCCCGCCCTCCTTCCCAACCTCGACAGAAAACAGACTTAATTCTGGCCAGAGAAAAAACACTTTTTAATGTACTTTTTTTGGGGTACCGATGGCGTTTCGTTTGCTGCAGCATCCAGTCCTTGTTGTGCTTAGTCATTGCTCAACTAAGATTCTCTGTGGAGTTTTTTGGCCTCTAGAGACACTGTAGAGCATTTTTTAATGAGCCCCCATGCTGTTAGAGCCAGTGAACGAGGAGACCCACACATGCCACAAGAGAGGAGGATGTGATACACATTTCACCGACAGGGGTTAGGTTTCACCCTGGCTGTTAAACTTCTCATGTTAGAGGAGTGACAAATCACATTCGCATCCAACTGCACGGGTGGTTATACATATTGAGAGTTTGGGGCAGTTATATAGTTTTCAAAGGTAGTGGTGTGCCAGAAAAAGGGAAGAAGAACAAGACTGCAAGCCACTGTAAAGCATGCAGGTCTTAAAACATGAAAGGGCTCTGTTTTTGGTTCATGGTAGGGAATTAATTCAGCTCTCCAAGCTGTTTTTTACTGTGTTAGCTCCACAGGAAAGCCCACCCTTACATTTAATGTTTGACGCCACTATTATCATCGTTATTACCTCTTTTACTTTTTAAGCATTTAACTGATGGTCATAAATTCACTTGAAAACCTTATTTTATGTGTAATGTTGTCTCTCACACACTTTCTTCCAACCTTTAGGTTGAGCATTTGTGGTGTTATAATGGCCACTTGAGTAATTGGGTGATTTAATGCTTGAATGACTGGTTTATTGATTGGCTTCTTGACTGACTTACTGACACACTGATTGATCTTTGCCATCTAGGAGGAGCCATTTGTAATGGTGTCAGAGAATGTTCTGGGGAAACCAAAGAAGTACCAGGGCTTTTCTATTGACGTCCTTGATGCCCTGTCCAACTACCTGGGCTTTAAGTACGAGATCTACGTCGCTCCAGACCACAAGTATGGAAGCTTGCAGCCTGATGGACAGTGGAACGGACTGATGGGTGAATTGGTCTTTAAGGTGAGAAGAAAATAATTTATCTGCAGTACATGCAAAAAAACACATGAGCACACACACACACACACTCACTATGCATGATAGATAAAGCAGAATGTTTGAGAACAATTATATGGATTGGATAAAAGAGAATTTATCTTGCAGAAAAAATGTGCAAAGGAATGTTTGTTGCCCATTTCTATACACACACTATACCAATACACAAGAAGGAGAAGCATGCATGCAAGCTGGCACATGCCCATAGTGATTATTTATGTTAGTAGGACTAGAGGCTCCCACAGGTTTAGCCGCACAGCCCCATCATAATATTCTTACTGGAATACATGTCACTTCAAAAGCAAATATTTGAATTATACTACCATAAGGCTGAATTGAACTTCTTTAAATTGGAGAGAGGTACTTAGGCACTCATTCACAAACGTGAAGCAAGTATGATGTCTGACTATAGTGGACGAGAGAGCGACTGACCTCAAATAGTTAGAAATGTGATTTTTGATATTGGATGGTATTTGATATATAATAACACCATTGATAATTTGACTGATTTCAAGTACTGAATGTGCACACAGATCCATGCAAAGTGGAGAACGGAGACAATGTTTCTCAAGAGAGTGTGAAGCTAAAAGAGAGGCCTCTAGTTTGTGGGAGGTAAACTGGCATAACAGAGCTACATACAGGTTAGCGGAGGTAGCCTCACCTATGTAGTCCATTAGCATAAAATGTACAAGTTTCACTGTTGTATAACAAACCTGCAACCCAAACTTTGGTGCTGCCAGGTTTATTGCCCTCAATTTAAATGCCAGAGTTGTCGGTTGTCTACTCCAACAGGCCGTAGACTTTTCTCATTGCAGGCCTGGATAGTAGAGAATATCTGAGATTATATTGTTAAAGTACTGAATATGTTTGATATTATAATCAATCTGTTCAACTTTTACCATTTACAGGAGAAAGAAAGTATCTAGCAGAGAAACTGAAGGAAATGCCCACAGTTGTCACATCAAGTAGTCACATTAATTCAGATTTTTCATCTGTACTTACCGATCAGTCAAATGATTCAGGACCAGTATCTCCAGGAAAAGTTGAAGAACTCCCAGCACAAGCAAGACTTTTGCTCTCACACTCATCCTCTATCCCAGTGGAAACCCAGAGCACATTTGGCTGCAGAAACAAAGGCTAAGCAAACACATGGAACTTTTACAAGAAGCATCTGAATATATTAAATAGCTCATGGTTTCAAACCCATTTTCTTTTCCTCTGAGGTCTTGGTCCCTTAAAACATTCAGTATTGTCTTCCAGGGGCCTGCCAGCAATAAGCCTTGAGCTGACCTCAGTTCCTTACAGTCATGCCATTCTTTTGTCCCCAAAAAAATTCATGGATGGCCAAAATGGGATACCACTCAAGCCAATAAACAGAGCACTAATAACAACGGTCAGGCTATTTCTTTTTTCCATTTATTACCAGGACTGAGAAGGGGCAATATTGTAGAAATATTTTAGCTAGATACAACATCGGCACCATTTAGAGTTTAGTAAGCTTATTATTAATTGATGATTAGCTGCTACAACTGCTTTAGAAATTAAACAATTCCTTGTAATTTTATATATATGTAATTGTGCCTGAATTAGGGAAGAAAAAATATCTTGCAACCTCACACCACTTTAGAGGACTAATGAATAAGGTTTATTGACACTGAAAAATCAGTTAATGTATTCCTAATTTAGTCACTTCTCTAGTATGAACAAATACCAAATATTTTGAGAACAGATTTGTAAAGTAGCATAAAATTTAGAGACAGCTCATGTAAGGTGTGGTCAATGGTGCATCAGAGTTATAACTTTTAAATTCTTTATGTCAATGTAATCTCCTCTCTGCCATAAGCAGTTGTTCAGTCTCTTAGATGAAATGCTGGTTGATGCACATAGAGCATACCAAAATGTGGGCTACTTTCAATTTGAGACAATATTCAACAATAGAAAAAGAACCTCCCTCACGTGATTTTAAGTGTTCAATAAAACAAAGCTGTTTTTTTGTCTTTTTTTAAATTATTTCCTTAATAGTACTTCTGTGAATTTATTTGTGAGTGTGCTAGTGCATGCTCATAATTGCATATGTGTGCAATGCCCTTTGATGTCCTCCTGGAACTGCACTAAGCTTCCACTTACTTTGTTCATTCTCCATTGGATCTTCCTTATTAAGAGTGCTGTTTAAAAAAAAAAGTTATCCCTTTAGTTCGTTATTTTCTTTTGGCTGTGTGTCAGGCTTGAGCATTTTTTAAGACTCTCCTTCTCTTGACCTTGTATACTCATGTACATGTTCAGTACTTGTATCCCTCCCCCAGTGCAACAGCTCACAAAATGATAGAGAAATGCTTTGAGCATAATGCATATTTATGTGTACGCAGACAAGCACAGGCTGTAAATAAATTGAACATGCAAATGTTTTCTCCCCATCAGTCAGCAACAAGGTTTATCTCTTCAAAAACCCAATTATACCAGATAATTATTATCCAAAAAGCTTTCTGAAAGTTTCCATGTTGGTTGACCACAGCAGTCAGCATTGAAGTTCATTTCTACTCACATACATAAAATTGCATGAATACTGGTCTGTTGTCTCAACCAAGAGGCTTCCTACAGGAAGCCTAATGATCTTCTTATGCAGTGGAAGTGACAATTTCTGCACATTTAAGCATTTAAGCATTTTGTTTCTTCACTCGACTGTGTAATTAGCTTTTTTTGTCATTGTTGTTTTTTTTGTTGCGGGTTTTTTTTGCCTTCAATGGATCAATTTTTTTGTTTTGTGTGTGTGTGCATGCAGATGCAGACAAGTGTGTGTTTTTAAGTGTATAATCAGTGTGTGTGTAGAGTGCCTGTAGGGCTAGGCGTTTTCTGCCAAAAAATCACCTAACCTGCTACAGTCAGTTGTTTTTTAGCAACAAAGTCAATTTCATTATCAAACAAGTTCATAATATGCACTCTCTATCATACGAGTATAGATTTCACACCCGTGCACACTCACAACATCTTACATCCTTGTTATGGTACAAGCAGATGTCTACAGCTGCTAGCAATGCACTGGGGACTGAAAACATCTTAATTAGCCATCATTGTTTCTGCATTTAAGCTAAGCTCAGCCTATTTTTCTTGGCAGCCGCTCACTGACAGCTTTTTTCAACTTTAGGTCTTTACATGTAAATAATTAAAGCAGTCATTTGTTGTCTGTTAAAATTCCAAGAATTCCAAGTGAAACCAGATCACTGGGCTAATTAATGAACTATTCAAAGGTCATGCAAATTATTCCCAGCCCTCAATGGGCTTACAGTGGATTTACAAGACAGTACTTACATAGTTTTGTACAGAGGCAAAACAGAGGACAAAGCACATAATCAGAATATCCATATATGAGCTTACTTTTTAATATCCTCTTCTTTCTGCTTTGATTTTACTTTTGTTCCCTATTTACTAATAAAGCATCACACAATATTTAACATACTTTAAGAACATTGTCAGTCTCTGTAGAGAGAAACATTGTTTGCATTCAGACTGCTGACCCAATATCTCCTTGCTTAATTTCCACGGCTTAATTTATTAAAAGTGCCAACATGGCGGATAAGCTGTTCACATTCAACAGAAGTAAGTAAAGCTTTCAAAGCGTTTCAGAATTTCCCATAGGCTGGAAAGTGACAGTTGTGGTTACACAAACATAAAAAATTTCTGAAAATCTAGTAAACGGTTCAAAACAAAAAATCAATTTCCGCACACTGTTACTTATTCAATAGCAAAATTCACCATGAGTGTTCTCAGAAAACCAACTTGGTTTGTCTATCAATAGACCAGATGTTTCCAGGTAGTAGTTCCTTTGAGTTTAGAATTTAATACATTATCCTAAATGGTGAGAAAAAACGGAGGCAGAACTTACCAGCACTTACCTACTATAACAGCTCTCTAGGTACAAAAGTCTGCATTATTCAGCTGTTTCCTCACCTACACATTTTCACTGTGTTGATACTCGAAACTCCTCTCTTCTGCCTCTTGCAGCGAGCCGATGTCGGACTTTCTGCTCTGACCATCACGCCTGAACGAGAAAGTGTTGTGGACTTTACCACACGCTACATGGATTATTCTGTGGGTGTTTTGCTGCGCAAAGCCGAACGCACTGTGGACATGTTTGCCTGCCTGGCGCCCTTCGATCTGTCACTGTGGGCGTGCATCGCGGGCACCGTGCTCCTCATTGGCATCCTGGTGTACTTACTCAACTGGCTCAACCCACCCCGGCTACCCATGGGATCTGTGTCCTCAACAACACTGTACAATTCCATGTGGTTTGTGTACGGCTCCTTTGTACAACAAGGTAAGGAAGAAATGGGATAGAGGGAGTGAAAAGCTGGAAAGGGCAATTTTCCTTACGCAAAGTGGAGTTTCTATGAATGAACCACTATGTAATTATGATGACAGCACTGCATTTGGAAAGCCAACTGGAAAATTCTGGTTTCACAAGACATCCCTGTCAAGTTACATTTATACGCTACTAATTTGCAAAAGCAAATTCTACATGTCTGGGTAGAAAAAAAATGCTTCTTTAATAAGGACCCATTTTATGTGCTTAACCGAATCAATGATCACTCCCTGACCTAAGTTATCCAAAGTGTTTTAGCAGTTTTACTCCGTGTGTAACCACAAATGAGACACAAGATGTCAATCCAAGGTTCCGGTGTCAAAGTTCTAAACCCTGCACGCCCCCTTCCAGGCTGAACACCTGCCCATGAGTGTGCAAATGTTGTCGTTTAATATTTTGCCAAAGGGATATGGACCTTTACAACACCATACTTCATTTGTAGGGCCCATCGCAAAGGTAAAATATAGGGGGAGGGAAGCATAGAAGATGAAATGTGCCCGCTAAAGAAGTCTAATGTCAAAAAAATGATAATAGCTGTCCTCTGGGTGTCATGAGTGGACTGACCTTTCATGTTAGAGCACAGTAGTCGAATGAGAACAAAAGGGAGGAGAGGTTTTGTTCTACGTGGATTGAGTGGAGGATAATGACCTCGTCGTGGTTATCTACCCAAAGATTTTCCAGAATCCACTGGGTCATGCTCAGGTGCAGAGATCAGACAACTGACACTTAGGGAAGGATTTAAATTTAAATCAGTGCAGGAATAGAGCCATGGCAGGGAAAAGAAAGGGCTATGGGAACAGGCAAAAAATTAGATCAAATAAATGTGTATCTTTATTATGTCTGTTTTCCAACTGGTATGGGTGTTTCATTGAGTATCCACACCTTTATTGAGCATAGTATAAAAGACAGAAACTAAATATGTTCATAGTTGTAGGCTTATTCTTCTATATTTTTCTCTGTGCATGTGTGTATGATACAATAAATGATACAATAAATAAATAACAGGTATTTTCCAATGAGCACAGTGTGCTCTTGCTATCATGCTCCAGGACCCTCAATAGTTAATTTTTAAGCTGTATTAATTATGCAAATTTTAGGAGGAATGGGGTTTTTTTGTTTGTTTGTTTTTAATGTTGCCCGTGAAACATTTCAAGCCCTGAATAAGCAACTGATGATCATTCCACCGTTTGGTAAATAATCCTCCATCTTGTGCTGCAGCTAATGGTGGTAATGATGATGATGATACATTCTAATTGCTGTTTGATATTCACAATCGTTTCTCTTTTTAGCTGTAATTAACATTTTAGTCATGGTATCATTAGAGAGAAGAGAGGGAGAGAGAAAGGATCTAATACCTCAAGAGTGTTCTGTCCTCTGTGTGTGTATATTAGGGGTGTGTTTTGTGTTCGGTATATACGGAAGGTATAGGTGTGTATGTGTCATGTTAGGAGAGCTGTCCTATATCCACAGGTAATTCCCTTCTAATTTGGCCAACCAGAAATATCTCTCACAAAATTAACCGAGCATGAAAAGTCTACTGCCGCAAGGCAAGTGGGTTGACCTTCACTAGCTTTAAAAGTCACCCGGAATGTTTTTTACTTTCAACCCAGCAATTATTTCGTAAAGCAGAGATCTCCTCTTTCAGACACCTGCTAGATAATAATAACGTTAAATTATATCTTGACTGACAAATTAGGCCTAATTTGAAAAACTACAAACATGGGTTCATTAAAGTATTGTTAAGCCATCGAAAATGTACAAATACAGACATGCAAACACATAAGTATGCACACCAAATATTCATTCAGCAGTTCCCTCACTATCACAGCACCTCTGTAATGTCCCAGACCTTTGTGTTACCCCCTGAAGTATTGCCCTCAGGGAAACCTGATTGGGATGCAAAGACATACAAACCCACAGCAGGGGGGAGCTGAAAGAAGTGATTAGAGCGAATAGTGAAACATGATGCCAGAATTTTGCTTTTCGCCTGTGGTACTTGTGGGTGAAAGGAGAAAAAGGGAGGTGAAGAGGTATTACACTGATTTCAATCAACCCTTTTATTTTCTTCTTCCCTTCTCGCCCCTTGACTATTTCTTTTCCATCATTTTTTCCTCTCTCCTTTGTTGCTACCAAGTTCCCATTCTTATGCCTCCATTTTTTCCCTTTCATGCCTTTTTTGTCCCCTTTTGTCCCTTCTCTTTATCATCTTTTCACCCACCCACCTCCAAACCCCACCCAGCCTTCTCTCATTCTTCCTTTTACTTTACCAATTCTCTCCTTCCCTCTTGCTCATCATAGCCACCAAGCTACCAGCCAATTGTCTGTTTACAACCTCACCGTACGGTCTGTGCACGCGCCTGTGTGTGTTTGTATGTATGTGTACATGCGTGCCATGGGCCAACTGAGACTACAGTGGGAAAATGTCTGTACTCCATAAACTATGTCTAATTGGTCTCAAGGAGAGGGAGAGAGACAGGAAGAGGGGGAGAGAGAGAAGTGGGGAAGAGATGAAGTGTCACAATGGGAAGAACTGTATCTGATTTTGTTAATTATTGACTTTAAATGCTATTTCTTGGAAATCTTGGGATTTTGTTTTATCATTTCAAAGTAATACAGTATCTCCTCAGTCAAAATAATTGAAAGTAAAAAAAAATAAACAACTCTTCACAGAAATACCTTTAAATATGCAGGAGTAATACAGAGAAAATAAATAAAAAGTCACAAGTCCTGCACGTATATATATACAGTATGCATACAATACATACAGTAACCTGAGCTGAGTAATTGTAAATAGCATCGGCAAAGGCCTGTTATTGTTTACCTCCAATCTTTGAAAAAGAAAGGAGATTTGACATAAATTCATACAACAATGACTTTAAAGGCAACCAAAAGGTTAAAGGTATTGAAGGCAGATATACAACGCATCAGATCAAGGTCCGACAGCACATCAGCCGCCATGAGGAAATGTTTTACAAACTGTAAAGAGCACACAGGTAGCAGCTTTTCCTGCTGTGTGTTGCATCAACTTAACTCAGAAGCATGAATTGAGGGTGGCCAATGGAAGAGACCATCTGTCAGCACATATCTGTGCTGGATATTGTTCATAAAGGTTTGATCTTACTCAGACTAGGAAGCAGAAGCATCTCCACCTCTGCAAGGACAAATGTGCCTTGGGTATTTCAGCAGTGAACACAAATGCTGAGAGGAGCAGGAATATGGGGAAAATTATTTGTGCTCGTTAACACAAACATTGAAATAAGAGCTGGGGAAAGAGTTTAGCATGTAAGTAGCACATGGGAAGATCAGGGAGCAAGGGTTTATGATTGAAAAGATGTGAAATGCTCCTTAAGGAGATTAATTTTCAGCTCAGTAGGGTTATGCTTTGGTCCTGACTGACAATATTTTCCAAAGCCAGGAGGGATGAGAGTTAAGGCTTAATGAATGATTACCAGGTGACATTATGAGGAGAGCCTAGTGGACCACATTAGCAGAGTGCAGGGTATTGACTGGCTAGTATGTCGAGCCTGGACAGACCATTGCCCGAAGGGATTGCGATGTGCTCTCATTTGCAGTCTTGCACACCAGGATTTGGATTTTTGAAATGATCCACCACAGGCAGACAGTGGAGGAGAGCAGGAGGGCGACATGCATTAATTTTCTGAAAGATGGAGAACAAGACAGCCTGCAGCGTGGTCAGAAAAAAGTTCCAGCACCTCTGTCTCAACAAGCTGAGCAGACTTGCGGTTAAAGAAGTGCTTCAGTCAATGTTGTGGATAATTGTAAACAATCAGGAACAAGATGTGCCTGAAGACAAAAAAGGCTTTGTGAATTAGACACATGGCATGAAAAGAAAGTGTTTTCATCATCAAAGATGATAACGCTGTTCAAATTACGCTAAGAAACATGACCGTTTGTTACTTTGTCTGAGTCATCTGGAAAGTTCTATGAATATCGCAAGTAATAATGTGTTTAATTTGTGCTCCGTTCCATTAAAGCAAACCTCAAAGTCCCACAAGAAAAGAGAATTCTATGAACAAAAAAAGAAGGATAAAACCTTTGGAAGCCAAGACATAGTAAAAGCAATGGAAAGATAATTTAGCTTTTAAGAAAAAGCTCTTTCTATAGAGAGAAGTTTCTGGGCCAGTTTGACAAGGAAGGCTTAGTGTCTGAGGTGCCCGCAGGCCACCGTGATGAAAAGTTGCACACAAAGAGCATAAACCATATGTGGGAGACAACTCTTACATAAATAATATTTACAGGTAGCAAACAGGTAGCTGCTTTTCCTGCTGCGTGTTGAATACCAGCTGCGTCACCTGAATCAAAATCATGCAGCGGAGGTGGCCAATAGGAGAGAACATGAATCAGCACGCATCTTTGCTGGATGAGTGTTTGATCCCGCTCCGTCCTCTAAAAGCAAACCCCAGTGTGCTTCACAGCCGGAGAGCATGTGAAGCACATTCCATGAGACAGCTGCGGTACTCCTGGTTTTTTAGTGCCGTTTTTCTTTACTTATCTTCGGTGTTAAGTGGCTCTCTCTGACCGAGAAGAGAGGCGAGGCGGCCACAGCTATCAAATGTGCAAACAGGTGACAGAAGCTGGCCGTCAAAGGAGGTATCTCAGCTGATGTGTAACCCATGGGGTTTTTTGTTTTTTGGTTTTTTTTTTGGGGGGGGGGCTCTTTAAGCAAGTCAGATTTGGTGAAGAGGGAGAAAAGTTAAACTAAGAGAGACAGATGTGAGATCGCCCAAGTTACTCTGTTCGTCCATCCCATTTCCTCTTTCAGCACCTCCCTGTCTTCTTCTGTCTGTCTCGCCTTGTCCCCACTTCCTCCCTCTCCTGTCCTGGCTCCCAGATTTTGCCAGAAGAGTTTGAGCTAAAGTCGAATGGTCAAAAGCAAACTTTTGCGTCAAAATGAATATTTGTCTTTCACCAGTCTTTCCATGTTGCTCTCTCTCTCTGTTTTGCTTTCTGGTGTTCTCCCCTAATTAATGACCTAAACAGTGGGGGAGGAGAAAGATACTGTGGAGAAACAGACTGTTTTTTATGGGCACATACTGTATGTGTGATTTATCTTAGCAACCCCCACAGTCATCGTAAGTGCTTCTGTCTCTCAATTAGAGCTAACTTTGTGGGGAGCACATACACAGTCACACTCGTATGCACACTGTGATTTACTTGTTTTCACTCTATGAAAAAAAAAAATTGCACCAGTACACAAACACATAGACACAGAGTCAGGGCCATAGGCCATAATCAGCGCTTTCATCTTTCCATCTGCTGCTCTTCTGCTGCTCCTTTCTGATGCCTTCTTTCCCTCGCTTTTTTTTATTCCTCTCACACTTTGCACCTCCTTTTTTTCCCGCTGCCCCCTCGTGTGCCTCTATCTGTCTGTATGCATGAATATGACTTTGCATGTTGGAAGAGGGGAAGAGTGTGTATTCTTTTTACCGCCTTGTTAGAGAGCCCTACAGAAAAGAAAACAGTTTTTTTTATCTGTTTCCTTCCTGCCTCCTTTTGTGTTTCATCCCTTCATCCCTCAGTTCTCTCAATTCTCCTCTTCTCTCTACTTACTGCTGAGTTTTCTCAATGTGAGTTGTGTTCACATTCAGCGCTCCCCATTCCCTCTCTGGCTTCCCTGATGTGTCTCTCCCTCTATCATTATCTCTGTTTCTGCTGTGCCATACTGCTGGGAAGCCAACGTTATCATCATTTTCCTGCACACTCCCTCTCTTTTCCTTCTTCTCTTCCTCTCTTTATAACTCCCTCTAATCCATTATCCCTCTCTAACGACTCTGTTGTGCCTCTGTGAAGTGGACCCAACTTTAGGATGCCCATCCCTCCTGACTGTGCCACTCTATCGCTCTCTATCTATCCTCCGTCTTTTCTTCTGTCTGTCCCTCTCGCAGTCTCTGTCTGGCTATAGAGATGTGCCACTGTGAAAAGAGACCCCCTCTCAACAGTTCCATTAAATGCATGTCTGTCTCCTGCTCTTTCTTCCACTCTGTGCTCTCTTATTTCTGTCACAGTTGCTACCTTTCCATCCTCCTTTTTCCCTTCATTCCCAGAGATCTTTTTTGGGCTCCCTCTGTCTACTACTGTATTACTCTTCACGTGTGATGAGGTGCAGTTACTTGTTTGGCCACATCTTGTACAAACCTGCCTTCATCCCTTCTGTCCTCCTTCAACTTTAATTACCTTGCTTCTCTCCCGTTGGTTGAGACAGGAGCTACAGCCATGGGTTAAAATATCTCTTTCATACTACCATATATGCTTGTGTTATACATTTCAGGGTGTAATGTATGTGTTGACTGTCATGCTGTTCACACTCTCTCTCTCTCTCTCTCTCTCTCTCTCACTCGCTCTCTCTCTCTCTCTCTCTCTCTGCCTTAAATGTTTAATCATGCTGGTTAAGTTGCATGAAAAAAAATGTCTCCTGCTGCTCTCCTATAGTAAATGTCACATTTAGCTGAAGCCCTTAAAGAGATAGATGGTGACAAATAGACAGATACACAGAAAACATTTGAAGAGTGAAAGAATCTTTAAGTTCACATATATATAACATTGATCCTCACCTTTGTCTTACTGTGCAGAATCTGGTGATGTTGACTGAAGATTTGTACCTTCCATTGACTTTCCAAAAACTTGCACGAGATAATGGTGTCAGACGTTTGTACCCCACTCTATATATTTCAAAATAGTTCTGAAGCATAATGAAATTCACTGGTCTTGTTCTACCCAGATTCTTTCACTGAGGATTTGGAGAACCTGCAGCCAGCAGGGACAGTAATGAGGAGGATGGCTTAATTGTAATACAAGTATATTAATTTTTGGCTCTTTGTTGTTAACTGTCTCAGATAGAAAAAGGCCAAGTGAATACCGTTTCCAAGTGACTGTGTTGTAAAGGTCAGGCTTTGAGGAGAATACAACTGGAATGAATGATAGATTTAATTGCTTCTTCATAGGTGCTGCACTCTCAGTACTTTTTTTTCTCAGAATTTTCATACATAGCCACATTTTTAGGTATCCTGTTGAATAAATGTAGAAATTTGTGTCTGAAAAGATTAAAATACAATGTATTTTTTAAAAAACTCAACATAATAGATAACACTCTCAGTAACTGCAGTTTTAACAACTAGGGATCAATAAGACATGGAGAATGATGCGACCTTTGACAGGCACTTGTCAAAAAACATGATAGAAAGAAAGATCTATTGGTTTCTTTTCTTCATCAGAAAAAAGTATGGCACCAAATGACATCCTGATTTCCCTCTATAACCCTCGGTAAATCCAGCAATTCGCAATATAGGAATGATCATTTACTTTTACAAGGCTCTACCAGCCCCCAGCCAAACTCAAAACACCTCAGCTAGATGGAAGAAGAAATAAAGAAGGAGAAATAGAAGATTGAGAGAGATAAAACAGTGGGAGAAGTGAGTGTTGCACACCTTGTTAGACACCTTATTAGTGCTCAGTCAATCATTACAGTGACTGCTGAGGTGGGATTATATAATAATAAAGCAGATTGGAAAGAAAGCAGGAATATCTTGAGTTTTCATGTGTGCCAAAGCAAAACGAAAGCTGTTGTTGTGACTGGAAATAAATACATCGCTGCAAGTCAGAGAGAGGACAAAGGAGGCTAGAGGGTGCGTAGAGGGAAGCGGACAGAATAATTTAGGCAAGAAGAGGATGGCACATGTGGTAACATACTGTTGTGCCTCATTATAGTCTCATGGGCACAAAAAGAGCATACTGACAGTTTAAAGGCACAACCTCTGATTCAAATATGAAGAAGGATTAACATCAACTGCCCTCTTATTGGCAAATCTGAATGCGATCATAGTTTGAGCTGATAATGCGTTAAAGTCAGTCTCTGTGTGATGCCTGATGTCTTAACAGCCCGTCAGGATTTTAACGTCATCAGATGTGTTCCTGTTTTGAACGATATTAAGTTAGTATTCATACATGCCAGTGCAAATTGGAGCTCTGTGCATTGTCTGCATTCCTGTGTTACAAACATCACCTGCTCAACAACTGTGTTTTAATATTAACATAAATGAAATGTCTTAGCATGTACTTACTGTCACTGAGTCACTTTGGGCAGTGACACTGGACTTCTGGATCTTGTATTAGCGACATCAGTGCTGTCATATTGTATTTCCCTCAGAGTCTCTTTTTTGCTACTGTGATTATTCTACTACAGCTAATGTCTGTGGCAGCTAGATTTTCACCCTGTCTTGCAGTTTGGCTGCTCAGAACAAATCTAAACTTGATTGTTTTCTGGCAGGTTCACATGCTTTGTTAGCCTAACCTGGCCCTTAAGGGTAGGGCTGGTGATTAAAAGTTTATTAGTTGGGGATAATTACTTAGTTTTGATCAAAATATTGACTATATTCTTATGAAATGAAAAGCTGATTGAAGTTTCCTTACATGACTTTTAATTTTTTAATTGTTTCATGGTCTATAAAGTAACTCTATACAGCAAGTATTTTTGCTTGAAATAATGGATCACTTTATTTCATTGACCTCTGTCATAAAGACATCACTGAGCATAAGCAACAGAATGCCTTTTTCCAGCTCATAGTAAAATTAGAACACCAACCTTTTTCCATAGCCTATAATTGAAATAGGCATTTCATTATAATCCAACTGATGTTGTTATATAAAAGTAAAACCTTTTTCTGCTCAGTTCACACTACAGCTGCTGGTAGAGTATAGAGTATGCAGTTTATAATCATGAAAGCCATGGTATTTTAACTTTTCACTAACTCATCCTTTACCCACAAAACATTTGCGAGTATTGTACCAAGAAACAAAGAAAACAAAACATTTTTATGACTGTTCTGTTGTGTGCTCTCATTGCTGTTACAAACTGAACTGTTACATAACAACACTTTTCAATTCTGATACAGGGAAAAATGGAACAAATTTGAAATTGGGGGGGATGTGGTGGAACACATCGAATAGATTGTTTTTCTTTCAAAAGTTCCTTTAATTGAAGTAAAGGGCCAGTAACCTTTGTTTAACATCCGTGGAAACAGTCATGGTTGTTATTTGGTCTTGTGGACAATGTGTAGCACTGTATGTGCAACTGAGTGTGTGTACACTCTTCAGCAATAAGCTTCCTTTTTCTTTGGGGAAACATGAGTTTTAATTGTCATGCCTGCAGATGTTCCCTCTGGATGGAGAATGTTGTTTAGAATGTTTACCATTTAGTTTAGCTATGTTTTGTTTTGTTTTGCTATAAGAAGAGAGAGAAATGGAATGAGCACTTGTTAAAACTTTATTCTAAGGTCTTGCCCTCACTAGATTCTTTTGCACATTACCTGTCTGTTCTCCAGAGTTGAGGACCACTTAACTGCGTAATCAAATGTGGCAAAATTGAATTTTGCACTCAAACTTATAAAAAATAAACCACTCTAACTGTTAGCCAATCGGACATTTAATTGCTTTCCATGCCTCTTAATTGAGTTTCCATGATCAGTATCATCTTGAGCTCTGTGCTATCAATTCTGACAAACCTACTCTGTGTAATGATGGAAGTAAAACAGAAACAAAAGTGGTAAAGGAAGGCCAGGTAAAGACAGAGAGATGGGGGACAATGGGACCAAAACAGAAAATAAGAGAGAGAGAGGATGTTGTTTTAGAGCTGGGGAGGGAGGGAGTGACATGGGATGTTGTGATGTGTGTGGTTTTATGTGTATATTGAACAAATGGCTATGCATGTAATTGTTCATTTTATATTAGTTATATTTACAGTTTCGTAATGAAAAATATGCCAGTAAAATCTCAGGATAATAGCATCTGTACAGCTCTATGCTTTTTTCATGCTCCACACTCAGAAAGACACACACACAGACGTGTGCACTCGATAAGTCCTCCAACCTAAAGGTCAGGACACAACACATAGGAGTAGCACTGATCCGAGGACTGATAGGAGTAGCAAATGCCTATAAAGCTTCAAAGCTCCTGCCATTGCCGTGCTATTCAACGTCCAAATCTGTATTCTAATGCTGCAGGCATTTTTTATATTTGCTGTATATGCATTACCAAAAAAATCCCAAATGCCCATGAATAAGAAATGGTAATCCAACATTATGCATTATGCATCAACGTTAATTATGTCAGACAAGGACACTTAATCTTAGCATCTCTTGTGCGTCACAGCTCTCATCCAATGTTACCAACATTGACACTGGGGCAGTGACACGTGATCATGTGACAGGCTTACAAATTACAACTAAGTTGGCAGGATATCAAGAAGGGCCACCATCTACATAACTTCCAAATTTGTGAAGATGACCCCCAAAAAGTCAAGCGCTAGATATGACAACGGAAAATGGCATATCACAAATCTGCAGAGAGTTTGGCAAATCCCCTGAAAACTATAACATCTTATAGGTCTCGCAACTGCTAAGATTTTTGTCCTCTACTTTCCGTTACCAGAAAACTAATTCAATGAGAAGAGCCTTACATGTACTATAGCATTAGAGCACAAGATACAAACAAAACTGGAACCTGCTCATCAAAATTTGCTCCACAGTTTTACTACTGGTCCAAAACTCAATAAGGTACCTTTCATATCGTAGATGCCAAAATTCAGGTCCTGACCTAAACAAGATCCCATTATAGAAATGAGTAAATCAAATGCACTTATTAAAAAAACATGTCCTCATCTGGTGTTAGAGATAAAACACTGACAAGTGCAACACTAGCAGACAAACCAGGCAGATACACAAACGCTTGTATGTGTGGCTTAATGGTTAATTACAGAGGAAACTCAGAAGTTGCACATTGTGTAAACACCCACAGTGAATGTAGAAATGCTGCCTTTGAAAAAAAAGGAGAAAGGAGAAAGAGATGATGTTGGAGAGGAGTGAAGAGGGGTATGTGGGTTGAGAGCTGTGAAATATTGAGAATGACATCGTTAAAATTGGATATGAGTGACTCCAACACAATAACTATCAAGCGAAAGGGGGTAGACATACACACATACCCACAGAATTTAATACGCATGCATAGGAAGACACAGACACAAATTGCCCTAGTCAAAGGGAAAATGCTGAGAGAGCCAACTGTCAGAAGTTGCGCTCAGAAGGCAGTATGGTCTTATTGGTTTGATAGAACAAGAAACAGTCGGCATGCAGTCACCTTTAATGAGACCACATAACTGTAGCTGCTAACTGAATTCACTGATCATGTGCCACTGTGTTTTTTGCAGAGAGAAAGGAAGAGTGATTGGAGAGGCATGGCTCTAATCAGACTAGTTTTGTATTTTGTCTGATGGTATGGTACAGTATGTGTGAGGGGTTTTTTTTGTTTTTTGTTTTTTGTTTTTGTTTGATTTTTTGGAAGATTCACAGTTACTGTAGAGTTCAGAAAACCACAACAGTTGGGTTAGGTAAGTCAACGTTTTTTTTCCCCAGTTCTTTCTTTATTTGAGGTGTGCTTTGAGATACGATATCAGTTTTAGGGCAGGATGTATATTTAAGAACACATGCCTTACATGGGCAGTAACTAGAAAAAAGTTTCTTGTGACTAATGTTTCCTATTCTCCCATGAAAACTATCAGGAAGAGAAATTAATAAATAGCTCCATTCATCACCCCTTCAGCGGCAAACAACCAACAGATGTTATGGATTAGCTGTATAATGTATATGTTCTCTCTTTCTCCAGGAAAAGCCCTTATTTTTGCTTTTTGGAAATATACGTATGCATACACAATAAATGCCACTTACACATTTAAACATTAACACATTAACACAAATGCATTCACACATGCACACATACAGCCTTGACTTCCCGTTGGCTGTTGTAGCCCTTATATTATACACAGATTGTATTGATCCATATATAGGAGGGGAGCAGCCTGTAAATAAGCTCAAAGAAATTTCTGCTGACGCCGTCATTTTTATGTCCCTTTCAGCTGTGAAAAGGAGGTAAAAGTGCTGATGAGGCTTGAAGAGAGGAGGAAAGAAGAGGAGAAATTAGTGTTTCTGTAATAAGTCCAGTGTCAAGCAATTTCATATGGTACACACTCACACACATACAAACACATGGCCACCGCACTCCTACCCCAGCTATTCTAGGAGGGTATTAGGAAGTTACCACACTAAGCCATACACACATTCAGATGCAACATGCACATGCAACTACACACAGAAAAGACCTCGGGTTTATCACCAGTCTCCATACATGGCCCAATGCAGTCTGGACCTTCACTGGCTGCTCTACCGTCATTCGTTCCAAGGCATAAAAAAAGCACTCCAAGGCCAAAAAGCAGTCGGTTTAAATGAATGTTTACAAGCGATGATGCAGCAAGTTGTTCAGAGTGTCTCTGAGGGCCCGACACACAAATACGCAAGTGTATGTGAGTCTGGTTAAGTTAAGGAAAATTTTCCCAAAGGATATGTTTAGTCAGTGTGACCCAAAATTGAGTAAAGCTGTAAAGTACTTAGTGTATGCTGTGTCACAACTCAGTGATTGCTCAGAGGGTAAGACCAGCATATTTTGCTTCTAGAAAGTGAAAGTTCTTACCAAATTACATTTGAAAACAATCAAATCCAAAGATGTAAAGCACACAGTAAAACAACATAAACCCACTCCAAAACCAAGTTCTTGTGATTGATGCAACATTAGTGTTTTCCTTCACTTATTCTGTGATAACAGTCACTGGAGTCTTAAATCTGTGTTTTACAAAAAAGCCAATCAGTTGTCTTATGGTTCCAAATACTCAAAAGATGTGTGTACATGTCTATTTTGGGGAGAGAGAGAGAGTAAGCGTGGCTGTCTGGGTTCGGTATGCATCTATCTATGCATTAGCACCTTCTTTTCCAGAAATAACATCATTACAAGCAAAATTTCAAAGCCAGCAAGAGAACGTGAAAGAGAGAGAGAGAGAGAGAGAGAGAGAGAGAGAGAGATCAACAGAGAGTGAGCGAGGGAAACCCGAAGAAAACTGCCGGAAAAATCGATTTACAAAGTTGCCTTTTCCAATTAATTTCAATTCCCAGTAAAGGGCCATCAAAAACTCTCTCAGCTCCCCTTTTTGTCCAGATGTAAAACACGAATTGTACTATCTTCCATAGGGACAAGGGGGGTGAAATGAAATAATGTAAAATGTTATCTGTTTTCCCTGAATACACACACATGCACACACACACACACACACACACACAGGCACACACACACACGCACACACACACACACACACACACACACACACACACACACACACACACACAAGTACGTAGGCGTTAGCACAAAGAGTCTTGCTCTATTTTGCACACACCATGTCCCCCCCGCTCACACGCAGACACTGCTGGTATCTTCATGGTGAGCACGCTCCAGAGCACAGCTAAGTGGGTGAATAATTTGCATTTCAATCTTTTAATTTGCTCCCTTTTTGTGAAATTGAGCCGACTTCTACGAGCTAACCGCAGCAAGTACGGAACCCCATTTCAGCATCCCCCCTAGGGTTGGTTCTGTACAATTTGAATATCTTTTTTTCCCCAATATTGGAAATCATTCTTATTACACACATTAACTCTTGTGGGTTTTCAACTTAAGTCATGTTCTGAACATGTCGACTCTGCAAAGATAGAGTTATAGGCATATCACAATCAAAGTTCCGAATGGCCTTTGTTCTCGGGTCTCTGAAGAGCGATGCGACAGGGAGTTGAAATTCCAAACAGAGACAAGAAAGAAATTCCTCAGAATAGACTGCAGCAGTTTGTTTACCTCTCCAAAGCATCCTAAATGTACCAAAACATCGTTCCACTTTACAAAATGTGGTATTTGTCAGAAATGTGGTCTGTTGTGTTCAGCTTTTAATCCTTCAAATACACTGTTGTGGGTACGGTAACATGTTTCCCAGGGGGGAAAAAACAGGAAAAAAAGGTTTTGTAAACAGCATGTTGAGGTTTTCACCTTCTCATGATTAAAAAGGGAGGTTTTTCATCAAATGCATTAAATATGAACAAAGTGAATGTTGTGTTGCAGCAACCAAAAAAATTAATGGCATATTTTAGAGCTCTGTTGTGAATTAATCAACATTCCAATTTTATTTTTTTCAAATTTAATTGCTAAAAAATCCCCAGTGGAATAGAATTGTAACTTTTCTGACTTTTGCAATTACTGTTATCTTTTTTCTTATACTTGATAGTTAAAATTAGTCAATCTGTGTCTTTAAAATGGAACTGTTTTCTTGCCCAGTTTAGTTAGTAATAGTTTTCATTTCATTTCATTTTCAGCCTGCTGATCAAATGGGATAGTAGGATATTGTCTTTTTTATTATTTTTTCCTGATTTACAGAGAAGGTGGATCCCATGTTTTTATCATTTATATTTACTATAATATTTGTATTTATTATATTAGTGTAACACCTGTGTCCTGCAGTAATTATGGAGCATGTTTACCAATTATATAACTAGACCAAACACTTGTGTAACAAACACATATACACACACAGGACTCATTTAATCCATTTAGATGATTTCTGGTTTGGTCTCATCTCCAGACTGGCGTTTTCTATCTGACCCTCTTCCTCCCCTACACTCAAACTGACTCTCTTCTCTTTAATCTCCTGTTCTCGAATCCAATGACACTTTTTATGCAAGACATCATTAAGTTAATTATTAACCATCAGTATTAGATACCTGCTTTGTTTTGTATCATGCCATTAATGAAGTTCCTTAAACTATTGCAGTTTCCAAACCAGTTTGCACATAATTTTTAAAGCCATGCTGCAAAACTTTTCCCCTCTCATTTTTTTATTCTATGTAATTGCACACAATTCTTTCCATCCCTCTGAATCCTTTAATAAGTCTTGCACTGTGTATGCGTGTCAGCAGGCCTCCCGTGTACACAGATACAAATGTACATTCATTCTGTTATTGTGTTAGTGTGTTGTTATACGTGAGTGTCTGTATGTGTTACAAATGCCAGTACCAACTGGGTCCAGAACAATTTGTCAACATCAGAGGTGCATCATTGCCAATATGAAAAATTAATATTTCAGTTATGAATATTAATCATTTTATTGAAGCTATTACCATAATGCCAACACTCCTGCAGTTTGTGTGTTACACTTTTACTAAAGGGAAATAAATTATACACTGAATAATATGGATTCAGTCTCTTATGTGGGCTTTATGTGCAACACAGAGAAATTAAAATGTTCACCACTGAGAGATGTGTCTAGCTCCACGCTGCTCAGGGAACACACATGAGACTTAGGTTTTGGCTACAGTATATCTGGTGGAATATACTGTATATATTGCCCCTTGGCTCTTTCAGATCTATAAAAGAAATGAACATGTAGATAATTTTGATTTAATTCCATTATATGAGCCAAATTTGCCCAGAAAAAAGAATTAAACTGCTGCCTTCTTTGACCGCTGCAACACCTCTAACTAAACAAGAAATAAAAATGCTTTCTGTGAAAAGTTCATATGGTTTTGGCTGCTTATCCAGTTTGTATTTGTTATTGTAATTGAGACCTCTTCTGTAACAATCCTAGTTTAGGATGACATACATATAACAATAACTTGATTCTCACTTTATTGAAAGTCCTCTTGCTGTTCGTGAGATCCTGTAAATGCAATTAGCCTGAAGTGAAATTAGCTGAGGATGAACTTTGCCTTATATGTGGAGAAATATTCATAGGGCTCAAAGGGGACATAAAAGGTTTTATGAGGATGAAAATGATGTGAATCACATGCTATGGCCTTTGTAGTCACCATATCTCAACCCATTTGAACGTCTATGGGAGATTTTGGACCACCGTGTTAGGCAGCGCTCTTCACCACCGTCATCAAAACACCAAATGATGGAATATCTTTTGGTAGGATGGTGTCTATCCCTCCAGTAAAGTCTAGAGACATGTAGAATCAATGCCAAGGAGCATTGAAGCTGCTCTGGTGACTTGTGGTGGCCCAACACCTTGATGAGACACCCTGTGTTGGTTTTTCCATTAATTTTTCACCTCTCTGTATATTGAGAAATGTTAAGCTATAAAAACAAAAAAAGGTTTCTGGTAATGTAAACACCTACCCACAACTGTAACAAAAAAAAAAAAAAAAGTTAGCGAATACTGATTATTTCTGTGATCCTAGTTGTTTGGTGTGTGAATGTATGTGGTGCATGCTCATGCCTTAATGAACCTCACAGGGGCCATTACGCTGCCTCTCTCCTTTGAATAGTTTCCCCTTTGCCTTCACACTTTTAATCATCATTCTAACCATCTCCATGAAAATCCCTTAAAAGCACACATACCACAACACATAAACACAAATCATCGCCACTCCTCTCCTGCATCATGTTTTGATGATAGTCTAAGGTTCTTATAGTAAATCAGAGAGCCTTCCTAAAAGGGAGGTACCATTAGGCACATCTCCGAATCGTAAACTTCATGCGTCTTAGCTCAAATCCACAACATTACCGACCTGCTGTATCCTTATAATGCTGGCACTTGATAGCTTGAAGAAATTGCTAACCACATGGACAATCCCTCTTCGCTTTGGCTGATAGCCAGGGGTATTAGAGGTGGCACATGTACAATGGAGAGATTGAAGAGCAGAAGGCAAGAGAGGTGCTGGAAGAAGTGATGTGTGTACTCTGTCATCCTCCTCCCTTTTCTATTCTCTCACTTTTTCCCTCTTAACCCTGGCCCATACATTATAATATGTCTCTCCCAAGTTTTTTTATAATCACTGGGACACCGTTAGTCGAGAGCGATTGCGGTGCTAGAAGAGAAATAGCTACTATAAAAAAATAAGATTCCTGCAAGTCATCAGACGATAGAGAGCTATAATCTAAGGCAGTGGAGGTGCTTGCTCAGTGGTGAGATCTGAAGCTTTACAAGAAAGCCACATCTATATAAAACCCTCCTGGATGTGCCCACCGCTCGACTGGCTTCAAAGCTGCTCTCATCTGGAGCTACCTTTAACTGCAGCATGTCAACAAGGCTGGGGGAAAGAGGAGAGCAGCAGAGGAGGGGGAGAAGTGAGAGGTGTAAGGGAGGCAGGGAGAAGATGTGAGAGGAAGGCAGGCAGAGAGACACAGTGAAAGTGTTTGATGCAGATGAGTTGGTTTATAGAATAATTTTGTGTGCCAAACCTGAGGGAAACAACAGGTCTTGCATCTGAGTAATTTTTCATCCCTTTTTTCCAACTGTCCCTGTTTATTTCATTCAAAACAAATGAATAACAGTGTTAAGACATGTTTATTTGGTGTGTGTGTGTGTGTGTGTGTGTGTGTGTGTGTGTGTGTGTGTGTGTGTGTGTGTGTGAGCGCATGTGCGTGCATGTTTGTGTGTGTGTGTGAGTGTGTGTGTGTTTGTGTGAGTGCGTTCATGTGTGAGTGTGTGTATATTGCTTTGATTTTGTTTGCCTTGGGAAGCCAATGAATTTGTTGACTCAAACAAAAAAGAAATCAATAGCAACCAAATTACAGCCTAAAGTTTGACTGACCAAAGTTCTTTCATTGTCAGATTACTTGGTCTGCCCCAAACTATTTTCATAACAATCAAGATTCTTTGAGATTCTTTTATGAGGACCTGAGTCCTACAATTTAAAATCATCGATACTGATGTCGCAATACTGTATTTTAATGATTGTCTATTTTTCTTTATTTTCGTTGTGACTCTAGCTTGAATAACTGTAGAAATCTGTTTGTCACTACCGCTATCATATAACAGGTTCCATGCATAAAGCTATTACGGTATTCGAGTATGTCATGTTGCCTAGAGATGCTGGAAAGTGTTAATTACATTAACTTTGATTAACTTATAATTGCTCTTTTACCAACAAGTCCTCCAACCTAAACTACAATGTAGACCGCTTGACCCTACCTGCAAATAAAACCCATAGGAGCATCCCAGCATCAAGCACACCAGATCTCTACTGTCATGGTAAAAGTACTGAGCATGGTGTTAACGTTCTCAAATGGTCAAGTTTTCGTTAGATTTTGGCACAAAAACTACTTGGCTAGGATTAGGAAAAGATCATGATTTGGATTCAAATGAGCTTCCTTAAGGGTAGAGGACCATCCTTGTCATGGTTACAATAAACACACTGTTAAGGTTGTGTAATGGTCACGGTGAAAATTAACAAAGATGACTATCAGTTTCAAAAGGTAAACAAACAGTTGTTTCCTGGTTGAAAGTCCAGTCTTTTGTCGACCCATCCACCCACCTCATACTCCCCCTGACACGGAAATTGTCTCCTGTCACAATTATTTATATTACAGCCATTTGAGGTCAACTATCAATCGCACCTAATGGTCCTAACATGCTGCTAAGCTAAGGACAGTCTCCTTCTAACATGTCAAGGGTTATAACTTAAAACAACTTTCCTTATGTGAAAAACATCTTACTTCTACTGTTTCTATTTTCTTTTTGCCTCTTTCTCTTAAAGTAGATAAAGCGGTAGACCGCGTAATCATAGATGATGAATGTCATGTTTAAATTTGACAGAACATTTTGAGGATAATGAAGATGTAGTTTATAATAAGCTGCTGTTGCTTTGAAAAGCCTCCTGTCTTTGTTGAGAGTTTGAGAGGCTGTGGACATCATCATTTTGCTTTAAGGCTTGCGCCTTTGAGAAAACATCTTTTACAGAATACTGTGACATGAGAAGCTGTCCTCAATGTTTTAGGGAAAATATAAAGACCTGTTTTTTTATAAGCTGGATGATCGACACAGAGTCTTGTCTGCTATTATTTAGATAACCAATGAAAGTTTGAAACATGTCAAACTAGTTTAGAAAAGTGCTTGTCTTTTCTGTTTTACATTCATTTAAGATTCAAAGAACCTCACTTTACCATCATGTAGGGTTTTGTTTTTTGACAGGGCAAAGACAAGTGCAAGCAGACCTACAGCATGTTGATATTTTCCTGACCTTGAAATTATGCTTGCCCGTTCCTTTGCTATGTACTTGCCGTGTACAGTGTGCATAGCACGAATGTGGAAATTTTTGACAGCATCTAGAGAAGAATGCTGAATGAAAAAAAGTTCAGGGAAGTTCAGTGCAAATGCAGCAAGAATGCCTGCACTGTCACCCACCATTGTAGTAGGCTGCATGAAATCCTCTCCCAGGCTCTTTTTTTTTTTTTAGTAGTTAGTAGTTAGTAGTTGTCAGTAACAGCTATTGTGTGAATCATTGAATTGCAAAATAAAAATGTACAATAGTACACATTGAAAACAACATGACCGGAATTTCAGTGCAGCAATGTATTCTTTGAATGCCTCAAGTTTTTATATAGCCTGAAGTACAATATTATTCTCATACTTGGAGAAGCTGGTCTGGTCTAAAAAAAACTGCTACTGTTACTGGGTAATAATTCATTATTGCAAATATAATTTATATACTATTTAACATAATGTGTATAGTGCACGTCATCTATATGAATGATTTTGTGATTCAGCCCTTGAAAGAGAGCATCGATTTTTTTTTTAGAAATATTTCATTCTTTCATTTTGGCATTTAAAAATGTTCTTTCATGTCAATAAATTTCTATTTTTGACTTTTACTTAACACATAAACACATTACACCAACAATTTGGTATTGGCTGATACATACAGAGACTAACCAGAGAGTTGTTTTTTTTTCACATGCCTGTTATCTATGAACCTACCACCCTATCAAAATGTCCTTCAGCTAGACACTCTCAGGGCCTTGAAAGAATGAAATTGCCCAAATAGTGGTTAAAAAATAGTTACATCACTTTGTTGCAAGATTGCAGTGATTCCAACTGGGAGCTGACACCAGCTGAACATACTCCAAATCTCCTTCCCATGTTTAAAATGCTCTAATGAACTACTCTAGTCTTCTTTCATCCAAGAATAACTGGAGTGTGATGCCGTAACTCCGAAGAGAAGCCTCAGAACGGCTGACAGTGGGAATGTATTTTTAAAAAAATGATGGTGCGTTTGATAGAAGTGGATTTCCATAGATGTGGACAGAAACTATGTACCCTCCTCACTTTCTGAAGCTGTGGAAAGGGAAAGAAAAGTAGAGAGAGGAAGAAAGAGACTGCTTATTCAAACATGTTGGTTTTGACGCTGTTGTGGGATGAAATTACAGAGCTGCAAGTCAGCACAAGTGGATGCCTCAAGTACCTTACGCCAAATTAAAGTAGTGACTTATATGTAAGATTTACATTGACAGTATTTAGTGGAAAGTATAGAAGTCATTGACTTTAGGCTGTGCACATTATACAGCTAGTTCTTATCACCAGTTTGTCCAGTCACTTCTTCTGGCAGTTGACCCCTTTTGTCTCATTCACACTGAAATGAGGATGTTTTCCTGACAGAGTATATGAAACTCTCTCTGCAGTGTTGTTGTCACTGTTGTCATGCGGCTTTACACAAAAACACCTGCAGACCACTGGTTTTATTAGGAGTCCGAGAGGGTAAAGCGCAAGTTGCCTTTAATCACATTGCTTCAGGTTGCAATTTATAGGGGACAAAATGTCTTCTTCCTGAATAGAAGCAGCCAACCACAAAAGACTCATCTATTTTTTAATTTTTTTAATTTTTTTATTTTTTGTAAATCGAAGCTGTAGCTAATATACTGTAGTTAATGCTAATAACATTATTTCTTTACAATACTGGCATTTTTGAGCATAAAATAAGTATTTAACCAAAATAATAATAGTTTGTTGCCACAGTAACATTCTGTGCTTCTTTAACCAAGAAGTGCCTGTCTAAAAAACATAATGGTCAAGCCATAGACCATCACAATATACCCCAACCAAGTACAGACTCATACACAAATACCAGAAAACCTCAAACATTTGATTCATTTATAGTGACTCATTAGATCAAATCAAAAATTAGATTTAAAAAGGGAACAGTTGATAGATAACAAAGGTCAAAGGCTGATAAGGGCTCTGTTTTGCACCTTTTACCAATTTCTAAACCAAATGTCATGGCCTCTTAGTCACCCCATCAGATTTGCTTTACCTGTACGCGCAGGCTCAAGGGTCACCTTCCTCTCTGATTAGTTTGTCACAAGGACTGAGGGATGAAAATCACATCCGGCACTCTCATAAATCTGGGTACTTAATTTTCTTGGTAGATATTTAAGCAGCTTCCTAAATGAGTGGATGTGTGTGTGTGTGTGTGTGTGTGTGTGTGTGTGCGTGCGTGTGTGTGTGTGTTTGTGTGTGTGTGTGTGTGTGTGTGTGTGTGTGTGTGTGTGTGTGTGTGTGTCCACTGAATGACCAACCAGTATGTTAATAGTGTGTTATTAATTACAACTTAGGAAATGAATTCAGAACTGCAGCTTAATCATTTGAACCACAAGTTAATTCAGGTTAAATCTTAACATAATTGTATTTAATGTACACTGCAGGATTTTGTTACAGCTGAAGGTACTGCAACCATTATTTTTTCTTTTTATCTGTCCAGTAGTCATCTTTTCCACATCTTGATTATCTCTCACCCAGCCTGTACTCTCCCTCTAGTTTCCTCTTTCCTTGGGACTCTTTCATTGTATACAATGTCTATGAAACAGCGACACACCTATCTTTATTTTTGTCTTCATTCAGCTATATAAACCAAATGGCAGGATGATAGGAGATGAGAATAAAATCGGAAATTACGGAAGTCACTGAGAGAATCTTTTAATAAAGAAAGAAAGGATTAGATAGAGGACTAATTACTACCCAACCTCCTCAGCAGCCAATACTGGGAGATTGCAATTTCAGTAGTGGTGCTTGGCAGCTCATAGATTTATGTAACTGTGTTAGTTTTAAAGACAGCATTGGTAAAAATGAGTAATATTAAAAGAGACAAGTCCAGATCAATATCTGAAGAAATAAATGTTTGGAAATACTACAGTTTCTTTAAAACACCTCTATATCCAGTCCATCTATTCAGGCAATCTTAAAATGATATCACGAAACTGGAAGAGAGAGAGAAAAGCTGTAGAAATATCATGCAAAGGGACATATTAACAGTGCACTCTTTTATCTTTTACAGTAGTTAGGATTGCAGCCATAGGAAAACTAGCAAGATGCCTTGGAGAGAAGCACAATTCTTCTAAGGTCCTTCAGAGAGGAAGCACCATCTAAGCACCATCTGTCTTTCTTTAGTGGTCCTGGTTAGCTTCAGTGAAGGAACTCGTACAAAAAAACAGACAAAGAATTCTAATGGTGCATTCACTCTGTTGTTAATACAATCAAAAGCTAACCAGAAGTTTATCTTTTATCGGTATTCAGCTAGCTGAGATGACAGTCTTTTAGTGGTCATCACTTCATTACAGCCAATCAGATTCCCGAGCTGGTTCCGAAAGCACGTTTCTTTTAGGGAAGGCAGTGTTAGTCAGTGTCACTGGAAAGCTATGGTGAGTTCAGACTGTACTGAAGTTGTGTGTAAGCAGGACCTTTAGAGGGCTGCTTGGTTCAACATTTTTTTCCTTTGCTGTCATTTATCGTCATGGTGCTGAAAACAAAGGATGGTTTATGAAAACTACAAAATGTGTATATACATGTTTGCACACTGTATGCATGCACATGACACATGACTCAATTGCTCACCGAGTTAAAGGGTTCGCTGACTGCATGTTTTCTTCCTCAGTTGTGACATCCATCTGGTTGTATTCTCGTGTACGAAAAATGGTTTTGACAGTGCACAGTATGAACGATGCTTCCAGTGAGACAATATACTGTTGTAGAGATGGGCCGATAGCACAATACACTGTTTAAAAATACCCAGTTTATACGATGGTTATATTAGATCAGTTATGTGTGACTGTTTGTGTGTAATTATTTCATGTCCTTTATGAGAGAAAGACACATTTTTTTTTAAAATAATATAAAATTCTCCTTTTCATTCAGTGCATATTCCTGTTCTTGGATAGCCTTGTGACAGACTTAAAAGCAAGTCGCATTACAAGGAATCACATCCTCTTTCTGTGAACACAATGTTACCTATATCATACAGTGATAAACAGTAAAAGTAATGTTCATGTTATGTCTCTAAAGAGCACCACATTTTAGTTATATATATATATATATATATATATATATATATATATAAGCTCCGATAAAGTAGTCCTTTGGATCAGCTTTCTCCATGAATATTTTGGCTTTTTCTGATGTTGATGATGAGTCAACTAAATGGTCAACAGTAGTTATTGACACTTGAAGCACCATAAGACCGTGTATGCTTTTTGTGAGTTCCTGCATAGTGAGACAAACAGTGACAGATTGACAGCAACATCATTTATTAGAGCTGGTGTCTAAGTCTGTATTGAACTAGGAGAAACATTTACCTGAAATTTTGGTACCTTTAAATAATAAGAAATATAAAAGATAAAGCCTAATTTATAAAATATCTTACAAATGTGTTACCACTCTCCCTCTGTCTCTGTCTCAATCTTTCTCTCTCTGTTTCTTTCTCTTTCATGCTCTCTCTTTCTCACACAGACACACACACACACACACACACACACACACACATATTCAAAACAGGAAACAAAGGACCTATTCAAAAAGTCAGTTATAGTAGTTATAAAGAACATAACAATAGTCTTATTCATTTTACCAACTGTATTAATCCATGGATATTGCCAGTATGAAACCCAAAATAGTTCAAGATACTATAGTCAAGCCCGTCATGAACACTTAATTGCGTGAACTTAAAAATTTACATTCGTATTATACTTTAATTCATAAAACTGTATTCTTTATTTTCTTTCTTTGGAAGCTATTTGATAGATACTTCAAATTATTTTCTACATGTATATGCATTTACATAACCCTCTAAAAGACTGAATGCCATGTTAAATTTGACATCTGGGGGAAAAAGGTGGAAAGAGTAACATGATAAGGCAGGTAGAAAGAAATGCACATGAAGACAGCATCAGTCTTTGCTATGTCACTGCTGAAAAGGTTAGCGTTTAGACATTGTATGTTTATATAGCGTTTCTTTTTTATCTCAGTTTCAATATTTTCTCTATTATTTTTTGATTCGTCTTCAAAAGGGACATCAATCTCAGTTAGGATACCTGATAAAATCAATGGCAGGTGAAATAAAAAGAATAATCTTAAAACTGCTTTACTTATGACCCTCTAAATAAAAACTCAAAGAACCATAAAAGATGAAGAAATAAAACATAAAACACAACTCATATCTCATATCATTCTCCATAAAACACTACTATAAAAGACATGGAAGAATAAGACACGTGCAAACATGGCACAGGGATTATTTGAACTGAATAGTACAGGAGAGTACAGTACTGTACATTATTTTGCCTCCGGGCTTGTGATAAAACCTAATGTCAACAGCAGATGAATTGCCTGAGAGAGGTACAGTAAACCCAGAGAGGGGGAGGGAGAGGGATAAAAATTTTGAATTAAATCAAATGCTATCGGCAATGCAGAAAAGTCCTGAAAGGAAGATGGCTAAAGCAAGAATACAGTGGAGAAAGAGAAGGGGAGCTAGATAAGGGGAACATGGGATTATGTGGGTGTCAAATACTGTATACTGTATTACTGAGTCATGGCTGGAGGAAGTGAGAGCGAGGAGAATGCCTGTTGGTCTGAGCTGACATAACAGTGATCCCCTGCTACAAGGATGAATGGGGCTAATTTCTGTCAGGCTTCAATAAAGACAGCGAGGAAGAGCTCACAGGCTGCAAATCAGTCATTGCCCTGTGTGTTTGTTTGTCCGTATGGTGTGCAAACCCAGACGTGTCTGAATGCAATATTGTCAGTAAATGAGCATGTGCATGTGTGTATATAGATAGAAGGTCAGATCCGCTCTCTACCTAAGCAGAATAGGAAGGCGAAAGATAAATGGCTTTCTGGCAACAAAAGCTGTTTATGACACAGGACAGGGATAAAGAGATTTTATATTTGAAAACCGACAAGCAACATTTCATTGTAATGTGCTCCAGGCGGCATTAAATCCTAATGGGAAAGCCTGACAACATTTGTGCATTCTGTTGATTAAAGGTGTTTTTCATGTTATGTTATTGCAGTAGCGGCTCACGTTTTTTTTACTTTTGTCCAAACAGTTGCGCCAGCTGGTGTTTTGAGAGTGACTGTACATTAAGACATATCCAGAGCGGTAAAACATGGTCTGCATAGGCCACCTTTACCTCAATATATAAATATTATATTATATCAAAAATACGTTCTTATGATGCATTTGTGAAGAAGCACAGAGCCGATTCTCATTTCTCTGCAGTTTCTCCCCCTTTATGTAACCATGTGAAGAACAGATCAGTGCCAAAGCATCAGATCAGATCTGTTAATCCAGACATAATCTTTCAGGATGTGCTTTGCTGTTTCAACAGCTTTTTCTTCTGCAGGCAACAAGAGAAGCTTGTATGTGCTGATGTGATACTTTTTTTTGTCTTTTTCTATTACTGTGCATTTGTTTAACTTTCTTTTTTCTTTCTTTCTTTCTGTCTCTCTTTCTCTCTCTCTTTCTTTCCTTCTTTCTTTCCTTCAAGGTGGAGAGGTTCCCTATACCACTCTAGCTACTAGGATGATGATGGGCATTTGGTGGATGTTTGCACTAATTGTCATCTCCTCATATACAGCCAATCTAGCAGCGTTTCTCACCATCTCTCGCATAGAGAACTCCATACAGTAAGTACCCAACAGATTTGGTCCACAAGTGGTGGCAACTATGCTGCCTTCAGAATTTGGTTTGATGGCTTTATTTTCTCAAAAAGCTCAGTGGTATTGTGATACAAGCAGTGGAAATCCTTTAACTATTACATATCACCAATATTTAACATATTTAGTTTTACTTTAAAGTTGTACATCACATCAACATAGATGTACAAGCTCTGTAATGAAAAAAAAAGGTAAACCAGGACTATTTGTGCAATTGTACACACACAGACGTACAAACACATGCACAGATATGCATACTTACATGTACTCAACATAGAGTTGTGTCCAGTAGTGCTTACATGACAAATTCTTTACCAGTGTAGTTGCTCGGTGTAGAAATCCATTCTACTAGGCAGGTGTAGTGCATGAGAAAAACACACACACAGACATGTGCACTCGCTTGCGTGCGCACACACACACAAACACACACATAATTACTTTCCTATCCCTTCCCTCCATTCTATCAATTCTTTCTCATCTCCTCCTTCTTCACCCCATCGTAGGATGGTAATTTCCTGTTTTCCTTGAGATTATATCTATCATTGTGTGTGTGTGTGTGCGTGCGTGCGCGCGTGTGCATGCTTGCGCGTGTGTGTATGTGTGTATGTGCTTGCGTGTGTGTGTTTGTGTTTGTTTCCAATGATGAAGATATGAAAGATGATAGGGATAGAGATAGGAAAGCAAAAGTGAGAGGAGAGTGTTTTTTTCATGTTCTTCTCAGGGTGGTTGCAAAGAATGTATCAAAACTACTGGCAAATCCTTCTCCTCTCATTGCTGCACTTTCACACACACAGACGAGCACACAAACTCACATTATTTCCCTAAGCTCTGTGCCCTCTGTTTATCTATCCTTGTGATAATATGTTTGCCAGCTTCTCTCCTGGTGGCACTAGGAAACGCTCATCTCTCACTGGACTAATCAGCATGCCAAAGCATCCGCTATGCCCGGCAGTGCCCCAGTCAATTGTGCTTAGCTTTGGAATAAACAACATTTATTTCTCTAAATCTAATCACTCTCTATCTCTTAATTTGTTTCTGTCAGTTTGTCTCTCTGTCGTAGTCTTTTTCTCTATCTTTTCTGTTTTAGGCAAACCTCCACCTTTTCCTCTTTACTTTACTTTTGACTCCATGCTTTCTTCTTCACACTGTTTTCTTTTTCCTTTTATTCAAGTCCTTCTCTCCACGTCCTTGGAAAACAAAGAAAGAATCACTTCTCTTATTTTCTTTTGTCTATCCTATCTAGTTTTTTGGTTTTTTTCCTCACTCAGATTTTCTGTCATCCACAACTGACTCTGAGTTTGCCGCTTCATTCAGCATCCATTGAGCTAATTAAGGATTTCCATAAATTTTAATGCATTATCTTTAATGTGTTGACTCTTCTGGGGTCGTTAGTGGCATAATTACCCCCTAAACAGCAGGTACCCACAAGGCCTTGGGCCTCCAAAGGAGAGTGCAGGGATGAGCAGTGAGACAGAACACGCCCAAAATAATCAGACTCATCATGAAGCACAACAAAACTTCAATGGAAAGACGAAGAGAGTAGACAAGGGAAAAAAAGGAGACTATGATGTGAGATTAGTGAGCACTTTTATCTGTTAATACTTGGTTAATGAATTACACAGATGGAATTACAGTGAATGCATATGTCTGTGACTCATTTATAGCGTGGACTAGTTAAGTATGGAAAAAAGCAAGCAAGCAAAGGCATAGGGATGAGAGGAAGAGAAGGCCAGAAAATTCTCAGTGAACTGTCAGGACAGACAGAGTTTTTAAGTATTAATGCCCTTGTTACAGCCCTGGAATGAAATGACAGGTGAGTGTTGGGAACCCTCTCTGGGCTATTTTCACGCTTGGATGTTTTCCCTCAAATTTCAGTGTGAATCCTATAGGAAAACACTGAGGGATGGCAATGAGGAGTGGCAAATTGAGGGAGCAAGAGAGCAACATACCTTGACAGAAACAAAACAGAAGAAACACTCTTAAGTGTTAAACAAAGGGAGGAAGCACATGGAGGAAAAAAAATTGACGGATTAAGAAGGAGGGGTAATAGAGAGGCAGAGGTTAAGAGATAGAGAACAGGAGGAAGAGAGAAGGGTAGAAAAAGAAAGTAGAGAGAAGTAAAAAAAATATGGAGGGGAGAATGAGAAATGAAGGTTAAAAAAGTTTTTAAAAAAGTAGCAGCACCTGTTGAGAGAGGCAAGGAATGGAAGGGATGAATTGGACAAGATGGGAAGATTGAAAGTGTTTGAGCATAAAAACATCACTTTCTGGTCCTCATCTCACACAGCAGATGACATATTTTATGGTTGCTAAAGATTGCCAATAAAGTCAGTCAGGCTGTTTTATTCATGTTTGTGTGTGTGTGTGTGTGTGTGTGTGTGTGTGTGTGTGTGTGTGTGTGTGTGTGTGTGTAGCATTAATTTGGCAGGTTACTGCTCTGCATGTCTTCACCCATGTATGTTGTATCCCTGTGGTCAGCTGAGACAGTATAGTGTTCACATTGGTCAAATTGGCAGCAGCTCATTTGCTTATTTAAAGCCTCATTATTCTTTAAAAAGAATCATGAAGTTAAGACTGACTGCCACACTATCACGTTATCACCTTCAGTCGGTCAGAAAGGGATTTTATCAACCCTGTCATTTTTACAGTTTATAGTTGCCACTAATTAAAAGGATTGTAAACTTCACACTTTCTTGGAAAAAATACCACCATACTGTTATAATGATACTGCTTTATAGTGGCCAACAATAACATATGAAATAATAATAAATTAAAGTCTGATTTGATCTACTGTTGCTTGGATTGTACCTCATTTGTACATTGCCTTGAGCAAAAGCAATGTACAAATGGGTAAATGTAGATGTAAAGCCTCAATTACTGCACCAGTAGTTATTTATAATAAAAACATATACAAAAAACAAACACAAAAAAACTAGCACATATTGTGAAATGGCTACACAGCTCACACACTTAAATAAAGAATAATAATAAATAGCAGTTTGGAAACGTCATAAGATTATTCTAATTACACACATTTAGCTGCTACATCAGTTGATTTAGATTGCTTGTTGTTCAAGGCTCTTTTTCAATACGTTATTGAACTGATCAAAGCTCGGCTGTCTTTAATTAAGTTCCCTGAAGAATCATAGAACCAAGATCATTTTTGTGCTTTGGTTTCTGAAAAATGAAAGGCCCATGTCTCCCATGACTGTATGAAAAAGAAACTATTCTTTAAATCTAAGGTGGCACAGCAACCCAAGTCATTCCAAGAAAATTTTAAAAAAAATTTAAAAACTGCCGAAGACTGCTGAGATTTTAGTTTTGCTAATTTTGCTTTCCTGCTAAACAAAATTTGCAAAAAAAAACATATACACACAGAGATTACTCAAACATACAGTATACGCTGAGTAATATGCAATTAAGAAAATCTCTCTCTTGCCATTCTGCCTTTCTATGTCTCTCTTCCTCACTCGCTCTCCTCTCAATCGCACAAACACACACATGCACATATATGACTATTTGTTACAAGATACATTTGGCTGTTGTTCATTCCATTTGCTTGTTCATTGAGCTGGTTAGGGGGAATATAATTGGTTGCAAAATGAGCCAGCATACACACAGGACAGAAACACAAGCGTGTGCACACTCATGCACACACACTGACATTTAATTCGCACAAAACTGCCTCAAAAATACAATTAAAATCATAATTATTTTATGCATATCTCCAGGAGAAAAAACACACGCAATCATAAATCTGGAGACATCCTGTGTCAGTGTTTAAATCACTATTCGGACAGTAGCAGTGATTGATTAAAATTAGTTATTTTAGCTAATGTGTTTTTCCTTCCTTTTATCTTTCTCTAAACTTTCCTCCTTTAAATGAGATACTGACCTTCCCTGTTTCCATGGAAATGTAGAAGGTCAGCTGTTACAAGTTCTAAAAATCCCTAAGTCTCCAGTCAGCAAAATGAAAACTTTTATACAGGATGCTTGTTGTTTAGTTTTCTAGAAGCATGAGCACTGTGTACTTTTTTCCCCCATACAATTTATGTTAATCAATTTTGAAAGACACTCTTTTCCAGGTTTTAAGACCTGCATTACATAATTCTCCCCAAAAGCAGAGCTTCAAGCCTTTTCCTAAAACTGAGGCAAATAAAAACCAGTTCCGCATCTTTCCTTGACAGAAGCTGCAGCACAGTTGCAGTCACTATGGAAACAGTGGACATTTGTCTCTATCCTGTATGCAAATTCTTTGTATTGTCTTCTTCTGTTATCTCCATGTCTGGTTTCATCATGAATTGATTTTTTTTCACATTAATATGTTTATATAATCAATGAAACCACGTTTTTTTGTCTCAGTAAAATCTAAACTTGACATTTCTCCCTCTCTGTGTCTTTCTCCCTCTCTCTGTCTCTGCCTCACTCACTCCTATACATGCACACGGCATGAAATAAACTGAGAAGTACTACCCAGCAAAAACAATTCACAAAGGGGGGATCCTTGTCAAAGGGCGTGTTGACAGAAGTGCGTGTTCACAGGGGAGTGGTGGGGAGGGGAGATTATTAAGGCCAAAGATTAATTGATGGCAATAAAAAATTCATGTCTATGGCAAAGTTCATTAAAATCTTCAAATTTTTTTTTTTTCTCAGAGCGGGTCAGATAGATAGTTGATAAGGGCATGAAAGAGAAACTGCAAGAGCCATGAATTTTCACAAAAATTGTGAATGTTTTACTTCATATGTGTGTGTGTGTGTGTGTGTGTGTGTGTGTGTGTGTGTTGTGAGCAGCCCTGTAATAAACAAACAGCACCTACTTGTATTTGAGCCCATTGTTAAATCTGCTTTTGTGGGTGTATTACAACTGAATTAATGAAGTAAGATGCTGTACACTCATTGTTCTTCATTAAGCAGGACACATTGAGTGTTTCAGTGTGCATGTTTTGTTTCACAAATGTGTGTCTCTCAAATCCATGGGTGGTACGTAACAGCCATTTAACAAACAAACAGTAATTAGTTCCTGTAATGGTTCTCCATTACATTTCTCAGCGGCCAAACTCTTTGAGAGGCAACCCAAGCACAGTTGTGTTATAATTAACAATAACTTGTGTATTCCCCCCAGAGGTGGCAATTTATGGGTGAGAGGTAGAGCAGGAGAGTACAGATGAGAGAGAGGGAAATAAGAAAAAAAAACATTCAAGGCAGACTTACTTGTGCTATTTGTCATTTCTACTTCTTTATTATTATCCCCTTTTTTTTTTGGTATAGCAGTATGGCAGCTGTGTGCAGTTAGCCAAGCCGTCTTGTTTCAGCTCTGTGAACTGAGTGAGTGCTGCTGTTTCAACTGCTCTCCGCCCGAATTTACTCACATTTTTTGGCCATAGCCTCTCCCCATTTTTTTTTCCATTTTTATTCCGTGTCTGTTACATGCTGCTGCCAACTCCTACTGTTTGCCCCATGGAGTGTTTAGATCCAAATCATTGATCTATAGGGAAGAGGTTGTGTGAACCACTATACAGTTGGCCACTCCATGAATACTCCATGTGTACTGTTCAAGACCTTCCTCTCCAGACCCAGTCATCTATCACTTTTTAACAAGACAGTTACAAAGGATTGATTGACACCGTGTTCCCTCCTGCAAACACGAGAGTAGTGAGCCAGAGGCACCTAAGTAAAGGATTTAATCAGGTCATTAGATAGGTGAATGCTTTTAAGGTTTTCCTTTTTTACCTGTGTAATGCAGGTTTTTTGTTTCTTTTTCTGTTTTTGTGGATATTGTTACATGCAGTGGGATTTATATTGTGATAATTTTATCCTTAATGTACATTGAAAAATATGTGCATAGATATACAGTTGAGTTTCCAGGGTGAAGGGAGTAAGTAGAAGGCTGAGAAGCCTGTGACGCTGAAGTGTCCTTAGTAAGGCAAAGTCTCAGATTTGTACTCTGATCAAAATGCGTAGACATTGCTAAATTCACTCTTGCATCTATGTGAGTGCTACGCCCCATCAGCACATAAAAATTAATGCAAGGTAATGTGTGAGCATGGGGTCTGGTTATATTTTACAGTCATATTAATAGTTCATAACCATGGATTATCAGTGTAAAGTTGTTGAGCTGACCATTGACTCCAGTACCGTGTTAGAGAGTGTCATAATTGCAGTAGATGAAAAAGCAACTCTAGTTTGGTATCAACTTTTATTGTGGGCACATTGTGGGTAGAATAAAAACAAGGTATTTCCAAATCTGCATGGTAATTATAATGGATGGACTGCCAAAAACATTGCGTACACTAACTCTTTTCACCACCTGTCTCTCTCTCTCTAGGTCTCTACAGGACTTATCCAAGCAGACAGAGTTGCCTTATGGTACAGTGTTGGACTCTGCAGTATATGATCAGGTGCGCTCCAAAGCAATGAACCCCTTTGAGAGAGATCCCATGTACTCCCAGATGTGGCGGATGATTAACCGCACTGGAGGAGGGGATAATAATGTTGAGGAGTCAAAAGAGGGCATTCGCAAGGTAGGTCTTTACTTTTTTAATTAGTTGTCAGTTTCAAACAAAAGGACCACTGACACATGTAGAATCAATGCGGTTAGTAAAACCTATCAAATGAGTCGGATGACTCGTGACAGGTTTTGAATTTAGTGGACCAGGTACAAAAAAGCGGGAACATCGAAGAAATGACTCCTTACTCAGTGTAGAGCATTCAAATTCAGGCCATCATTTGCCAACATCTGACCTTGTCATTTTTGAGACACACATCACACAAATCACCCTGAAGGACAAACTTCAGTCTCTGTGGTTGTCACATGAATGGCATACAGTGGCATGAAAAGGTTGTTTGTTAATGTTTTTATTTCCGTCTTTTAAAATTTCAAAATGAGAGAAAAGGACAAGGAAAGTCTGACAGAAAAGTTTGGGCACCCTGCATATTCAGTACTTACACCTCCTTTCACAAGTATTACAGCTTTTAAACACATTTCTTAGCAGCTAAGAGTTTTTCAGTTCTTGTTTGAGGGATTTGCACTTGTTCTTCTTTGCAAAAGGCTTCTAGCTCTGTGTGATTCTTGAGCTGTCTTGCATCAACTGCTCTTTTGAGGTCTATCCAAAGATTTTCAATAATGTTTAGGTTGGAGGACTGTGGTGGCTATGGCAGAACCTTCAGTGTGCTCCTCTTGAGGTTGTCCATTGTGGATTTTTAGGTGTGTTTAGAATCATTGTCCTGTTGTAGAAGTCATCTTCTTTTCATCTCCAGCTTTTTTACCTATAGTGCGATGTTTGCCCCCCGACTTTGCAGGTATTTCATTTAATTCGTTCTTCCATCAACCAGTGAAATGTCCCCTCTGCCACCTGGCTTCAACACACAAGCCCAAAACATGATTGATCCACCCTGATGCTTAACAGTTGGGAGACACTGTTTTTCTCCACAGATACCTTTGCTCAATGTGGCCAAGGAGTTGTATTTTAAATTCATCAGTCCACAGGACCTGTTTCCAAAATGCATCAGGTTTTTTTAGATGTTCCTTTGAAAACTTTTGACTCTGAATTTTGTGTTGAGGCCACAGTGAAGGTTTTCTTCTGATGACTTTCATGAAGGTCATATATGTGCAGGTGTCACTGCACAATAGAACAGTGCACAACGAGCCCACACTCTGCTAAATCTCCCTGAAGGTCTTTTCAAGTCAAACAGGGGTTTTTAATTTTCCTTCTAACAATCCTATTAGCATTTCTCTCTGAAAGTTTTCTTGGTCTTCCTGACCTCACCTACCCCCATCATTCCTGTTAACTGCCATTTCTTGATTACATTACAAACTGAGGAAGCAGCTACCTGAAAACACTTTATCTTCCAATTGCCTTCTTCTGTTTAGTGGGCATCAGTTATTTTAATTTTCAGAGGTCTGGGCAGCTGCTTAGAGGATCCCTGTGGATGCTGATTGTTACGATAAGGTTTGAGGGGTCAGAGTTTTTATAAAGCTTTGAAAATGGCATCACCTTGCCTTTCCGAACGAGGACTGTGAACAAGCCATAGCACTAACAACCGAATAAAGGTCTGAGACCAGAAAAGTGATCTAAGAACTCAACTCTATTGGGGAGGGCAAACTTTTGTATGGTACTCCTTTCCTTTTCTCACTTTACAATTGTACAAAACAATAATGATACATCAATCTTGCTTAAAATATCTAAAAGTGTTTCCATCTATTCTCAATTCTCAATTCTTCTTCTACTCACTTAACTATTAAAAGTAACAGAAATTTTGACCATGGGTGCTCACACTTTTTCATGCCATTGTATGTTTTCCATCATTACAGGTTTTACAACTTTGAATTTAACTTCTATTGAGTCTTTTTCTACAATTTATACTATACACTACACAAAATCTTGCATTGATGCCCAGCATCATAATAAATGTCCTACAAATGTACAGCACACTGTATGCAAGTGCTGTTGCCAGTGAATACGATGGGCAGCTGGTAAATAATGTTACATTACTTTTCAGATATTTAACTGTATGCCAGTAGTGATGAGAGCCAAAATGTCTCCAGTCTAGGCACCCAACACATTTTTTTCCTCAACTTCTAGTGCTTGTACAGTATGTCCTTCAATTCCAAAATGATAAAACACAAGGCTTCACCAATGCAGCAAATATCCCACTTTGCCTGCTCATTAGTTTCCTCCTTTTTTGTTTTGCAAAGTTGGCAAAATATTACTCACTATAGTAATAAAAAATTTTCAGTTTTTCTGATGTTAACTTAGTACCAGTAAGAAATTTGCATTTGTTTGTAAGCCTAGACCCCTAACTCATACTGCATCCGATACATTGAATTCAAAATTTATATTGTATACAGTGCATCCTCATTGTACACAGCTCAGTCTCAGTACTGTTTTGATATATGCTACACGGTTGTCTGAGTTATTAGGGGATAAATCTATCTAAACAATGTTAATGATACACCGATAACATGCGCATGGTTAGATACTTAATTCCCTTAGTGATTTCCCAGTATCATAAATACCTGACTGCTGCATCTCATTTACATGCATCCCACTTTTTGTTTGCATCGTCCTTCTCTCCTCCAGTGAGGGACTCACTTTATCCTTCCTCCCTCTAGAATATATTAGACTTAAACTCTAGCCAGCATTGGAAGCGTTAGAAGTGTTAGGAGGAGTGATATAAGTTGTGGGCGGTGTTTTCAAAATCATGAGATAAACGCGGTATTTAACAGCATATAATCACACTACTAGTAACACATTGCTTGTTGAAAGAGGTGTTTATTTAACACGTGTACCTATTTAATAGTGTGTCCAGAATTTTATTGCACTGTTACTACTAAGTTGGTCTGTGTGTATGTGAAAGCAAAACTCTATGCTCTTCAACTTTATGCCTTTATGGCACGTAGTATGTGAATCGTAAGAAGTCTTTATATTGTGAAAATGTCATATTATGTCCTAATTACAAATATTTACTCTCAGTAAATTCAGATATATTTTTTTAATTATATATATAGATAATAGATTATCTATATATATAATCTATTATATATATATATATATATATATAATCCATTATCTATATATATATATATATAATATTTCCTCTGTACACCACCACAATGGATTTGAAATAAAACGATCGAGAAGTGATTGAAATGTAGACTTGAAGGGATTTAAGTAAAATATTGTATTAACCATTTAGGAATTACAGCCATTTTTATACAGAGCCCCTCTTTATTGGTTTGTACAGAAGGAACATTTCAAAAATTCAAAATATTCATGTACCTAACTTTGTATTGGTTTGAAGGACAGTGGTATTGAAGGCAAAACTCCCCTTGAAAGTTCTGAAATAGTTTTAAAGTGATTCTAAAATCTTCACAATTATGCAGCAAGACTGCTCACTTTGAGGAATAAAAAAGTGAGGTTACCTTGTGAGTACGGAACAAGGTCATCATCATAGCTTAACACGGTACAGAAGGATATGTCCTCACAGTGTCCTTTGTTGATATTGCTGGATAGACTGTCCAATTCAAAACTGTTTTAGAATATATCATCACTGCCGTATATGAGATAACAGTGTGGTTTGATTTGATCTCCTATCACTGTGGAAATTTTGGTTCAAATAAAACATGAAAGCAACAGGTAATGATTATCTGCCTGCTGTGCCGAACATTAAAGCCAACAAGAATGAAATCACACCTTATCTTATTTTCTTTCTCCTTTCGCTTGGAGTTCGGGGGGAAATCAGTTAAACTCTGTGTGTATATCAGTTCTACATCAACAGCCTCTAAATAGCAGCTAAAAGATGAAAGATATAGTATCACTAATACACAGTGAATCACCTGAGCCTCCTGTGTGACATGAAGCTGACCATTCAGACAGAGTCTGCTTACTTATAGTAAGAACGGGGTTGAGGGAGATATTGATATTAACAGAGAGTATGAGTAAGAGAACAGGAGTCATCCTGTGGCTACAGTGTATTAAATGTGTTTTAACTATACATAACCGAGATTGAATGCTGTAATGATGAATAAGTCCTACAACAAAGGCTGCTTTTCAAAGCAGCAGAGTATGATCAGGCAGGACTGAGTGGAGATAGAACTGGGCAAAGAGCTGGTCCAGGATGGGGAGAGTATCTGTTTTTCATGGATAAATTCTACATGACGGAGGTGATACCTCCAGAGTAGCAGAAAGCACTGCACAACTGCAGTGGGAGTGATAATGCACGGAGGACGACCGTCCCCTCTGACAATGTCTCTCTGCAGCTGACAGTATTTTTTCCCTCTTCTCTTTTTTCTCTTGCTCTTTCCTCCTCCCTCTCATTATTTTACAAAGCTATCTTTGTTTGTTACCAATGAATATTTGCAAATATATTTGCTACTCTTTTCTGACAATATTCTCCGAACTTTAACCCTCCTCTTTATTTTTCTTTTTTTTCTACCTCTCTTTATGTTTTCTCTTTCAGCAACTTTGTCTTTCAATCTCTTAGTCATCTGCTTTGTGTTAAAGGCTACAGGGTGCACTCTAGTGGTTCACTAATGCCTGTCCCTCTCTTTTGGGTGCACTGACACAAGCCAATGTATTCTTTCACCAGCAGTGGCACCATCAGTGGCACTGTCGCTATGCTTGATCGTATGTTTAAACCTCAAATAAAACTCAAATTAAAATTGATAAATTTATTTAATGATTCCAAAACACTGTACTTTAATATGAGTTTACCTTTTAAATTACTCCTAGTAATTTCAAATACTGGTTATATCCTCCTCTGTGTGCTTGGTGCTTGAAATCAATTTTTCTTGTCAGAGAAAATTGCCAATATCCTTTTGCCTTAAAGCTTGTTACATCGAGGGAAAAAAAGAGGATACTCAAATGCTATATGAGCTGATGTTCTCAGTCGCTTTTCACCGGGTCTGCTAAAAGGAGTTACTGTATATAAACTAACCCTGTATTCACTGTGAAACACCTAACCACTACGAAACTGAAAGGATCACCAAAAAAATTCCTCTTAGTTTCCTCTTAGTTTCCTGCTATAACCTTTTTCCTTCTGACAAATATATTTGGAGCAGTGAACAGTACCTGGAATAGTTTTTAAAGCTGGAGGCTATCTGGAAGGCTATGATGTTATTAACAGACCCTGTGAGTCAGACTCAGGCATCTTTTGTTCTCTGTCTCTGGCATTTGATTTATTTGGATGTGAGTGTCTTCTTCAATATGGTCCCTTTGCTATATTTGATTCCTGTGAGGTTAAGAACTTGATATATTTTTCCCCTCAGTGTCATGCTCTCTCTCTCCCTCTTCTCTGTCTCCTTTTCCTGATGCTGCTTTCTCTCTTCCTCTGTCTCAATTTTCTCTCAGGCCTTGTCTCTTTCACAATAAACGTCTTACTCCTCTCTGTCACCGTTGTCTCCTGCGTGCTATGGATTTTCTCCCTTTTCACGTTCGATCCCCTGCAGCAAAATAATATTGTTTAACAGAAGGGGTCAGTATCTGAGCTGTCTCTGGTATCACTCACGCACAGACACACACACTCACAGATGCATGTACCAGTGGAAACACTCAGGTGCACACAGAAATACATATTTGCATGTGCTGAACAAGAATGCTTGACTCACAATCACACACACAAAGCCAGGCAAGCTCTGCAGGTTGAAGGGCCTGTCAGCAGGGTGATATACAGTTCATGTCTCTCCTAATTCAGCCAATGATCAAGGCACCCAATAAACTAACAGTTGTTTCAATTCAGACTTGATATCTCATCAGATTGGTGACACATATGATATCAAAGACGAGTGTGTTTTATGTCACTGTTTGACATTTTGCATTTCTCACCTGTGGTCTTCTCCATTTAGCCTTGCATGGTCTCAAGAAGAAAAAAGCCTTTTCTTTCCGGTTCTTTTGTGTGTGTGATATTAGGCCAGCCTTATTGCCTAGGTCCTCATGACAGCTCAGTGTTTGACTGTTGCGCTGACTTGTCAAAGCAGTGACTGAAATTAATTATCAATTACTATCCTCTTAATTTCTTACCCCTCAGACTGAAACGTGTAATTTACAGACATGGAACCTGATAATATTATGAGCCATCATATAAATGTGTCATAAAAAAGGAAAATCGTAGTGACAGTGACAGTTGGACATGGACTTATGTTCTCCCTCAGCTAAAAATATTAAACAATCACCCAACTCTGCGACAATTTAGTACTCTCATAAAAAGTTTTATTTTCTTGTGGATTATGCACTTATTTTTTTATCTTTTACTTATGTTCCCATATATTAAATTGTTTTATAATAGTAAATCAGTGTTCATATTATCTTTTTTTATGGTTATGGCTAGTTTCAGCTGATCCCACAATAGACTATAACATATAAAGGAATGGAAAAGGGACATGTTGCTAATTGAGTCCTGACACTGTAATGCATGCATGCGTATATATACATGTGTGCCATACACTCGCACAAACCAATAGAACCTTCACATCATCATGCTTACTCACATATTTGCAGGTGCACACATACACATGCACACAGCTGATTCAGCCGATTTAAGTGTCCCTCTGTGAATGTATGACAGCTACTCTCAGTCAGACTTCAAGTGTCTCTGATGACTGCTGAGTGATTTTAGAGTTGAGTGGATTGCCATTTTGATTGATTTTTCCGTCTGTATGACTTTCTGCTGCACTGTGTGAAGGTTCCACTTAAGAAAATGCATCTTTCCCAACACATCTTTATGCACTATAAATTATCATCACTCCCAAGTGTCATATTAAAGGTGGCTTCTTAAAAAGAAAAAACTATAATGAAACCTTTACTAGAGTTTTAACTGAAATCAAGGACAGAAGTAAAGAAGGCGTGCCAAAAGTCCCGTTTTTCTATAAAACGCCTCATACATATGTATATATTTGGATTATGCTGTACAGAGGACATTTACCTCAGCCAAAGCCCTTTTGCATTTCTGCTGTCATTTGTAAAAAGCCATTTTCCAAGAAAAATTTCCAGTCTCTTGCATTTGAATTTCAAATTTGTTGTGGTGTATTGCTGTGCTGAAATGGATCTGACCCATCCAGCTGATAAGGTCATCCCAATCAACATAAGCATCTAGGGTTCATTCAAGTTATATTATCGCTTATATTGAATTTCGATACCCTTTAGGCAGGCGCTTGTGCTACTGTCCAGAATGTCAGGATGTTTTCATCTCATGACACTTCTTTCACATAAATGTAATTTTTTTGCCACTGTTGACGCCATTTCACTGATACTAATTCTCACATATGCCTGTTTTACAATTATATAATATCACTGATGATGGCATATGCTTTACTCCATTCTGTAACAAGCCCATCTCCAGTCTCTTAATGTCTCCCTATAACCATCTGCCCATTTAGCATAATGACTCCAGAAATTATGATAAAAATTACCATCATTTCACCTCTTCCAAATATATCTTGAGACTGGAATTAAGGAGTTGTATAATAAAAGCCTATAAGCATTCACCAATTCACCATAATGACTTCAGTGATGATGATAAAGATTACACTGATTCCTCTGCCAGATAGAGCTGATGGTAAATCAACCAAGACCTGTTTTGGATCTTTCATCCCTGGGTGAAGCCATCATGGCACTCCAGAGGACAATTGAGACAAAGCAGAGGAGAAATTAAGGGTTGGAGAAGATGATATGGATGGTGAATTGGTGCTCGGGGATTCTGAAGAGGGACTGTGAGATTTAGGAAGGTGTAAAGAGAGTGAGAAGGGAGGAGAGAGGGGCTGAAAGATAACTACAGCTTGAGGAAGTGACTTGAGATAGGTGGCAAAGGACAAGAAAGAACAGTAAGGATAGGGAAGGATGGAGGGATGCATGGAGAAACAGAGAAATAATTGGAAGACTGGGACCTAAAAGAATATGAAATGCAGGAAAGGAAATATAGGAAATGAGAATGTGGAAGATATGTGACAAAAAAGGGGAGACTGAAGGGAAGAAGCACAGGGACAGAGGGTGGATTTTAATACCATGTTATGCTAATGTAAATTCTTTGTTTTCCTTTTGATTTGATGGACTCAACGCAAAAGGATGCTAAAAGTCATTAAAAAAACCATTCATTAGAGAGGGGATTAAGAGAGACAGATAGAGAGGGGTAAAATTATTCTAACTACAAATGAGGCCTCTCCTTCAATGACAATGATACGTTAAGTGGCTGGGACATATTTAGATCATTGTGAAACTTCATTACCTGAAACGTATATTATTATATTAAGATAGACAGGCAGAATGAAAGAATGAGAGAGAAATGTTGAAGAACAGCTAAAGAGGGGATGAAAAGCGAATGAATGGATAGACAGAAGGAAGGAGAAGAATGATGATACACAAGGAAGTGAGGGTGATAAGGGTAGGCTGATAGTAGAACAAGGAAAAGTGGGAGGAGAAATAAGAGAGGTTGGTGAGAATGATGATGGTAGTGTGGAGAGAGACATTAAAGGATGGAGTGGTGGTCAGGAAGTAAACACAACATTTGGAAGAACAACCTAGGAGACTAATTGTGAGCAAGACTTTCCTCAGTAGCTTTTATCTTTTTCCTCTCCCTTCATTTCCCTGACCCGTCCTTCATCCCTCTCTTCCCACCAGCTGTCACATCGGCATCATCCTCATTCCCAAATAAAAAAAAACCATGCAGGTAAAATCATGTGGATGCATTTAAAGATGTCAAGAATGTGCTGCCAATTCCAATCTTTACCTTACTCTTCTTAAAGCAAGGCGTGCCAGGTTCGATGGAGAAATACAATGTCTAAACAGATCGTATCAATGAACCTCATACCAGATGCTTCAATGTGTGTGTGTGTGTGTGTGTGTGTGTGTGTGTGTGTGTGTGTGTGTGTGTGTGTGTGTGTGTGTGTGTGTGTGTGTGTGTCTGTCTGTCTGTCTGTCTGTCTGTCTGTCTGTCTGTCTGTCTGTGTGTGTGTGTGTGTGTGTCTGTGTCTGTGCCTGAGTCTGAGTCTGTGTGTGTATTTGTGCTTGTGTGTGATTGTATGTGATTATATGTGCATGCATGTATAAGTGTGCTCTCAACTTATAGAGGTGTCTCTAACACCTGTTTGCCCTATCTACTGTCAATAAGAGATCTGTAGGTAGTGGTGTGTGTGTGTGTGTGTGTGTGTGTGTGTGTGTGAGTGAGTGAGTCCCACAGTTCTTTAAGGACCTCCTGCCAAACAGCCATTGGTCAGGGAGTTACCTAGGTTACCAAGCAGGGTGGCCCAGCTGTGTTCGGGCAATAAATCTCCATGTTTGTGAGTCCTCTCACTCTCTCTCTCTCTCTCTTTCTCTCTCTCTCTCTTTGAGAGAGTGAGGTTGACTTGTCATGAACAAATCTTTCAGGTCTCAAAGTTGCCTGGAGCTAGGTGACTAGTATGTCTTACAGCATGCCCACTAACATAAACAACATAACATCCTTCTAACTAATATCCTTCCTGTGCTTCCTCTTGTACTCCCTTTAATTTCCTTCCTTCATTCCTCCTCTTCCTTGCTTATTTTTCTGCTGATGTCTTTTATGTTTTAAAAGTCAGCAGTGATACTTGTGAAATTTTGTGTCCGTGCCAGTGCAATAACATGGTGCAGTTACAAAAGGGCTGGGGCAAGACCTGTTTCATTAGATTTTCAAAAATTAATGTCGTATTTATGTGTTTGTCATGTATTTTATTGGATTTGAATGAAATCTCTGCAGAGGCATAAGATGGCTTGATATATATCTGTCACTGTGTCTTGGTATGACTGCTGCAATATCCTCTGTAATAACCCGGCCTCTGCCAAGACCAGAAAATGCCTTTTTGGCTGCTGGGCTCTCTCATTTTCCATTTTCTAGTAGTGCAAATCACCCTGACAGGAGAAAGAGAAAGCTCTTTTCCTGCGGAGTCTGATAGCTCATTAGGATTCAACTCAACAAGCCGAAACAGCAAACATATTTTCCTGCTGTTACAATTCCCTGCCTGTGTGATGACAGTGTTTCTGTGTTGTGACTCAGATTCAGCGAGAGCGGATAAAAAGAGGAACGCAGAAGAAGGGAACAGGGAAGAATTTACCCGCCATAATAAAGAAAGTAGATGGTACCAGTTGTAAGAGACCTTTTTAAAAAAGGAAAGATTGAGAAAGATATAGAGAAACCACTCTTGCAAACTATGGTGATGATTAAAAGCTTGCAACTTTTATCCGTTTTTCTCTCTTTTACCAGTCAAGAGTCAATCACCCATCTAATTTTTTACTTTCAAATTTACTCTTTCTCTCCCTCTTCCATTTTCTTTCTTAATCTATTTCCCTCTTACTCAGCCTGTCGATATCTGTTTTCCTCTGATTCCCTTTTGCCCTACGCTAGACCTCCTGCATCTGAAATATATACAACAGCTAATAAGGAAATCAGTGACAGTCAGCTGATGAAGACAGCAATTAATTTTCTGGAGTTTGTGTGTGTGTGTGTATGTGAGAGAGAGAGAGAGAGAACGAGAGAGAGTGTACTTGCACATTTACTTTTGACTGTGTCTTTGTGTTTGAAATACCCCACTGTTATGTGCAGGCATGTTGGTCTTTGTGTTTGGATGCATACATAGTAAATTTCACAGAGCAGAAACTCTATTTGTTACTTATCAGTTCCATGGTTCTCAGTAGAGAATTTCCTTATCATTAGCCTGTAGTCTCACTGAGATAAAATAAGATTGGGGGAAGGAATATTCCTGCTGGGACATAGAGCTATGGCTGTACTTGCTCTAAAGATCGATTCTAGAAACAGGGCTGTGTCTACTGATAAAGACTGAGTGAAAGAAAATAAGATGCAGGGAAAAGGAAAAAATAAACAGAGGTGTACTAAAATTCTGCTACAAAATTACAAAGAGACTTGCGACGTTTCCAGATCAGAAATTCCCAATTCTCTTATAGGTGATTAGTTCTACATTATGAATGCTCAAATAGCAATCCAGCCCATAACCAAACTACTGGGCCCCATCAAAAATAAAAAGTACCTTATGGACCAACCACATCAAAACATGTTTCAAAGATTTACCATTAATATGATAATATGGTCTACATACTAAACTTTTTAAAGAAAAACTTAATAAAAGGCAGGGAGAAATACTGTGCTGCCTCTTTGTGGTCAGAAGTGTGATCTGTTGCACCTGTAACCGCATTAAGCAGTGATGTTATATTGTGCTGACACAGTCTGGAGTTTGCAGAAATGTCATTTTCAGCCATTTCTAAGTTTCTCTTTAAGCTGTTTGGAAAAGTGATGCATTTTTTTGGAAAGAATTTGGACCAGATCAACCAAATATTTCTGTAAATCTAACTAATCTAAAAAAGTATAAAAAGTTTGAAAAAAAACAACAAAACAAAACAAAACAAAAAACAAGTAAAATAATTGAGATAACTGTTTCCAGGGTATGTGTAATTGAACTGTGCTTGAAAAATGGGCCCTTGGATAAACCAGCAATATTAGCCACACCATACCCCAAGGAGGTTTCTTTAATATAGTCTTAACCAAGTTTATGTTGCCACCTGATATGCCACGATTTTCTTGAGCTGTTTTGCATCATATGTATGTTATCAGGATTTAATTTCATTTGTCCTGCTCAGAGGAGGTAACTTATCAGAGGTTCGGTTTGGCTGTGTCATTCTTCTCATTGTGTGGTTTAAAAACATTTGTTCGACTCTGATTACCCTGAAATTTCTTTTCTAATAAAACACTCCCAGTAGTGAGCCTCATGGCCTTAATGATATCTCTCTCACCCTTAATGAGACAACTCACCTTAACAAGCTGTAGAATGAACAGAGATGGTGATGTGTTGCTAGAAAATAATCACACAAACAGGGACACATATAACTCTGAGAAAAAAAGCACACAGAAAGCCTAAAATCGATCAGAGCATCTGAAAAATACCATTCATAAATAAACAGATATATATAAATAAAATACTTTTGATTTTTCAGGATATACAACATCCTGAATTGGCTAAATTGAGACTTGAATTTCAAAACAGATGTTGGCCACTTTTTTAGGCCATAGTTTTCAATCTAGTTTTTTTCACCTTGTATTGTTTTAAACCTATTACTATAATCCATAATATAAAGATTCACATTATTAATACATTTATAGGCCTGTATATGATTAAAATGCACTCAGAGATTGGCTTAGAGAAATATGGAGGAGAGTGCAAAAGCAATTAGGCCAGTAGAAACACTAAGAGCAAATTGCTTAAGTTAGACAACAGCATTAATCAAAGGGCCAAATGACCCTGCTGGGAAAAAAAGGAACTTCTCAAGCATATTTTTCATCTACCTGGTCTGCGGCATGTGTAGCCAGCTCTGTGACCCAAGGCTAAACATCAGATAACATCGTAATTTCAAGATAAAAAGAGGATAAAAAAAAAGGAAAAAAAAATGAGTATGGATCACTCCTCTGTATTTTGTTTTGAGGAGAAAGCAGCGAATTCCATTACTCGATTGTAGATAAATTAAGGGGACAAAGAATGGGGTGAAGTGATTTGGAAAAAGAAAGCATGATATAAATGGTTTTGATGGTGAGATATCTGGGTACAATTGAGCCCTCTTTCTTATCCACACCTCACCCTCTGCCCATTCCATTTCTCATTCTTTGGGACCCTATAGCTTTGTCTTCCTTTGGCCTCGCTGCTTTCATTCTTAGGGTAAAGCCTTTCCTTCTCTGTCTTTCCTCTCTCATATCTCCTGCCCTCTTTCGATCACCGTTTTAACTCTTTCTACCTCCTCTTGTTTCTGTTCCTGTTGCCTAATGTTTTTTGTCCTTTTTTGTTCACATTCCTCCTTCTTTTTATTCACCATCTTCCCCTTTCCTACTCCTTGCCTCTCTTCATTCTCTTCTCTATTCCTTTGCCCTCGGACCGCTGGCTAGTATCAAGGTGTTTTCTCATTCACACTCTCCTTTTTCTCCCTCTCTCACCCCCCTCACTCTCTCTCTCTCTCTCTCTCTCTCTCTTTCTCTTCCTCTTCCTCTCTCTCTCCACTGTTCACTCATTTTCGTGCGGCTTGCTGGGCAGCCATACTCTGTATCTTTATCTCTGTCTGTGGGAGAGGAGGCAGCCCAGTGCCAGCAACTAATGGACTTTTGGAAAACAGAGACAAGCAAGTATCACATCCCGCAGAAGTTGGGAAACAGTAACAGTAAACAGCAACAAAGAGGCGAAGCCGAAGGGCGAGTGGTTTCGGAGAGAGATGGAGGAAGCCTTACAAGGGAAAGAGTTGTAGTGATGGGAAATTCAAGTCAGAGGCTCCTCTAGAGCACCATGGGGAAAAGAAAGAGAGGAAGAGAAAAAGTCCTTATGCCTGTGGGAACTATAATCAATGATAAGATCTGTAACTCATTCTCACTCATTTAAAGATGTAACACTGCACAACACTACCCATAATTTACCCATGCAACCCTGTCAGCTGGTCTCAGAATAGTCATTCAGACTGAGAGGAAGCTCATAAACATTGCATTATTCAGTCATGCTGCAAGGGGATTTCAGATCAGGAATATGAAATTGGACAAGTTTGGTACAGAAAAGTTAATGTTTGTAATAAATATGTGTATATTCTTTAATTCTTACCTGAACAGTTACTGGCAAAATAATGCCATGTAGTTGTTTATCCTTTTCCTTTCTGGTGTGTTGTGTTTATTCCCCTGTTCACATGCAAGAAGTGCGATAGGTCGCCCTTCGTTTTGAACGGAACCTCCATAAAATAATCTGACACCTCCCACCATGATTCGGGACTCAAAAGTAGCCCAGCGGCACAACTTCAAGAAGTAGGGAACAGTTCAACCTAATGAAAATGTCAATTGATGTGCCAGAGAGACAATGGAGAGACAACACATGGAAACACATTGCTTATAAAATGAGATACATTTACCAGGGTTGTGGCAATGGAGGATAATATCTGTACAGTCAGAAATTAATAGATAAATTGCTTAACATTAGCCATCCTGACAATCTCCAGGTTCATGAGAGGCAAGAGCAAACTTGATCCTTTGAGTCTGTATGTGGGAACCAAGGGTTAGGGCTAAAATGATTAAATCTTTATGTTACGGGAATCATCATCATCATCTCAGTGCTAATGAAAGGATCTCTAAAAAACTGGGCCTCTGTGGCACCCATACCCCAAACACTTGAAAGTAGTTTAGGGAACAATATGAAAAATCACTGGTGCTCAAATCAAATTGGTGAAAATATTAGTAGATACTCACTAATAAACGAATGATTTGCAGCTGATGTGCCCGAAAGGAAAAAAAAAAAAAAAAAACGTCTAGAGAGCCAAAATAGAACAGCTTCTTTGAGTGGGACCATTCTTCAAAATAGACTTCAAATAGATTACAGTTGGCTTTTTCTGTCATATTATTTTAACAAGCCACACTTCATCCATTCTGTGCCAGACTGTAAATGTTTCAGCCTCTCTCTTTCTCCAATATTACACTAAATAACTGTTTGACAGAAGGACAAAGATAACCAGCCGATGTTTTCTTTATTCGAAATGCACCTCCAGACAAAGAAAAGGAGAGAGAAGATTGTCAGTTGTAACTTAAGGCTTAGCTAGAATAATCTCCGTGTAGGTGACATTCTAACCTGGAAAAGATCAAAAGCGTGCATGTATGTGCAGGTGCATGCAGATACACACAGTAACATACACAAAACTTTTTAGTCTGTAATGCACCACAGCGTGATGAGCTCTTCCTGGGAAAACACACATATATACAGGGACTTGCCCAGCAGTTACAGCAGACATCAATTCCACACTGCACTCTCTCTCTCTTCACGGACTGCATGTGGTCAGATGGACATTGAAATGTATCTGTAATAACCAACTGCAGACCTTCAATGGAAAACTCATCCCCAGTCTCAAAGCAGACACCATGAAACTGCAAGGTATGCATCTCCAAGCATACCTACAGTCTGTGACGGCAGGACGTGCAATTTTCAGGGATGAAGTTAACATTCAGCTCATGCCACAGTTGAACCCCTGGGCAGGATTCTGTTTATTCTGCTCATAACTAGAAGAACTGAGGGTAATCTAGTGTCTAAACATTTCTCTTTTTTTAACTTCTGACAGGTGTTTATATGACTGAATGAGTAAAGAAACACAGCAAATTTAAACTCCATCTCACTGTTTCTACATGCTCACATGTGCAAGCGTGATTGTCATCACTGCTGGGATGGATGGGCCATGAATGGTGACTAAAGAATGGTCAAGCAGATGCAGATGCTTTAAAATTTAGACAGATTCTTAGGATCAGTTTGGTCCATATGATCTGGAAGATTCATTTTAGCAAACAGCAGCTGTTCATTAATTTTGTGTGAGTGCAGCTACAGAACCACTTGTTGACAGAACTGTTGTGAAATACTGGCACCGTATGTCAGTCAGCCTGTTAACTGATGATGTCTGATGTCAGATTCTCTCTTTCAGGCTTACTGGCATTCATGTACTACAGGTGAAATTTCTCCTGCAATCCTAATTATTCTGGGATAAATGGCAACTTTTGGGGAAAAAGTCACTCCATTTAATTACCCACAAGAGTAGATGGCGCAAAAATGACTGATGGTGTGAGAGAGCTTGTGCACCCAAATCTGTTGCTGGAAAAGCATCTGAGTGTACTAGTCATCAGTTTCTCTCCTTGCCTTCATAACGATCCCTTTCCTGCAGTTCCAATTAAAACTCCTCCAAATCAGACTGTATTGCTTCCATTTTATCATATGCAAGGTTTTTCTTTTGATATATCAATGATATGATAACTTGAAGCTTCAATAGAAATACTGTCTGAAAAGACAGCTTTTGGTACATGCATGGAATCTGTCTGCAGTATGTCCTAGTGGTTTCCCTAGCAATTATTCCTTGGTGGTCTGGAGGGCCTTTGACACTGTACTTAGACCATCTGGCACCAAAACGCACCACTGAAATCAATGCTAATGAACTTAATTTAGGAGGCCTGGCAGCTTCTCAGCGGTGGGTCGAACACTGCAGCCTGCATTTAATCAGCCTTTTATATTCACTAAACCGCTTTGGCAGCTAAGATGTTAAATTGGCAAAAGACATTCAGGATCCTGTCTTGAAACTGACTCTGCAAAGTGTTGACCATGGTGACATTACAGTGATGTGCTGGGCTTTTAGCATTTTTAAACTCCAATCTCTCAGGTGCTCTGGAGACTATCCTCCTATTTAAAAAAAGCCCATAGGTCATCCTAGCAAGCAACTTATAACCCATAGTTATGTTTAATTGTTAGTTGACCTCTGGAGGCCATATTAATAAGGAACGGAACAAACTGGGTCGGTAGGTGACATAGTATAAAGAGTGACACAGGACTTTGACATAGGAGACTGCTGTTTGTTTCTCATTTGGAGCCAACTGTCATGGTTGTTTGTTTTATCCATTACTATTTCCACAACCTTAACTGTATGTTTATTATCAAGCATGATGACGAATGTTCTCTAACCTTATGGAATTAAGTATTTTAAGCCAAGACAAAATAATTTCATAAATCTAATCATAAATCTTTTTTGTGTATAAACCAAACCAAAGCGTGGCTGTCTCATGAGCTCAACCTTGTGTTCCTAATTGCATGTCAATGAAGGTCCCTGACGCTGCAATTGGTAAACTCAATGTAATCATCATGTAATCATGACAACTAATGTCAGGTATGCCAGCTACTATATGGGATATTATTTCAGGAGCTGCACCTGTGAGTGATATCAGAGGTTTGAGACAAATTAACTATTTGGGCGTTGAGGTTGATACTTCTGGGTTTTGAAGAGGTTTTCAGCTTTTTTGTGATGCAGTCAATATCAGCACTCCCCAGTCTAAGGCAATGGTTCATCTTTGTAAAAGATGTTCTGTTCCCTCCAAATCAGAACTGGGCATTTTATTCAGGTTGATGATTTCCTGTGTCTATGCTGAACTTCCTCTCAATCAAGGGTGTAATTGTGAAATTTAACACTTCTTAAGTGGAGTGGCTACAACTGTAGATGACCTCTGTTCCACACGGGTTGAAAGGATTTAAGTCAGTGCAACGACTGCAAAGATGTGGTTGACTGTGGCAGTTAAGAAAGCCAAAAAAGCAGAGCTTGTTTTCTTTCTGACCCTTACCAGTGGTCATGAATTTTTCAGAGTGACCAGAGTGCAGAAATTTACAGGCTACCAAAAGAGGTAGGGTGTCTGGTCTCATTAGCCCTGACAGGGTGAGCAGCACAGTAATCCACGATGACCTTCAAGTCCGTCACTAATCCTCCACAGTGAGAGGAGTGAGAAGGCAGACACAGTTCTCACATTTAGTGTGTCAACTGAGCATGATTGAGTGGAGGGCAACAAAGAGGCAGACCCACTGAGATATGGCCTGCTTATTGATAAATACATGGAAAAGACAGACGTTATTCACTAGTTCCTTTGTCAGGAGTTAAAGGATCATGTCATATCATGCAAAAAATGAATAAATCTGAAAATAATAATCACAATAATCATATTTTGCCTTTATACACAAACACAATGGATTTGAAATGAACTAATCAAGATGTGATTGAACTTTCAACTTTAATTCAAGGAAATTGAACAAAAAATTTGTATTAATTATTTAGGATTTATGACCATTTTTATACATAGTCCTTATGTATGAAAATGTCTGAGTGCCTATGAGGCTCAAAAACAATTGGACAGTTGCGAGTTTAAACATTTCATTGTCAGCTGTGGCCTATTCCCTTGTTATTTCCTCACAAATTAAGCAAATAAAAAGTCTTGAGTCATTTCCAAATGTTGAATTTGTATTTGTTAGCTGTTCATGGGGAACTCTCAATATGCGACCCAGAAAGGTGTTGATGCAAATAAAGGAGGCCATCATTAGGGTGAAAAAAAATAGGGTGAATGCACTGGTAAGTTCAGCAAAACCAAAAGGCCTGAAAGGCCTAGAAAGACAGCTACAGTGGATGATCCCAGAATTCTTTCATCAGTGAAGAAAAACCCTGCACAATATCTAGCCAGGTCAAGAACACTCTTGAGGAGTTTGGCATATCAGTGTCAAAGTCTACAACCAAGAGACACCTTCATGAATGTAAATACAGAGGGTTTACTACGAGGTGCAAACCACTGGATTAGACTTTGCAAGTAAACATCTAAGAAAAACCTGCTTAGTTCTGAACAAGAGTCTTTGGACAGATTAAACCAAGATTAACGTATCAGAACAATGGGAGATGGAAAGGAGTGACTCATGATCCAAAGCCACCACTTCATCTGTCATACATAGAGGAGGCAGGGTTATGGCATGAGCATGTATGGCTGCCAATAGAACTGGGTCACTTTTATTTATAGGTGATGTGACTGCTGATAGAAGCTGCAGAATGAACTCTGAAGTGTATAGGACTAAACTGCTCAGATTCAGACAAATGCTGGTAAACTGTTAGGACGGTGCATAACAATACAGATAGGTCCAAAACATTCTGTGAGAGCAACACAGGAGCTTTTCAAGGCAAAGAAATGGAACATTCTTCAATAGCCAAGTAAGGAACATGACGTCAACCCAACTGAACATGCCTTTCACTTGCTGAAGACAAAACTGAGGGCGGAAAGACCCACCAATAAGCAGCAACTGAAGGCGGTTGCAGTAAAGGCCTGGCAAAGCGTCTCAGGGGAGGAAATACAGCATTTGGTGATGTTAATGGATTCCAAACCTCAGGAGTTCATTGACTGCAAAGGATTTTCATCCACTAGTTAAAAATCATTCAGATATGTCTAATTATGTCGGTTTGTCTAATTCCATTTGAGCATCTAAAAAAAGAGGGCCAATGCGTAAGAATGGCTGTAGTGTTTAAACGGTTATGTAATATTTTGTTAAACCTCCTGAATTCAAGCTGAAAGTCACACTTCAATTACATCTGGATGGTTTTGTTTTCAAATACACTGTGGTGGTGTACAGAAGCAAAATTAGGAAAATTGTGTCCAAATACTTGTGCACCTAAGTGTAGATTTCACATACTGTCTTTGGGATGGTTGAGGGGAGAGAGTACAGCACCTGGGAGTATCTTTTTTGCTATCATTTACCCATATCCACAGAGAGAGAATGGGAGAGAAAGATCAAAAAGTACACTTATTCAGTGAACTGGCACCACAGGTGGAGGCGGCTATGGAGAGCTCTCTGGACAACTTTCATGTCTGTATTTCATCCTGAAAGCACATGTGCAGGTTGCATGCACATAAGGTGCCTCTGTGTGTCTATGTAGAGATTTTGAGCTCTTTCATGGCCCTGTGTTTTATGTTTTCAAGACCAATTTTTGAAGAAATGATGATAAATTAGAGCGCTTATGGATATTTTTATGATCCATGGATTAAGCTGTACATAAACATCCATGATCAGCTTCCTATCATCTGTTGCCATCTCATCTGTTTCGGTTATCTGTAACGTGCTGCCCTAGGTATTTCAAAATTTCAGGTCCTGTTTTGTTCATCCGTTGGCTTGGTTGTTTTTTCTTACAAATTGAAAAAGGAAACTCTGTCTGAAGACAAATGTTAGGTCATAGACTGCCTGTTCCTTCTCAGGCAGAAGGTTTGAGAAAGATTTATCTCCTTGTCCTTTGCTTCACTGCTGTCTCTAATTGTCTGGCTTCCTGTCTCAATCTCGTTCCTTCCTAGACAAAACGAAAATACAAGGAAGTTAACTACTGTATGGACCTGAGCCATAAACTTGAATAAGTTATGCATTTATTATACATCCTTTCTTCACTAATTCAACAAAAGGACAACTTTGTCTTTCTTTGTCAGATCTAAGTCCACTTTCAAGGGAAGTGAAGTGCATTGCTGAATTAATAGAGTCATACTATAGGAAGCCTCGCCTTGTGCCAACAGTTTAATGATGCATAATGTATGACACCCTCTTGGAAACAGACAAGACACTACTTTGACTTTTTTTAGTTCTTTTTTATTATTATTATTATTATTATTATTATTGTTGTTGCATGTATAATATACACTGCCAGTGCCAAATTGCTCTTGACCCTCTAGCCCACTTTGATGTGCAACCCTATCTCTCAGAAATTACATTTATACCACTAATCTCCATTTCTAACCACTGGCTGGATTATGTTCAGAGGCGACAGATTTTTTTGAATTTTTGAGCAGCAGCAGAGTCACGTGGCCAGGGTGGAGGGTGGGCATACAAAGCATACAGCTGTCACACCATACTGGACTTTACATCCAGAGTTCTGTCTCTGGTTAGGTTTATGCACTTCAGTTAAGGCTTGGTATGTTGACATGAATGTTGACAAAGTGTGCCTTTTCTGCTTCACTAGTGTCTTCTGAGCAACAAACGCCGAATGACTACAATTCAGCTGTGATTTACTATAGAACTTGTCACTGTAATTAGTTAGAGGATGAGTTAATTATTGTCTTCTTTGAAGGGCCTTTTTTTTAAATTATGTAACAGGGATACAGCAACAGTGTGCATCAGATAAGATGCTTCATGCAGAGTAGATTTAGCTGGAATGTTATTGTCCTGTCAGAGAACATGAGTTCACAGATAAAGCTCTCAATAAAAGCATACAAGAAAACATCATAAAAATAAACATAAAAAAAGAACTCATCAAAGCAAATGCCAGATTAATGCTATTTTTGCAGATTAGGATTCAGAATCTTGCAATGCAATTCAAATTTGCTCTTGAGTTTTAAGGTAGGGAGGGGCTGCTATATAATTTTGTTTGCAAATTAGAAAATTTAATTGGAAATTGGAACCTTCTTCTTTTAATTTGTAGTTTATATTCTGTTTTCTCTGACTTGCATATCACAATTAAGCCTGTGACCTCCTTTGGTTGCTTTCACAGAGAATGTTAATGTAGAGGTCATGGTCTGAGTACATCATTAAATACAGGTTATGTGGTTTTACCAGCTACCCAGCTACCCAGCTGTCAATTCAATTTTCTTTGTTTCTAAAATGTTATGAATATTTTATTTCAGGACATTGAAAAACCTTTGTGCGTTATTGAACGGTAGTTCAGGTTTAGAAGGTTCACAAATAGAAGCTTCACAAGCTTTGTATTATCTTTTGTATTGTATTTACAGACTGCTGCGGACCCACTGTTGGTGCTGTGTTGATGAGCAACAGGGAACAAGCAGGGCAGACACCCAGAGAGTGGTTAAACCCTCCCTGGTGTTGTTCACACGTACACATCATCAGTGTGTGCAAGAGAACTGATTAAGAAAACAAGCTCAAAAGAATACATAAAAAAAGGGAAGGATACATAATCTTTTTAGAGGCAAGCAAATGTAACACAGGTCTTCATTATGAAATAGTTGTACAAAGAAAAGATAAAAAGGAAAGAGAGGAATAATAATTCTTCTGCCAGATTCTATTAAGGGTGGCATCTTAGTTTTGGCTCACTGATCCGTTTCAGATGATCTGTCTCTCCAACATCTGTCTCCAATTACTCCTCTCTTTTGCTATCACATCTCTCATCAGCTTAACGGGGTCTGAGCAAAGATTTTCATACAGCATGGCAATAGGCGATCAATTTCCTTTTTTCTTTTTTTCGTCCTTTTTGCTTTCTTCCTGAAGAAACAAAGAGGACTAATGACAGCTTAGGGTAATTAAACAACAGAAAACAAAGAGAGGAGAGGGAGTGAAGAAGTTGTCATATTGTGTCTCAGGGGATGGAGGCAACTGTTGCCACCAGAGCACGCAGTCAGACAGAACGCCTCATGAGGGATTGACGCCACCTGCATGCCAGGCTTTCATCATCTAAGATTTGGCCATGAGCAATTTTATATATTTTTCTCATTGTAAAAGAGAAACAATTGTTTATTGATCATGGGATAGTAAAAAGTAAAGCAATTTTGACCGTGGTGGGTGAGAAGATAGGATCGTGCTTGTGTGCAATGTTCCAAAAATAAGGTTGTAAATAGAGGAAGTAATATTCAAAAATAATATCAACAATGCCTTTGGGGCCTTTAGCAGTTTATTATCAAATTCAAAAGCCTATCATCTAGTGTGCAAAACCAAAAAACTGCAATAAACAAAAAGTCAATTTAAAGCTGTGATTGTACAGATTTACTCTATCCTCTTGATATTGTAGCTAGAAAATGTTAATTTACAAATTTTCTATCATTAAAACACAGTGTCTCACAACACTCCCACTACATATTCTTCTCTTACATTTCAAGAGAAAGTGTCCTGAAACAACTTTCCTCATGTATATTAATGCAGTATGATGCATGGAGGGGAGGCGCTGACTCTCTTCTGGGCCTTGATTGATTTGCACCTAAACTTATCTTTATTCAGATCTTCACATATCTGCAGAAAGCCAGCTAGTGCAGACTAGAGGGGGATATTTGCCTGGGGAGAGGGCTCTTATTGTAATGCTCTCTGATTTGGCAAATGAAGCCAAAACAAAGGTGACACAGAGAATGTGGGATGCACATATAAAAGACAGAGAGGAAACAAGCCAAGAAACAGACCTATCTGGGCTTAAGGTCGACAAAACCCTTTGTTTGTCTGTGGGTATGTGTGCATGTGTGAGAGAGAAAGAGAGAGACTAGGAAGGACAAAGATAGCAAAAGAGAGAGAGAGAGAGGTATCGATAATGTTTAAAATAAGTTGCAGTTATTTGGTGGTTGTGGCCTGAGATTTAAGGATAGTAGAAGTAGATTTTAGCTTGTCTCTGGGCTGTCGCTTTTTTCTCGGTCTCTCTCACATCAACCGCTCTCTCATTTCTCAAAATCAAACAAATCAAAGTCAAAGTGGAGTGATGCAAGAAAACATATGCAGAGGTATGCGGTGAGTGTGGGCAGGTTAAAGCTATGAGCAATTATGTGTAGAGAGACAGAGCTGAGAGCGATTTTACAGTAAAATATGACGGTTAATGATGTAATTCCTGAAATCAAATCATGTTTAAGTCTCTGTTTTTAATTTAAACCCCCTTATTCATTCCAACAAGATGAGATGGATTTCTGGATTATGATTCAACAGGCAGGCCGTAGTGTTGAGGCACTCTTCACCAGAAAAAGCACAGCATCAGTTGTTTGTTCAGCAGTTTATACTTTGACAGACGAGGTTGGATAAAAGCAGAAGGTAACACATAGTTAGCAAGTTAGTTAAGGCTCTCTGCTCTTACAGGTCAGCACTGTCGAGACTTTCTTTTAACCATGACCACAAAATAACCTGAACCAAAACGTTTTAAGTCTTCGAATCTTAATCTAACCTTAACCACTCAGGTGCCGAATCATAAAAAAAATGCTCATACTGGTGGTTTAAGAAGGCAGTGTCAAATGGGCCCTTTACTCTCTACTGAATAACCTGCCCATCTTTTCGGATGTGCTATCTCAGACACCACTCCTGGAATCACTTTGCTGCCTCGATTCCGTTTTGCAAATGAAATTCTTCACATATTCTGATCCCCAACTCCTGTCAAAGCAGATTTCTTTGCATTTAAAACCGATTATTTCACTGGGAGATTAAAAAAGTAATGGGCATGGACTATGTTGTCTGCTGTGAGGATAATAATGTGAAGCCACCGCAAATCCATGCGGATAACATAATATTAAATAGCAAAATAATGCATGAGTAAAATAGCTAGAAAAATGTCTTCCTTTATTATGGCCATGAGTCTTCATCATGAGTTTTCACTGTTGTAGCCACGTCATCAGTGTATTCCAACTGCAAAAGAACAAAGCACAAAACCTCCCATGTGAAAATCACTTCCCATCCATTGCTTAGAGGCTAAATACTGAACATTTAAGAAACTTGACTTCACACTAGGGGATGATTTGTTATGTGCCACTTTAAAGTGTTTGTAATCTAAAATGTAACTTATGGATGAGGAAAAATTCAGTTTTTGATATGTCTGAGTTTAAACTTGGAGCAAGATGAAGAATCTGATATTCCTTTTGCATGTTGGGTGCCCTTGAAAGGATCTCCCGGGGGGGGGGGGGGGGGTTGAAAGAGTAGACCCTGGAGTAGTGAAGCAGTTTTGAAGTTTCAGCATGGCTAGACTCTGAAGCTGAACTGTTTGAACCATGGATAAGATAGAAGGACCTCTTGAAACCTGCCTAGACACTCACTGGGCTGGTTCTGTAAAATAATTGGAAAGTGTTGTCTGAGAGAATTTTATAAGTCAGAATGTGTATGAGCTCACCTTTGGGGGGAGTATGTATGGATGGTTTTCTTTCAGTTGAGCATTCGTCAAAGTTCACCCCTCATTCTTTTCATCTATTCAAGCATTTAGCTCCACCCAACTGATCAAGAGAGAAGTGGACTGACCTAATTTTGCCTTACTGTTTGTAAATTTAGACTTTATGAACAAGCCCGTTGATTGAAAATTTTACTACTGCTAAAAGTGTTATGAATACTTGCAGACACTGTCAACTTTTTTAAAAGGACAACCCTACTGAAAGAGTGTCGTTTTCATCCTTTCTTCAAATTCAGAATGACAAGCTGTCTTTGTCACTCTCTTAGTAAGAATGTCTGAGTTTTACCTCCTGGATAACGTCACATTTTTGGAAGGATTTTTAAGATTTAGCCATCAAAGCCTGTCTTGCTCAGTTATGTCTCCTCTCCTGTGAATTATGTTTACACACCATGATTTTCTTTGGCTAAAAGGCTCTTGAGGAAGTGTTATTTTTATTTGCATGTCTTCATGGTTGTGTTTTAGAAACTTAAAGTACCTAGTTAAGTAGAGTTAGTTGTGGTTAAGGATAGGCAATTACATATTTGTTTAAGGCTAGGGAAGGGAAGTGGTTTTGGGTCAACTTTGAAAAAAATCAATGCTGTTTAGGCAATAATATTAATATTATTTATAGGAAGCAGGACAAATTTAGATTTTCATATATCTCAACTGTACTGTCCTTTCCCAGGACTGAGAAATTATCAGTCCAACAATCCAGACTAACAACCTTTTTATATCTGCTGTTAATTTTTATTTCTACTGGATGTTGTTATTGTATGTTTGGATTGATAACTTGACCTGCCCTACATTCCCTAATGACAAAATTGTTGCTTTTATATAACACTATTTGTTTCTTATTATCTTGTTTTGTTTATTCTAATGAATTTCTATGATAACTATGTTACGCTATGGTTAGGTAAAATGATATTGTACAACATGTTAGCATTCTAGTGACAACCGGGTCAGTGTTTTGCTAGAAAATTTAGAACTGATAATGACAAATAATGGAAGAAAACGAGTAATAATTATCTTCAATTTAAGTGCTCCCTGTTTCCTGTTTCCTGTGCCTGAAAATAAATAAATAAATAAATCAGAGCTGCAGCAAAAATAGCTCAGGCTCATGGTTCAGTGGTGTTATGGCTTCATTAAATGAGCTCCGCTACCATAAAACCTTTTTTAAAAACAATAAACAAGATGCATAGAACATAAGTAATGAAGGAGAAACAGAATTAGTTTCATTTTCTCTCCTCCCCAGGAAGGAGGGATGGAAATTATGAAGCTGTGTTAGTCATTGAAAAAAAGGGGAGGAAGAAAAAAAAGAGACACTGAGATGACTTTAATTTAATGATTATGCATCTTACTGGGTTGTCCATGTCATATTCAGGAGAGAGCAAAACAAGGTGCAATGCGGTGATTAGGATTCATTGGTGGATGTTTAATGGGATGCATGTGTGTGTGCATGTGATTATCTGCATGGCTATCTGTGTGTGAGAGTTGCCACAGTGTTCGTGTTTCTGAGGAAAATAGCCTGTGATAATTACCTTGGCACAATCGGAGTCACAACCCTGGATATGGAACAGGCCAAATTTGTGTGTGTGTGTGTGTGTGTGTGTGTGTGTGTGTGTGTGTGTGTGTGTGTGTGTGTGTGTGTGTGTGTGTGTGTGTGTCTGTCTGTCTGTCTGTCTGTCTGTCTGTCTGTCTGTCTGTCTGTCTGTCTGTCTGTCTCTCTCTCTCTGTGTCTGTGTATATGTATATGTGTGTGTATATATATATATATATGTGTGTGTGTGTGTGTGTGTGTGTGTGTGTGTGTGTGTGTGTGTGTGTGTGTGTATATGTGTATACGTGTGTTTGTGTGTGTGTGTCTGTGTGTGTGAGCTACATGAGGGACATATTTGCGATGCAGCATCAGCAGCATAAGTGTCGAGCTTCTTGCATATACATACTGCATGTGCATGATAACCTAATCTCACAGTACAGACATTTCAAGCAGGTTAAATCCTCAGAGTGAACAAAATTCATGTGGATTTCACTCCAGAAAGGGTCTACAAATTCACTCACCCTTATTAATATTAGCAGGACTTGAAGATTTGATAGTAATGCTCAAACACCTGCAAGTGAAAATACTAAAAAGTTTTCTTGATGCTATATAAGAATAGGCAGCAAAGGCAGTTAATCTTATCTCTTGCTCCGCATTTGTATGATAATATGGGGTTTTATGAAACCTTAGAATGTTACTTAATAGGTAATGTTTAGCACCAAAAATACCTTATGAACACAGCCCTCTGGTGGGCTGTATTCATGAAGAGTCTTTTTGGATTAGTTGATTGATGCTTTTGTTTCCAGGTCGAGCACAATTTTACAGTGAGAGACAGGCTATTCTCTTCCATTGTTGGACATCCCCTCCTCTGAGAAAGAGCTTCCAAATTTTTTGCTTTGATCGAGGCGCCAGATGCAATAGCCAGCTATTGAGCAGGGAAAAAAAAGGGTATTTCTTTGAAAATCTGTCATCACTGAGACAAAAGTTTTCTTTTTTTTTGAGAGAGAGAGAGACATGACCTTTAGCAACTCATAGTGTATTTCTTTGTTCTTTGTTTACTAAAATACAGAGATAGAAGCATCTTTATGAGAATGAAATTTAATTGGACGAAATGACATTAAAGCAATAATGTATTAGGTATACCATATGAATAGCATATTCCAATATACCATATGAATGCGAAAAAGCCGCCTCATAAGGAAAAACCAAATCAATACAATGTTCAACACATTAGCATTTTCCTGTGGCTTCCTTTGCATCTAGATCTCACTAAAGGTCACTATTTTTACATAGTCAGAATGTTCTGTTCTTAACACTGTAACTCAAGTAACCTGGTCCAGTAATGATGTATTTTGATGTGATGTCATGAAAGCATGTCAGCAAGCCAAGTTTATCATTACTGTTGGTATCGTGGATTTGTCCCTTTCATTTTAAGTAACTTTAGTCGAAGAAGAAGGAGGTAACCAGAGGAAGCCTCTTTATATATTTCTTTCTCTTGTGTGTTTGTGTTTTTTTTAAACATATTCATATATTACATTTTTATCTGTGCACAGGCCACCACAGGTGGAAAGCAATATTATTTTAAGTGGAAACATAGAGACTCAAATGAAGGGTGTCAAAGGTGCTTGTAAACAGTTTAACCTGAATAACACTTTAATTGCAGTATGGCTTGTCGCCAGGTTGCTCTATGCATGCAAATGCAGCTTGAGAAGCATAAATAGCTGGCTCGCCTAGATAATCCCACTGAGTCCTCACCAAACTCGAGAGCTCATCTATCTTGTTTGCCAGTGACCTTACCTTTCCTATAGCGACAGTAAGAAGGTAGAGTTCAAGCTTCTTCCCACTTTCCGCAAATCACATGATCCCAGGCACACCGCAGACCTCGGGGATATGAGCTCTGAGAGTCAGACACCAGGCGAAGCAGAAGTATTGTTGATAATTGAGAGAACAGGAACCAAGCAAAGAGAGAAAGGAAAAAAAGTATAGTACATTTGTGGGCAGATAAAGACAATAACAGAGGCTTTCAAAGATTTATCTGGCCCCTACGGTTCCTGGCAGTTATAAAGTTGTGAGCCTTTTCATGTGAGCTGCTAAAATAATCACAGTCGCAATCAAAGGCAGCACAGGAGCAAGCAAGCAACACATCCTCCAAAAGGATTTTGTTCACAGTAATTCATGAAACTTGAGTCAATATTAAGTTGATGCTTTACATGTAGAGTAACTGTTCTGCTGCTTCAAATCAAGTGCTCCCTGTTCACCTATATATTGTCACTGTTATGCTATGAAACGCAGCAGCAGCTGCAGGCAAGAGCATTTCCCTTCACAGACTCCAGCAGCATTTTCATTGTGGGGATAATTCCTTTTACATAATTGTGTGCTATGTTGGCATTGCCATAATTATTATTATACTGAGTCGAGTCTAATTGAATTAAAGCCTCGAGATGACACACTGCACTTGAAGTAGTCTTATTGTGACAGAAAGACTGACATTTTGGGTTGTGAAGAACTTAGTGAAGAGTTTTACATCTCTTACATTTTGATAGACTTTTCTTTTGTTTTAGGAATGACAAAATTCAGTCAATAACTTTAAAGCCTGATGCACTCAACATTTTCTCCTCCATATTCTGATTTACCCACAGTCTTTGAGACCAGGGCTATTAGTTGTAATGTGCAGTACTCTATCTCCTCTCTCACTTATTCTCTCATTTTCACTTTGCATAGACTCAATTTTATACTCTTTTGTGTGTTTTTTTTCCATGTGATCTAGCTTTTTTAAATAGCTGAGAGCTTGTTGGCATTTAATTCCTGCTTCTTCTAAAATGCTTATGAATTAAAGTAAACACATTAATTCCACTCCGCACTTTCTCCTGAAAGGCATCAACACAGGAGCTTTTCAAGCAATACAAACTCTTTTTGTTTGTTTGGTTTTGGCTTGTTTTTGTGTTCTTCTTCTCTCAGAGGCATGTCATCATTCAAATGTAAGCTAAAGTGATGCCACAAAACCTAACTCAAAGGATTGGATTATAAATTGTTGTCACTCTTAACTTGTTTGACAGGTATTTTGTACTGCAGGGACTTTTTAACAAATAAGTCAAGGTTATCAATGTTTCCTTTTCTGTTAAGGGGGTTTGTCCACGTCGGCTGTTTTTGATTTTCTATCAAGTCAAACTCCTCAATTATGTCTGAAATAAGATAAAATTTAACTAAAAAAAAAACAAATATTTATCCATTAAACATGGTCATTATTTCATTATCGTCACTTGTATTTCTCTAAACTTTGCCAAGGGTTGTACATGTTTAATCATGTCTGACATCTCTTGATGATATTGATAAGGGTTTTGTCACATGACTGTAATTCACCTTTGCTCTCCCAAATAAAGCATTGTAATATGGGATTTTCAGCTAAAGGTGGTATACAGGACATGTTATGACCACTTTTTTGTTCCATGGTGGAGACTTTCATATTTAGAATTCAGGCACTTCATATATTAAAGGATGACAATGGTCATGAGATTAGCAACGCTTTGATTATGTTTTCGGGGGGGTTGACAGAGGAGGTCACTGCATACACAGAGTGCATAAAAATTCTTTTCAGCCCTTTTCACCCAAATCTAGCAAGAAAAAAAGTCCTTAATGTTCAATTGTAAGCTGTTGAAACAGATTTTCACTAATTTCCTTAGTACAAAGCCCATAATCTTTCCAATTCAAAAGAAATAATGAAAAGCCATAAAATTATTCTTCAAAGTAATAAAGCAGTCTTCCCACTCTTTTTAAGGTTGTAAAGAGCAGAATGAGCCATTCTGATGCCCTGCAGTGAAATTTTGCACACACACACCCACACACATGAACACATGCACATACACACGCCCCAAAATACACACACCACACTTCAGAGGACTACAGACTGTGAAATTACCCAATCAGAAGGTCTTGTCGGTTCTCAGACATTAGTCATCGCACATAAGCCAGCTGAGGTCTCTCTCTCTCACACACATACACACACACACACACACACACACACACACACACACAGAAGACTGAGGGGTTTGAAAATTTCATAAGGCTCCATTAAAGTTAATGAGACACCAAGTCCAAAATAATGTGTTAGAAGAACAGTGTATGGGCTTGTTTGATATATTTGTGGGTACCAAAACCCAGGAAACGATGATGCTAGTAGGACCAACAGCTCCATGGGGACTAAAATGCCAGACCTCACAAGTTTAAATGGCTATTTGAGGGTTAAGACTTGGTTTTAGGGTTAAGGGTAGAATTAGGTTTAGGTTGGGGTTATATAATATTGTGATGGTTTAGGTCAGGGTAAGGGTCTAAAGAATGCATTGCAGGTCCCCGTGACTATAGTAAAGCAAAAATGTGTGTATGTGAGAGAGAGAGAGAGCACATGTGCATCCCTGTCTGTGTCTGTCTGTTGTTCTTTTCACCTTAGGCTATTTGAGTAAATTGTCTATACAGGTGTCAGGATGTGAATATCAAAGCCAGGTTGTTTGTTCTCCACTTTTCATTTTCCTCTGAAAATCAAGATTTATTGAATGTTAATGAGAAGCCATGTAAACAACACGCACTTTAACTTATATAAGACAAAAAGTGATTCTCGCTTCTCAGTCAAAAGCTGCAAGCACATACTTTACACCGACGTACAATTTGATCACACATACACCTACAAGACACGGAGAGGCACATAAAAGTGTGTCCAAAACATGACCTACACAGGGCACAATAAAGATGAGTCATAAAGCCATTAACCATTGTGCCTCTACAGTCAACAGGGAATGTTAAACAGTAAAATTACTGTGCTGTAAAGTTAGCCATCCTACATTACAATACTGGTACACAACATTAACAATGGTTATTAAAAATCCATGTGATGTGATGAATTTGTCCTGTTATAACACCTCTCAACCATTATTCAACTCATCATAGGTTTATAGAGCACCTCTTAATCGACAAAGGATAAGCTAAACTTCTGATAAAAACTATCCTCAATATTAACTATCATTTACTTTTCTTACAAACATTTGTGATGAGGTTTAACTAAACACTGAATCAACAGCCTTATTACCTGTTATTGAATGTAAATGTCACAGAGGATAGTTTAGTAACAGGTAGAAGTCGGTAGACGTTTACCTAAGACAAAAGAAACTAAATGCATAGGGATTATATGCATATAAAATAATGCCTCCACCTATGTTTGTTGAATATTAGCTGCAGTTTTGCGAAATTAAATGACAAAATTGTGAAATGGATCAGGAGAGTAGATCTTGCTTGAACTGAGGTAAAGATGCAGCTTTTTGAACCTTGTTAACTGTGTGTGAATGTCTTTTTTTTCTTCCAGGTGAAGTTCGGCCGTTTTGGCTTTGTGTGGGATGCAGCAGTGCTGGAGTACGTTGCTAATAATGATGAGGATTGCTCCTTCTACACTGTCAGCAGCAGCGCACCAGACCGTGGATATGGTATTGCCATGCAGCATGGAAGCCCCTACAGGGACATCTTCTCCCAGAGGTGAGAGTCATAACAGTAAACAACAGTCACCAGCATCCGTGACTGCATTTTATTTGTTATTTAATGCACATGTTTCACATGCACAATGATGGAGCAGTCACTTTTGTTCTATATCGAATTGTCTTTGGTTTTAGGTTGAGAAATAGCCCCTTTTTTTGAGAAGAGTTATGGATAAATTGCATTTATATATATATTCTGCTTCTGGAAAGGTCATGTAAGTTTTTTATGACTGCTCCAAATTTATTTCAGCCAAATAAAAATGTGGACTCCCATAAAGTTTGCCCCTCTTCCTTAAAAACCTGTTCTCTAGGTCAGACACCAAGTAAATAGTAGATTAAATTGTACATCTATCTTCAAGAGGAAAGAGGCGAATGGCACTTTCACAACTTTTCTGCACGTAGGTTTCTTAACCTCAGCATGAACCACTGGTTCACATTGAGGTTAAACAACTGCAACAACTCAGCCTCACAAAAAAGTAGACAGTGTAAATGTTTTCAAACTGACCCCAGCTGTTTATCTTGTTGCTGTAGCACAAATTGGTGGTTTTGTTGGTTCAAAGTATCCAATGGATAAAAACTGAATTTATCTACTATTCCTTCATCATCTACCTTTTCCTTTATGGTTACTAGGAGGCTTAGTAATTTTCGCAGACACCATACAAAGGTTATTAATCATCTACTCTCAGCTGCTGAACTGACATCTGTGCTGTGCCTCTGCGATACTGAGTGTCCTTGTTAGTTTGTTTGCATTAATTTTTAATGCCATCCTGCAATGTAGAACACACTGCCAGCCAGCAGGTTGAGTCATATGAGGTGAAGTGTTTCTATGAAGGCCACATAAAGATTGCTCAAATGCCTACATTTAAACAATGCTTGGTTTATTCATCGTCAAGCATGAGATCTTTTCAAGATGAGGGAAAACAAAAATATGTATTACTTTCATTAAGCTGTCGTCATTTTTATTATGTAAAATAGTCAGTGTTGTTTAATGTGTTTGTGTATGTGTGTGTGTTAAGAGATGGAAACACATTTTTTGTTCATGGGCCAAAATGTGTGAGCTTCACGGGATTTTTGAGTGACTAGGCCTGTTTGTTTACAGCTCCATACCCGATGAAGCGTTTCGCTCCAGAATATTGCCTATCATGGCTGTTATTAAAATAAACAAGCTATTAATTGACAGGCCATGTTTCTAGTTCCTTCCTATTATTTCAGAGGCAATGTCACACTCTCGGGAAGACAGTTTCAGACAGTTTACTCACACTAGTCCCCATTGCTCAAACAAAACAGAAAGAGAAATTATCAGTAGAAAATATAATTACAGTGGTATAATTATTTTGTTTTTCTTTGCTGTGATATTTATGTCTTTTATCCCAAAATTCTGTTTTATATAGTTTTATAAAGCACTACATGGAGGTTCAACAGGAATCAAATTAGCAGTTCTTATCCATCATTGAGAGAAATTTCTCACTCTGCTTGATTATCTTTGGTTGTCTGGAGACTTGTTGATGCATCTTTCAACTGAATTTTTGTTTACTGGTTCACCTCCATTTTTCCAAACAAAATAATAATTTAGTTGGTTAGATGGTATTTCTCCCTTACAATAATTAGACCAACCACCACTAAATTTGACAAGAACATGATCAATGTTAATAGCAATTAAATTTTAGATTAAATCTATACTTGCATTGGTTTTATAGTAACTCTAACATTCTACCAGTCTTGCTTAAACAGGCCTGTAGCAGACAGGAATTTTAAAGCAAACACTTTTTTTTCTTTTCTTTTGATAGTTGCAAAAAGGTTGGGGTTGTTAAATTATCAAGCAGCCAGTCTCTGTCAGCAGCAATGGACCCAGAATGCTGTGACGGCACCTTTCCAGAATACTGAGGGGAAATGTTGTGGAACTATGATACAAGCCTGAGTGTTATTAAGTCCACCAAATGACACAGGCTGCAGCAACTACAGAAAGGAGATGAACATTACTCTGTTCTCATAAGGGCTATACTGTACGGTATGAATCTCATTCAGCAAAAGGGGATTTCTAAAGGAGTGCAGGATAGACAGTGCAAAAGCTGGCCAAAAACCACTAGCGCCAATGGGGGGAATTAAATAAGCAGCCAACATCTGCTAAGCCTGCCTAACCCTACTCAAATGCCAGCACAGACACGTGTGTCTACTCAAATTGTCTGAGACCATAGTCTCAGTGTAAAGATACTGTAGCCCATGTATCAGTATAGTCTGTCAGGCATTTTTCTCCTTTTGAAATTGATATTCCATGTCTTAAAATGACATGATAGATATGTAAAAATAATGACTGTCGCCTCAGGCTTTTCTGTCTCTGTTTTAGAAGAACACATTCTATATCAAGATCTATGTAACGCTTTTGACTCTGGCTTTCAAAACATTTTGTCAGATAAGTTGCTTTTCATAGGTTTGGATAAATCTGGTTCTCATATCTTCCTGACAGACTTTTCTCAGTATCATTTCATAATCAAGCTCCGTTAAGTACCTAGAAAGGTGCCCCATAATGATCAATTTTAGGTCCCCACTATTTATTTTCTACATTCAATAATCAAAAATATCAAATTTCTAGCTCTCACTTATGTTGACAATGTCATCATGTATTCTAGCAACTGTATACTTCATACACCCTCTTCCCCATGCTTGTTTTAAAGTCCAAATCAACAAAACAAATGCATTTCACACAAGCTCAACCCGTTGATGCACCCACTTCTATACATGCTCTGTGTTACTCTAGTTGATATAGTACAGCATTGCAAACACGTAGGAATTTAGTTTGATATCGGACTGTGCCACAATATCTTCTCTAAACAAATACACTATCTATTATATTATCTGTGCAGGACTGTGGTTTTTGTGCCACTTTACAACTATAAGTTATTCCAACACAGTTTGAATTTAAAGAAACTTGTTCCTCTGGGGGACTGTAAGGGTTTACCTGCTGATATGTTAATGCTGTTTTTGATTTATTCATTAATGTGTCTCATTGTGATTGTTTCTGTATCCATCATTTGTTCTTAGGTCCCTCTTGCAAAAGAGATCTTTATCTTGATGAAATGTCCTCAATTAGTACAACTTGATTAGAAAAGAAAGAAAAGAGTAAAAGAAATACTGTAAAGGGAACACACACGTAAGAATACACCAGTAATTAATAGAGATCCAAATATTCAGGGATAGTGTGGTTAATTCAAGGTGGAATCTTTTCGGTTCTTACTATATATTTGTGTGTGTGCGTTTGTATGTGTCTGTGTGTATACAAGTGAGTTTGGGCATTCTGCATACTTTAGGAGTGTTTACTATGTACAGGTCCCCGGTGGTAATATCAGGGATGAAAAGGAATTTATTTGCTTTGACACTTTGGAGAGAAAGATAGAAAGGCAGTATCGGTAGAAATAGAAGGACTGCTGCAACTTCGTCATTTTCAACCATTTTGATTTGTGAGGAAGCTGTTGCTGTATTTCAAGTGCAGCACCACCTAATGCCTGTCTTTCTGTTTGTGCGGGGGAGTATGTTGATCTGGGTGTGTTTGGCGGCACTGTAGATCAAATAATGTGTAACTGTGTACGTGCTTGTGGGTGCTGCTGTTCTGTGATTGATGGAGGCAGCCTGGAGATTTACCAGAGTCGGGAAAACATTGGTGTAAAGGGTTAGTCCCCTAATTTAAACTGACAGCCACTGACAACTTGTTTTGAAGTGCTGAAGGGGCAAGATTATGAAAAAACGTAACCCTCTCTCACAGGCATATATTATTTTTGTCTGCATATCTGCAGGCATTAATGTGAAAATTTCAAATCACAGATTTAATCCAAAGCAAATGGGCGTCTTGAAGTGGCTGCAGTTGAAGAAAATAAGTCAGCCATAGATTTTATTGTCCATATTGACCATAGTTACATTTTACATTTCATTGTAAAATAAGGAGGTACATCTTTGTGTGGCATAATGAATGGAAGAATTTATATCCTGTAGAATTTAAATCCCAACTTTACAACATCTCTGTTGTAGTGAGTGCATTAAATTCAGTGAAAGTCGTGGATAAACATCAGATGGAATAAACAGGTGTTGTGCCTCAACAACAGACTGTAGACAAAGAAGGCCTAAAGGCACACCCAAACCTGGAACCCAGCTAAGGCCGCGTGTGGCTACCTGAGGAAGACAGAGAACTCAGCTGAGCAACCCCCCAACACGCGGTCTCAGCTGAGTAACCGACCAGATGAGGGACCCCCAACACACGCGGCGTCAGCCAACCATTGCGGTTCCCCCAAAATCCATTGCTTCCATTGGGTAAAATCCATGAGCCAGAATTAGGTCACCTTGCTGAAGACTAGCTATCTCGCTGAGAAGATACGTTAGCCGCTGATAGCCGCTAACCAACGCCTCCTCGCCTGCACAATGACACTGAGGATGAACTAACCACATCACTCGATTTTCAGAAGAGTAGGAGGCTTATAGCCCTGGGCAGACATAAGCAATTAATGTGTGTTAAGCTGTTTCAATATTGCGAGAATATTGTGTGCTGCTGCTATTCTATTCATTTAGGTTACTATACTTGAATGAACTATAATTTATCCGTCTGCAGTGGATAAATTCTCTCCTGCTCTGCAGGGACCAGTACTTTCTGTTGTTAGTTAAAGGTCCTGACCCGCGCCGCTCATCAGCTGAGCCGAGCGAGTTTCTGCGTAACACAGATAAATACTGTCCCTCGATCACGATCACCAGAACATTGCTGCCGATCCCTTCTACCTCCTTTCTTTCTTTGCTAACACACACACTCTTATTCCAACACCTGAGCGCAGGGAAGTTCCAACCTCCCGCTCGGCTGTTCTCCTTTGTTGAAGTCACGTGTTACTGGCGAGCCGCCATTACGCCTGGCCATTACACGCCATCTTGCTCCGCCTCCCCCCAGGCTCACGTGCACGCATATCCACTCTCGAACACAAACACACACATACACTAACACACACACACCCACACACACACGCCAATACTCATTTGTCATCTGTAGTTGTTAGCCAGTAGTATTATTGTATGATAGGATCTGTTAGACAGAAGCAATATTAATTGGAAATTGATGTGACCGATGTTAATATATCCTGTTGCCTTTGTGTTTTTCTGTTCGCATATCGTGATACAAAGCTGGTTGACGGAGTCAGTGTCGACCTCCACTCCTTCTCTGTTCACTCTGGAATTACCAAGGTTTCCTAAATGTGGGTATTTCACTGCATCCAATATTTGGTTATTGGTCCGGGTTTTCCCGGTGGTGCCCCATTATTGTCAATCTCGATTAATGAGATTCCTTAAAATTTTAATAATTATTAATGATTACCTTTGATACTCAAAAATTATCGCTAATAACCAAATCTCGCTCCTGCACTGCACAACAAATGGTGCCCCGTGTGAGGCTGAATCCAAAATTTGGTTATTGGTCCGGGTTTTCCCAGTGGCACCCCATTATTATTAATCTTTATTAATCCAATTCATCTAAATATTAATAATTATCGCTGATAACCAAATCCCGTATGAGGCTCTCAAGCACAACACAGTTCAGAGAAAATTAACTATATCTCCATTAGTATGATATCGAAAATCAGTTTAAAAAGATTAGGCACATATTTTGTGTGCAAAGAGTTCAAGATATATAATATCAAAATACATAATATTGATAATAATATAAATTTAATTATGGTCACACTGCTTGTTACTTTTAATTCAGCAACGAATATGCATTCATATTGTTTTATTACCTGGCTGCAGGCAAGTGTTCATCAGTGGCCTTGGGAGTGATAGTTGAGGGCTTTTAACATGGTGCCAAGGCACGATGTATTTCATGGCAATGTATGGGTTGCAGGGGTGAGAGTGCACAAGAAGTGGGCTTCGTATTATGAAATAACATCCACCTGTTAGCCTGTGGCCTGTGTAATTTCTTGACATAGTTAATATTGCCCATCAGCTCATCCAATGTCCTTGGCAGATGAGTTAAGATTTTGGACAATGTGAGAGCCTGTTTGTTCGAGGAGGGGCCTTGATGAAAATAAGTATTACGTTGTCGAATAAAGGTTTCATGTGAGTAATGTGAAAAGAAAAGTGTAATGAAGGAGTCATTTGCTGCTAATTCCTGCTGTTGTTTCTCCCTTAATGCCATGTTTTAAAAATACGTATGTGAAACAGATAGCAGAGTGAGGGGTATGTGTATGTGTGTATGTGATAACTATAAACATTTTTTTTTATATTTCTCCCCTTCTCTCCTAATATCTTTGGCACAGACATGCCTTTATTTCAGTCTTAAATCCAGTAATCCACAGATGCCTTCTCGCTACAGCCTTAGCTCCCCCATGCACTTATTCTAAATTCTAGCCAGACGATAAATTGAAATCCAGCCACAGTAAGTGATGTGTCACTAATATGAAAGTAGTTCTCTCCTAAAAATCGGTTTAAAGTGATATTGAAGGGCTCTGGGTCTCAGTGAATACCAAGTAAACTGTATATGTCTCATAAAAATAGTTTGTTCGTGATGCTTTCAGTCATCTGGCAAGCTTTTATATCAGCAGTTCTCATGACAATAAAATTGTCAGCAATACTTAAAAAACTGTAGATGAACTTTTGAAAGTTTGATTATTTCGAACTTTGAAGTGAAATTTAACGAATCGTGTAGGGTAGTTTTTCTTTGGCAATGTATATGATAGATATAAACTAAACTCCACTGTTGAAGGACACAAATAAATGGCTATTAAAGCTGCCTTGGTAAATCTTTGTAAAGGGTTGTAAACAGAGCCTGCAGAGGAGGGCCTGGGGTAAACTACCGCTTCCTGTACTGTTAGTGGTCTATCACAGCTGTCAAAACAGTAAAGCTCTGACAAAAAAGTCTTTCTAAAAGTCTCTCTAACTGTCCTTGTAATAAGCCAATATAAATTCCCATTCACTTGAACCTTAAAATATAATCAGGTCGATTGTTTGCCTACTGTCGGTCACACATTCACGACTCCGTGTAGGGGTTGTGCCCACAAAACTGCAGAGAGAGCACAATCGTGCCCAAAGAACAGAACAGGTGACATTAGTCGCAGCCAGAATCAGTTCTGTAAGCCAACCTCAAAGCTTAAACAATCAGTTGAGTCGTCAATTATTCAACTGGCAAAAAATTGATAGGCAACTGTTTTAATTATGTTTAAGTAATTTCTTAAGCAAAAATGTTAAGCTTCTTTGATTCCAGTTTTTCCTATGGGATGTTTTCTACTTTCCTTTGTTTTATGTCAGCTTAAATTCCACACATCTTTGTGTTTTGCTGATCAGACAAAGTAAGGCTTTTTTTTTTTTTGTATAACAGTTTGTGTTACACTCTTCTGAGCGTTAACACACAACTAAAGTTGCCAGGAGCAGCTTGAGTTTGCTTTTATAGTAGTCTGTTATACTGTATTAGGTGAATAAGTTAAATCTTGTAGCTACAGTAAAAAAAACACATTTCACTGAAGAGAGTTTCACAAAATCCTTAGTGAGAAAACTGACTTCTGGCTTCACTTGCTATTTTCTTTCTTTTGGCAGAGCAATGGGCACATTGGGTTGAATACTTGCATTTTTTTTTCTTCCCCTCTCTCTCTCTTTGTGGCTATCTCTTTCTCAATGATTAATTTATTGTATAGACCATTTACACTTCATATTATAACTCCTAAGCCAGATTTCCACTTTAATCCCATGGGAAGGAAAGAAAGCCACAATAATGGCAGAATGGAAAAAGAAAGGTTCCTTTTAGTTCCATGACACTTCAAGCTTACATACATAATCGAAATAAAGCTTAGTCAAGTCTCCTGCTAAAGAAGCCAAAAGCTAAACAGCAATATATCTTATTCATCTGCTTTCCCTCTCAAGCGTGCATACACGCTCATTTACAAGATGAGCTCAAGTTAAGATGTAGGCTCTGCAGCCCTGAGTTTCCAATCTATGGGATTCACTATCCATGGGAGAAAATAAAAGGCATTTTTGTAGGGAGCAAGAAAGTAAGATTTTGTGTGCATATGCCTGTTTTTACAACAGTGTCATTTTCTAACATGACAAAAAAATGTATTTAATGTAAAATGTAATCTCCTTCACACTCTCTGATTTTTTTCTAAGCTCTCGTGCTCTGAAGCTGTCACTCCTCTACCAATCTATCGCTATCAAACTCAGCCCACGTGCTCAGTACCTTCATTAAATCTTTATTAATGACAATTCATGATAGGGATATGGCTCTCTCGCTCTCTTTCTCTGTCACTCTCACCCTCTCGTCATCTTTATGATGGTTAATGACTGTGTGACTTCTCTGCGTTGTTTATCATAGTTCAGCTTGATAATCTGTTCCAGTTCACCCACACGCTGTGGTTTAATGGTGCTTAAGTGAAAAATGTCGCACACTTTGGTGACAAAGTGTGTGACATTGTGCCCTTTGCGTTCCAATTGGAATAACTGAGCTTTTCAAACTTTACTTGAGAGACCAAAGACTCAGAACCTCTCATACGTCAATATAGTGACACACTGTTAATTGAAAGGGCAACGTGTTGGCTCAGTGATGAGCACCGGTGCCTCACAGTAGTATAGTCTTGTTTTTGGGGACATTAGCCCCGCAGGGTTTTTCCATGCTTTTCTGTGTGTTTCAGTGTCTATCTTTACTTTTCTTGTTTTTCCAAAGCATTGATGCATACAATAAACTCTGTGGCCCAGACAAGAGTTATGCAATACAAGGCTCTTGGCATGGATATGCTGTTTCACTTGACTTCGCTTTGCTAGAATGAGCATGGAACAGGAGTTTGTCATGTCTCTTGTCTCCGTGATAATTTGTCCAGTAAAGAAAGAGCTTGCAACAATTATGGACTGTGTGTTTTTTCGCACTGCTTGAGCATTCTTTGTTGTTTGCACTCGTAGTACAATAGAAGTAATGGGGTCTAAACTCGTACTATGTAATTATTCATCATTGTGGTGATGTAGACCAAAGCTCTCAAAACCCTCAGTCGGTGTTTCAGAGATTGTGCTATAAAAAATAAACATGTTTGAAATGATCAGTGTGTCTGATACTGTTCAACAGTGAGTTCGCTGATCTGTCAAATAATTCTGGGGAAGCTAAAATAAAACATTCAATGTGCACCCAGCTTTAGAAATTCAGTAAATTTCCTGAATATCCAACAAGCTTGTGCACACTGTAACTGCGAGACAGAGGCCACCATGATGTCTTTTACACTAAAATTAGGCAGCGCAAATAACCTGTCTACGACTATGAAGGTGACTGGAGTGACTTCTGTGGTTTACTCTTCTTATATTAGGCACCAAAATAAATCCAATCAAAAGGAAACGCAAATATGCACCACCAGTGATGGAATAATATTTCTGTCTGTGATGACTCTGGCAGTCTGTGGTTGAATAAACAGACTTTCTGGGCATTGGGCATTGAAGTGTGGCTGAGGGTCAGGGCTTCAATCTCAGCTTCTGTAAGCTTTTTTTTTATTTCATTTATTTTTTTTATTGAGACACAGGCAGCAGGTGCCCTCCGCTCACTAGGTTGATGATGCTGACTCTCTGCTCCTTTCTGAGACTCAGTTAATGTCCTGCCCGCAAAAGTGGTGAACTGATGTGGACAAATAAACCAGGTGACTCTAGCACAGGTGAGTTTGTAGTAGTTCTTTTGACCCTTTGATTTTCATCACAAAGACAAAGGGTTTGGCTCATTCTTCAGCTATGATGTAATGATAATAATCTGATGCTTTCTTGATACCTTCTAATCTCTACAGCCTGTTCAAAAATTAGTTTCTAGGCCCTTTTGCTTTTGGTGCTTCAGCATCTAAGGATACTTCATTGGGCTTTCTGCTGACACGGGTGCTAGAGTTCAGGTCTTTAGATGAAGGCTGGCCTCCCTAATCACTATGTTGCGCTCACCTCCCCGGAGTAATTAAAATACCGACAGCCACTAAAGGTTTCACCTTGAATGGCCTGTTGTGTCTCACTGTACTTATTTCAGTGCGCATGTATTTTACCAACAAATCACACTTTTTCCCTAGACATGCTTGTCCTCTGATAGAAGAATTTTGAACTATTCTGACATGGCAGTCGTCAAAACTACAGTGAAACTACTTTTAGATGCTTCTTTGACTTCATTATATGAACATTATTCTTCATCGTGTTTGCCAGTGAGGCTAAATGCACTTAAGCAGGCAGAGACCGCTGATGTTGCCAGCTTTGTGTTAGGCCAGTAACTGAGGTGTCAGCCCAGTGTTGTTCTCATTTAAGGAGCTGACAGCCAACAGTCGTCTCAGAGCAACAAACGTATTTTAGCACAACACTTCTATTTCTCAACCCCCCCTTCTTCCCCCTCTCTGCTCATTTCATTTGACAATCTTCTGTTAACTCACCTCATCCATTGCCTTTTCTCTTCTCTTCTCTTTACTCAGCTCTCTTCATCTACTTTGTCTACTTTTTCACCCGTGGGCTCCTGTCGTCCATTGTATGACTTTTGTCAGCCATCCATCCAGACTGAACACACAGCCGGATCTTTTTGCTCCCTTCCTCCATTTTCCCTTGTTCTCCAACTCACTCACATCTCTTCTCCCTCTGTTTTCACGTTCTGTCTCAACCTCTCACCTCACCGCAACTTCCCCTTTTCAACTTCTCCAACTTAAAATTGTGTTTGCTACACAGGTTGACAGGAGAAGAATATTCCTATAAAAGTGCAAGACTCTTGTAGTTGCTGCAGACGTATTTCGCTGTTCATCATATGGTAGTAGGCTCTGTGCTGACACACCATGCCTTGACAACCCTCTCAGAAACAGTTATGAGGTCTGTCGAGCCAGTGCTGAAACTCACTAAACTGTTTCACATTATGTTTGATCATCTAACCCACACTGCTCTGCAGAGAGGAAAGAGCAGCACTGGACATAACCTGCATTTATAGGTCCTTATGGATAGGCCTGGGGAAGCCTGCAGTATCAACACAATATATGGAGTCACAGTGCATTTAAAGGGGTAATAAGTGAGATTTTTATTGTCCCATAGCAAAAAAACAGCCGTAAAATACCTAGAGGAGGTTCATAGCCAAGTTGATCAATACTAGTGACGCAACAATCAGTTTGCCAGGTGCTGAGATAACAGGCTTTCAAAACTCACAGTGTAGTTTCCAGTTGGAAGAGTTCCACAATCCATTTGAGTCAGAAAGACACCCCCCATAACCCAGCTGTGGCACAGCAACACAGTGTGAAATCTCCTAACGGTCGATTTTCACTCCAGTAGGGATATCATTCATAACATTAGGGACCGCTCATAAAAACTATTACAAATGGATGTTACTGTCATTTAATTAAGTCAAATGAGCTCCTGAAAGCTCACTTTTTTTGTAATAGCTGCATATTTAAGCATGAACTGCTTTTGTTTAGAAAAAAATTACAAGGATTCAAACTCATAAAGGGCAATAACAAAAGTTTGATCGACGCAAACACAAGAAAATGGCTTTTATGTCGATAGAAGGCTGAATAATTTCTTAACACTAGGCTTTTTCTGAGTTTAACCAAGTGATTTAGCCTTAATGTTTAAAACTGTGTGTATGTGCATATGCTCATACTTATTTGTGCACGTCTCTACTTGTGAGGACAGACATTAACATAATGCATTCCCTTCTGCCCCCTATCCAAATCACCATGGTATCCTTTTTTTTTCAGCTTGACTCAACTAATAATGTGTGATCATCCCACCATCAAGCCTGCTGCCATAAAGTTGCCATGGCAACATCTAGTCCACACAGTAGCAGCCACTGCGGCGAGAACGGGGAGGAAGAGACTGAGCACACACACACACACACACACACACACACACACAGACAAAGACAAAATACACACACACAAACACAAACACAGGCACACAGCAGTTGCCCTTCACCACACTGGCAACCCTTGCTCATTTGCTTTAACAGCCTGTGGGAGTGTTAAAGTCATTATAGATCTCCCCAGTCAAAGTCAACCATCTTAAAGCAAGGTGATAACTCATTACACACACGCAGTGTTAATGCATCTCACAGTACACCAGCTGTTTCATAGACACACTCAAAGGCACACAAAGGTGGCACACATGCTATATAATACTATGCTGCTATAAAAAGAAACACACATGCATCCATGCTGTTAATGCACACACATGTACACACAGGACAGCTGTTTCACTAAATAAAGGCCATAATAGACACATAGACACACTCAAATGAAGCCCTGGTTCTATAATTACATTTCGCCTGTCAAACACACTTGACCCCCATCGTGCATAATGCTGACTTTGACATTGAAGCCTTCACATATACTATTAATTTTAGTGAATATGATTCATTTAATTAGATGTTAACATACGGTTGACATTAATATAGCAAGTCCAGTAATATATAATGGAGAACATGACACTAATACCTGTAAAGCTAATTCTCAGACTGCAGTGATATATAGTAGATGCTATCCTTAGTCATTGATTTGATCTATTTCCTCATACTTCAGGCAGCACTGGGCTGACTGATGATGTCTTCAGGAAAAAACACTAACAGACCTTGAAGGAAGGAAAAGAAAGACACATTGCACACTCCCTCAGTTCAGTGTTCAATATATTCACACTGAAATTAAAGCAAAATGTGTTTTTGGATAACTATGCGGGAAAAAGCACATTGCTGTGGGTAAAATAAATTAGTTATCAGATTACTTCCCCCGTGCTTTATCATGAACTCAATCAAACTCTGTGTAATGTAGTGGATCTTTCATGAAGACATAAAGGCAGTGACACACACGCATACACACATGCACACTTTAATTAGCTGCTCCTAGCTCTCAATATGTCAGTTTGTCATTGATTCCAAACAGACTGTACATAACAGAACTGTACAGGATTTTGAATTTGTGCACAGGCCTTTACTGCTTGTGCATGCGTTCACATTTCCATCCATGTTGATGTGTTTTTTGCACACGTGTGTGCATAGGGAGAATTTGTGTGTCCGTGTGTTTTGTCAAGGGAAGATATGTTTCCTTGGTTAGACAGCCAAATTAGAGATCTAGACAGATGGTGTACTGTGGGAAACCTTTGACTCAACCCATGTTTTTGTTGGGCACCTCACAGTGGCCTTTCATCCTGCCTGTCAGCCATGGGATAGAGATAAATGAAGCCCAGTGGTAGCTGCTTTTGTACGTTTAAAAATGAACATCATCATGTTCACCTTTTCCCCAAAAGTTTTAAGTACTCCTTATCTAGTAACTCCATGATTTAAGATCTCTTCTAGGATTTTCAATAACAATTTTATGTGTGGAGTCATTCTTAACAGATTCCGTTTTGAAGAAAACAAGAATTACCCCAGAAAATTCATTTCATTTATGAATTAATATATATCTGGACTGCTGTCACATTTAAAAGGGCCCTGTAGTGTGGCATGTAAACATCTTCCCAATCCCTTTTGGTTTGCGCTATCTGTTCAAACTCTGGCAGTGCTATGTATCTTGATGTTTGGGAAAAAAACATGACAGTAAGCGTCACATAATATTACCAGGACGGTCATCACTTCTTTCCTCTTCACTGCAAGTATTCAGCTGTTACATTGTCAAATAAGTCGATTTTTCGCCTTGCTGTAGGAAGGATAAAGGTAGCTTAACCTCAATGAGATAAATGTAAAGTAAATGTAAATGTAGCCATTAGGAGTGTGTGTGTGCGTGTGTGTGTGTTTCTGTGAGTGCATGTCAGTGTCAGGGTTTGATTCAAGGGCCTATCAGGAAGCAGCCTTTGCATAACTCTGATAGGCCAATTACTGCAGAATGATAGATGATGAGCTCCACAGGCAGACAGGGTCATAATATGGGGGAGAGAGAGAGAGAGAGCTCTCTGTCCTGAATCACAAATCTGCTCCACTCCATCTTCCTTCAACATTAGATAGAGCTTAGTCATATCCTCATAATTTTCATGATGAAAGTCTCTTTTTGAAATGTTTGTTTTTATGTGTATTTATCCATTCTTTGATCTGTTTGGAGAGCGCGCCTTTTAGTTAATCTTGGTTGTTTTGTTTGGCATCCTTTTGATTATCTAGAATTGGAAAAGGTTGGCATTTAGTGAGTCTTTGCATGAATATTTGAAAGTCACGTAAGAAAAATGATCTTCAACTTATAAATACAGTCAGTAACCGTAACACAAAATAAGATCATTTTTAAAATCATCTGGGGTTTTCTATAAGATATTTCATGGTTGAATTCAAGAGACATTGCTGTTTCTCTCTTCAAGAAAAGAAATGTCAATAACCCCTATCCAATGTTTATCTGTTTTACCTCAAAGGTCAGCAGTAAACATCTTTTGTTGTTTGGTTTTTTAAAAGGCATTCGCAGTCCATAATAATAATGTTCAGAGATGTTTAAGTGGATGAAAAATAAAATGCTTCTTTTTTTCCGAAACTTAAATGCAATACAAAACATGTGTGACATGACATTTGCTGCATGTAAGAACAGGCAACTCATTACCAGAGATAAGAGAGGGCAGCTCCAAACATGAAGCGTGCCCCTTTTTTGACAGACATGAAAAGACATCAAGTCAGAAAAGAAATCTTCAAATGTTGGTTGAATTCCAAGCAAGAAAATTATTAATTATTTGACAAAACCCCAGCTGGCTTCTTTGATAGGTGGGATCATACTTATTCCATCTTATTAGCCTGTGTATAATCTGTCTTTCCATAAAGCTGTCTGTCAGAGTACATGCTTGTTTATGTATGTGTACATGTGAGAAGCATCTGTTGTCAAAGTGACGGGTAAAAAGCTCAGTACTGTATGAAAGCACAACACTTCTCTAGAACAGTTGTTTTTCTGTGATACTGTTGTGAGCTAGGAACAAACTTGGATGCTCCTTAAGTTTCAATTACTCACAGGTGTTGTTTAAAAACCTAATTTCAGCCATTTCAGCATGCATATCAACAGTTTGCCCTGCTGCAACAGTGAAGTCTTTTTCACACTATTGCTCCTCCAGCAATCAGCATTCTAGCCCTCAAAGGACGCAAGGACTGGTCAAGCATGATTAAGAGTAAGAGGCAAAGGTCCTGTGTTATACAACATTATAGCCCAAAAGTAACTCTATATCATTTCTGAAAGAAAAAGGAGCAGGACCCACTGCAATACTAAAAAAGAACAGATGCAGGATTGCGTGGAGGGATTTCTGCATTGACTACCTCATGCTCATTCCAGTAGGATAATAACCAGGGCATATAATTTGGCCAGGGGGGCCAGTATACTACCACTGCTGAACATTTTATACAATAGACTGTATAAGCATGGGAATCTGTGCAGATCCGTTTTATTTACAGTAATTTATTTTGAGACAATATTGCACATCATCTACACAAAGTCTTATCTAATCTTGACGCTAATCTGTGCTGATCTGAGCCAAACAATCCTACAATCAAGCCGGCAGCTGGTGGACATGATCTCTCATTAGAATGACTGTTGGCGAATTTGCTGTTTTCGAATTAATCTTTCATTCTTCTGCTATGTATGTGTTTCTCTTCTCCTCTCCTCTCTTTTCTTCTCTTCTATTTTCCTCTCTTCCGTCCCACCAGTTACAACCACAGTCATTTTAACTATGTACCTCCCAGTCCCACCAGCTCAGTAGAGCCAAGGAAGTGATAAGTGAATGTCCCAAAATGAGAGTGACATGGTTAAAGGGTGAAATGCTGAGCCTCAGGATGCAAAATTAATTTTTTGTGTCTCTGGTGAAGGTGGCTGATAGATGTAAAAAGCAGAATTTTTTCAAGCCAAAATAATAAATTGCCTTTTTATGACACATAGACATATGAGCCCCTATTACATTGTGATAGCAAAGTATTATGTTGATAAGAACCTAAAGAGCCCAGTGCTAAATTTTCCAAATTTAGCACTGGGCTACTACACTATAGTATTATTATATGTGCTCAACTCTCTCTCTCGTTCTCTTTATCTATCTATCTATCTCACTATCCATCCATACATCCATCCATCTGTCTATCTATCCATCCAGTAGTAGACCAGCAACAGGTGAGTTACCTAAGGAACGTTGCCTAGGTTACCGTGCGTCTGACTCTGACACAGAAGAAGGACAGAAGCAGTCAATGAAACAAACAAAACAAAAAAACGGTAGAGACTCTCAGGACAGTGTTTCATGACTGTTTTGGTACAAACATTGACCCGCCGATGTGGCTGATAGTCTTCTGAGATTCACTCGCCAAACAGAAAATCAACCCGCATTTGGCGCTTGGCTGGGTGTTAATTTCGGACCCTGCTGAGCCTGTTTAGCTGATTTACATTGAAATGAGCCATGTTTTCCTGGTTATTGTGGATGAAATTAATTATGTAAACTGTCTGCAGGACTCATTTGCATTTCTTGATTGATTTCAGTCCATTTTACGTATTCTGTACGAGGAAAAAGATGAGAGATAGTCACTGTCATTCATATCAGCATTTGCAGCAGGCATTTGCCCCGAGGAAGTTCTGCACATAATTGCAAACATCTGTCTCTTTGTACACGTCTATGAATCCTGTTAAAATTTGCTTTGGCATGCGTGTAGTCAAGGTTCCAACTTTGTTCATTTCTGAATGTGTATCTGCCCTGTTGGTGTCAATCAGTGTGGTGGCTTAGTTTATTAGTTTATTATTTGCATCTGTTTGTCCTTTGTGCAGCCACATTCCCAGATTGCTTTTTTCCCTTGTTGTCTCTGTCTTCCCCTTTGCCCCCCACTCCTCCATGGCAGATTGCCTGTTAAATATCCAGCCGAATGCCAACAGAACCTCTGTGTGCCTTGTCTGTCTGTGTGTGTCTGCAGCGCTCTTGCAAACCAAAACGAACGACCCAGTTAAATAATAAGCTGAAGGCTAACAGAGGGACCCCATCATCCCTGAGCTGTATCCTCTCTGAAGCCATCAATCGTAGGACCAAAGCTCGGCTGCATAATGACATTGTGGCAGTGTACTTGCGCTGTGCTGCAAAACATATTAATGTTAGTCATAATGAGTTTGACAACCCAATATGGTTTTCAGGGATTAGGGAAGATTTTAACTGGCAAACACTGCCCTCAAATGGAAAAGAGGAGTTATAGCAACTGCAGTCAAAGCTACAGTGTCGACAGGTTTCGTGCACTTGACTTGAGTCTGTATTTTTTTATTCTCCATGATCGTTTTGAGTAGATAAGAAGCATCTTGACTCTGTGATCATTAAAATGGCAATATATTTATCAATTATCATACCCAGTAACTATTTTCACTCTGGACAATGGTGTTTTACTCTTTTGAATTTTGCTGATGGCTTGTTGGTCAATCATGAATCTACACATTCATTCAAGCATCCCTACCTTTTCATGTATGCTTACCTCTGTATAATATTTATAATAATCAACTTTCTTTATATTGCAAATTTCATACAGGAAATGCAGCTTAAAGTGCTTTACAAAAAAGAAATTACATCAATAGGAACAGATAAAGTGAACGTAATAAACAGGGACAGAATGCCAATGTGTGTGTTAACCTCTTTCAGTTTCCAGAAACCTGAAATCATAAAAACATAGATTAATAAATTGTTTGATATCACAGCACAGATGCAATATTTAAACTAATTGATATGTAGGTTAACATTTTGTAGCTTCTATATTCTGTATGTTTGCTATTTATGGTTACATGCCTTTGTTTTTTTGCCTATATCCTAGAATCTTGGAGCTTCAGCAGAACGGTGACATGGATATACTGAAACTCAAGTGGTGGCCCAAGGAAAGCCCCTGTGACCTCTACAGCTCAATGCAGACACGACAGCATGGAAATGCCCTGGACATCCACAGCTTCGCTGGCGTTTTCTGTGTCCTGGCAGCTGGCGTGGTGCTCTCCTGCCTCATTGCCATGGTGGAAAGCTGGTGGTCACGGAAGAAGGGATCCAGGGTGCCCTCAAAGGAGGTAGGGAGATGGGTGGGTGATTGAAAGGAGAAATGATGGTACAGCGAGAGGTATGGAGCTTACAATAGATCCCAGCTCATCTCCTGTGTTGAGAGAGGAGAAAGAAGCAGTGTAATACCTAGAAAAGAGGGAAAGAGGGGATCAACAGTTGAAAAAATAAAGTAAGAGTGGAGAGATAGTGATGGGGTGAATGATGGGTTTATTTTCAGGCCTAGCTGGGGAGAGGGAGAAGGAATGCAATACAAAAACTAGACTTTGTTGCCTTGGATGCTGAGCTGAAAAAAGTCAGTTCCCCAAAGTCAGTATGCATGAGAAATACCAACAGGAGCAGAGCCTTCCTTGTGAAGGAGTTGTGACACTGACAGCATCTGGATCCTTTAAAAACCTCCTGTGGTCACGGTGTCACTTCCCCTGAACTAAATCCATGCACAAACAATATCAGCAATACTATCCTGATAGTACAGACTGGACATTTATTTGTTGCTAGACATTTTTTTCATTCTGTCAAAAAGAATCTCGGAGGTGCTATAACTCTCCTCTGTTAGAACTGGAATTGATCTTTGCTTAATCTTGTGTATTTAAATCTGCACAGTCTTGCATGTACGAAGGTATGTAGAAAGAGAAAGAAAGGTCTAACTCCAAGAGAATTGGAGTCATTTCCCCTTGTTACCTTTAATCATAAACTTAATGGGACTGTCAGTTTATATATCATCCTATAATGTCATTTATTCTAATTGTTTGCCTAGTTAAAGCTACCATCAAATTATCAAAATGATGAACCAAAGAGACAAGCTCACCCAAAATCACATTGAATGTGAGTGTTAACTGAATTATACAGCAAATTGAACTTAATGTAATAATGAGACATCTACTGTGGCAAGAACTACTACAGAGGCAGTTCTGGCTAAGTGGTTATACTAAATGTCTGAAGACAGATTTTGTCACCATGATAGTGAAACCATGATAGTGTCACAACCGTGCAAGAGTCCCAAATTTAATGCTATAATATTCAGTCCCCAAAGACCATGTTTACTTAACATTTTACTCGCAAACCACAATCGCATTTACTTGTTAAATACAAATGAGTATTTGCTTGTTGGGCCGTATAATGTATTCAGAAACCTACTCATGCTGGTGTCCTGCAAAACCTCACATCTTTTTTAATGTTTTCTTAATGCTGTTTTGATGGTGTTGATTACTTTAAAACAAATGTCAAATGCGTCAGTGTGAACAGGGTAATCAACCGCTTATTTTCCTGAAAGTTAATGTTTTGGAGAAAAGAGGACACTGGCAAAGTTAAGAACACAAACACAGCCTAAGGGCCTTTTGGAGGGCTGCATTGTGTTTTGATAAAGGCAGAGTCAGAAACTGACTCACAGGATTTAATATGGATATTTATACCGGCGTTCTCTCCAAACCAGTGGTAACACTCCACCTCATAAATTAGCAGCAGCACCCTATGAAATATCTAATCAGCCTGTGTGGAAGTTGATTGCCTCAGCAGGCATATCATCTGAGGCAATCACAGTTTCTCTGGTAACATCTCCTGCTGCAAACCCTGCAGTCTGTTATGACTTGGTAACTTTGTTTGCTCCACCATAGACAGGAAAGGTAACATAATCAAAGAGAAACCCAAATGACAGCATGTTTAGTGTCTTTTCTACTAATGCACTGTAATTTCACAAGCTCAGGCCCTTTTCACCAGAATATAAGAGTATATATAAGAGTGATAGCCATTATTGCAACCTTTCTATTTCAGTAGTTTTTACCTACAAAAAAACACATTTGACATGAATTTTAACCAGCTTCCAATTGAATTCCCGACCCCAACCCAGCCCATCACATCCCATACCTACTGCTATGTTTATCAAAACAGAGAGGGAGAAAGTATTCAAGTAAATTACTTAAATCAAATCTGTGAAATTGCAGCAAAGAGTGGCAAATGTGCTATTTAAAACATGCCACTGATGAACTGGCGGATATGTAATTATGTGTGAAATAATGTTCTCACTTTTGGTTTGGAGTTTATTATTTATGTGTTTGTAACAAATTAGGATGAGGCGTGAAGAAGCAAAGATTAATTTTAGCAGAAATTTTTTTTTGCCATTAGGCAAATTACTTTAGTCTCAAACATTTTTTTTTTTTTTTTACCTTTTGAGGAATCTATTTGATAAAGACAAGTAACGGTTAACTTGTTGTTAATGACTTTAGAGAATTAATGTAGAACAGTTTCCTACCTATCATTCAACTTCCATTTTAACCTACTCAATAAGAAAAAAGGTGTTTTGAAAAGTCTGTCATGATGTATTACAGATATTGTTGCTTGGTTACCATAGGGGTGGGGTGCATTGCTCTCATTAGCATCATCTAAATGTACATCTCTGCATTACTTCCAGAAACAAGTAAGAGCCTGTCCCATCTCCTTAATCTATGGTGTCATTTTAATTCCAATCATGAATAAAAAAGAAAAAAAAGATGGGATCTGAAATTGTGACTATATTCCCAGGATAATTCATTGTCAGTTCAGGTTACTTTTCATGAGAAAAGACTGATAACACCAATCCTCTGGAGGGTCCTTTAGGGGAAAGTTTAAACATGAAAACTATGAGCCTGTGGTCCCACACAGTTTAGTTTAGTGAGCAGCTCCTGGTATAACACTGGCGCACCAGCACAAATTATTCCTATCTTTGGGGAAAGATGCTTAGTTTCATTCAAAAGAAGTTATATAACTGTTGTCAGTTAATTATGGGACATGAGTGAAGAAATCCTTTGACATGAAAGAAAGGAATATGCTACAAACGGAATTGAAATTGGTGTGTTATTGCAGGCAAACAGGTGGTTTGTGACTCTAATTATGTACCTCATACGTTGTGATCCCTGTAGCGTGCGCTTGTTTGGCTTGTTTGACAAACTACTTGTAAGTTTCATGCAGCTTTGTTTATTGCAGTCCAATACGCCAAAGTGATTAGTTGTATATGCCACGTGTCCCTTTGGCTATTTGTTCATTGATATGTTTAATTGTTTAATTTTACTTGCACTTCTTGTGGATCCTCTTTCCCCTTTAGAAACTGAGAAACCGTTCACACTGGCACAGAAGCTCGGTTGAAGGCTAGACTCATAAGAGAAGTTCTCTGAATTCACAAGCAGGAGCTATAAACTTCCCTGAAGGCTCCTCCAATCTAAGTCAATTCATCATGTGCAAGTTCTTCATGCATGTGACATCATGTGCCATTTAACTCAGTATAAGCTGCAGTGAGAATAGAGCAACATATTGACCAGCAGGTTTAATCAGTCCGCCTAAACTTAATTTAGTTACTTCTGTATTGCTGCCATAATTCGATTCTCCATTATCTAATTGTTTTGGTAAATCAAGTTTAATATATTGGATATTTACCCAGCACGCTTCCGCTCATTATGTAGAAATCCTACTGTAAGTGACTGAAACATATTGTATATCCCTTAGTTCACTCCTTGTTGCCAATGTTGTTACTAGACAAGATTTTTTTCCCCTACACACACAGACACACAAACCACATACCCCCTACCTGCAGTCCCCTGCCTACTTACCAGCTTTAATCTGTCATTCAGACCAGTAGTCCTGTCCACCACTGAGCAGCCACAAAGACACCAGACCTTTTGTTGAATCCGAAGTCATGTCAAGCACAGTGTGGTTCAGCATCAACATACAAGCCCCCCGCTATCTTCATTAGCCACTAAGAGCAGTCAGTGGAATCAGCCAGACTGAGTGCAGAAGTGGAGTCGCAATAGCAGATAGGAGGGACCGCAGGGATTTGAATGGTAATAGACTTTGATTGTTACCAAGGAGTCGCAGATAGAGGAGACTGTCCTGCTCTAAAAAAGAAAGACCCCACGAGTGATCTGTGCAAGGAGCTTACTACGACCCATTTTTATGTTTGCAAAAGAGGAAGTCAGGTGCTGTAGTATGAAGAGCAACAAAATCCACGTTAGGAGGAAGTCGGGGTGGAGGGATAGATCAACAAAAGGTAGACCCTTGTTTGCTTTCTTTTTCAAATTTTTAAAAACACTTAGTCTATTGCATAGATTAAACATAACCAAAAACTGGGGCCTCACTGAGGTACTATACTAGAGCTTGATATAGCTGAAGTTATTTTGCTTTTTATGCTTAGAGGAAGTAGTATATTTGAATACAAATAAAAACAAAATATTTTAAAAGCAGTGGGACAAACTAATAGTCCATTATGTAGAAGATCCCCTCCTGTGCTTCCATGGTGCAAATGAAATTGGCTCAGTCAGCCATGATTATTTAGACGGTTGACCTCTGACTTTTATCCTTCACCCTGCCAAAGCATTGACCTATTGATTGCCATTGGTTTAGTTCAAGGGTTGCTCAGAGTAGCCGCTGAACATCAAGCATCCGCATCCTTTTCTTTCAAACAAAGTTTTTGTCTGATCATCAAACAATATCTGAGCCCCCCCATAAACCACCTCATCAATCAAAGTTTTTAATTTCACCAAGATAATGTTTCATATTTACCCTTAAGAAATTAATGTCATAATATATTAAAAAATAGTGCAAACACAATACTTTGATCTCATATCGCCATCTGTGCCGAATGCTTTCAAATGGGATACCAGCTGTAGAGATGGTTGCTGAGAACAGAAAAGAAAAGAATCAGGATGGTACCACAGCAGCATGTCCTGATGGTGGAGGAAGGAAGACAAATTTAAGTCAACTTCAAAGCAGCTAATTAGATAAATTGCATATGTTGCATTTTATCGACTGGGGAAAACTCTGCCTCTGCATGCAATTTGGCCTTAGTCATGGCCAATGGAGTTTGTCTAGAGTGTTTAATGTCATCTAACTTTCTAAAGTTGAATTACTAAAGTGAAGCAAACCATAAAGCTTGTAATTAACTCTACCAGACGCCTTGCTCTCTGTCAGTTTAAATGAAGAACTCATTGGCCTCCGTCTTGATGTCACAGTGAATGTTAACTCCAATTGAGCCCATTGCACTGGGCCAAGAGCATGCAGCCCCCTTGAGTTTTCACAAGCAACACATGAACTAGGAAAGACTTGTAACCTACTCCTTATGCATGGGTCTAGAAAAATTGGCTCATATAAGATATATTGGCACCAGGAGTAAGAATTAGGAGTGCAGACTTGGCATGAGGACTCTACTTCCAGTGCCATACTCCCACGCAGTGAGAGACTTACTGTGTGGTGAATTCAGGTTAATATGAGCCGCATAGTATTTCCCATGGTTTTCTCCTCTAATATTGAGTAATACATTCAGTGTTACTGAATGTAATAATTCAGATAAAACATCGGGGTGTTCATTGATATCACTAAAATCACTATATACTGTTGGAGTTGAGCGCAGTTGTGTCGTTGGGGTTATCAGTTGGGTTTCACTTCTCACAGATGTTTGTTAAACAAGACGTTTGGATTATGTATAAAGTCACATTGCTAATCTTTTCTAAACATTTATAACCAAAAAATTAAAAGACATGTCCTCATTTGTCCTCCATGAAGATGACAAGCCCCAGCATGGCCCCTCTTACAGTAACACACACACACACACACACACACACACACACACACACAGACCCACACTCATGAGCCTGCCTTCTCACATGCATGCATACACATCATCATTTAGCTCGCCTCCTCCATCATGTCGGGCTTGTGTCAATATAACGAATGCTCACACTCTGTGTCAGATATGCCATATCATGAGACCCATTCATCCAATATATAAATGTGTTCAGTTTGTTTTAAACGTGCTCCGTAAGCCCCAGTGGTCTTCTTTTCATGTTCATTCCGTCTCTCACCAGCAGCAGTCAAGAATAAGGTTATATCACCCACAATAAACACATGCACAACATAAGGTTGATGGGATCCACTTGAAATTGGTAAATACTGGCATAAATCATGACTGTGTTCATCCATCAAACTGTATGGCCAAATCATCACCCCAACTTGCCACATACATGCAACCATACATGCTTTCTGCATACACGGAAAAAACACAACTCACCGCTCAAATTCTAATTCAGCTAAGCTTTTCTTGTCTATTTCTTATAGATACTAAAACGTGCATAATCACACACCGTACATACTGTCTTTACATGACTTTACATTCATACCTTATGCCGTAATGCTGTGTTAACTGCTTTTGACTTCGGGCTATATGTCAGTGTTTGTGTTTGTGCTATGGTTCTGTGTTGTGTGTGTAGCGGAATGACTGACATTGTTATCCATGAGCCTGCTCCTCGACTTAAACAGTTTGCTTATGAGTGCTTCTACCGGGCTTACACAATCACATTTCCAAATCCAAACACTTCCACAGACCTGACTAATGTGACTCACCAATAATAAGAAGTGTATTGTGACTGAGCACATTAAACAAGGATATATACACAAAAAAAAGGGGGAGGGGGGTTGTATAAATGTCTCCCTGCAAGTCAGTCCTGCTTTTTTGGGAGTTTTGACAGTATACATCTTAGTCAAAAGAATTATGACAAGAGTGCACTACCAAGTGTTTCACTTTTTCATTTAGTGACACATAATGATACATTTTCCTGTAGTTTTGGAAATGAGTTCATCCTATTCTGTATGCTGCTCTTTTACTGTGCTCAGATGCATCTGCACTCATTTTGTGGTTGAGTGTGTGATGCCTGGGTATGTTCTAGTGTATATCTTAACGCTTATTTGGAGGCTAGTCTAAATTTTGACATCTTGATTCTTTTGACAAGCTCTTTCCAGACGAATGTGTGAGGCCCATTTCATTCATATCCGGGCAGCTGTATTGCTTTAGCCTTTTTTGCCTATATATGTTCTTCCATAGGTGTGTATGAAAGAGTTCTGTCATTGGACTCAGCAGCAGCTCCGTTGATAGTTCAATAATTCCCAACTGAGAGCAACTTTATCGCTGCATATAACCAACATAGAAATGACTGTCATTGTCAGAACTCTTCCATAATGGTTACATCTGTGGTTTTGACCATGTCTGATATTTCATATAATCCATGTAGATTTAGCATGAGAAGAAGAGGCACTTCCTTGTGTATCAGCTTCTTTGATACACTCAAAACAGCTGACCTCTTGTGTTTTTTAATTATTATGGCATGGATGGGAATTGCCAGTCTCCTCCTTCTAACTCTATATTATGATCTGTGTCACTGTGGCTCAAAGCTCTCATGTTTTGTCTCATGTTTTGTTTTTGTAGATAAGTACACTGTGTTGAGGGGTGTAGCGGGCGAGGGGGAGAGAGTGGGAGAGAGCAATACAAAATGCCATTTAAACATCTCCCCTTTCCAGGTATATAACGACTGTGTGTATGTCTCTCTGAGGACACAACACAGAACGACCTGCTTAATTGTGTGTGCTGACTGACTGCCATGTCTTTCTTCTCGCTCACCCCCCACCCGTCTGTCTCTCCAATTGACTTCTCTCTCTCCTCCACCTCACCATCCTTCCGACTGCTTGATCTTGTCCGTTGATCATCCCTTCTCTGTCTCCGCCCGTCTGCCATTTGTCTGCCTGTGTGTGTCTATTTGGCTTCCTTTTTTTTGTGCTTGTTTCAATCTTCCCACGCAACTTGCATGCAACCAAACAAACAAACATATTTATACGAATTACTTCAAATCTCTCTTACGCCACCCGCTCTCTTTCTCTCTCTCCTCATGTCCCTTTTGCTTACACACACCCACGTTCACGTCACATACTTACACCAGACACAGGCAGATGGCCCATCTGCCAGGCAAGCTGCCGATCCATGCCCTCACAGCCCCAACGAGCACCCTCTTGCCCTGGGTGGTCAGACCCAGAACCAGACATCCAACGCCACCAACACCACTGCCCCCACAGCCACCCGTTACCAGCCTCCAGCATGCTGCGACATTCCCTGCGCACTTATCGTGCAGCACTCCTACGAACCCAACAACCCCTCTGAGCTCACCCCCAAAATGAGAATGACCACCTTCACCACCTCACCTCCCACCCCAAGGTTATACATACAATAGAAGATAAAAAAATAAATAATTGGTTAGTAATGTTTGAAGACAGATGTTATTTGAAATATGTATATAAACGGTAATGGAATTAGAAAAATGATGCACATCAGGCAGCAAGGTTCAAATTTTGGTTTTCACAATATAGCAAAGCTCTCTGCTGGAAGCAAATGTATCTCTTTAAAAAACTATACCTGGCCAATTGCCAGTTGACCATGTGTGCAATGATGCCTTTCTGCCATTAGAGGGTGCTGTCTTTCTATCTAGAGGCAAATAGAGGCTCATCTTTAACCAGACAGTCAAAGTTACATGTTCTATATAATCATATATGCAGGTAAAGCCTACAATGAAGTATTTATTTTATGTAACATAGATATTTTCACAAAACCTCATATTACAAATGACACCAAAAAACAAGTCGAAACTTTGCTTTGTTCTCCAAGATAATGCCTTTGCAATACACAATCATTTATAGATGTATATTTAAATACATTTCAGCCATCTAGATTCTTATTTCATTTCTGTCAGTATAGGTTATGATCATAGGAGTGATTTAGTGTTTACTGCTTTTCTTTATAATGATGGGAGCCTCTACACTTTGCTTTACAGTAATATACTGTAAATGCAGTCAGGTCCAATCACTTTTCCAGCAAAAACCTTCCACTTTCCTGACCTCAGTCCCTTTCAGTGACTCCTGGCGGTTACCCATTAATCTCCTTCCACAGATGGCAAACTGACCATTTGTGATTCCCTCCTCTCTTTCACTTCCCTTCATTTCTTTTAATACCAACTCTACCCCTTCAATATTCCGTCCTTCAGACATTTAGTGTGTGTATGATAGTGTCACAACAAACATTAGCGCCCCCCCCGTCCTCTCCTTCTTCCCCCTGTCCCCTCCTTAGATGGCAACCAGGGGGCATCACTGTTGGTCCCCTCTGTCCATGAGCTCCATACAGTAGGGCCAGAGCCCCCTTGAGACTACCCAGATCCGAAGGACACGGTCAGTAAATCTACTTTTACCCCCAATAATGTGACTCCTTTGCTCACATAAACTCTGTTTGCCTTTACCCAAACAATATTACCATGATGTCTGAAACACAAAAATGAGTCACCTAAAGCTATGTGACACCCCACACTACCAACCACCTTCCTCTGAGACCCCTCGGAAATTTCTTAGGTTCCCCTACCTCCCATAAAGGTAAAGAGACACTATGCGACATTTGTAGACAACGCAAAAATTTAAACGTTTTGGAAACTTTCTCCGGTATCTTCTAACGCTGTTCACCTGAGCCCTCTCATTCTATATCCTCACCTCATTCATTGCAAACTGAGTTCCTCTGCGCTACTGTCCAGCCTCCCCTATCCAATAAAAGCATGAAACACCCCTCACTGAGTGTAACCATCTTTTAGACCATGTGTAAGTTATTTATATGTGAATATAGTCATATAATGTATCCACTGTAATTTGTATAAGTTTTATTTACTTTATACTATAAGTTAAGTTAAAGCTTAAGTTAATGTATGTGCTTTTTCTGTAGGTGGACTTGTTAAGATTGTTTAGACTGTTAAACATTGTTTAATTGACATTAAAGCATCTATTTTGTAAGATGCGGTTGATAAATAAGGCACAATAGCTGCAATTATTAACTGTATCTCGCCTGGAAGAAATTCACTTGAAAATGAGATTTCAATCTCAATGTGAATTTTTTGGCATGATTGCCAGAATGCAATACAGGTGGACAAGAAGCAGGAAAAAATACATTAGAGAAGTAAGGTATCATTGAGCATTTGGACTGCTTTCCATAATATGAGCTGTATTTTGTAGCGTAATATTAGAAAATGTATGGTAACGCTTGATCGACAGTAGACCTAGCAGCCTGGAATGGCAGAGCACACAGCATGATGGCGGTGTGTTTTCCGCAAGTATTCCAGATTATCTGCAATCCCTTTAAGACCTTGTAGAAGTGTGTTTGTTTCTCTCTTTCAATATCCTGACCAGAGCTCAGAGTGTGCTTCTCTATCCTTCCCTCCATCTTTCCCCTCCTCTCTTTTCACTCCCGCCCCCTGTCACATCCATGCTTCCACCCAACATTTATTTATTACTTTTATTTTGTGCCACCCTCACTCTCATTCTCACACTTAACTATTGCACTTAATTCAACTTGAATCTCTTTTTTTTTAATTTGGCCAAAACTGTTGTTTGGCCATATGCATGCCGTCTTCCTCTCCTCATATCTTCATCTGCATTCTCCAACATCATTCTCTTGCTTTCACTGTTCTTACTATCAACTACTCTGGTCGGATGAATGACATCTTAATTGTTTGAATACAAATACACCCCATCCCATCCACTTCCTCTTTTTCAAAAATATCCCATCTGCCCATACTCTGCTGTTTCCTTCACTGGTCTCTCCATTTCCTTATTCCTCTACTTGCACTTCCTTTGCTCCTTTTCCTTTACCTCCTTTGTCTCCTCTACTTCCTTTATCCCAATTTCCTGGAGTCATCCCTCTTACCTCTCTTCTCACTCCTCAAACCTTCTTATTCCTCATTCAACCCTGCTATTCCCTTCTCCAATTCCCCATTTACCTTTCCCAACCATAAACACTGTACCTGGTCCTTTCTCCTATCCCATCCCTTCTCATCCTTCCTTTCCAATATCTTCCTTGCCACCACATAATCTTTCTAATTTCCTCCCCTTTCCATTAACCTCTCCTCCTTTCTCATTTACCATCACTGCTTCCTCTTCTCCTTCCTTCTCCTTGCCTGCCTCTCCCTACCTGCAGGACGATAAGGAGATCGACCTGGAGCACCTACACCGCCGGGTTAACAGCTTGTGCACCGAGGATGAGAGCCCCCACAAGCAGTTCTCCACCTCTTCCGTCGATTTAACACCCCTTGACATGGATGCGCTGCCTGCTGCGCGCCAGGCACTCGAGCAGATCAGTGATTTCCGCAACACTCACATCACCACCACCACCTTCATCCCCGAGCAGATCCAGACCCTCAGCCGCAGCCTCTCTGCCAAAGCTGCCGCTGGATTTTCCGCTGGTTTCGGTAGCGGTGGCGGTGGTGGGAGCGGTCTTCAGGACCACCGGACTGGTGGGGTCGGCCCTTTCAGGCAGAGGGCCCCCAACGGTGGCTTCTTCCGCAGCCCCATTAAAACAATGTCCTCCATCCCCTACCAGCCCACAGGTCCAGGACCCAACTTTGGATATGGCAATGATCCAGACCGGGGCACTTCCATATGATGAGCTACTGAGGATATGGTTGGTTCAGGAGGAAGGGGAGGAGAAGGAACAGAAGGAGGAGGTGTGATGGTTAGAGTCAGTCATGTGGTGGTAAAACAAATACATTATGGCTAAGCTAAAAAAAGTCAGGAGATTGAGATCTGTGTACATAGGGAATCTCTGTTTTATATGTGGAGAAGACGAAGGAGGTGGAGGGGGGTTCCTTATCCTCCTGGAAACCATGCTGGTGAGGTGCAAAAAGGGAAGTGGCGGGTGGGGCTTGAATCTTTGCTTTATTGTTGTTGTTCTTGTGATTGTTTGGGGGATTATTTTTGGGGATATGTGTGAAAGGGGATCTTTTTTTATTGTTTCTGTTTTGTGACATGAGGACTGCCTCATGTAATGGAGATTTGCTGAAATGACCTGACTCCTAATACTGTCTGAACCCTACCTCGAAGGGTTTACTTTATACAACTCCAACCACAGGAAATATTTCTATATTCCTGTGAATTCCAGGGCTGCCACTGGTGGATGACTGGTGGTGTCTTTAGCCAAGAAACAACAACAAATAATAAGCAATTATTGGAGAGTTATTTTATGAAGGTATGTATAACCCATAGTTTTGTCTGTAGCCCTGGGAATGCATACAGCAGCCCCTTGTAGTTTTGAAAAGGCCCCATCTCAGTGAATATCGGAAGATTCCACTTCTCCAGGTTTACTCTGCCTTTTCACGATGTGGGAGTCATTCCTCAGTTTTCTCTTCTTCTCTGGTGTTGTTTCACCAGTACCTGGGGTTCTAAATGTGTAATAATCTCCAAGATGGTGTCCACACAGTGGCCTGACTAGACCTAAGACTTTACAGCTGAACACATGCTGACACCTTGAGGGTGCATCGGTTCGAAAACTGTTGAAATGCCATGACAGTGCAACAGTATGACACTGTAGAATCACCAGTTTGGTGCATCAATCTTAAACTATTTCTGCCATTTTGGTGCATCAGCCTGAAACTGTTTTCACCATTTTGATTCACATTAAAGACTCTTTGTCAATCCCACTGCACTGTACCAGTGCCCACAGACCTGTAAGTGATTGTATGTGGATCTGACCTTTTCTTTTCTCACCTGTATTGTGCTATCTGCTTTTCAAATCAAGGTGAGATCTTCAAATCAGACTCTCAGAAGGATAGTAAAAAGGGATGATACAAAAAGAAAATTACTTAAAGAAAAAAACCATAAAAGACAAGCCGAAAGACTTCAAAAAGCTTATGCTTATTATATGTCTTTTATTGAATTTTGTTTTGTTTTTTTTTTAAATAGATTTTAATGCGTGGAATGTGTTTTGGTCAGGAAGTACAAAAATAACACTGTTCTGAGCTGTCTACTTGTTTTTTTCTTTCCCTCAGCAAACTTTGAAAAAAACTGCTAAATGAGTGCTGTAGTCTCTGGTTTTGCATCATTGTCATTCAAACTTTTACTTTTGATTTTTCTATATTTTGCTTTATTTTAGCGCTGCCAGGCCTGGGTGTTTAAAAGATAAAATCTCTTTCTCTAAGGTCATGTCATGTTCGAGGTTCGTTTATCACTTCTTATCAGGTTCAAGTGGTTAAATGGAGTTGATTTTGTGTTGAGGAGAAGTCGTTGCAACAGAATCTTCAGTACAGGCCTTATATGTCAACTAGCTAATTGTACCCTCCCGACTTCCAGTCAAACCCAAAATATTACTGCGCACTGGAAAAGTTTTAAGAGCAGCAAATCAGTGGTTGTCTTTTAGGTTCATGGGAATGTCACGAAGAGTCAACAGCCATCGGAACCCAGTGGCTGCCTTTTGTGAGATGAGTCCAAAATATACTTCTATTTCATATCTGTAATGTTAAGGGTACTGTTTATATAACTTGTTTCGTTTTGTTTTTTTAAAGTGCCAATTAATTAAAATGAGACCATTAAGGTGCATTTTTGGGCAGGGATGGGGAATGGTACACTAAGAACATTAAAAGATATTTTATGGAATTAGGGTGTGGGGGTGGTAAAATGGAACCAAACCTTTTTCACTAACACTGTATTAATAATTGATAATGTTAGTTGTTTAGAACAAGTTTTCAGTTTGTTATCTTTAAGAACTAAAACCGCAGATTATTGTGCGTAGAGAACTCAGTCAAGCCACAGTGTTTTGAAGCAAGCATTCTTAGGCTTTCTTTTCTTATATTAGGCTACAGTATGGCTATTGAATGACAAATAGGACACAGACATTTAAAAAGTTTTATTTAGTATAAATGAGAGAGACATTATAAAAATGTATATTTTACATGTTGATGCTATTTTTGTTTAACAAAAAAGAAAAGAGTATATCATGACGAGCTTTAGTGTTGAGTTTAGCAGTCACATTACTGCATTTGGTTTTCCCTTGTCCTGCCCATGGTCAACATAAACACAAACTCTTTTGCTTTTTTCACGTCATCTTGAGTTCATTTTATTATTTGCTGGCTCAATAACAAAAAGTGGCAAGTTGATTAAAAAGAAAGCATGCACAAACTTGCTATTGCGCTATCTGTTAACATTTTTAATTTCATACATAGAACTACAGGATTTACTTGATAATTTTCAAAAATTTATGATGTACAGTATTTAATATAGGCCTATTTTGTTGTATGTGTTGCATATTATTCAAAAACTGAACAAACTGGGGCCTCTGTTACAAGTGGCAAAGCTTTCTGTGTATAATTTGTCTAATAAACAGGTTTTCTACAGTGGGTTCGTATTTGTTGTCTTTGCTAACCTAGACAACCATGAATGAAAGGTGGTAACTTTTAAAAAAAACATGGAAAACTATTTATCAGCAAATGGTGAATAACTACTGTAATATATATTATTATTCTTTGTGATTTAGGAGCTCGAATCTAATGGAAAACATTTGCAAAATTGCAGCAATGACACCTCAAAGTGAAGTTCTCCGCCATGTCACCTCAAACATCTGCAAATTTATCATCTGCAAGAGAAAAAGGTACCTCACTAATGAACATCTCTTACTAGGGGTAAGTGTCACTGTGTCTACTTTTTGGTAAACAGAGGTATGACAATCAAAAGAATACCAGCAAACTTAACATATTCAAACAACATGGCCAATGTTCCTGCGCTCCACAGCATTTACTCATGGTGGATATGACTCATCTTTGCTCTCTTCCAGTAGAAGTCATTTCAAATTCTGCACAAGTCGCATCTCACAGGTAAGTTGACCCAGGCACTAGTGGCCATGCTTGCATCAAGACAAAGTCGCTGTACCAACAGGGTTTTTACATGGATTCTCTCCCTCACTCTCTCATTCCTTTTATTATCATTTTTTTATCAACATTTGTCATTGGATGACAAAGGACAACTGATTTGTGAGGTCAGAAGAATCCAGCATGATCAGTCCACAATAATGAACAATTCCCCAGAAAAATTCCATCTTAGTGTTCAAGCTTGTAATAATGGTTAACCTGGTCTTTGAGGGGTTTGCAAACTTGCAGTGTAATTTTGACCTTTTTAATTTCAAAGAGCCAATTGATCCAGAACAAGTAAAATGGATTGATGCCAGCAGGTCTCCTTTAATTACTCATGAAACAAGACTTTACCCAATGAAGTACTTGTAGGTGCAAATTAATAAAATCGAATTGATTTAAGGAGGGAATAATGGGTTAAAGTTAAAGTAAATTGGTTTCGGTAATTTGAGACTACTTTATGTGTGGAATAGATTTAAAGTTAAAGCATGAGCTGAGCTTTTGTGTCTTTCACTTCAAATGGGCTATCACTTCAAAGGCCTGTATACTGCTGTTAACAGTTGGATAGACTCACTGCTGAGGACGTCTGCTGTCAGGTTCAATGGAGCACAGCACCGCGGTAGCCTTCTTTCGCCAGAGAGAGGCGCTGTTAAGCTCCCCCAAGTGTCGGGAGATTTCCATGTCTCTCTGCCAGAGTTACCTCTGTTTGTACTGTATGACAAGATGAATGGCAGCCAGACAGTGCCAAAGCCGTTGAAAACTAATGATGGGGAAAGAAATGAATTTATCATAAGTTGATGGTGCTTTCAATTCCACTGGACACAAGAGATCGACGACCAACTGGATTTAAAGCTTAGACTTTTTCTTATTGTTCAAGTCAGAGCAAGTCAGCACCGTAATGTAGTCTTAATCATCATCATTATTTTCTTTAGTTATTCTATACCTTCTGTCATTTTGTCTGTCTTTATTGTTTGGTGAAAGTTCATCCTAATTTATAATGTTTTGATACTTTCTGGAGGCGAGCAGGGTTTTGTGGCACGAAAATGTAAACAGTTTTTTTTGTGGAGGAAGATTTATAGCTTTAACTAAATCAAAAGTAGCGATAATGTAGAAATATTCATTATATTTAAATGTACTGCCTTTAAAATGTTACTAAAGCGTAAGTACACAAGTATTAGTGACAAAATGTATTTGAAGTATCAAAAAAGTGTTAGTGCTGAGGCACCATCATGCAAGTAGTATTAATATAGATTATATTAACACATTATACATTGTAACTATATGATTTCTATGTAAAATGTTGATTTTCAAGTAACTAGTTAAGTCAAAGTGGACTCAAATTTAGAAGTTTATTTGCCAATTGCTTTTTTTGCTACAGCGTTTCCCTCGCAAAAAACGTACTTTAGTAAATGTATAGTTACTTCCCGTCACTGTCCAAAGTAAATCACACTTGACTTATAACCTTTATAATGTTTCGAGACCGTGGAGAACGGGAATCAGAAGGTTCCCTCGCTAGAGCTTCAAAAATACGTGCATGTCATAGAAGTACTTTATCCAAAAAAAAAAGAAAGAAAACTTGAAACGCTGTGTGAGTTTAGTGAATTTAGTGGGTTCAGTGAGTTTAGAGAGTTTAGTGAATTTAGTGAGTTTAGTGGATTAAGTGAGTTTAGTGGATTTATTGAGTTTAGTGGATTAAGTGAGTTTAGTGAATTTAATGGGTTTAGTGAGTTTACTGAATTTAGTGAGTTATTGAGTTTAGTGAGTTTATTGAGTTTAGTGGATTAAGTGAGTTTGGTGAGTTTAGTGAATTTAGTGAGTTTAGTGAGCTTAGTGAGTTTATTGAACTTAGTGAGTTTAGTGAGTTTATTTAGTTTAGTGAGTTTAGTGAGTTATTGAGTTTAGTGAGTTTAGTGAGTTATTGAGTTTAGTGAGTTTAGTGAGTTTAGCGGATTAGGTGAGTTTAGTGAGTTTAGTGAGTTAGTGAGTTTTGTGAGTTATTGAGTTTAGTGAGTTATTGAGTTTAGTGAGTTTAGTGAATTTAGTGGGTTCAGTGAGTTTAGAGAGTTTAGTGAATTTAGTGAGTTTAGTGAGTTTAGTGGATTTATTGAGTTTAGTGGATTTATTGAGTTTAGTGGATTAAGTGAGTTTAGTGGATTTATTGAGTTTAGTGGATTAAGTGAGTTTAGTGAATTTAATGGGTTTAGTGAGTTTACTGAATTTAGTGAGTTTAGTGAGTTATTGAGTTTAGTGAGTTTATTGAGTTTAGTGGATTAAGTGAGTTTGGTGAGTTTAGTGAGTTTAGTGAGTTATTGAGTTTAGTGAGTTTTGTGAGTTATTGAGTTTAGTGAGTTTAGTGAGTTATTGAGTTTAGTGAGTTTAGTGAGTTTAGTGAGTTTAGTGAGTTTCCCGGAGGCTGCGCTCGTGGCCTTCGCTCCCCTCACTCCAGCCTCGTGCCCGTCGCGCCTCGGTCTCCCGGGAGACGGGAATGAGAAGCGTCAGCACGCAGACTCCTCTCGGCCACTGGGATGGGACCCCCCCCCCGACCCCCTCGACCCCCCCTCCCCATCGGGACCCCCCCCCTCAGGCGTGACCAATGGAACATAGAGTCTCCATTGTGGCTGCGACACTTTAATAATCGCCAGCTACAATATCCAACCTGTCGGTAGCTTCAGGAGCCCGGGGCCGGCCCGTTGGACGGGGGCTCGTAGGTGGGAAGAAGGGGCGAACGCTCGGCGCCAGACCTCTAGCCCGCAAGACGTCCCCATGATGAATACATGAATAAAAAAATCCAAAAGACTGATGTCGGCTTATCCTTGAAATTGTGGGATGCCCCCCCCCCCCCCCACACACACACACACACAAATTGTGTTTTCTTTTTCCCCCCTTCCAAAATTTCCAGCTCCCTTATTTTCAAAACTCATTGGTTATTTCTAATCATTCTTAACGTACATTATATTTTATGTCAACGTAGTGATGTTTAATCGATAGGATCTCAGCCTAAGGCCTATGATGTCGTTTTCGGGCATTTAGGCAGGGACTGCAGGACAGTACCAGGTAGCCCCCCCCCCCCCCGATCATTGTGCCTCATACACTGGGATACTGTATTTAACACGTAGCCGAGGCTATATCCTTCTTATCCTAAATCGACCGTGGCAATTAGGTTAAATTGCCAATTTCCACCCGGCAATTAGCTCATTGTTCATTTGCCAGGTTAGGCCGAAAGTTTGCATCTCAGTAAGCATGGCCGCTTTGATCAGTAGACTGCAGGTGGTTTCCTCAATAGTTATAATTCGTCCAAAGCTTATTTTCCTGTTTATATCCATACAACCTGTATGGCTGCCTCTCGACTACCTATCAACTTGTGATCCACAGATCTTGTTTAAGATGTCTGAGAGTCAGTAACATACAAAATGAACATCAGAGTTTAGATCAGTTGCGCTGTCACTGCTTCAGGACACATCGTGTCCAGTGTATTCGCGGTCGTGTGTGTGTGTGTGTGTGTATGAGTGTGTGTCTGTGTGTGTGTGTGTGTGTGTGTATGAGTGTGTGTATGAGTCTGTATGAGTGTGTGTGTGTGTGTGTGTGTATGTGTGTATGAGTGTGTGTCTGTGTGTGTGTGTGTGTGTGTGTATGAGTGTGTGTATGAGTCTGTATGAGTCTGTATGAGTGTGTGTGTGTGTGTGTGTGTGTGTCTGTGTGTGTGTGTGTATGAGTGTGTGTATGAGTCTGTATGAGTGTGTGTGAGTGTGCGCGCGTGCGCGTGCTTTCTCTACTTTCTCCTCGCCGCCTCCGGTCGCGACACACAGCTCGTGTCAGTACGGAAACAGCGTCGAGCGCTGGACCCCTGCTCATGTTTCCGTTCCCTGTGAAGCCCTTTTTACCGACAGGGCGTTCCGAGAGCCGGATCAAAAGGTTTCAGACCCGCCACAAAAGAAAAATGGAAACTGGAGATGATCTTAGAATGAATGAATTGAAAATGAGCTCGCGAGCCCCAGGAACCGCAGACTGACTCTTGGTCAAGCTTTTCTTGGTCCAAAGCTTTTTTTTCTTCAGTCAGGCTTTTTATCCCTCAACTTTTTTTAATGTCTACAATTCGTTGCACATTTTTTTGCCTCATTCTTCAGTTGTTTCATATTTTTTTTAGAAGTATAGTGCCCGCATTGAGATTGAGCTCCGTACTTGGGGAAAGCGGTTTTATTTCATTGTTTTCTATCGGTAGTCTCACCCCGTGGTGACAGTGATAAGTCCACGCGTGATGCGCCTCAGTCTGTGCTGACTTAGAGTTCGGGGGTCCGAGGGATCTGGTGGAAAATGAACTCGGGTTTTTACTGCTGTCTCCGGGACAGATGAATGATAATGAACGGGAAACGGTACAGACGGCTGAGGTCGGTGAATGACAACCCCCCCCCCCGGTCATCCCTGAGATCTAAGAACAGACGCGCGGACAGGTAAGTCCCAGCTGGGCACGTCTCGCGCTGTCCACGCTCCTCACCTACAAACGCCACCCCCCTTAGCACGCGCGTCCTGTGGGAGGTTCCCCTTACGTCCCTCTGCGTTAAACACTCCTTAAACCGTCACGTTATTATAAACAGTCCGGATCGGGATGGGGGGTGGTGGCGGCGGGGGGGTCACGATCGCCTCTCTCGGGCTTTACCGACGCTTCTCATTGGACGTCAACACGCGACCAGGGCGAGGAGGGGGGCTCCCAGGCGCGTGCCGCTTTTTAAACCGACGCCGCGCCTCGAGACACCAGAGAAGGAGTCCCGCACGCGACCGTTCCATCCACACAGCGCGAGCAGTGCGTGGCCCTGAGAGTTCCTCGTTGTTGTTGTTGTTGTTTTCTTTTTTCTTTTTTGTTTTTTGCCCCCTTACCACCGCCGGTCGGTTTAACTCCGCTCCACCCGTCGCGTCTCCCGGAGGAACATGGACGTCCTGAGCGTGGACGACTGGAGCGAAGACGCGCTGGAGGCGGCGGTGGCGGCGGCGCTCGGCTCGCGGCAGCAGGGCTCGAGGCCGACGGACAGGGGAGGGAGGCGGCAGCTCGAGGCGTCGCACCGCGGGCCCGCGCCCACGCTCGTGGACGGCGGCAGCGACCCACGCGCCTGGCTGGCCCCGGCGCAGCCCTCCGGCACCTGCGCGGCACACGCCGCCTCGCCCGACTACCTGCGGCACTCGCCCTGCCCGAGCAGCGGCTCCTACCGCGGTGAGAAACGCTGCTAATCGACCTTTACCTGTAAATGTCACCTGCAGTGAAGCCTGGTTTGCGGCGGCTGGGATTCGCAGCGACGATTAAGTCATTTTGCTTGTACTGGAGGTCGCAAATAGGCGGGGGGGGGGTTAGTTTTCTACAGAGAGACCAAATGCAAAGTTTATTTTCTGCAGTTAAAAGATATTGCCACGCTGGTGATTATCAATTAAAGCGGTCTCAAGTCAGTCCTGGGTGCATTTATTGCAGGTGCTTTTGCAAACCAGATCAATCCAGTGAACGTTTCCCCTCTATTTTTCCAGAGAGCGGCTCCCCGGGGTCGTCGGGCCACCCCAGCCCTCCCAGCTACAGAAAGTCTGCCAAGAGCCCCTCCTCCTCCTCCTCCTCCTCCTCGCTCAAAGTCCGGGACCTGTGCCGCCTCAAAGGCTCGGTCCCCGGGCCCGACGAGGACGCGTCGGCGAGGCAGAGGGCCCCGTCCAGCAAACCCGTCAGCGGGGTCCAGAGGCAGAGGCGCGTGGCCGCCAACGCCCGCGAGAGGAGGCGGATGCACGGGCTCAACCACGCGTTCGACGAGCTGCGCAGCGTCATCCCGGCGTTCGACAACGACAAGAAGCTCTCCAAGTACGAGACCTTGCAGATGGCGCAGATTTACATCAACGCGCTGGCCGAGCTGCTGCAAGGCCCGGTGGCCTCCGGCGGCGGCGGCGGCGACGCCGAGGCGTCCGGCGGCAGCCGCAGCTCGCCCAGGTGTGACATTACGCTTTCTCCCGCCGACGCCTTCGAGGGAGCGAAAGACGGGGGCCCCCCTTCCCCCGCAGCCTGCAGGACGGCGGCGGCCGCGTCGGTCCCGGGCGGCAGCCTACCTGTCCACGTCAGCGGGACGCCTTTCCGCTCCGCCTTCGACGACGCCGGCGCGTTTTCCGCCATGGTGGAGGAGGCGATGCGCTCGCCGTCTCCGTCGTCCTCCTCCGCCCGGCCAGGCGGTTCGCTGGCGGCGGTCGGGGGCGGGAGGAAGGAGTCTCCCCGGAGCGACGGGGAGTTTTCCCCGCACTCCCACTTCAGTGACTCCGATGAAATAGCGATGGAGCTGCACTCCAGCGAGGAAGACGACCTGTCGGAACTCAAGCTGCCCAGCCACCACCATCACTCTCTTTCTTTCTAGATAGTTCAAGATTTTAAAAAAAACGAGAAAAAGAAATGAAGCGTTCAATATTAAAGGTTCACTAAAGCCGACAACGAAACGCTGTCAGCCCGTGTCAATCATACCTGTTTAAAAATCCATTTTTCTAAGAGGATAGAAATTTCTTCAAAAAGTCATGTTCAATTTTAAACAATAATTCTATACTACCAACTTGACGCATAGTCTAAGGATCATTTTTTATGTGACATAGCCCCAATTCGGTTCTGCCAATAGATGTATAGCCTATAATTTCCAGTTTCCATGGAGACGTGGCTGGAAGACCCCTGTGCCATGTCGCGCGTAGCACTGCCATGGGCATCTCCCACGTCCCTCCGACCAAAACGCTGTCTTCCACAAAACCACAACTTTATGCATATCTGTTTATATTTGATGATGTAAAAAAAAATTTTGTAGCTATGATTTTTGTTGTGATTTATGATTTTATTTGGTAATTTGTTTGTATAATGTATTTTTTCTGCAACTTCAAAAGTTCATGATGTGCACTTTAAAAATATACGAGCCAGAGGCTTGAGGAATGCGATTTTTTTTTTGTCTTCAAACCATAAACGATATTGTTTTGATTTGTTTGATAGTGTAGTACTGCCAATTCCGTACAAATAGCCTATTTAATGTAGCCATTATTGCTGCCTTTTGTATTTTCTTTTGTATCTTCTGATGAACTTGTGTGTCTTTTGCTTTCACTGGATGAGATTAATTGACATGTATTTATTGTTATGTTTCATTTGATTTGCTTTTTATAACTCCATAGTTCAATTTTGCTTAAAAAAAAGCTATAATTTTGCCATTTATTGTCATATTAATTTGGTTTTGGGAATAAAAAAAGCAAACGAAAATATAGCGTTTCCTTGACTGTTGTTTCCTCGGACCCTTACTGGATTACTGCAACGAACTCATCAACCCTCGTTTTTAAAATACATTTCGATTGTACTTTTCTTCTAAACATTTTCTCCTTGTAATGATAATAATAATTATAATAATAATAATAATAATCATTACTATTATTATTATCATTATGTTTTTATGAAATAGCGTGAGTGTGAATTTTATGATTCTATTTTTAGAGTTTGTCAAAACTCAATAGGTTTATTGTTTGCTATCAATAATGATAATAAATTTCAAAGAACATGTTTTGATAAATGCATCAATAGAATAAAGGTAATTCAAACGTTTTATTAACAATTTTTTTATATTATATTTACTGCTAAATTTACATGTGCATTGCCATAACCCGCATAAATATCTCTTTTCTTTATAGACGTAGCCTGACTCTCTGTAAATTAACAAGGCCTCACTAAGGAGGCTTTGGAGGATAATAGCGTACAAATAAAGGTTTTACTGTTTGGCGACCAAAGTTGATGTGGGGAAAATATATGTGCCTCAAACCACATAGTTTCCATTTCTGTAAATTAACTTTCGCCACTTGATCCCTCACGCAGTTTATCGTAAACCGACAACCACGCGAAACGTGTCCAGCACGCGCTCGCTCGCCATATGCCGCGGGTGCACGCGCCCCCTGGCCCGCGGCCGCGTTATTGAGCGCACGAGGCTTCGCGTTAAGTTGCTGCTCGGCCTTTGTTTTCTCCCCACAAATAAAAAAAACTTCTTCAAACCCGACGATAAGTTTTTACTTAAATGCCCGAAACTGTCGCCGCTTCGCCCGCGCGGCGAAAGCCACGCTCGGTAACGGGGGAGCGTGCGTTCATTTCAGGCCATTGTCGGCCGGCTCGTGGGCCGAGGTGTTGGATGGCCTCGACGAAGCACGCGCTGTCAGCTGGTGAGCGCTCAAGGGTCCCCGCCGTGTCCCCCAGGACCCGGCTCGAGAGGGAACACGCTTTCTCAACTGAAGAAAGACCTCCACACACACTCACACACACACTCACACACTCACACACACACTCACACACACACACACACACACACACACACACACACGTGGGCACACCTCCTCCTCTCCGCTTCTTTCTTTCTCTTTTATTTCTCTGCGGACGCACGCACCGCGCTCGCGCTGGCTCCGGTGACCCGTCCCGCTGCGTGACTCGCTCTTTCTTTTTCTTTTTCTTTTTCTTTTTCTTTTTCTTTTTTTTTCCACTCTCTTTCTCCGACCATCTCTGCGACTCATCCGAGGTGTTTCGAAAAGCCTGGCGGACAAAAGCACGTGGTTAAAAAGAAAAAAGAAAAGAAAAGAAAAGCAAAAAACACTTAGCAATTATTTATGAAACGACCTGAGCCAGCCTACCTGTTCCCTACCTGTCGGTGCCCCCCCCCTCCACCAACCACCCACTGTTTTTTAGCCAATCACAGTCCGTGTCCCTCCGCTCGCCTCTTGGACGCGGGGAATAAACGGGAATATAATGAAGATGCCGTGTTAAATTATTAAAAGAATTCATGCAGGTGGAACCGTATCTGAGTATGATCAGGCAGCCATCTGCAGTTCGTGTTGCGGTGAAAGGTGATCAAGTTTCCGTGAAACGGATTAAAGGGAGGCTGCGAAAATACTATGTAAACACAGTCATCTATCGGAAAAATAAAAGGTGTAACACCGCGATTATCTAGAGTTTGTTTTTTTATGATTACCATCATTTGAAGAGGCCACAATCATACTTATAATCATACGAACAAACGGTGAAACGTCCCTTTAATTTTCCTTGCGTTAACCGCAGGTTTAAATAGGATAAAAGTAATAATCTAGAGTATCTGTGATCTGTTTGCATGTACTCACCACAAAGAAAGGGGCCAGCTATTCTATGGAAATTTTGGATTTCTACAGAACATTTGCGTTTTAATTTTTAAAGCGTGCGTGTTTGCTATGAAAATATGTAAACCACAATCGTATCTGGACTTGTTTGCTTAACATTTTCATTCATGGTTCCCCTAAAAATCCAAGGGACACAATTTTATGTTCTTATCTACAGATTAATATCTAGAGCTTTTTATTCTGAAGATGTGCTGAGATAAAATGCATTAATCTTTTTTTGTTTCTGGTTTTTTTTTTTTTTTTAACTCATAGGCTTCTCTCATGTTCTTTCTTGTATATAATCATGGTGTAAATGTTAGGCTTGTATCTTTAACCGGTGGTGGTACCTGTGGGGATTGAGAGGTAAAACCAGCCCATCTTCAACAGGTGGAACGCTGGGCAGGTTGAGGTTTCACTGTTTCATTAATTATTTACGTGTAGACGTTATGAAAAATAACAACAGTGGTGGAGTTTGGGAGAAACTGAGAAGCACTGACGCGTGTGGACGCAGTTGTGAGTAAATAAAAAGGAAGTTTAATTTGGTCCTGGCTCCAAGTTTTCCCTCAAATGCACTTCCTGAGTTGTTTTCACCCTGACAGCTCTTTTCTTGCTGTCCTCTGACAGTCGTTCTGTTTGTTCTATTTGTTTAACAACGTTATAAATCGACCTGTACCTGTCTGTATGATCCAGCTCTTGCCTTACCATCCTCTAACACACCCTCGGAGCTTGATAAGGACAAATATTCATGTCCATCACACACAATAATGCTATAAACTACCCAGAAGCTCCCGAGTATCAAAGAAATGTATTTTTAACTCCTTGTTGTGGCAAATAGACTTAAGTGCATCAAGATAAATACAAGATAAATACTAATGTGGGACAAAAAACTGCACCGACACTGACTAGGCAAATAGTTCTATACTGATAGGCAGCACTTGAAGAACTAAAATAACATTATCATGTAGATTTCATGCATAAAAAACTCAACTTCCAGTGAAGTCAGCGGTTGATCTGAAATCCTTAGTCGAGAGGTGCGTTCAACATGTCCTAAGCCTCTGTAGTCATGCTCATTTCAATAAATATATTCAGAATATGTGCATTCCACAGCTTCCCTTTTTTAATGAAAAGAAAAGCGCTTGCATTTTGTATGAGATATGGGGAGCCGAGCTGTGTGCTGTCCAAAAAGCCATGGGTCTCTCTGGGGACCCTGAACAAAAGGCAGAACTGGGCCATAGTCTCCATCTGCTGTCCCAGAGAGAGAGAGGGAGAGTGAGAGAGCGTGAGGGAGATGGAGAGAGAGACAGGGACAGCATAGTGAGTGAGGACACCATGGGCAGCTAGAGACAGAATAATAAGTGAGGAGGACGGAAAAAGAGAGTAGAGACAACTGCGACAGGGGACATCATGGTTAATTACAGGGAGAAAGAGTAAGCAACAGACATAGATAGATAGATAGATAGATAGATAGATAGATAGATAGATAGATAGATAGATAGATAGATAGATAGATAGAAAGATAGATAGGTAGATAGATAGATAGATAGATAGATAGATAGATAGATAGATAGATAGATAGATAGATAGATAGATAGATAGATAGATAGATAGATAGATAGATAGATAGATAGATAGATAGATAGATAGATAGATAGATAGATAGATAGATAGATAGATTACAGTATAATCACATGATTATATTCAGATCAGAGTGGTTCAGTTCAATTCAGACAATTAGTTTAAGGGCTAACAACCATAAACCCTTCTTTGTTTAATCTTACCCTCAAATTACGCCAAAACCTTCACCTGTCATTAGCCACCACAGTCTTGCATTACCTTATACTGTAGCGTAACACATAGTGATCACACAAACACACACAGTGCAGCTGTGATGCAATGAGCACCTGTTGAATGACATGCTCCAGCTCACCAATGTTATTCATTTTTAACGAGTTTCCTTGGTAGTCCTTGACACACAGTCACACAAATTGTAGCGCTTATATCTGCAAAGTTGTCTTTTGTGGTATTCTTTGGAAATTACTGGGAAAGCGGGAGCTACAGCACGTATATAATAAAAGCTAAATGCACATTGAATTCTAATGAGCACAGGCTTCAGTCTTATGTTATACCACATTATTATAATATAGCATAACCCATATTATATTATATTATATTATATTATATTATATTATATTATATTATATTATATTATATTATATTATATTATATTATATTATATTATATTATATTATATTATATTATATTATATTATATTATATTATATTATATTATATTATATTACTTTATAAAATTATAGTATTATACTCTGATGCTTTACAAACTCTTTTTTGAAGGCTTGAGGCCAAAATGTGTTGGAGTTTGTTTAAAGTTTTAATATGACTGTTCATATTAAAAGCATATTAAAAGCAATAAAAGCATCTGAGTCCGGGACATGGTCCTACCCAAGCAGTTTTGATAAATATTTTGTTTATTAGAGTTGCTTAGAAAATATATTAATTTTTAAAATTTGATTGAAAATAAACAAAACAACATAAATCTTTGCAGCAACAAAGGGATCCATAATATGGCTGTGTGATCCCTTCCTGATTTCAAACAGAAAATTCTCCTTGTTTGTGACTGTTCTGCACCAGATATAATTTGGAATGTGTGATACTCACAGAGAAAAAGTTATTGCAACATAGACTATATAGTTTATTTTTTCTTTTTTTGAAAGCTTCCCAGAGGGAAAGGGCTTTACATCTTCTGAGGAGGATATGTTGAACTATTTTGACAAAACACATCCTGTGGTTTCAGTGATGACAAGCAGCCCATCCCATAAAGTCCTGAATGTCCACCTGCACATACACATACACTGACCCAGCCACGCACAGTATGTACACACTGACACAAGGAAGAAGATCGGTTATCTCTGTGGTTCTCTCCATGAAAGATGTCTGTGGGTGAAGCAGGGTCTCCCAGGGCTTTGTTCTGGGCAGGGTTCAACTCTTTATGTCCGCCACCTTCAAAGCAAATGTACATGAACACGAACATGAGGCTTCTTGGGTAACCAGCCCATTGAAGAGCAGCACAATGGTGCTACCAATTATCCACAGTACTCAGTGCTCCTTTGGAATCAGTTACATGGCTTTGTGTGTGTGTATGTGAGTGTGTTTGGTAGACTTACATGTTTGAAGATGTAAAGGTTTGATCTTTATGTGCATGTTATTTTATAAAAAGCTAAATGTGCATTTTATTATCTGTTTCATCTATATAATATTTTAAATCGCTCCCTAAAACTTAACTTCTTATCCTTCTTTGGTGTTTTACTGTCCATTTTTTCTATCATGTCACACTGTAAACCTTAAAATATCTCATATCTTTTGATCTTAGACTCTCTTCTTGTTGTAGCTCTCATTTTGATTCACACTGGGTCATTTTTTAGTTTTCTTTTAGACTTTTTTCTTTTTAATCACTTAATTGACATAAAAATGTAATGCAAACACCTCAGCTGCAATGTGTGCGATCGTGTGTGTGTGCGTGTGTGTGTGTGTGTGTGTGTGTGTGTGTGTGTGTGTGTGTGTGTGTGTGTGTGTGTAGTGTAGTTATACTTCCCAATAGGAAACACCTCAACTGCAAGGCTATTTACTCCTTTTGACACAGTATGACTTCCAGCAGGGTCGGGTTACCGAGAGCGTGCGGCCAGCCCTCCTCAGCTGGGGGAAGAGGACTTCACTCTGACTGACTCTACACACATGAAAAAGAACCTCTGGATGCTTCGGAAGTGATTTGGCTGGAGGTGCTTTTCCATCTTTTTCACACCTTGGAACATGAGAGGTGTGTGAGAGGACAAGAGTGCAGAGAGGTAGGTTGTTCTAATATGTGTGTATGTGCGGCTATGTCCTCAAACACACATGAACAGCTATTAGTTTGTCTCCACCATGTACACACCCACACACTCACTTGACACCGGTCATTTCCACCACACGTAACCTCCGCTGGCAATCGGCCAGATTCACGTGTACTGTACAAACGTGTACATATGAGAACATGGAGCCATACGTCACTGATTGTCACTTCAATAATCAGTGACCAGTGTCAATTAGCTTAACCAGCTGACCAAACTCAGTGCTGTAGCATCATCTGAAAAACTTGCACTAAAAAATTCAATGAATTCATATTTTAAAGATTAAGAGGAGGAAGCGTTAAAGGGAATGAAAACATGAAGAATTTAGATAAATACGTAAGTGTGTTTTTTTCTTTTCCGTTGCCCATTTGTATATGTGGGATCCTGAAGCTGTGAAAGACACCAACATTGGGAACTTTGGATGATTTTAATTATTACAGCAGCAGCGTTTTGACAGAAGGTCTCAGGTTTCTACCCAGGTCTCTACCCAGTATAAATACTGTTTCCTAGCAGTCTTGGATTAAACCCACTGTGCTTTGTATTTGAGTAGAAGAAGAGGAGAAAGATAAGGAAGACTGATGTTCAGCCGCCAAAACAACATGAATATATGAGTGTCTAGTGCCCACTGTCTTTATGTCACAACAAAGGTCAGCAGCAGAACATCTAAATAACTGAAATTTTTAGTAGGTAGCAGATGATGGTTCTCTCTCCTCTCCTCCGTCTTTCCCTCTAAACCTGGCTTTTTGCCCCCACAAACCTATTAACTACATCTCTCTTCTCCTCTCCTCTCCTCTCCTCTCCTTCCTGGGCCCATTGTACAGTTGCCCCCACAGATCTCCTTTCAGCTAGAAGCCCTACTCAGGTGAAGGATACAGTTTATTGAAGGAGATTTTGCTTGTATTTGATTCCGCTCCTTTTCATAATGGCTGAAAGGCTGGCCTCCGTGCTGCTCCCCCTCTCCCTCCCTGTCCCGTCCAGTTCCCAGGGGACCCCCCCCCCCGACTCTCTCCCGTGCTGGCCTGGGTGGAGTGGCCTCAGAGTGGGGTAAGTAGGGAGCAGACAAGGGTATCACTTACAGCCTTCCTCCCACCCTCACACAGCACGGAGAGCAACAGCGCGCCACCTCACCTTGCCTGTCTCCCCCTTTCAGGTGCACATAGACACACAGCGGTGTTGGCGCAAGCACACACAAACACGCGCTTGCACATCTTTTCCCCCCATCTTACCAATTTGAGATGCATGTCCCGTCGTTCTCACCCTCGTCTTTTCAATCTGTCCATTCAATCACCGATCCAGGAAGGAGGCCGACGACAATGGAGTTGTGGAAAACCATTTCTGTGCAGTGAAAGGCAAGCAATTGAGATCTGGCAACTAAGAGCGACACAGGAATTTACGAGGAGAATGGCACAAGTGTTTTTACAGGGACACGGGTAGAAATACTCACACACACATGAACATGCGCACAATTACATAAAGAATGAGCTCCACCTGGGCCCCCTTGTCATCAACACGCCATGTACTCACACACCCTGGGCTTACTGCATAAACCTGCCAGGTAGATCGGACTGTTCATTGTTACGGCATCAGACCTTAAGCAAAACCACGGTCAGCGTGTTAAACCGTCTAACTTCAGATCCAGATCTATATTCAACTTGTTCACTGGTGGATACTACACCACACTTAGGATGTCCACTTAGTTCTAGAGTTAAGGCATAGACCCTTAGTGTTGCTACATTAAATACATTGAATACTTATTTTTTAAATGTTCAGCAGTTTTTAGGCAACACATGCTATAAAATGTATCATGTTATGTCAAATTTTGAATAAATATATAAGTGCTGCTTAGTCTCATAGGTGAACTCTTTTTTAAATGATATCATATTATAAATATGATTAAATGTTAAGAGAATAGAATCTAATATGTCTATGACTGTCACTGTTGATGCAGTTACAACCCAACCTTATTGAATTGCAGATTTTTTTTGGTGCTGAGTCCCCAAACAAATCTGTTAAATAGGTGTTTATGATATTTCCTGAATTATGTAGTTGAACTCCAGTTGTTTCCATTGTCGCAGCTATAGTGCAGCCACTTGTAATGATGATGCCACACAGATATGGTGTATTTAGGGTTACTTAGGACACAATGTTTTGTCAAGTGTTTCTTAAGTATCAGTGCTCCTGAGGAAAACTCCAGCCAACTGCAAATCACCAACTTAACAGAGGAGCTATCCTGTATTTTTCGAGTGGTCTTTTTAGGCTCGACAATAGCTCCAGGGCATATTAAGAAACAACAAGCCCCCTGCTACATTGGAACAACAGCAGACTACTTCCCATAGTGAAGGAATTGGATTTACATGGACCTTTTCAAGTAGACAGGAAATGTAACAGTGGGTCTGTGAACCTCCAACATCAGAAAAATACCTTAAATACTTCAACTCAGGTTTGTTTTTAATCAAGTGCTGCTTTTAATATATGATTATTTATGATTAATTAAAGTCTAATCACAAAAAATATCTCCAAATCATCACTCCACTATTATCATTATAAAGCTAGATGGTCTTTAGATAATCTTAACTCCATGCATTTCTAAGTATATTTGTTGTCTGTTGGTTGGTGATGCCTCTGGGCATCTTTAAGAATAAAGAACCCTTACTGAGATACAAGATCCCAGCAGGATAACACAGCTAATATAGGTAGACATTTCCTACGGCTGTAATGGATTAGCAAGCCTCACTGCAGGGTAACACAAACACACAAACAATGGCTGTTTGACTGAGTGTGAGATCAGGCTCATGTCCCACCTGTTAAACTCCATTTTTTTTTTTTTTTTAGTGTGACATTTTCCTTTTCCTCTTTTAACTTTTGAATGAATCATTTTCCACATTTGCATTATTACTAGCTCCAGTTTCACTAAAATGCATAAATATTAGGGATTTTTCTATGTAAAAACAGTTATGGATTTGAAAAATATTGCAAACATGAGAAATCTCCGAGCTCCTTGCCTCTGTTTGTTTGTAGCTGATTTGGCTGTTCTTATCTTCCTCCTCCTCCCAGATTAGTGCTGCAGTCTGCCTGTTTTCACACCATTAAGACCAATCCACATCCTCTTCATTGGGGGGGCTCCCGTGGAGATCAGTGACGCCTCACTGACCACATCAATCAATCATTCTCCTTCTGACTACCTCTCTCCCGCTCCCTTTGTCTCTCTCTGTATGTCTCTGTCTCCATATCTTTCCGTCTCGCCTACGCAACTTTAATATCTTTCTCATCCCTCTTTCCCACACATGACACGGGAACTACTTATCATAAAAACACAGATAGATGTGGTTGTTGGCAAGTGCAATCCACTGACAGAGCCTGTGTTGGATGGTGCTTTGGCTTGAATTATAACCATCAGCAAATGGCTGCTGTAATTTAATAAGATAATCTTTAATAGATAATTCATATTTTCTAAGAGGCGTGATGTTATTTCTTCTGTTCCCCTAAGAATTCATTGCATTCATCACAGACATTACTGTGTTAATGTGTGTTTGTCATCTAAATTCCTGATAATTTTTATTTAAGTTTCGTAGGTGAGACTTTCCCCACAAAGAAAGTTTGTCGATGTGCCACTTGTCAACATAAAGTAGCCATATAGCCAACAATTCTCCAGAAACACATTATACTTGTCTTCATAATGGGGTCAACTACAGAAAATCTGTAGGAGAAGTGAAGTGACAATAGAGATCGGTTGAACTTGTACTCCCTGCATAGCAAAGGGTTTTTGTTCCTGCATTGCCCTCATGGGAGGTCATATACGATGAAACAAAATGCAGACTACATATGTGTGTCCTGTGAATTGTGATAATAATATGGGCCTTTTCCCTGCTCCTATGCAATCCTAGACTTGATTTGGCAAAAATCATTATGGCCGCTCACGCTATGCTAGGATGTGAGTCACTGGTGACAAGTCACACCCTCTTTACATTAACGAAAAACAAAATCCGGTTGCAATTGCATTTCCAACAGAATGTATTTTGTGTTGCAGTATAGTTGTATAGACACGTGATTTCTAGAAGATGGGGTTGTCTCATGAGATTTTTTTTAATATCTTCGTCCTTATCTATTAACTTTCTCCCTGGTTACATTGCAGCATTGTTTTCACTTCAGATATGGAACATAGCGCCCACAGAAATGAGACACGTTACTTATTTTTTATTCCTACCTAACTGTCTATCAGTCTACTCATCCATTACTACTTCTCAACCTTTTTGCATATTTTGTTTATGTTCTGCTGGGTGTTGCACCTTTGTCCTTACCTGCTTGCTTTTTTAATTTATTTGGTGTTTCCTCTTTATTCATTTTCAGTGTTAAAGCACTTTGAGCTACATATTTGATATAAAAGGTGCCATAGAAATAAGAATTATTATTATTATTATTATTATAATTATTATTATTATTATTATTATTATCAACAGTATCTGCATCTCTACAAACCTGTCATACTGTCTCTCACCTGTCTGTCTGCATACCAAACTATCTGCTACTCAGTTTGCCACTTTGCCTCTTAGCTTGTATGTCTGCCAGCTAGGAAAGGTCAGTACTAAATGGGCTGAGTGTAAACAATGCCCTCAGTACTCAGGGCAGGAACAGCCATCGTCCCATTGTCGACGTTCTGCCACCACCACTTGTGATGTGTGTCCAGCCCTCCCTATTCATCTTTATTCTTCTCCCTCTTCCTCCTCGATGCATTTGCTGCATTTTTTTCCACCCTTTTCTGATCTTCTAATCCTTTCTAGTTCTGATTTTGGCCACTTCTCACTTTGTTCCCCACCAATCTGCTTTCTCTCCCACCCTCCATCTCAGTGTCCCTCCTTCCCTTCCCTCCTTTGCTCCCCTCCTCTCTCCATCGGACCCCATCAGGAGGAACCTAATAGGAAATCAAAGTTTCTGGTAGAAGAATGGAGTGGGGCTTAGCGTTACCATCCCCTGGGCCCTCCCTGCTGAAAGAAGAGTGCAGAAAAGACTCTATACTGGCACTGTGGAGGCGAAGGTTAATGCAGCAGATAGTCTTTCCCTTGCTCTCTTTCCATGTCTCTTCATCCATTCTTTTACGCTCAGACACACACTCTCCATCTCTCTCTCCTATCTTTTTAGCTCTTTTCTTTCTTCTTGCCATCTTTACTCAAAAAATCATCCCCCCACTCGTACAAAAAACACACAAACACACTCAAAGCAAATTCACAGTTTTTTCCTCTGAACAAGTGAATAGCATAGCCAGTGAACTCAGCTGCCCCTGGCTGGATGGTGTTTGGTGAGGTCCGATTTGCAGCCTGCCTGCTGCACCATCCGTCCTTTGGGATGTGATGTGTGTGGTTGTGGAGTGGATCGTGTATGCGTCTGTATGTGTGTGAGTGTGTGTGTGTGTTTGTGGGTGTGAGCCTACCCCAGCCCAGCACAGCACGCACCCCTGCGCGTCAAAGCACTCCCTATCTGTAGCAATTGACTCTATGGCCCCTGTGAGCTCAGGTATTGCTGCCTTGTCAAGCATGTCAAGAGGTATTTACAATGGCTGTCCTTATGTATAACTACATATGGAATGATTTCTGCCAATTAAATAATAAGGAGATTGTTGAATATAATTAATCAGCACAAACTCTTGCATCTCAAAAAGTAACTTGTTTTTTACGAAACAATTTGACTTTTACATTTTTGAATAGCCTCATTGACTGCGTTTCATCTTCCCCTCAGTTATAAGAATTATATAGTCTTCCTACAGTGGCCCTAACCCACAAGGGTTCTCCCCATGGCTGAGAGTTTAAAATACCACATACGGACCACAACATCCCCACTTGGAATCTAGTTGAGGCCATTTGCTGTATCTGTCTCTCCCCTGTTTCCTGTCATCCCTGCACTTTTACTATCTAATGTAAAAGAAAAAAAGAAAAATGTAAAAAGGAATAATCTCCTCCTTGGAATATAAACAAATTGAAAGCTACTGAATCAAATAATTAAAATAGGTAAAGCTGATAAGACCAATGTTTTTCTTGGAAGCAATTTAGAATGTATTGGATATGTCTGTTGGAGTGTGTGCTCTCAGGTATTTGTGTCATTCATGCACATGCTTGTACATGTAGGGTGTCACACACATCAATAGACTGGCAGAAAGTGTCATGTAAAAAGTGGAGCTTAGCCTAGAATTAGTCCTGTACTCCCTTTTAAGCATCAGCCTACTGTAGGCTGAGCAGTCCAGATCCTGCTGTGTTAAGCTGCTTAAACACTCAGAGGTGGAATAGATTAAACAGTGTGAATGCCTCGAGGCACAAGGAGGTGCAGGGAGCACTGGAGGAGAGGGCAGGGGTTGAGAGCAGTATGGAACAGGGTGGGGCACAGGAGCCAGAGCAGGAGGGGGGGGGGGTGCAAAAGATGAAACATGCACAATTTTTTTAAGGATTCAGGACAGAAGTCCATTATGAGAGAGGAAGTCTGAGAGGCCATATGCAGAGGAAGCGAGAGATGATGCTGCAGCTGAATCTGGATTCTCATAAAACACATTCCAACCCCCCAAAATTTCCTTCTCTCTGGTCCTTTCATACCTCCCCTCCACTACTTTTTCACTCCTCCTCTCCCCTCATGCCTACGCACCACCCACCTGCCTTCTGTACTCCCCCACAAGAGTTCGGATTCTTGGAAGGTGTTGGGTGTCTAAAGTGTCACAACTAAACAAAACCATTTGAAAACAAAGTGGGCCAGTGAATTTGCCAGCGCAATCCGACCCCTCTCCCTTTGTGGTTGTAGAGAAAAACGGCCTCTCAGAATCAAGGGGAGAGAGGGCGGGCAGGGGGCGGCACACAATTTCAATCCGCAGGTTACCCCCCCCCCCCACCACCACCCATCCAGAGCCGCTTTTACCACCTCCTCTCCACCCCACATACACCCACACTTTTAAGTGCACCCTTCAAAGGTGAACATGCTATCTAAAAGAGAGCTGTCTGTGTTACAGTACCTCAAAAAACAATATACTCATTCTCATATCTTCTCTGTTATTTCTTTTTCTTTCTAAGCAACTTTCATTTGCACTTTTCCACTTCAAACTTTAGACTATGTAATTTTTTGTACTAATCTGTATGTAGTAAGGGTGATACGAACTGTTGAATAAGAGTTAGATGATATCAAAATGGTAATTGTCGTGGATTTAGTCTGGATTTATTTTAGAAGTGGATAATACAGAATTAACAGGAATATCAGATATCAAATGTGACAGTTTGACAAGAAACTATCACCACAGTGGGTAGGATAAAAGCTTAATATGAAAGTTATGTGTAAGTGATCACATGTAATCACATGTGACATTTCTATAACAGGGGATGTGATGTAGGGGTTGCGAGTCATTCCATGGTTTTCGATGTAATGTATGAGAACTCCGGGGATGAACGCTCAAAGGCCAAAAATAAAAGTGATAAATCATTGTCATATGCCAAAACAATGCATGCACTGTTTAATCACATAAATGTCTAAGTTGTTCTATTATGTTAGGAAAGCATCAAAGAAACAATGCTTTGGGCATGGCATTTACTGCACAGCTAGAGGCGCTGGCATCAATTTGACCATGTAGAAAAAATAAATCATAGCTGTTTTTGTTTACGAGAAACACAAAGACATACACAGATCATCTGTCTTGTCTGATTATGGGAAAGTAATGCCCCCTGTTTGTGTGTGTGTGTGTGTGTGTGTGTGTGTGTGTTTGTGTGTTTGTGTGTTTGTGTGTGTGTGTGTGTGTGTGTGTGTGTGCGTGCGTGTTTGTCTGTGTGTGTGTTTGTGTGTGTGTGCAAGTCAGTGTGATGAACTGTCTGTCAATCATAGTTCGAGTTAATTATTTTGTCGCCCCGCTGGGTGTGAGTTTGTGTCAGGAACTCTGACCCAGAGACCGGGGGTTGGGTCACAAACACACACACATACACACACACATTCTTCTCCCAAGAGTGGAGCGCTCTACCCATGTTCTTCCTAGGATGGTCCATTGGCCACCTGACTAAACACTTTGCTGAAGATGACACGGTAAGTGTATGTATGTATTTTTTCAGTATACGTGCACATACTCTAAGCTGAATAAAACAGGAATATCAGGTTTTACCTTACTATGAAAAAACTGAGAATATTAGATTTTTCTTCTGTTTCTCTTGTATTTGTATTTCTGGACTCTATGCAGATATATTTTTAACTGATTACTGGGGCAATTATTTTTAGCAGCTCATAAGGATGTACAGTATTTGGCTAATTTGGTAACTTTGCATCCATACAACTTGAACTATGTCTGATATATATTTCTACAGAGAGATTATGAATTTTAATGTATATTGAGATATTTTGATCCAAAGAGCTAATGAGCTAGAATGTGCTTACTTCTCTCTCTCTCCCTCCCTGTTTGTGTGTGTGTGCATGTGTGTGTATGTGTGTGTCTTTTGGACAGTGAGGGGCATGACCCGTAGGAGATCAAGTAATCCTGCAGGCAGCACAATGAACACCCCTGGATAGGGTCCTTTCTGTCAGACCATTGGAGGCAGGGTGCAGAAAATAACACATCTTATTACACTGCCATGTTTCAGTGGCCGGTTAAGTCAGTTTTTGTGTTTGTCTCTTGTCCTTCTACGTGTCTTTCTGACTTACAGGATTGTTTGCCATAGAATTTATTAAGTGTGACTGAGGGTGCTGATGAGAGAAAAGACATTTCCGAATTAGTGAATATCAAATTGAGGTGCTTTTTCTGGACAGCAGCCTTCTTAACTCTGCAAAAACATGTGTACACAGAGGCAAATTTACAGTACATTAAAAAAATGTTTGCTGTAGAATAACATTCGTACCGAATAAATTATTCTTGTTGTCCACTATAAGTTATACTATATTTAGTTTGAATGAAGCAGATCATCTAACCGTGTACAATTTATTACATTACATAACAATATGGTAGATTTGCTTAACCAGGTGCCCTGCTAGGTTGGTAGGTAAAACATATGCATTCTTTTTTTTTTTGTCCTCATCTGGTCCTGACTCTTCTTTTGTCCATAACTGTACAGTTCTTCAGCTCCAATATGTAAACGTATCATGTCCTTAACAAATACAGATCATGTTTAAAAGACCTTGCACCTATGGTGACCAGATGTTCTCACTGTCCACGTAGTGTTACTGTATGTGCCTGATTAGCACCGTCTACAAAGATTTTCTTATTTCAAATGGAAATGATCTGTTCCATACTTTGATTTTCTATAGCATAATATCCCCACTGTGTTTATCGCTCTGTTTCCTTCCCCAGAGTACAAAGCCCGGTGATCTTTCCCGCCACAACAGAGTAGTAGGGTCTTTGTCCTCCAAAAAAACATGTATTGTACGCTGACCCCACTCACCGACACCAAAGCAAAATAATCAGCACCAAACGGCTTGGCTTGAATAAATCTTACCAGTATGATCCAATAGACACTGCCTCTGTGAATAAAACAGTAACAGAAAGCTCCCATTTTAATCACATCTAAACCAAAAACCCGGCTCTTCATTTTCCCAGAGGAGAGAAATAAAAGCTTGTACAATAACCGGAGCCTACACGTGTCTCACACCATGAACTCCACCACACAGTGTGAACTAAATTGATGGAGAGTAACCCAAGAATGAAAATTAAAAGACTGTCACCTTGTTTTTGTAGATGAAAGATGCCGAGTAAAAGAAAAGTGAGCGAGGACTTATTGGATTAACAGCCGACACAATCGCATCTGTGCAGATTTGCCTCTGTGCTGTAAATGTGATTGTGGGCAATAACATGTCGATTAAGGGGCCGTGACTGGACTATTGGGGGCTTTGTGTGAGGCTGCAGAGGAGGTGATTAGATTAGTGAGTGCTGGAGTGGGAAGCCTGAGGGAGACAGAGTGAATACTGATGAGAAGGTCCAGAAGTAACCACTTGAAAAGTAACACTTTTTGCCATATTCAATATTTGCTTGGTTTCATTTCAAAAACATCAGAAGGAACAGGGAACAATGCGGTGATTTGTAAGATACTGTTTTTATTGTAAAATATGTCCGTTTACCTCGATGTTCTCACCAGGGGCAAATTTGATAAGAGCACTGGGAAATGTCATTGGTTACTTCAGGAATACAGTTTTTCTTCGATATTTCATTGATATTCTGATATAATGTTTCATCCTCAATGAAACATTATCATCGAGGATGAAACATTATATATCATTATATAACTATTATTATGGAAACCTTACAGTTTCTCGTTATTTTATACTTTCCTTCCAGCAACACACTGGAGAATGGTGGCAAAGGATTCGGATCAGACTGAAATATTTGCTCTGTCCCTCAGACAATTCACAGCTTCAACTCTCTGGCAAGTAATACCACTTCCACACATAAACACTGTATTTAACTTGGTCAAATAAACACACGATTGACCTACGAGACTCTTGTCACAGGTTAATTCCTGGACCCAGGTCTGCAATGTAGTTTCATACTCATAGTGCTATCAAAAACATTATTCCAGAATAAAAGTAAAAATGGTAATGGCAGTGTGCAACAGTAGACATTAAACATGACATTGAAGCTGAACTGAACCTGAGCAAAACAAGCAGCTTTACAAGACTCTTGGCAGTGTTCATTCATATTTTAGTTGCAAACATTGCAAGCTTGTGACTTACTCGGGCAAGCAACATAAAGATTATGTCATATTTGATAATGATAATAATAAGCTGATATGGGAATAACTCCATCTTACAACTTTAGTAAGTACTGTGGTAAACTAGATAGCCAGGCATGCTAATGTTAGCAACTTATGTTCAGATGCACACTCCTAAATCAATTCCTTACACTTCTTCTTGGTTGAAAAAGACCAAAAAAAGACACAACACTCCAAACCCTGTTGTGCTTAAATACAGGTTGCTAACATAAGATTGGACAGCTGCTATTTGAGGAAAGCGTTTAACAAACAATCAACTGGGCACATAAAGTGACACAGTCTCTATCAACACATACAAAAAGATCATATATTTTTGCAGGCCTGCCTGAAAGTGATTCCCGTTGCAAATATTTGATGGGATTTTTGCACTGGCTTTTGGTTTATTGCAGAAAATAAGCTCTATAACAAACAAAGGTTTATAAAACTTATGTTTTTTTTTGGCAAGATCATCTTTACAAATGAACATTAGTTTTTGGATTTTTGAAGCCTGAATACAATTGCCAGTAGTAAAAAGCTAATGTTTTGCTATAAACGAATTACTCCACAATCAAATTAGTTAAATGTCACCACCACCAAGCTTTCAACTTGATTAAGTACTTATCTCTTCTAAAAAAAGTATTTATTCTTAGAAAGATAGCAATAGTTTTCAAGAGTGTGAGTATGAACACACAAAGCTGTAAAGGCTGACTCGTGAGTAGATCACTTTTTAATAGCCAGTGTGATGACATTCAATGTCATCTCTGTAGTCTTGTTTAGCCAATTTTTAGCAAGTCTTTTTTTAAGACATGTTAAAGCTTAAAAAAATCAAGTGGTAGGGTGTTTACTGAAGTAATTTAATTTGGAGAATACAATGTGGAAATGTCTTGAGCTTATTTAACAAAAAACCCATTCAAAACGCCCATCGACTTTGGGACAAGAGCAGCGCAAGTGTTCAAATGCTAGGTCATTTCCGGGTGACACTTGTGAGTCATTCCTGGAGCAATCAATGATAAAAAAAAAACTACCACTCTTTCAATATGCTATTCTTTTCCCCTCATGATACTACTTCCACCATCTGCACCCTCAAATGTACAAGAAAAGGCCCCTTGCCTCTCTGATTTCCACCTGAGAAACTGTCTTATCGGTCTGTGAGCCGATTGGGGCGAATGAAAACATGACCTTCTTAGTCTGGGTCTCTAACAGAAAACTGGGTACACTGATCAGAAATGATAAAAGCTCAAGGAAGAGGATACTGCACACTCACACCGAGACTGATCTCCAGGTATACACTGATCGGTGAGGATAAGGGAGAGCAGTGGAGTGGCAAACAAGCACCATTAGGGTTATTCTATTCATACTTAGAGAGAGAGAGAGAGAGGGGGAGCTAGAAAGCAGGGGAGGCAGTTAAGTGGCTAACAAGACCCATTAGTAGTACTCAGAATTTCAGAGTGAGTGTTGGTAGACAGACTGACTGACTGACTAGCTTGCTGACTGACAGGAGTGGGAGAGGGCTGAAAGGTAGAGGGGGAAAAAAAAGAAAGATATCGAGTGAGAGAGAGCATAATTTTACATGTACAAAAATAACTCGATCAATGTGAACACTTGGTTAAATATATTTAAGATATTAAAGGGACTCAAAGAGAAAATTGAACCTTTTATTAAAAAAAAAAAAAAAAATAAAATCCCAGACAAGAGTTGGCTGCGACAGAAAAAGGCAGTTTTCAGTGAAAAAAGCGCTGAAAAAAGGTCCATCTTATTAAGTCAAGTGACCTTTAAAAACTTGTATTAAACTTGTGTATTGTTCATTGTTGCCTGTATAGAATATAAAAATCACTGCATAGGTGTTAACCCGAAATTTACAACTGTACTAAGTTATCAGAGTAGCTATCATTTCATCTAGCAGCTCAGTTCAGTTCAGTTCAGAACAGTTCATCTTTTCTGTTATCATATTTACATGCTCACATCAAGTAATGTACCATTAATGTGCCCCTTGCTATCAAGTATTATATAATATACAATTTGACCATATGATGCACAGCCAGGTAATTTTAGATCGTGCTGCGGCAAAAGATGGACCTTTTGCTAGAGCCCTCTGTGCTTTCATGAAGAATGGGGCCACGTTTTTTATGTCTTGGTATAATCGATTCGTAAAGATATGTTTTTTATGGGCAAAATCTATCATGACATAAGGAAGCTCATATAGGATGCATCCCTCTTGCATGTGATCCTGGAACAAGATCAAATCTATCTGAAATTCACAATAAGGAAATATACAAAAATAATAAAATTACAGAATGAAGGGTCAAAGAGTTTTGTAGAGAAGAAAGGCAGGTGTAAGTGGCAGTGGGAGGAAGGAGAATGATCAGTGGAGGGTGGAGAGTGCACGGGGATACAGTGCAAAGGGGTGGCTAACCTTTCAGATCTGCCCCATTGTCCCACATTAAAAGCATCAGTGTCCATTGTGAGCACAGGGGGGGGCAAGGTTTCCCTGCAAGTCGAGGGAAGTTGGATGAGGAAGAGAGAAGAACTAGGTGGAGAATGACAAAAAAACAAAAAAAGGAGTTAGAGGATGTGACTGGTACACAAAATTAGTAGAAACAAAAAGGATGATGTAGAGAAGAGAGGAAAAAAGAAGGGGTGAAGGTAAAACAAGTTGGGTCCGAGCAAAAAAAAAAAAAAAATACCCCCCCCACCCCCTTTACCTCACGCTTCGCTGCTCCAGGATGGACTGAGAGAGAGAGAGAGAGAGGGGATAGGAGAAGAATAGAGGGTCACACTAGACAGTGGGGGCTTTGTGGGCACTTATCAGAGACTGATGGCAAAGCACTGGACCCAGAGAGGAGAGACAGTGAATAGAAAGGGATGAAGGTGTGTGTGTCTTTTTGGGCATGTTGGACTGGGGATGTGGAAGAGAATGAGGAGTTAAAGAGTAGAGCGATGATACAAATACAGATGAGGCAAGAAACTCTGTAGAGCAAAAAGGGGTAAAAGAGATTGGAGGTGGATGCAACAAGCAGCAGCATAGCGCCCTATAGATCACTTTACCAACCTGTATGCACCCTCAGGTGAGACCGAGCAAGAGAGGGAAGGAGGGAGCACAAGGACACCAACAAAGAGCGAGAAGGTCAAGGAGGGGTATATGATATGGAGGGAAAGAAAATGGAGGGCGGAGGAAGGAAAGGGCCGGAGGAGATTGGGTTACACAGCAGGAGAAGTCCAGTGTCACGTCCATCAAGGTGGTGTTTCACAGAGGGGGTGACACTGCTGTGAATGTCCAAGGAATCAGGGTTTTTGGTCAAGATTGCAAAGAGTCACTTGCTGTTGTTGTTCCCAACTTTTGAACTCCGTCTCTCTCCTTCACTTTCCCACTTAAACATACACACACACACACACACACACACACACACACACACAAACACACTCAGTCAGCGGCAGCTCCCAGCTCCCTGTGGCGGGCCTGCTGAGAGGGGTCATGTCAGACATCAACTCCCGTCGCGTCAGCTCTTTTTCTCCCACAATTCAACACAGCTGAGCCTGTCACCGCTCTAACCTCCCTTCCCCCCAGAAAGGCCCAGACACTGGCCCCGAACATTCACAGAGACACACGCATATTTATGATGTACACAAATAAGTCAAAATGCACGCACACACAAACATGCTCTCGTCCCCGTGTCTTATCGAACACGCGCATTTAGATGCAGCGACGTCCCAGAGGAGACAGACCCCCAACTGGTGTCCACCAGCAGGGGTGCTGATCCTGTGCTGACATTCCCATCTCAGTCGTCTCAACTTCCCTGCCAGTTTACAGAATAGAGAGGCCAGGACACACACACAGAAACACACACAGTCACAGCTGTCTCAGCTAGGCTGCCAGCAAAAAGGACAGCTTAACGAGTTTTTCATTCTCTTCCTGTCTAGACTCTCTTCTCTTCAGACAACTTTATAAATGAGTTTAAAAGTTCTCCTACACCTTGTACATACATGTATTTCTGCATTTGCATAACGCAGTTTGGTGGAAAACATTTGCATCTACATGTGCATGAGAATGAAAGTGAACGCCGAACAAAAGCTTATGTACCCCGATCGCAAAGTCTCTCCTACTGCCGTCATATATGATACTGCAAGCAAATGTCATGATACTCACTGTGATATCAGCGAAAAACACTTTACTAATACATAAGCGCTAAATGTATGACCATGATAAACAGCAATCATTTGTCAGTGGTAAACAACTGCAGGCAATGATGTAATGAGGGCCATAAATAAAACGGTAAATATGTAAATATGTTTGTTCACTGCAGTTATCAAAGCCCAAAACATGTTGCAGTAATGTTTGCCAGTTTGCCTGTGCTCCAAAATTGATTTCGAAACACTCAAATTACATTTTGTCGGGTCTCATTTTGTAGGAGTACATATTGACTCTCCATTTTCTGAGCATCCGCTTCCTCACAATGTTAACTATATTTTTTCCAAACTACTTAACTCCCTGACAAAAAAAAAGACAGAAGACAGAAGACAAACAATTAATCATATAGGTATCAATATTATGTCTAAATGACAGAAATATAATTGACATCATTTAATTAAACAATTGTAGACAGGAGGACAATTCAAAGGCATGCAGTGCTAACAAAGACCTGTCTGAACCACGCTCTGAGAGGCAGCCTGGGGATCAGTCATTGTCCCCCTGTCTTTCTGCACGTCTCCTTCTGTTTAATTGAAACGCTGTGTTAACGTGACCGACCCTGACAAAGTTGACTTCAGCCACTGAGTTCTGCTGCCATAGAAAAGAGAGTGAAAAAATAAAGGGCACAACTTTAGCTTGACCACACCTGAGACAAATGCAAACATTTTCTTCTTTTCAGGCCTGATTATGAATAGGAATATTAATTCACAATCATGGCGAAGGATGCTATCATGATAAAACCAGTGAACAGTTTACAGCAATAAAAACGAAGAAAACAAAAAAAAAATGCATGAGAGAGATGAAATTAACATTGTTTTATCAAAGAGTGAAAACAGGAGGACAATACAGAGGAATGCAGCACTAACAAAGCTCAGTTTGACTGATGTTCTGTAAGGCAGCCAGGAAGATCAGTCATTGTCTCTCTGGGATTGGTGGGTTGTCTCGGCTGCTCCACAGAATCACCTCCAGCAACATGGGAATTCTCCCCTGCTGCTGTTTCTCTTTGCCCGCAGAGCGAGAGAGCGGTTACATGAGTGATGACTAAACAAAAGCAGTACAAAAGAAGTCAAATGAGAGTTTGATAAGTTATCTGACAGCAGATATTGAAGAGGATTTGAGAGGGTTTTAATGATATCAGATAGAGATGTACAAAATATGGGACAATCCAAATGAACTTTAGCTGCTTTGATCAACTCTATGTATTGTGTATTGCTACAGGCACCAAACTCTTATAGTCTGTGTTAAGACATTTATATTATCGGTAAAGTATGTGAACAGTCAAGAGACCCTTTGGCAAGATATGTGCAGCAAAAGTAAATTAATGTATATTTTTTGATGGTACATTTTTCTTGGAAGTTTTGTCTACCTATCTAGTGCACAGCAGAGCCGATGATATATAAATAATGTATATTCAGTTATGACTTAATAAACATAAACTGATGATCTGTTAGGTATGTTGTTAATTAAATAACAATCATCACTTTAATACACCAGTGTATGCATTAAATTATCATGAGTTATGGATTAGCTGCGCATGAACTAAACTCGAGTTACGCTCCATTATGGTATTGTTCGTCAAAATTGAAAGTGGTGAGGTAAAACAGTTGATTTATGTGATATTCAAACAACGAACTCTAATATCTCCACAGCTGTTGACAGTTGACATAGTTGGAGACAGGTTTTCATAGCAGAACAAAGAATCATCAAATCTATAAAAACAACAACAACAACAACAAATTCTCAGACATCTCCTGCAACACTTCCACTGATCGCCTGCTTGCTCAGTATGTTACAGACTAGCACCACCAGAGCTGTCTTTGTCAGGGACTCTTTAACGGGACAGATGATCTCCCGCAGCATAGCACTGTGACAACCCTGGCTTTTCAACTTGCTATTCCTATGTGTTGTCCAGCAATGCATGCTGGTATTTATTTGGAATTTCTAATGTTCAATCTTGGCCAGTTTTACTGATATGTTATCTCTACGATATCTTGTCTGTGGCATCCCTCCATCGCGTTATATAAAATTAACAGAACAAAAGACATTTTATGATGATAATGTTTTGTGTATGCTGATGATAATCTTTTGGGACTGATAAATCAATTTGAAAAAAGAAAAAGTAAATATACAAGAGCCATAGAGATAATATTGCTGTTCTATTTCATATGCTGTTATTTGTTGTCATAATATATGGACTCAGCAGTATTGTTTGTACTGACATGAGTGTAAGATGATAAATGCTAATCCAAAAACATTTATAAATGAATCTGAAGAAATTAAACTGCACACACACCACATGCCTCTGAACCTGGGGTGTGGAATAGGGAACACTTGGCATAAATGAATGTCGGTTGAGCTACCAAACTGGTTTGAAATGAGTCATAAACTGGTTAGAGCAAAAATGGAACTATAACAATATTGTTTCTATCTATCTATCTGATCTCACAGTGAATTGTTTGTCATCTCAAAGCCATGTGGTCAGGGTAAGTGGCTAAAATAATTTTTATTATAAAATGTGTTCTGTCCTTATAAAGCGCTTTCGTATGGGGCGGTGTGTGTATGCGTCTCTGTGTAATTCTTCGGGGGGGGGGGTTACATCCCAGACGTGTTACCACGGTGACAAGGTGCTCCCTGCCGCCGTCGGGTCTCGGCCAAGTTGGGCGCCATGGTGACTGGGTGGTGACAGACTTTGTGACGAGTCCACTAAGACACCACGGTTGGGTCAACCTTAAAAACACACGCATATGCAGATATTTGTGCAACGCACACACTTACACATGCACTTGACACAGACACCAAGTATGTTAAACTTAAGCACTCACAACTTAGACATGCAGACACAAACTTTGTTACTACTGTGCAGTATGTACATGTACAGTAGGAGAAGTACACACACCTTCAGTATGCACGCTTGACTCCAACCCACTGGACTTGGGTTTGTTTCTGTGAGTGTGTGTGTGCGTGTGTGTATGTATGTATACTGGCATTCATTTCGTGTTATTATTAATATCAAAATGAAGATTGATATCATCTACTTCCCTTTTGCAGTGGGAATCTCTCCAGCCAAAACATCAATTAAAACATCAAAAGTACTCATCTATTTTTGATGATGCTATTGATGAGTGTGTGTGTGTGTGTGTGTGTGTGTGCGTGTGTGTGTGTGTGTGTGTGTGTGTGTGTGTGTGTGTGTGTGTGATGTATGTAAATGACTTGCCTCAGTGTTGGGACAGCCTGGTGATTTATATATTAGTGTTGTTGGATATTTGCCTGCCTGTCTGCGTGTGTCGGTGTGTTCACTGCCATAAACACATAGAGATAGAGACGTACACAAAAATTCTGACAAAACAAAATAAAACAAAGGGGATAAAAAAGCCAATCCTAATGCAGATGTAAGACACACACATGCACGCGCGTGCACACACACACACACACATACACACATATACACACAAAAACCTTGACCAGGAGCACAGGAGAAGGCAAGGAGCCACAGTTTGAGATTCCTGCTGTGAGGGGTCATGACCCCTATCAGACTCTGTGTCAGTCTGCCTATTGTGCCCTGGGTAGAGCACAAACACACACCCACACATACACACACGCGATGCTATAACTTACATGGTCTCCATGACGATGGCGGGGGCGACAGTAAGGCGGCAGGATGGCGCTGTATTGACTGCTGGGGTGTTCTGATGAGAGGACCCAACCTAATCATCATAATCCCTCACTGTATCTGAGCAAGATCTGCAGGCATAGGCACTTTGTATGGTTAAGTGTATGTGCACATCTGTGAAAAGTGGATAGGGGAAACATTAGGGGCTCATGCAATGAATGTGATACATTCAGTACTTATAGTTTGTATTTTTTTTTGTTTTAAAGCATTGTGTAAATTGCGATTTGACTTATATTCATTGAAGGGATGGATATTAAAAATTTTACATTTTAGTATTTCTTCTTGTTATTTTATATTTGACACTCACAGTATAGGGTAGTCTAAATAATAATTTGTTCTAGACAAAATCCAGATAAGACAATGAATAACAGATATAAATATATCAATCAGCATCTAAGAAGGAAAAAGATAAATTAGGTTTCAAATGATATTTTTTGAACTCTCGTGGAGTGTTCAAGGCAGTCAAACTGTGGGTGAATGTAAGAAGCATGTCTGTGTGTGTGTGTGTGTGTGTGTGTGTGTGTGTGTGTGAGTGTGAGTGTGTGTTTCAGTGTATGTGTGTGCATGTGCAAATGCAGTATTGAGGGGGTGATAGTGGGGGTATCTGCCTTTGACTTTGACAGTCATGACCAACAAAGACAAGAGCTACAATAGCCATAGCGGTCACTAAGGAAACTAACACATGATTCTAACTCTCTTATAATTGACACTTAAGATTGTTCTATGAGTCTGGTACAACCCTAATTAACATAATGCTATTCAATTTAGCATTTAACAATTTTTTTGTATTGTTACACCATATCTGCTGGTGAATATGCCAAACTCTCTCCACAAGCCAGAAGACCTGAGGGTTTAATGTGGGAAGTTGCTATTTTTTTTCTTTTTTTTTATATTAAAACTTCTCTCATTTCCTAAAAAAGAAAACTAATATCAACAAACTCTCTTCATGGAACAAATCGGGCCCAATTTCTGTCAAGAATTTTGCTGCTACTGTTACAGTAAACTTTTAAATAGCCATTGAACGGGCTCTTTGGATCCTTTCCAAATTGAGAGTGAATGGCTTCAACTACATAAAAGATTCTACATAGTTTTTTGTCTAAATCTTAATCAGTGTCACTGATGCTCCACCAAATCATATTACATTTTACTCTGCCTTGCTGGACTCTGATCTACCACTCTAATAAGCTCTTTAGAATTTATCATTGGCTGTACTTTACAATAGGGTTCACAGACAAAGCATAAGAGTTTCGCTGTAAGATCAAGTTTTCAGTGGAATAGTAGAAACTCAGACACAGTGTGTGATTAAAGTTGTTCAAAAGCAACATTTAAAAAAGTTGTTTGTAAAATGGTATTGTCCTCAAAAAACTGCCTGCAGTAAGAGGACACAAAACGCACCTACACAGAGATGAAGAAGTTACAAGGGAGAGAATCATACAACACTTGCAGGTGGACCCCATCACATACCCTTATCCAATCAGAGAATGTGTATCTTGTGCCCCCTTTTGATCAGTAAATGTACGACAGTCTCTGACTCATCAGTGTGATATGGTTTTTTTCAGAGTGTGGCATCTAGTGGACGGGATAAAGAAACAGGTAAATTTGACTGATTGAAATTGAAATTTTGATTTCAATACACGTTAAATGATCCCATTGCATATATTTTGACTTCCATTCAGGTGTGCTATCGCTCCTGTTGTTTACTGGAAAAGTTAAACTGAATGGAGCAATTGTTAATATCGGTTGCACCTTGCTTTCTGTGGGTTGACAGTCAACGCATGCGTAGTAACACGGGTCCTTTGAAAGAAATTATTGACAACTGATGTTGATTTACATTTTAAAAACCTTTGAATACTGAAAATGTGTCATATTGGATAAAAATATAAAGGAAATATGATTACAGTATAATGGCATTGCTCTTTGGTTTACCTTTTGATTTATGTTCCTTACCTGGTACCTGTATTGTGCTATGCTCTCCCCTCCCTCCTGCCCCCTCTCATTTAGTAGACTACTGCAAAATCTACTCAGTTTAAGCATCAGGCATTTCCTCACATGGTGAACTCTGACAATCTTGAATTTTCCATGTTTGTAGAAGCTTTTGCAGCACAGACACCGGTGTAATAATGAAACTTGGAGCTGGATTCTACGTAGTTGAAGAATGAGTCAAGACGGCCACAGTCAGTCTCCTCCGAGTTCAACGATGAGCTCGGCTCATTCGGGCTAAAAAGGCCGAATCGGTGGCAGAGAATGACAATCCGACAAAGGATGGAGCTGCCTTATAAACAGCGGGAGAGCGTCAGCTGTTTCTTCATTTGTCTTCTAAGTATCTAAGTATCTGCAAACTATCCTAGACTTAACATGGTTTGGCCCATACAGGTGTCACAGGTTCATCTACCCATACCGTCCTTACAGCCTTTCTGTCCCCAGAGCTGAGAGAAGCAAGTTAAAAAAAAAAAAAATCTGAGCCAGTTGTCCTAATGAACTCTTGTCCCTGAGGCTTATGTAACACTCACAAAGGGAAGAAAAACCTGCTGTCAGCTGGACGATTAATCTTAGCACAAATCACCCAAATGCAGTAATTGTAAATTGAGTAATATATCATAATCCATATATATATATATATATATATATATTGATCCATGGATTTAGGGGGGAAAAAAGAGTCTTTGGTTAAAGCTCCCAGTCAGATGGAAAGTCCCACACTTCGGATAGAGCACATTATATTTGGTCTTACACCCAATGAGCCATACACAGATAATTTGGTTATATCAGGGCTTTCCAAGGTACCGAGCTCTGATTGGCCGAGGCGGCTCCTTACGTCACCGCATCGCAGGTTTCATAAGCGACGTTGGACCGTCTGTCAAGATAGTTAACCCAACCCCCGCCGTCCCGTTCAGGGAATACGTCGTTTAACACACTGTAAAACCGCGAGAAAACATCACCCTATAAATTAGACTAATCTGGTTCTAATCTAGAGGGTCTCGGGGGGGAGGGAATACAAATTAGGATTATAATCTATGCTGGCGATTCAGCCCGTAAAGCAGAATTTGAGCGGAACCAGAAGGAAGCGACGGTGAACTATCTTGCTTCCGCCGGTGAGGTCCCGCCCACCTCGCCCTCTGACCAATGAGCGGAGCCGGCGCTGCACCCTCCAGGGCCGCTGGAGTTCGCGGGAAATCAGCTATAATCGGGATACAATAAGCGCAATTGGGCAGGAAACGAAACATCTTTCTTTTATACGATATCGACGTGTCGTTAATCGAAGCTTTTAAAGTTAGTGCGGCGTCAAACGGCGCGGTGACACGGTTTTATTTGGCCGCCTTTCCAGGACCGCTACCCCGGCTGCTATGCTAACATCCGTCCCTCGTTAGCTAGGCTGTCACATTGGCTAACAGGGGAACCGCTTCATGCGCTTGGACGGAGAAAAATACTGCGGACTAGAGAGAGACAAAGGGCTGCCGCTCTCAGGCACGAAATAAGACTGTTAAAATGAGCCTCTTCAATTTAGACCGGTTTCGTTTCGAGAAGAAGGCAGCGACGGCTGCGGACAAAGACCAGGATAGCGGCTCAAAAAGTCCAGAATCCGAGAAAGAGAACAAGCCAGGTAACTAGCAGATGTCAACGCTAGCTTACATTGCTGGTAGCCAGATGTTTCAGGCGTGCTATTGTTAGCAGTAGTTAAGTAATGCGATAAATATCAACATGCTCTCCCCAAAACCGCCATATTATAATAGTATTATTATTATTATTATTACTGAGTGGGGGTTGTGAGCATGTGTTGTAGCTGGACAGTTCATTTGAATTTCGCTGCACGGGATGGTGTAGGTTAGTACCGATGAGGGGAAAGTATTTTAGAAATGGCTGTTGGAGCGTTGGGACAATATCACTCTACTGTTCCTGCTTTACGACCAGGATAAGATGACAGCCCCACTTATATAACAATGTTATGATGTGATCTCACATGTCAAACGTATCACGCATCTCTGGTCCCAGTAGGGTCTGTGTGGCATGATACATGATCTCCAGGCCCATCATAGTTTCTGATCTGGGTCCTTTTCATATCCACCATCTTTAATTTCTGTCTTCAGGGCTCTTAGGAAGACGTTAGATGGATTTCAAATGAAAACAACATAGTAGTTTAATTACACTGTCATTGTTGTATCATAATTGTGTAGTTTGATTGAATCTTATGTAAATATCCTGTTGTTGTTGGATGTCACTGTCCTTGTTCTCACCACACTTGCGGTACAAACAGTTATATTGAAATAGAAGAACACCCCCCCCACCCACATAGACTACAATATTAATATATCTTCATGAAGACATACGGTACTTTTAGATGAGAGGCAGGAAGCAGAGCATTGCCCCATGGAATTAAATCATCTGCAAGTCTTGCAAAATGAACTAGACAACACAATTTTAGAGATCATTTTTGAAGTGCTTCCCTTTTATCTTTTCTTATCTATTATTGCTTTGAGTGCATCTTTTCGAACTTGTTTTTACTATTGTTTTCCAGCTCAGATGAAACCTGTCAAAGCCCCACCAAAGTCCTATGCCCGAGGAGTGGTTTTTGAGGAAGTCCTCTCTATTGATATAGAGCAGGATGAGGTACTCTCTGAACCAAAGACCAAAGTCACATCCCCTACGAAATCCAAGTAAGTGTCAGCTAATATAGTACAATTTTCAGTTTTGTCAGATTCACATTGATCCTACTTAGTTTTTTTTTTTTGTCTTTCTTCTACAGGAATCCCATAGGTAAACCATCCAAAAATGGGGCATCGGATTATACAGATGATGAGGACAACGAATTGGAGGAAAAAGTTAACAGACTACTGGAGATGTTTCCTCAGATGACGAAGAATGAGCTATTAGAGGTGAGTTGAGATAAAGCAGAGCCTGTGTAATCTTTAGTACAGAACACATTATTTTAATTACACAGAGGCTACGTGCCATTTTGCAGGATTTTGTACTCCCTTTTTACTTGCTGTCAAATATCTTGATAGAGTTCACTGACTTTGTCAACCAGCTTTAGGATAAATGTCTCATCATGATAAAATACTTTCTTTATTTTTTATTATTATTACTATTTTTTATTTATTATATTTATTTTTTGGTCAGCTTTAGTTTAGACACTGTTCAACCTCTTGATTTTGCCCTGTTCAAAGCACCTTGTTCTGTTCCGTTTTCAGGTCATTGGGAGCACAAGCACATTGGATGGGGCTGTAGCTGCATGCCTTTTAAAGTTTGATGATAAAAAAGGTAAAATAATCACATGATAACAGCCTATCCCCATATCCACATTAACAAGAGTTAAGCTCTTTTCATAAGACATTCTAACATTAGTGAGGCTTAGTTTATAGTTGGAGAAAAATGATAAATTTCCCACAAAACACAATTAGATACTCTTTAAGGAGGAAATTTTTTAAATTTTATTCGGTAAAATTAGGCTCATTCTCAGATGCATAAAGCAAATTCAAAAATTTGACGCATGATGGTACATCAATTCTGGTGTATATTTGGAGAAAAATAATAAATATTTCCAAATGTTCTGAAAATGTCCCAGTAAAAGCACAATGCTATACACAAAAAAGTACTTGCCTAGCTGGCAACTATTCTCATTCAGTTGGCACTTTTGAGAATATTGGCTATTTTGTCTTCTCAGCCACGGATCAAGGCAGGAAGAGAAAGCTGGATGGGTCCAGCAGTTCTCAGGACAGTGAGGAGATGCAACCCAAAAAGAAGAGACCAACAGCAGTAAGATAACTAATTCTGCTATCATTGTGGTTTAAATGATACTGGCATAACGTGTTTACATTCTCAATGTTGCAAATTTAATTATCACATATAAAGTCCTCTTAACTGTTTGTACTGCTTTACAAAATTATAACTTATAACTGATTTTACACTGCTTTGATAAGGATAAATGCATGAAGGACTTACAGAGCTGCAAGCACTGATCAGACTGATCATGTGTTTATGGCGATGCTGTAAACCGTTTGTACAATTATTTTGGGTTTCCCTTCACTGTCAGTTGCACATCTCAGTAGCTTATTAAAGACATTTTCACCTTTACCTCTTATATGTAAACCAAAAGGTCTCTGATGAAGAAACTAAGGAAGGTAAAGAGCCAAGCTGGGAGAAGCAGGAGGGAATGGTGAGAAGACTGCAGAAAAAATTTCCCGACCAGGACAAGGAGGTGAAGACACACAGACACTTTGACCCTCTATGTAACACATCAAGCCATTTTCTTTTATTTAAGATTATTTTTAGTCCAGTCGGACTCTACCCTCCCAAACTGTATATAATCAACACAACATAACAACTGTAACCTCTTTGTGACTGAACCTATGAGTTTGTGATTTCACATGTAGAACGTAATCTTCCACAAGTCCAGGGGAAGGAAAAGGTATCGCTTTCCTCTCAGTTTAACTTGCCTATAGCAATTTCCGTGCAACTTATCAAACTCTGAAGCACATTCAGCATTCAGTACAACTCACACTACTGAAGCCATCTTTTTATTTATTTATTGAGAGCAAATTTTATGCAGACTCTCAAAATATATAAATATTCTTTGAAGTTAACCAAAAACAGTTACTTTTACTTGATCAGAACTACAGAAGTGGAAAGTGAACAGTGTTTTCAATGTGTCATCTGGGAGTTTGGCCAACATAGTCATAACTATGAGTGACTAAATTGTTCATCTTATTGATGAATACATAGGTGGTTGTTTTAATGATGTGTTTTGCTGTATCTCAAAACATACAAACGTCATTATCAGCCACAAAATATTGCTCAATTAACTATAACACATTCAGAAACAGAGCATTTACAGAGTAACTGCTAAATCTCTTCAATTATGAAATTTGAAGCAAGTCATTTCTGTGTGTTTGTCCAATGATGCCTAAGCAAAGCAGAGCACTTGTCTATTATCTGTTTTAAAGGTGCCACCATGCAGGACGTCAATGAGAAATGACAAAATTGTAGGCTGATTTTGGAAGGTTGTTTCTGGAAACAATAGATTTTGTGTTTTAGTTCTGACCTTTGCTGATGTGTGTCTTGTAGGAGCTGCGGATGGTGCTGCAGGAGCACGACTGGAATGTTGAGGATGCTCTGCAGGTTCTGCAGATGTTCTCAGACCCAGGTGCAAACACAACAGCTGTCATCTGAATCATGCCATCTACTTACCGACTTCATGTATATGTGAACTTTTAACTTTCATGTTGTCAACTGATTCTGATGCTGATTCAGGCTGTTGTTTGTCTGTTTGTCATCAGATAATACCAGCTTCAGCTCACCTGAGTCAGAAGAAAAGAAATCCCGAAAATCAAAGGGCAAAGACAAATTAAGCAGGGACCACAGAGAGATGAAGCGCCACAAAGATCATGGAGACCGTAAAAATAGGAATGATCGAAAGGACACAAAAGACCACAAAAACATCAGCGAAACAGAGGGGGACAGTACAGATGATACAGAAGCTACTAAGGACAGTGAAGATGATTCAGACTCAGCGGAAGGCGAAGGCTCCAAACACAAAAGTAGCACTTACACTCTCTCTACATGGCTTAAAAAAAGTTCGAACTCAGTGTCTTCATCCTCCTCAATCAAGAAAACAACTACCTCTTCTTCCCTGAGGCCATCCTCGTCTTCCTCTGCTGCCCAAGTGCTGTCCAGATTTGCCAGTGGTACCAGTATAGCTAAGAAACAGGCAGCAGAGAGAAAGAGGAAGGCGCGTGCCTCAGATGAACATGTCAGTTCGGAGGGGGAAAATGACGAGGAGGAGGACACAGTGAGCAGCGAGTTTGAGGATTCAGATGATGAGCTTGACTCTAAAGGTGGCATGACAGAAATGAAGAAGGAGATACTCACCTTCTTCCAGGAAGCATCAATAGATGAGCTGTCGCTGATCGCTGGGTGTTCAGTTAAAAAGGCCCAGAAAATTGTGGAACTGAGACCCTTTCAGAGCTGGCAAAGCCTGGTGAGAGAACACATGTGTTTCTAAACAAATACATCCAGTAGACATTAGAACATCAAATAGACATCATGCAGGTTTTCCTTTATTTCATACAAAAGTTTGTTCAAGGTACCAATAGGAAAAGATGAATACCAAAGAACCATAGCCATGCAGAGTTTGAAATCATCCCCCCCAAACACCTGGAAATTGACTTTTTGACTTATTAAGTTTCATTCATGCCATATTTACTCATTGAGCACAAAACACTGTGGTCTTCTGTGCAGAGAGAGGACTATTGTTAAAATCTATTGAATAGCAGAACTCTTCATCTCCTGACATATTTAATTCTCATCTTTTATCAGCTTTTTTTTCCATACATCTATCTGTCACCATATAGTAAATATTAAAGGTAACAGTGCATAATAATTATCACAGGATCTCAATACGACAGTGTGGCAGTGAAATATTGAATTTACATGTATAAACCAAACACATTGGCATGGTTCTGTTGTCAGCTCCTTATTAATGAGTGTTTGCTTTTATAGGGTGTTTTGTCAACCTTTTTAGTCACACTTCAGATTTGTTTGTCCTTATTATGGAAATATCAAATCTGTTAAGGAAGGACAGTGTGAATTACTTCACTGGTGCCACTGCACTGAAAAACAGTTATTCTCAATCGTCTAGTCCCTGTCCACTTACAGGTCATGTAATGATTTATCATCGTACATACAAATAGTTTGTGAAGAGGTGATCAGTTGGTATTGTCTAGAAACCTGACATACTGTGTGAATTTTAAGAGTATGCTCTTTCCTCCTCAGGTTGAAGTCTTTCATAAGGACAATGGACTCTCGGAGAACTTACTGCTGGGCTGCAGACTTGTCCTCAGAGAGAGGAAGGTTGTCTTGGGGCTCATGTCCAAATGTGAGACCATTTCCTCAAAAATGGTCAAACAGGTCACCGCAGTGATGGATAAGGGCACAGGGGCCATGAGACAGCCCAGCGTACTCAACAGCCAGTGAGTAAAAAGCACATAGACACATTCTGTAATTAGTGAATAGTCCATAAAATGGTTATACTAATTAATTATTAAAAATAAGGTGCAATTATATCCTCTGCCAATTTTCTTTGAATAACCGTACAAGTGTCTGCAGATTTTTTTTGATTGTTTTTGTTAGGTTTTGCTGTAATGCCCATTTCAAAGGCACAACTTAATCATAAGCATTTCTGGGTTAAGTATCGGTACCAGTGCTGATGTGGCTTTTGTCAGCCTGCTACCACAGTCAAAAACATGTATAGTGAAATTTTATGCAGAACTATTTAACTAAGTATGAAATGGGAGAGCCTATGGTTCCATGAAATGTATACAAGTGTTTTACTTGGAGACTGAGTTTTAATCATCAATTAAGTGATCAAATGGATTTAGAGAGGTGGGCCCACAGTTTGGATGCATTGCTTTTGAAAGCCAGACAGTTTACTTTTTTCAAAAACTGATTGCAGGTTGTTGGAGGAGGCAGGAGTATGAGGACAAAATTGTGAAATATGATGTTATCCAATTTTTTTTTTAAATTTTTTATTTTTTTTTTGTATTTTGTAACTTAACTTCGTCAAGGAACGTTTTCTTATAAAAAAAAATTTACAATGCACAAAACAAACAAAGTTCATGAAAAACACAAGTCCTGTAATTCTGCCTACAGCACAGAGATGTCAAGCTTGAGAGGCGATGTCAGTCCAAACATTATCAGCGTACAAATTTTACCCTTAAGGGAAAGTACATGACAGTATATTACAGTATTTGCTTTTATAAAAATGAAAGCTCCAATTGTTGTTCTCAGCCTGTTATTGGTTTTCTTTCAGGTTCGAGCTGAAACCCTATCAGCTGATTGGTCTAAAGTGGCTGCTGCTTCTGCACGAGCACAAGCTGAGCGGTATCCTCGCTGATGAAATGGTAAGGCAACCAGCCTAGCACCTGTGGGACGAGGCAAGGTGCACTACTGACATTTGTGAGGTGCTGATCACAAACCAAAAGTCTAACACAAATGAAAGTCCCTAAATGTGAACATGAGAGTAAAAGAGTGCTTTTTGTGGATATTCTGCCTTCCTGCAGGTGATAAACATGAAGTACAGGGGAAGAAAGGAACAGAGTAATAACAGCCGAAAATTAAATTTGTTGTTTTAGCCCCAAGACAGTGAGAGAAGTGAGAACCTTGTGATTTGTATAGTTTAGCTAAGCTGGTGAAGTCTCTCAAGATTTTTATCTGTTTACATTGGGCAGTATTGGATCTGAAACACACATGTTCAAACATCTTTTTAGTCCCTCCACCCGGCCCTGCCTTTATTTCTTTCTTTCTTTGTGTTTGGTATCTGGCTAAGTCTGTGTCTCTCTGTCTCCGTACCTATTTAATACCACCCCTTCACTGCTTCTCTCAGGGTCTGGGGAAAACTATCCAGGCTATAGCGTTTCTTGCCCAGCTATACCAGAATGGAATAGAGGGTCCTCATCTCATCACTGTGCCGTCCTCTACACTGGGTAATGGTCTCAATAAATCTTACACTCTTTGCTACTTCGCTTTATATTATGTTGTCTAACCCAGTAACATACACTTAGAAAATAAGGATTAGCATAATGGCATGCAGTGTCTTTTATCTAAGGCCATGATTATGTTGTAATTTTCATAACAGGAAAACAAAAATGCACTTTCCAGCTCACCTGTTGCTTTGTTGTTTTTAAACTGATTGCTTTAATTTGCCTTAGACACTAACTTCTATGTCAATTAAGACTGAGTGTTTGAGTCTGTTTCTTGAACTTTTTTTTTTTTTGTCTTGTAGATAACTGGGTCAGAGAGCTGAAGCTCTGGTGTCCAAGCCTCAAAGTTCTAGTCTATTATGGTAAGACCCCCCCTTTTGTCTTTTCACATTGAAACCTCTCATGCTGTGCTCCCTATGTGAACCCTGGAATTGGCCTGGGAACAAGTGTTCACTGTGATCAAGTGTGCACAGTGATAGCTGAAGAGGACTCAATGCAATGCTTAGCTCACATTCAGACCAACAGTAGCTCTATGACCTAACCAGCAAGAAACTGCGCTGGTGAAGAATGTTGCTATAGTCCTGTTAAAGAAGGATTATAAAACCCAAAGCCATCACATTGGAATATGTGTTATTATGAAGCATGGTGATCACCTCTGGTGATGTGTAAGTCTACCGTATAGATTGTTTCAAAGTAAACAGTTAATGAACACAATGCTACATGTTACTTTACATGCCTACTATACTGGATTCTGTGTGCACATGTGCTCATTTTAATGTCCATTTGTTTACTGCTTGAGCCCTCTGTGACATTGTGATCTCTTTCAAACGAATGAGGAAGAAGAGGGAAAGTATGTAAATTTGTAGGACAAGATATTTAGTCACAATTTGAGAAATTAGAGTTTGCACTCTTGTGTTCTCCACAGGATCAATGGAGGACCGCCGCTACCTCAGACACGACATCCTCAATGATGATGTTGAGTTCAACGTCATAGTGACCACGTGAGCAAACACACAGACACCCTGCATCATATTTTACAGATCATTAGATCAAAGGTGCTATTGGCAGAACAAGCTAGTGTCATCTCTAAGGGCCATGAAGAGCCTGAAGCCACTTTTCACGCACAATGTGAATGAGTTGTTCTTTAATATTGCTTGGCTTGCGTTTACTTTGGTATACAGGTACAACTTGGCCATAGGAAACGATAATGATCGCAGCCTTTTCCGCAAGCTGCGTCTGAAGTATGCTGTGTTTGATGAAGGTCACATGCTGAAGAACATGAACACCCTACGCTATCGCCACCTTATGGCTATTAATGTTAGTGTCATTTTTTTAACATATTTTCTACCACAAACACCCGTCTATTTCTGTGTTATCTTCATATCTGTCATAGAATTCTTTGCCTTTCTATACTTTTTATCCAGAGGTATTACAAATAACGGTTTGGGATGTCTCTTTCTTTCTTTCTATCCTTCCTTCCTTCCTTCCTTCCTTCCTTCCTTCCTTCCTTCCTTCCTTCCTTCCTTCCTTCCTTCCTTCCTTCCTTTGATGTAGGCAGAGCATCGCTTGCTGCTGACTGGAACTCCTTTACAAAACAACCTTTTAGAGCTGATGTCTCTTCTGAACTTCATCATGCCTTCTATGTTCTCCAGCTCCACTACACAGATCTCCAAAATGTTTTCTATGGTAAGTGTGTGAGTGTATGTCACACAATAAGATACGTTTGTTTGGGCAAATAGCAGCTTTCCTGTTTGAAGCTGGATGGCATCAAGTAACTGCATGCACACCACCGGGATATATAAGCGCGCATTTATTTTCTTGAAACTGATTCCGTGTTGAGTTATAAACAGACATCCTGGTATGGAAAGATTGAATTTGAAATGCTGAAATAGAGCTCAGATATTAGCAACAATCCTGGTGCTTCATAAAATAGCAGGCCCTGAGAACACACCTTCGCTTTGACATCTTACCTTAAAATAATAGATTAATATTCTGTTGGAAGTGTATGTTTCACAAATGTAAAACTAAAACCAAAAATATTCTGTGTTGCAAGCTATATAACCAGACCAATGAAAAAAATTAACCCTTTATCTTTTTAGATTTATATTTAAGCTAACCTGACGAAAATGTTACTATTGTGTGTTATGTGTTTTAGCAATCCCATGAGGAGCAGAGCCGTTTTGAGAGGGATCGCATTTCTCAGGCCAAACTCATCATGAAACCGTTTATCCTCCGAAGAATCAAGAGCGAGGTAAGTTGATCTTGCCAAGTTGTAAATTTTCACTGCGTAAATATTATGTGTTTTTCAAGTGTGCTCTTAATGAAAAGCTGGTATTAAAATCCCCAAGTTTGGGGAAATGTTTGACATTTTTAGTTTTATTTTAAACCTGCAGTAAGAGTTTTCATTCTGAGTTTATTTATTTGGTTTCTTTGCATTCAACTGAGATTAAATTTTAATGGTAATTGAATCCAGTGCTTTGGTTATAAGGTGATACTATAACTCAGACAATAGTATCTCTATTGTAACAGTGATTATAACAAGAAAATCAATAGTTCGAACTCTTGTGAGTAGTGTGAATAATTAATGGTCTGTCCTTCTACCAGGTCCTAAAACAGCTGCCAGCAAAGGAAGAGAAGGTAGAGTTCTGCTCAATGAGTGAGAAACAGCAGGTTCTCTACCAGACCCTCTTTAAAAAACTCAAGGCTTCCACCAATGGCGAGAGTAAGCCTCATCTAAATGGCTACATTAACTACTCCATATTATGCAGCAAGGCGTCATTTTGTACATAATAACAGAAATGAATACGTGGTAAATTATTTCTTCCTGTCTTTTCTCTGCAGAGCGTGAATTGTGTAATGTGATGATGCAGTTGAGGAAGATGGCAAACCATCCACTGCTTCATAGACAGTATTACACGACAGAAAAGCTCAAGGCTATGAGCAAACTCATGCTCAAGGTCAGTCCAATTCCCTGACTATCCCTTGTTTGTCTCATCTGCCATGGGCTTGTTTGTGTGTTGTGTATTTCTTTGCATTACAAAATTTGCTAAGAGTCTTCTCCTAGTTGTGCTATGAGGCTTTGCTGGCTTACAACACCAAGCTAGACGTTTGCGACCACAAAGTATTTGGATTGAGTTAAAAAGTAATATCCATACAAGTCAAACTTAACTTTACTCTTAACACAAAGAGACAGATAGTAAAGCATTTTCTTTTTCCTTTTCTGTGTGTAATCTGAGTTATTCAAGCCCCCCCCCCTTTACTAGTCGCTCTGGAGCATTTTTGGGATGATTTTCTTCTGCTTCCTCATTTAAAATATTTTCTCCATTTCTCTGTTTTTCCCTCTTCAGGAGCCAACTCACTTTGATGCAGATGCCGCTCTGATCCAAGAGGACATGGAAGTAATGTCAGACTTTGAGCTGCATCGTCTGTGCCAGCAGTACTCCTCCATCAGCTCCTACCAGCTTGAGAACAATATTCTGCTTGACTCTGGGAAATTTCACCACCTCACAGAGCTACTGGCCTCCCTTAAAAACAAGGTCTATACAAATGTGCAGAATCATGTCTGTGTTTCATGCAGAAGAAATAAAAATTGCATATACTAAGTAAAATATCATGTGGCTTAACTATGCTTAAATCCTACAGGGAGACAGAGTGGTATTATTCAGTCAGTTCACCATGATGCTGGACATTGTGGAAGTGCTGCTGAAACATCTCAAACATCGTTATGTCAGACTGGATGGATCCACACCCATAGCCGACAGGTCAGAGTTGTGTCACATTCAGTGCATTGAGGTCAGGTCCACTGAAGCCAATAATTCATTTTTATTTCTACAAAATCTTGTAAAAATCTTCTAGTCTTAGTCACTTAGTCACTTAGTCTCTTAGTAACTTCTAATTCAAACAGTATCATATTGCTTACTACAGTCCATCCTTTGCAGTGGGACTATTGTACATGCATAAATCGTGATTTAGACACTAAAATTATGTATTAGTTAAGCCTCAGTGAGTGTAGCGCATCTGTTCTTGTTGCTGTTACTTAGGGGTGAAAATTTTGATATCAAATTGAGGGGAAAAAAAAGTTTGGTAATCAGCTTTGTCAGCATACTATAAATGTTGTCATATTTAATGGCTAATGTTTTTGTTTATTTTTCCTGCAGGATTGTGTTGATTGATGACTTCAACACAGACCCAGACATATTTGTGTTCCTGTTGTCAACACGTGCTGGTGGCCTGGGCATCAACCTCACCTCAGCTAATGTTGTCATTCTACATGACATTGACTGTAATCCCTACAATGACAAACAGGCAGAGGACAGGTGTCACCGTGTAGGCCAGACCAGGTCAGGATTTTTATTTATTTTATTTTTTTTTTGTTTTGTCTTGTTGGGCTTCCTTATTTATCAGCAATTGAACAGGGAACATTTTTTTTCTATATGCATGCAGATTCTGATGGAATTAAAATTTCAATAACACTCTAAGTATTAATCGCAATTTCAAGACCTCTCAGATAAAAATTTTCCTCTTGAGAACAGTGTTAAGCTTATTGATTTACAGTACTGACTAATGTACCTTGCTTTGTGTCAGGACTGTAAAGGTGATTAAGCTGATCAGTAAGGAAAGCATAGAGGACTGCATTCTGCAACTGGGCCAGAAGAAACTAAAACTGGAGCAGGACATGACTACTGCTGAACAGGGTGAGGAGATGTGTCTGTGTGTGTCTGTGTGTGTCTATTTGTGTCTGTGTGTGTGTCTGTGTCTCACAGAGACATTTTCTTAGATGCATGAACACATTATATTATTGCATTTATGTAACAGAAAATATTGAATACTTTATGCAAACAAAAAAAATCAGAACAGACCAAAATGAAAGTTGATCCATTTATGCATTTTTGTGTCAATGTTGAAGTTCTTTAATGGCGTAAACATGCAAATAGTTCTTTGAAACAAGTAGCAGTTGTAAATGAAAAGGTGTAAAAATATAAATAAATAGAAAAATAGTTATAATTAATGACCTACATTTGTATTATCTCAAAATAATTAATTCAGTATATCCTACTATAATATGGGCAGAAAGTGTGAACAAAGCTGTAACACTTGTTAACTGTTGGGTTAACTACATAAAGCTTTTGGCAAACATGCAGGGAATGCAAACAAAGTAAAAAAACAAATGGTTTATTTAATTCCGAATTTTGCTCACGGTTTGCATTTATTACAGAAGAGTTAAATGTTTTAGTTTTTAGACTTTTCTGAAATCAGAGGGTCTCCAAGATGATGTTGGACAGGAGTAAGTAGCATCAAGATGAACTCCTCAACTACCATTTGTCTAAAACATTAGCAAGTAGTATTTTCTGATGCATACAATAAGCACAACATCTGGATCCACCTCGCTATCACGTTTGTTTCCAGGATTACATGCAGAGAGTAGACAACTCTAGGAACTGTCATGGCATGTATTTTTAGCCATATTTTATGGGACGCAGTGTTTGAAGTAGTTGACTCGCATTTACCCTAACCTTCTGAATTATTTGCAAATGGGGAAAAAAATAAAGCATCGTTTGTTCTTCAGGTGGTGAGGGAACCATAACCGAAGATATGGCATCTTTGCTCAAAGCATCCCTGGGACTGTGATAAGCGAACACATTAAACTTTAGACTGTACAAATACATTTTTGATGGCATTCCTGTAACCCTGGGCAGACTTCAGTGTTTTGACTGAACACACCACTTTTGCATCTATACTGGAAAACTACTGAGGACAGTATGCTGCCGTAGAAAAAAATATTGAGATCTGACTGACTGTAGTTGTGCCTAAAACACTATTTTTACATGCACACAGTTTTTGTTCTTAGTGTGTCTATGAGACCAGTATACAAAGGCTAATGAAAATGTTGCCTTTTGAATATAATGCACTCCACATTTTAGGACAGAGGTTCCAAGATGTAGAAACTTGAAAGAACTTGGTGTTAAGAAGTTCAGGCCAAACTGTTGTCAGTGCAGCATGTGTTGGAATACACCGTCAAACCCAACATACCATGAATATTATTAACTGAAACTAATTATCAGAATTAAAGTTCACATAATCCATGTGGTGTGAACCTAGGCTTGTATTATTCACATTAGATAACTGTGCTGCAAGTTGGTAAGGATAATGAGGAATGCTGATGAAATATTCAAATATCTTTGGAAAATGTGCTTACATACTGAAGAAGGTGGTGCACAGAGAATAGTAGATTTTCTTTTACCACCCTCCCAACCAGACAGTATCACATCTCGTCTGTCATACTCGCCAGTCATTATAGAAAATCTGTTTACATCAGAATGTTTTTGCTGCTGTGATCCACAGCAACATTTGAATAACAGCAGGCAGAGTAACTATACTGATAATGTTGATATTCGCATTATTTCTTCTGCTACCCATCCAGTTCAAAAATTTTTGGCAGTTGTGGTTGCATCTGAAAGTCAGCCAAGTATCTGGAAAATTCTGATCTCTGTCATTGTAAGTGTAATGTGTTAAGTTACTACCTGAAATCATATTTTAAGTTTAACTCTGTTACCATCAGTGACATTTTTAAACAAAGACGCATTTGGAATATAACATAGAATGTCTTACATAAATATGGTGCTTGCATTGGTTTCTTTGCTGTTTTACTCCATGAAATAGCTTGAGCCAAGCAACAGAGAAGATGGTTTTTAGGAAGGAGCTGCTGCATTCATGTACTGTATAAGTGGCTAATGTGTTGTAAGTGTACAAGTGTTGCTGTAAAAGCTTTTACTAAGTCATTTGTATGTTTTTTTAGGTTCTTGTTTGAGTAATAAATATTGGAATAAATATTTGTGTGGTCATGCCTACTGGGATACAGCTGGGGGAGTTGTCACTAATTAACACCAGGTCTGGCAGCAAGGTCTGTGTTATACATTTGGAGTGAGCTTTGACTAAAACGGTATGATTTCGGTTTTTTTTTTTTTCTACCATTTTAAATAAATAAATAAATAAATAAATAAAAATAGTGGCAAACTCCACCATTTTGAGTTTAACTTTTAAACAGCCCTCTACAGTAATGGTAATCAAAAATGAGTCAAACCTCACCAACCATGCTCATAAAAAGAAGTCTACATAATGTCAAAGGGAAATGTCAGTAAATCGTAAATATATATAAAAATGCAAATCTGGGAATCTTAGGTTGCTTGATTGCTTTGTTACTGTTGATGGTATCTGCCTCCTCAAAGAAATCAGCTTGTTGTTAAGCATGTCTTTGGCCTCAAGGTTTTCAATGCATGGTCAACATGCGTCATTGTATCTGGGACATGACAACTCAAGGTTACTTAAAAAGGTTACGGGCAGTGTCCTAAATCAAAATCTCTTCATTTTTGTATGTACAGGAGATGAACAAGAATATTGACTTTGGGTATTTATTTAATGACATTACAAGACATTTACATAGAAGACAACTGGCAACTATTTATCTTTCCTCTTTAAAGGATGGAATCCTATGACTTTAGCAGGTTATGAAAGTGGCATTTGACAATTGGGGGACAAATTTGTTTGGCATTTAAAAGGTTCCTGTAAAAATGCAACAGACATGATGGTTGAGTAGTTCTTGTTTGTGACACTTAAAAGTTTAACATCAAGAAAATGCTCAAATTTATATTAAACTATTGTACTCAAATGATCTACTCAGCGTTGGGGGAGTATCGTCCACACCTAAAGCCTGTCAAGTGAGGATCACATTTTATAGTGTAGGTAAAGTAGAGAACTCCTTTGCTGAGCTGACAGCTTAGAGAGTGAATTCCTCGTTCAGGGAAGACAAAACATGTCCCGGCTCTGTCATTATAGAATACATCCCTGTCCCAGACTTCGAACCTCAACTCCTGGCCCAGTTCAACTGAGCCGAAGTCATAAGTGGCATTCCACACTGGGTCATTGTTGTCCATTACCGTCTCCGTCTCCTCGTACACGCCGTTGTAGAAGATTTTCACGTAGGCGTCTGTTTTTGTGAAGGTGTCTGCCCTCAGACCTGCAGCTCTGTGGATCTCCAGTCTGAGACTTCCTCTGCCAGCCCTCAAAGGACAGCAGTTATGGTCTAGGTTGGGAGTCGGAGAGCAGTTCTTGAAAGCAGGCTGGTCATTCTGCAGCTGGTTCTCCTCAATATACTCAGTCACAGTGCTTCTCAGATTAGCACTGATCTGTGCGTCCTCCACCAAATGATGCAGAGGAAAGATGGCATAAGAAACCACATCAGGGTTGTCGTGGAGGCTGTTCATCCAGCTGTGGTATGCTTCGGATGGGTCATGCTGGTAGAGGATGTCGGGGAAGTACCTCTCCCCTCCGATAACCTCGATCTTATGGGTCATGAAGCCTTGGTAGAAGCCCATGCTCATATTGCCTTTCAGGAGTTTGTCACACTTGTTGGAGAAGGAGGCATTAGCAGGGAGGAAACCTAGAGCCATGCGGAGTTCAATGTTCAGGCAGTTTTTGATCTCTGACTCAGAGTAACCCTTCAGTGTGGCCAGGCAGGTCCTGAAGGCAGTGATCCGCCTCACCTTACCACCAAGCTGGACCTAAGAAGCGCAAACAAACAAACAAATAAATAAAGGCTGAAAACTCCCTTTTGGCTTTTCAGTAACATGCTACTTTGTCCACCCGTCTGTTATCTACAGCATTATTTTGTAGTTCTTAAAACACTACGATATGAAAAAGACATTCTGCAGCATATGTACTACCATATGCAAGGCACAGTCACTTGTCGAAGAAGTTTCTCTGACCTGGTGAATGTAGTGTGTTCCATAGGTGTCTATCAGCCTTCTATACAGGGCTCTGCTCTGGCTTGTGTTTAAACTCTGCGGGAGTCTCTTCAGATGCTTTGTGAACTCTGCACTCAGCTGGGGATGATCAGCCAGCCTGTAGCTGAAAAAACAAAAGTGGAGTTCAACAATGATACAATGAGAATATAATCTTCATTTTTCCATAACAAGCACAATAAACAACCGAGTTCACGGTTAGGTCTCACCTTAAGCCACTTTAGCTATACCAAAAATGTGGTTATTTTGCGTAACATTAGTTCCCCCTTTACCTGTAGTAAGTACAGCTGATTTCATGGATGGCAAACGTGGCTTTGTCCACACTGTGCTGTGAACGGGCGAACTTTGCCAGGTCCGAGCGGCTTCCTCCCATCACCGCCTTGCCCAGATTATCAAGGCTCAGACCCAGGCCCCAGTTGTTGTTGACCAGGGAGTTGGAGCTGCGCAGCAGAGAGTCCACAGAGTGGTGGAGGGCACTAGAAAGCTGCTTACTGCAGCGGCTGAAGGGACGCCAGTCGAGCACTGCAGCTGGTAGCCTCTGAATCTGAGGAAGAAAATGACAGGATGTACATGGGGGATGCAGATGGAGGAAGAAAATGGTTAAAGGAAACAGAGCAGGAAGTCTTCTGTTTTGGATAGAAATAAGTGAAGGGAGCTTGGACTGAGAGGGGAGAAGGCCGAGGAACAAGTTTCACAGTTTTCACCTGTCCCTCTTGGAAACGGTTTGGACACAGTGTGCAGGTGTGGTTGTCGGCCAGATGAGCTTTGACATTGATGACGTATGCCCCCGTTCGACGCATCCGCACCACATCAAAGCCCTCTCCTGCCAGGTTGTGGCCCGGGACGAAGGGAGCTTTCTCACACTCGGACCCAGAGCCAGTCCAGCAGCCCTGGACCCTGCAGATCTCCAGCATAACTGCCAAAGCCAATGTAAACGTAATGAAGATGTTCCATTGATATCCTCCTGCCAGCATGGTTACCTAACGTAAAAGAGCACACATTTTACCCATTAAATACTCCCTGTTACAGTTGCTTTATTTATCTTTAAATTCAAACACATTTTCACAGGTTTACCAGTGAGCAGACTTATGATAGGAGATTAACTACATGTATGTCTATTACTCTGTAAATGCAGATGAGCTTCTAATCCTCTCTTCTTTATAAACTAGAGTAATCCTACCACAGATGATATGTCAACATAAAAAACGTGCACAACTGGGACATCCACTAAAAACAGCACATTATCAGAGGACATGGCACTCTTACCTTTGACTTTGTTTCTTCTATTGTCCTTTAGTTTGTGTCTTCGTAAGGCTGAAGCCTTCTTCCCCTGCTGAAATGCCTCTCTTGATTTTAATGCTTCTTCTTCACCAGACCCATCGATGGCACCTTTCACTTTAAACGATAAACTGCAAACTGACTACAGTCTTGATCCTCCAGGAATTGAAATCACGGCTGAGAGAGCTCTGGCTTTACTGGCAGGCTGTGCTGAAAGCCTACTGGGTGCACTCTTTTGTCTGTCCTCCGCCGCATGAAAAAGACCAAGGAGGGAGTTCCCCTGCTTCAGGCCTATGTGTCTGTCTCTCTATCCCGCATCCTCTCTCTCTTCCCCGAGGCATTTCCAATTTCCTCAGCATGAGTGGGTTTGTTTTCATGTGCCAGACCCAGATCTATGAATCCTGCACAGCTGTGTATGAGCACGTGCATGTGTGGGGGAGGGAGATTTTTTTTATAGCCACAAGAGTGAAGATGCACATTGGTCTGAGCACTTGTTACGGGAAGTGGATGTTTGTGTGTGTTTGTATGTGCATGTGAGTGTATATAACGTGTATGTCTGTTGGCGTGACTGTGTTTTTGTGTGTATAATGTCTCAGCCAGCCAGCCAGCCAGCCTGTCTCTGTTCAGATAACCTAACCAAATCCATTAGGTCAGCACTGCCATTGTCTATTTATGGATGTGGGTGGAATGTAGGTGGTTTCTTTCAGTTGGTCATGAAAAATAGAAGTGTGTCTCTGTGTAAGAGGTTGTAAGAGACCGAGAAAAGGTTTGTTTTTCGACCCAGATTTCCTGTTATATTCAGAGAACAAATATGTGCTTTTCTTGCCACATTTACAGGCTTATGCGTATTCAGTGCGACTTCAACTGGCACTTCTGCATTTTGTTCTATTTTAGAAAACTTTACACATCATGCTGACCTGTTACAAGGTCTATTACTTTGCTTGAGTGACCACTTATCACGGTATTTTTAGAGAGTTTATGACGTTTAAAATTTTTTACGAGACATACTAGACTTAAATACTCTATAAATAAGAGGACATAGATCCATGAAATTGTCATGAATAACTTTAATAGTTGAGTGCAGTGAAAAAGAGTTTATTTTGACATATATTTATAAATCCTGTTGATTTTGGTGGCAGGATACAAAAAGTACAGTGCAAAGCTGAATCCTCAATCCAATGCTTCTTTTATTCATACAAAAATTAGAAAAATGTTAATCAATTATACACATGTTTTATGAATAGTATCTGCAAATAACACCATACAAAGCATTCAAATTCTTTAACAAGGGATAAAAATGTTTAGCTACTAAATGTCGTTGTGCATCTTGGCCTCATGGGGGCAGTATTATTTCACTATGGCCTTTTGAAATCACTTCTGCATTCTGCTCTCAGTGTACGCTCTGGTGATTTCAAAGGCAGATTGCTCCTGAGTCATGTTTCTTAAATGTAATTTAATGCAGTATGATATTGTCTAAAGTTAGTTAGTGTAAAATGCAACGTTTACAGATGCTAACAGCTTAAAGTGCACATCATGCTATCATGCAAAAATGTGTACACATTACCTTTATTGTTGAAACTATTCCATTTACTGTCTTGTACTTAAACGTAAAAAAATTTCCACTCCCGTGAGACATGTGAAAGAGTTTTCTGAGGAAACAATGAGGTGACTTATAAACAAAATCTAGATATACTAGGTTAACCTTTCTCTGGGAGCCAAGCTTCCAAGCTGTGTGTTTTTCTCAAGCCCCATCTTGTTGTCTCTCACTCTCTCCTTCATCATGCCCATCCTCTCCACCAATTCTCTCATAGCCTATAGCGGTCCCAAACCCAGACAGCCTTCTCCTTCTCTTCACCAGCAGCAGTGCCACTATGACCACCAGCATCATTATACCCATCACCCCGAAGACCACCCCTGCCTTTTCCCCGCTAGACATCTTACTCAATTCTGGGCTAAGCTTACGTACAATTTCCTCAATTTCCTCTGGTTTGGCCAGTTTCCACATCTTGGTCCGCCCCACTCTGACCCAGCTCTTTTCTCCTTCAGTCATCACCATCACTGTGTTGGTGGCTTGCATGCTGAAAAGTGGAAGTTTAGTGAAAGGAGGCAGACGGATTGGCAGCAGCTGCCCACCTGTGAACAGTCCTGATTGGACACAGTAAAGAATTTCACAGCCATCGCTCACTGCAGCAAGGTGCTGACTGAACTTGGGTGGGCAGCGACGTTGGCCTCCTTCCAGTGGGTTTCCTGACCGACAGCTAAAGAGGCCTCCGAAAGGTACCGCGTATCTGGTGCCAGTTTCATAGTCATTACTCACACACATCACTTGGCCGTCCGAGAGAAACTTTAGTGGAATGAAGTTTGGCGGGCAGCTTTTTGCTTTGGTGAGAGGGTTCATCAGCGAGGGGCTGTATGTGCCTCCAAAGAGGTACCCTGAGTTGTCTGGGGCCTTTCCGTTTACAGAGCACCAGTAGGTGTTGATGCGAGCAGAGCGAACATAGTATTTGTCGTAACACTGTGATGTATAACAAGTGTCCAACCATAAAAATCCACAGGAATGGCTTTCCTCATAACAGGGATGCACTTTGTAACCCTGCTGTCTCACCTCTGAGCTCAGTAAAGTTGGGGAGTAAGGTGAGCGACAGGAGAAGTCGCCCGTTGCGGGGTTTTTCTGTGCCAGGGCATTGCAAAGCGGAGCAGCGTCTGGGCTGAGTTGAACACACTCTTGGTAGACACCGCCGAAACTGAGGTTCGTAGCAGGGCCCTCGCAAGAGTTATCATCAATGTTGGCCTGAAAGTTGAAGTTCTTGGAGTTGATGTCGACACAGCCAGGGCGAGTGTTGACCTTGTAGTATCGCTCTATGGCCTGACTCACCCTAAGAGCCACTTTTCCAACAGTAGGCTGCGGCAGATCAGGGATCGTGTTTTCGTTTATAACGTAGTGGAGGGGAAATCCTGAGCGATCAATAGCAACCAGGTTGTTTCTGGTACTTTCCTGCCACTTCTGCAGAGTGATGCCAGGATAGAAAGGTGTGCCGCCTCCATGGCTTTGAATGAGGGAGTACTGAATGTTGGACTGATATGTTTGAAGTGATGAGCTCTGTTGGGTACTTTGACTGTTAATGTCAAACTTGAGTTTGTCAAAAAAGTTGAGGCCAGCCAGAGCTTTGACAGTGGAACTTTGTGACGCGCTGTCCGACACATATGTAGAGAGGAGGTAGTCTTCCTGTGCCAAAGTAGCCCCAGCATCAATGCTGGTGACAACATGAGTTCCATAGTCCAGCACCATTTTCTCTGAGAGATAATCTGCATTCTTCGTCTGGTTGTTTTCAATTGCATCGCCTATCTCTTTGGCTTGTTGAGCGAAGCGTGTGTCCAAAGTGAAATCTGGATAAGCCTTAACTGTATAGATGAGGTTACGAACCTTTAAAAGAAAGGAGTATAACATCATTAGATGAGTTTATTATTTTTCCATTTTCTGTCTATTTTTTCTTTATAATCTTTTAAAGTGACTATGTCACATCTATCCAGGGGCTGCAGATGAAAAATACCCTTCTGGCTAAAATAGGCACATTTACAGCAATGTTTTTATGCGCACTACTTCTGTTAAATAGGCAAATAGAACAATAAATGAATAAAACATTTAAGGCCCTCAACATTTTGATCAACCAAGGTTATAAATAATCCAATGTAGAGGCAGAAACAAAAAATTGTGAAGTTATTTCAACTCTTGATCAACAAACTGCTTTTTAGATTTTATTCCTATGGCTTTTTATTTTATACATCCAAACCCCAGCAAAATAAAGACTTACCTGCACTCGGGCTGTAATTGAAGAGTCCTTGACCTGATGGGTTTTCATCCTCTGGTTCTCAGTAGAAAATTTGCCGTTCAGCACAGAGAGGAAGGATATGTCTGCGTTTATGGTGTGAGATGTAGAGCTTTTCTGCTCCAGCCAGGAGCTGATTATCTCTGAGCTGGTCTCCACACCCGTCTCTTTGTGGGGAATTACAAACACCTCGTCTGGGATGAGGTAGACGCCGTCCTCAGTGGTCTGGCACTGGAGGTAGCTGAGGTTCATGACTCGACCCATATCCATGTTCCGGAGGTTGTCCCATCCCCCACCTGGCAGCACCTCCAGTGCTGTGATGGAGAGGTTGGTGGAGGCGCGACACTGTCTGAGCCAGTTGGTCGGGCGGCTGACTGGGACAGGACTGCACACATGAAGGAGAGAGAGAGCCAGCAGGGTCACCTGTGTCTCCATGATGACGGTTTCAGGAATATGGACTGAGATGGTCGATTATATCATCTACACCAAGTTCCTCCTACTCATATGCAGTTTATCATATGACAAACAGGAAGATCTGTTCCCAGACAGTGGGGGAAGGTACGCTTTTGCTTTCATTAGCAAGTTTGAACTTGTTGAAAAAAACAACACAAAACTCTAAGACAACTTCACAAAAATAACCCTAAGAACTAAGGATATTACTGGATTACTCTACCTAAGTTAAGAAAAAGCCTATTTTCTATCCAAAAAAAATAAAATGAACACTATAATATAATCTTATTTAAAGACAATATCATAAAACCTACAGCAGGAGATGTTTCATTAAGCCATATACTGTTGTTTCATATACTTCAATTACAGTGATAAAAGAATGAAAACTAGAACTTAATTTTAATCTAAACCTAGTAGACAGGAGCTTAAAGGAACCAGGTTCACTACATGTAGGTTGACATGCATTTTTCTCACGCTTGTTTTTCATTAAGGTGTTATTGTTAGACTTCTGCATACTTAAGAGAACAGAAGGCAGATATGAAAGCAAGATATCTGTAAAAAAGGAAGCTGCTGCGTTTTCACAGTTGTGAAGTGTCACATGAGTGTAGTGACTGGGAATATCCTGAGTCTGAGTCAACATAGACCAACGTTTTTTTTCTTGTTTATTTGGAGTAAAAATTATCATTATATTAATATTAATTATCTCATAAAAAGTAATATTCACACTTATCACTATCTGCATCCCATCACAACATCCCTGGAAAAAAAACAAGATACATACAACACACAATACGACAGGCTCCAAAATACACAGTGAAGCCTCCTCCACATTAAAGTTGATCTAAATACTAGTTTTTCGAGATTTTCCCAGAAAAGATAATAAGAAAACAAGGGTTGAGATAAATTGACACTTTGCTGTTTTTCGTCTTTCACGTGACTGAATTGCTCGTGTGAAATGACGCAAAAAAACGGGATAAAAATAACTCGAATGTAAGAGATTATGGTCTTTAATCAGTGAAATGCATTTACCTGAACCATATGGTGATTGTATTGGTGAGATGATACCAATCACCGCAGCGGACACCTGCCGCTGCCTTTCCAGGGAGTCAACTGATCCCGAATCTGGCCAGTAGAGGGGAACACGACACCGCGCAGCTCTTGAACCCCGCAGCTGTGTGCGCCACCGTGAAAGCGCCATAAAATGCCGTCACCCTGCGGGTTCGAGGCCCCGCTGCCTCGGCGTACAGACAGAAGAAGGCTCGAAGCTGTGTATGAATGTGGACCACATATTATTTCATCGATTTGGCTCTGTTGAACTCCCTGTGCTGTTCGCCATAATCTTTCTCTCATTCCAAACTCACTCAAGGTGGACGTCATTTCACCTGCTTTCTAAATCCCATCATGATCCCTGGATGAAGATGATATTCCTGTATTCATCAACAGGACCCCACTGCTGCACTGAGACTCTTTCGTGTTTTGTGGTTATTGTTATTGTTGTTGTTGTTGTTGTTGTTGTTTTGCTGCTCGAGATAAGAGGAACCTCGACGAACACGGCTCGTCACGCCCGTCGAGCCTCAGCGACGATTAGCTGCGTTTCGCGAGCAGATGGCGACAGTCACCAGCCGCTGTTTCATCATCAGCCTGGCTCCGCTCTCTGCTCTGTGGACATCAACTTAACGCGAAACGGGCAGCAGCAAAAAAATATATATAAATGAATAAATAGATGAAACCATTACAAATAATGACACACGGTTTAGAATCTAAGCAACTTTTCAACAAGTTTCTATTACTGTCCGTCTGCTCGTGACAAAGGCCACTGCACGGCACAGATGTTATACAGCTGTTTTTAAAAAATCAGCTTGTTTTCCGGCGTAATACGTGACTGCCGTAACAAACGCGGTTGTCCAGTGGTGATTTCGTCGGTTGTGCAGGAGGCGCGGCGGTGCGTAACCGTGCGTAAAAGCGCCGCTCCAAAGTATCCGCGCACTCTCCAGCGTCCACACGTCACTGCGAATCAAGTTTTGAGAGAGCGCGCGCGCGCCAAAACAGTCCGCGCCGCTATCGTCGACGAGCCAGAAACACAAGATCACTGAGGACTAGTTTTACCGAGAGACCGAACTCGGCGGTGCCGAATGACAAGGTTGCGTTGCAGTAAACGCTGACTGAAACATGCTTTATACCCAGTTTAAGCAAAGGCTCAGTTAACTTTTATTTCTCTGTTAGATTTTGTCTGCAGTAGACTGTTCTTATCCAAAAGGTTATTACACAGACAGACAGAGAACATATAATATGCTCTATATCCATATTTTTTGTCAAAACTGAGATTAAATCACAGAGAACGCTCTTTAAATTAAAATAGCTTTATTATTTCCAACAGTCGTGATTCAATTCAAATTTGACCACGGCAGATAGTGGCAAAAAAAGGCATGTAAAAACAGCGGGTTCATTATTTTCTACTATAGAAAAGCTGTAAAATAGCTCAAGCAAACTCAAGTTCTTGGAATGAATACAGAAGTTTAGTCCACACACGGTTAAATGCGGCACTGGGCAGCATTAAGAGTTGAGTGTTCACTTCTTGGCAGCAGCCCTGGTCCTGGTAGACTTGGAGACCCTGCGCTTGGCCTTCTTGGGACTCTTTGGCTTCTTGGGCTTCTTGGCTGCAGCAGGCCTCTTGGGTTTCTTAGGACTCTTTGCCTTCCTCTTTTTCTTAGGAGACTTCTTGGCTGCTGGAGTGTCACCTCCGGCTGCTCTCCCGGTGCTGGCCCTCTTGACCTTTTTCGCCTTTGGCTTCTTCTTCTTCACCACCTTCTTCTTTTTAGGTGTCGGTGGCTTCTTGTTCAGCTTGAAGGAGCCCGAGGCCCCAGAGCCCTTGGTCTGAACCAGGGTTTTGTTGGCAACCAAGCGTTTGATGGCAATGAGGATTCTAGCTTTGTTCTTCACGACGTCATATCCCCTGGCCTTCAGAGCCTTCTTCAGGGCTACCAGGGACACGCCGCTACGATCTGTGGATGCAGACACGGCCTTCAGTATCAGATCCGAAACTGTGGGTCCCGTCCTCTTCTTCTGGGACTTGGATCTCTTCTTCGGAGATTTGGCCGGAGTCGCCAAAGGCAAAGCAATCACAGGAGAAGACATTGTAATAGCTGCTAACTACTGGACGATCAGATGAGTGCAGTTCGCAGAGGCAAGGACAGTGTGATATCTCTACTTGCCCTCTTGACAGGCGCAGGGTTTATAAAGCCCTGATGAGAACCTTGTAGAGTGAGCCCCACCCCCAGTGCGCCTTTTCTCTCCCTCTCAAACCTGATAAAGTTTGTGTTTTCTCCAGTTGGATTATATTATAAAAAACCTGAGTAAAATGTTGGATTTCCATATAAAAAGCACACCATAAGAATCAGCGTAATCTAAACTGTCTACATCTATATTTTTATTTAGAGATTTGATAAAGTGTATTTAAGTTAGTTGTGCAATTACAAGCTTGCAGTTGTAAAGTGTAATTTGAGGCATGTATTTTGAATATTTTAACAAGGTTCCACCCACCAAACAATCAAGTACAGACTTTTAGAATTAAAGAAGGTTAAATAGTTATGTGACTGATATGCTGGCTACAAAACTTCATTTTATTTCATCTGTTTTAGCCAGTTAAATTAATTCAAATATGACCAAAGAAACACAAATGCCTTGCAGAGTCACCATATAGTTACCTCAAATAGATATGAATTCCTGAAATGCAGAAACAAGGACAGTTTTAATGACAGCATGAAGTGAAGAAAGTTCATTAATGTTTTTTTTAAATATCATATTTACAGTATATACTGAAAATATTACTGTAGGCGACTGTATGTCTCCCCAGTGTGGAGAGAGGTGGACCTCGGCCAGGAGAAGAGTTATCAGCCTGTGAGGAGGGGCAGCCAGAGAAACGAATTCAAGATTAATTTCCCGGGTCTTTTTGATCTTAAGACTGAAACTTTATGAAATACCAATGGATGGTGCACCCGCATTGGTATGCATGTGTATATTTTTCAAACCAAAAATCTTTTTTATTAAAGTGCCACTGAATTTAATAATTCTATCTAGGATGAGACACCAAAAAAAATTTGATAATTCCATAATAGGCTTCAAACATTATTTGTTCTCTGCATATAAATAGATTAATTAATGTGCAATAGAATCAATGGTATCATACGGCACTGAATATTTGCTTTGATTGCCTTTCATCAGTCTGTAGTGCTTTAGGTTAATTAACATCACAAATATGCTCTAATGCGCAGTGTAGCATGTTAGTAGATGACAAGTTCATTCAGATTGCAAAATAGTCATATTACATTTAACAGTTTTGTGTTCTTTTACATGATTGTGCACAATAATAAATTTCATTTTGACCAATTTGCAGGTACATTTACGGAGACAATCAAATTAATTGATGAAGAATTAGTATTCTTGTGAAATAATAAATTCAGGTCTGTTTTCTGATGTCTTTACAAATACTACTGATGAAATCAAACCTTTAACAGCAGTAGAAGATATTAGTGACTTAAAGTCACCTATTGTATTAGTCTGTAAAGTTCCCTTTGAATCAGAATTTCCTGACATTGAACTTGAAAAATGAATCTAAAACGTGGTCCCCACATCTGGGTTACTCTTTAATGTTGTTTGTTTTAACCTTGAGATGATTAGTAGACACATGGACTTGAATATCAGTGTATCTTAACCGTCTGAAAAATACTTGAATTGCTCAGACCATGGAGGATTTATCTACCGTCTTCATTTTTTCTCTCTATTGATATGAGATAAAGTGTGTGTGTGTGTGTGTGTGTGTGTGTGTGTTAAGATTGCTAAATGAAGGCTTGTCTTCTGTAGTGCAGAGATAGCGCCTCCTTCTGTTACACCCCCCCTCCTCCAAACAAACTCGTACACAAACACACGTCATGCGTTGGAACAAGGTGAATGAGATGAATTTTCAATGAAAAGTTCCTCGTTTTGATGACCTGTCAGTGGCCAGGCATTGGAAGACATGTTATTCTAAATTAGATAAACACACTACCTGTTTGGTGATTGGTGCAGAGACCTTTAAAGGGGCCTTTAAAGTGAGCGGAGGGTCAGATGTCTCTTTATGCAGCTATTCGCCATAATTAAACCAATGTGTTTGCTTTCTTGAGCAGAGACTCACTGACACCCGTCTTTGCTTCTCGTGTTTTTGTTTTTTTCCTCCTGTTTGTTTCATCCCCACCTGCGGTGTGGTGACTATATTACGCGCTGTCGCGGTTTGTAAAGTATAAGGAGCCTTTATCTGTGACACTGTCGGACGAGCAGCTGTTTCCTTCCGCGGTGCGTAACTCGAGTCGAGCGTGCCCCAGCACTGGGGCTGACTAGTCCGAACGCAGCGCGTCTTGACGGCGGCGCCGTGTTAAGACCGGGTCATTCACCTCCGCAGATAAAAGTCCTCCAACCCCTCGACTGAAGCAGTGTTGAAACGCCATTGTTTCGTAGCAGAGAGGCCACGCTGCTGTTTTTTTTTCCTTCCCCTTAGGCCTCTCTTCAGAGTAAATCAGAATAATCTAAGTCACAGGTACAAACCGCCGAGGAGCAGAGAGATGGGTTGACGCTGTCACCCAGTGACCATTTCGACTGAGGACTTCGAAAAGCTTTTTATTTTCTAAAAGTGACCAAAAAAAAAAATTCTAAGTTTTTTTGGATGAACATTCATTAAGCTCGTGGAACCAAGATTAAAGTTCTTTATTAAAAATTATAACCCAAAACGAGACGTTAGCCTGAGTTTTACTTTTGTTATTGGACAAATGTAAAACCAGTCGCTTTCCTCCGTCGTCTCCGGCGTGCTTGCGTGCCTGTGGCGTGCGTGTCTGCGTGCGTGTCTGCGTGCGTGAAGCAGCCTTTTCAGCGGGGAGGCTGCTGAGGGACCTGTTCTGTTGCATCGCTCTCCTCCCCCGAAGCGTGCGACCATGTGATCACGGTCACAGCACTCAGACGAAAGTGAGAAAAAACTTGTGACCGAAGCATCGGCGGCAGGAGCGACCCGGCGCCGTGCGAGATAAAAACCGGACCCGCAGAGGCTCCACTGCCCGTCTTCGACCGCCTCACCTGTCTCACGCACCATGGACTGTGGCATTTTCACCTCCAAGACCATTCTCCTGTTCCTCAGCCTGATATTCTGGGTGAGTCGACGTGTTTGTTTTTCTCCACCTGCGGCTGTCGGATTTGCGCTGGCAGATGGAGAAAGGAGAGCAGAATGTGTTCGGTGGCTTTACGACGTTGCCCCTTTTTTTTGCCTCATATCGTCATTATTTGTTTTTATCCGGTCATTTTCGAGCCCTGTGTTCTTTAAGGTTTACGTGACACAAATCAGAGTTAAGACCTGATAACATCCTGGTAACCTGCCGCGGTTTTCCTGCCTGCGCTCTCTTATCACCACACCGTATTTCCCCCTTTTAACTGCGCTTTATTTAGTTCACATCTGCGCCCTGAATTTTTTTTTTTAAATCTTGTTTTTATTTTAAAAAAGAGGCCCATTGATTCCAGGGAGGCTGTGATTAACATTTCTTAATTATGTGAACTTCAGTCTAACTGAGTTCAGCGGAACAGTGACTTGATTCTGCTGAGACATTGTCACTCAGCCAACTTTAACTCTGACTGACTCAGAGTCTGATCAGGGTTCCTGGTTCATATCTGGCTTTGGGTCAAAGTAAACATTGTACTGCTATATGGTCGGCTCATGGTGGCAAATACACAATGTCTCCTCTCATTTGTTAGTTTTCCTCTTTCTCCTCCGATTGAAATGGTTTATTTTGAAGACACCGCTCAACCTCTCCACTTGTCAGTTGCTGTTGTCTTTGTAATTAGATTAGGGTGACTGGTCTGTGTGAGAGAAACCACAGGCAGGCTTTATCTTTTTCATTCAAATAACCACATCCACTTTTTCCTTACCTATTCTCTATCTTTCCAATGTCAGGCACTCTGTAATCTCCCTCTTTGTGTTTTACACTGGCCATTTTTCCCATCTATAACAGGCATATTTGTTCAATGAATCTGTGCTGAATGATTTTTAATGTTTGTAGGGTTTATTAAATTCCTTTAAATATAGGAAATTCAGTCTTTACTGTATTTCTCACCAGCTAGACAATAAGCGCAACATATCTCTGCCATATGGCAAAGATCTGTCATATACCTTGCGTGCTTCTACTTGTGAAGCAGCAAAAATTCAATACAATCTTCTCTCATTTATAAACCACATAACTTCAAAGATCACCCACACCGAGGGTTTATCCGATTTTTTTCAATCAGCTGCAGCTCAGTTTTGTAGTTTGTTATACCTCGTGACTGTTCATGAAGAATCTGGGGCAAACCTACTCTGGCTGACAGTCTAGTAACAAACAAGTCCATGTATTAGAATAAAAACTCTGAGCATCTGCCTTAAACAGTTGTGTGAGTTAGATTTTGAGAAACTGCACATTTTGAAGAAGAGAAACAGAAACCTGGACAAGAGATGTCGAGAAAAAAGGAAAAAAAAGAAAAAAATCCTTCAACAATTCAACTATATCATTCTAATATCTTAATATCATCTTATTCTTTCAAACTCTGCCAGACTCACTGCTAGGTCTCACTTAAGAAAATCATTTTATGCAGCTAAACATAATACCAACCCAAAAAAATGTATCTAAAGTCTTTTGATCCACTTCCCAACTGATGTAATGGTGCTGTGATAAATCAGGGTCACTTTTCATTCTAAAATTTAATCAGTCAATATAACTAATTGCGTAATACAAAAGTTTGTTTTCTAACTAAATTGGGTAATATAAAGGGAAAATCAACCGTTTAATTCAGGACACAACCTTGTGTCATGTATGTTCATAGGCACATGAGCAGAACCTGGTCTGAGATACGGCACCAGAACATTTGTCATGAAAAGGGACCGAAAAAAAAAAGGATCAAGAGACTTTTGCCCTGGAGGTTTCTCACATTCCAGAGAGGTGGCACTGTGCATGGCTGCTTGCTATACGTTGTGTAAGCCTCTTTGTGCTGCTTCGAGGCACAAGATCAGAGTTTCTGGAAAGATTAGGGGTGAGTGGGGATCCCGTGACTGTGGAGTGATTAAGAGAGTGAGTCATGAGGTTGAACTGAGGGATGAATGAATGTTAGGCCACACAAAACACACACACTCTCGGATATGAAAAAACAAAAACACACAATGTATAACTCAAGTCGTTAGAGGGAAGTAATGTTGAAAATGACACACAGGAAGGGGGATTTCTGTTTTTCTGGGTGGTGTTTTTTTCTTTGGTAATAAAGCCTCATCTTTTCAGTCACAGACTTTCTGTTTTTTTTGTCTTTGATGCAAAGGGAAATTCACATATTCTCCAATTCTCTTATTCCCACTGTGCCAACAGAATATAAAAACAGGATTTGCACTCACAGCCATATTTGAGTTTAATTTCATTTGCAGTTTAGTATCTGAGTGTTCTTTTTTTTTCTTTTCCTTTTACCACTGACAGGAGCTTGAATCAAGTTTGATACTGTGAGTCTCAAAAGGGCAAAAGGAAGTCAAGAATGCTTATAAGGAGATAAATATATAACAGACATTTTTTTCTTAACAGTTGTCTCATTTTAACCGGACAGTTAAAAACATACAGAAAGCAGAAATAACAAAGGTGTTGTTTTACAATAAAATGAGAAATCATTTTCACTGTAATTTCAGGCTGTGTTTTGTATGCGCAAAATAGGCATGTGGTCTTATGACTGGGGAGCTCACTACTGACTTGCATGACTTGCAGAAAGGTCATGATGATGGTGTGACTCTATGCCTCATCCAAATTTGACTCCAAAAGGGCAAGCCATCAGGGATCTTACAGCCTGGGTTTATCAGATATCATATCAGACAATAAAATCAGAACAAATCCCTTTGTGCTCTATCTAAAAGTGTTTTAATAGGTGGCTTTGATCTCAATTTATATTTGATGGCGCTCATGATTATAGAGTATAGATTATTATTATTATTATTATTATTATCATTATTATTCAGGCTACTGTATGTTACTATCTCTCCTATCTTTTGTACCTTGGAGCTGAAGCTGAAATGTCATGACTCGGTACAGTCCACTTCATTCAACTCAGTTTGTTACTGTCTAAGTACAGAATATGAACATGATGAACATGATGAACCCCAGCAGAGAAAAACATAGATCATGTGATGAATCCATTCAGTTGTGTCAGTGTGTGTGTGTTTTTTTTTTCCCCCTGATGTACTTTTCTTTGGTAAATGCAAAGTCTAAGTATTCTGAAGTTTTCTGAAAAAGCTGAAGAGCCCTTACTTTATGACCGTTGACTCTTTTTAGCACAGACCGAGGTAACTAGAGCAGAAAAATGTTCAAAGTTAGGAGAGTGAGACGTAATTTAGCTCTCAGCTCTGTAGCGAGTGTCCAGTCTATGATGCTATGTAATTAAACAAAGTCAAGGTAAAAAATAACACAGTGTTAATTTCAGTGGGATCCTCATTTTTGTTATTCTTCCCAGAGTAACAACTAAGACAAAAGAAAAATTGTGTCTTCTAATGATATTTTTTAAAAATTAAAAAACAAAAGTTTTATTACTCTTTATATTATAATCACACCATACTCTAATGATTATATATGAAATAATGAAAGTATTCTGATCTCAATGTACACATGCCAACCGTATTGCTAACACATGATGTTGATGTTTTCTCCTACTGGCAGGCTGCAGGAGCTGCGCTGGCCTATGTGGGTGCCTATGTGATCAAGAGCTATGACAACTTCGACGGTTTCATTCAGGACAAGTACGCGCTGGTCCCAGCAGCTATCATCATTGGCATCAGCGTGGTGATGTTCCTCTTTGGTTTGTTGGGATGCTGCTCCACAATCCGGGAATCCAAATTCGGCCTCAGCTTTGTAAGTGTGACTGTGTGTGTGTGAGAGAGAGAGAGAGAGAGAAAAGGTGGCAGTGGAGGTGAGGTGTAGGATGTAATTTGTACTATAATCATCCTCTCAGTTCCTTCACATTTGTTTGTTTGTCAGGCTCTAGGGCTGCATGATGGTGCAAGTGCAAAAAATTACTGTTGCAGTTACTACTTTTAGGTGTCATCTTTAAGTTGGTTTATCCCTTCGATCTGTTTTACCTCTGTTTTTTCACTAAAATTCTTTACAACCTCTCATTTTCTGTCTCTCCAGTTCTTTCTGATCATCATGATGATCTTTGCAGCTGAAATAGCTGCTTTGGTATTTAGCTTCATCTACCAAGGCAAGGTGAGCCACAGATATTGTGCGTACTGTCTGCTATATTAGGATTTATTTCATCTCCTCCATTCTAAATATGCTATTTCACACTTGCATAACCTTTCAGTTTCAAATCTCAAAGTACCTGACTGCATACATTATGTTTTTTATTTTTTATTTATTTCTTTTTCTCGTGTCCGTCCAGATAAATGGAGACCTGGAGCGCTCCATGACTGATGCCTTAGCAACATATGATGGACAGGGCACTGAGACCAAAGGTGTGGACTACCTGCAGACTCAGGTTAATGTCATGTTTTATTCTATATAAATAGTATTTTTAGCTTTTTTATTTATTTATAATTTCATCCTCTTCAACCTCTTCTGCTTTGCTTCCTTTCACTTCCTTTTCTTGTTCTTTCATTTTACTCCTACGTCTGTCTCGCTTGCCTTTAAAAGAAAGCGACCTTAAAAGAGCAACAGCTTAACTACACTTCACTGTATATTTTGTGGGTGATATATTCTTTGACTCTTTATTTGGTTAACATGCCAGACGTAGACAATATATGTTATTGAGTAGAGCTGAAAGAACTCATTTTATATACATTTGAGTTCTCTTTGCCTTATAGACAAGTTCTTATCTAATTTAAACTAATTACTGAGTCTGCAAGCAGTCAGTGACTGACTCAACCCTCATCCTTTCCATAAAACAAATTATTTTCCCTCTCAAAGATTTTCTTGTGTATTAATACAAGAACAGAGGTATGTGAATAAATGTACAGTGAACAGTCACCCTTAAAATAATTTTTCAGTTTGTTGATATGCTGTATATCAGTGTCAATGCATATGGTCAAAAATATTGTGATATGTGTATATTGGTTGTGACAGCCTGCCCTAATTTTGGGATATTTGTAGTACAGCTAAAATTAGCCGTGAAAGAAAAGGTTTCTACAGTACAGACAAATAAAAACCATGTCCAAAAATGGCTACTGCACCGAAATGCCTTGTTGGGTCTAATTTAAACCTCTGAGTCTATCAAAAATCATTGTTGGCAATTGCTCACTGAAGTAGGTGATAAAGAACTTCAGTCAAAAATAAAAAATTTACACATCCCTCGATAACATGGTACCATAACTCATATATATGTGTGGATTGATGGAAGTGTAAGAAGGTCAATATCTCCCATGACTCTTTTTCATATAACATTGACCTTTCTCTCTCTCTTTTATCATGATTTTATAGTTTTTCTCCTTTCTCATCACATGTGCGTGCTCTCTTTGACTCTGCAGTTGCAGTGCTGTGGCGTTAAAAATTACACCAACTGGGTCAACACATCCTGGTTTGCCAGCCACAACAATACAGTGCCTCTGTCCTGCTGTAAAAACAGCACCACACAGTGCACCGGTAGACTCGATCAACCAGACCTGCTAAACATAGAGGTAAATCACACAGTTTGCTCTTTTTGACATAAATACTGTGTCTGTGTACATGTGGTTACACGTACTCATGTAATTTCTGTCCAATGGATTGTATGCTATTTATTTGGTGTTGCATTATAAATTACTTCTAACTGCTTCTCCAACTCTGAATCAAAGATAGGAAGTAACTTACACTGAATTATTGAATGCTTTATGATTCAAAAATTAAAGTCTACAAAACAAAATTATCTGCCAGATGTTTTTAGGCAGACATTTTCCAGTGTAGGATGAGCATGTATTTGTTCTCACTGCACTTGTGCATGTATTTTAGGGTTGTGAGGCCAAGCTGACGAGCCTCCTGCAGGATGTGTGGGGTTACGCCATGCTGGTCATTTTCGGCTTTGCCATCATCAAGGTAAAGAGGGTGCAGTCAGCATGACCCAACACACACTTGTGAAAGAGTATTACTGTACATATCATAGTGTAGTATTGTAAGTTACACATTAGATATGTTTTTTTGTGCTTCGTTGTACCTTCCAAATGCTTGGATTTTGTAACCTAGCATTAATTGTGTGTTATTTTAGAGCTTGTGCGCTCATGTGAAAGTACAATGATAGCTCTCTTGAAGGCTACCCGCTGAAACAGAAAAGGGGCAGTGTGATCTCCTTTCAGCATTTATAAGCATCTACTGATTGAGTTATAAGTGTTCTTTCTAAGAAAGACAAACTCAGAGATAGCCGTAAAAGGAAAAAGTATCTGAGTGGGATGTCGTCCCTGTTGTGCAATAGACTGCTTTGTAATTGGTGCTCTTTCACAGAGGCTGAATGTGGTTCTTGATCCTAGTCAAACCTTCTCAAATACAGCAGTTAAAGTTCTTGTACTGGCTTACATTGCATCCCCACAGCTAATCTATTCACATAAGCTACGCTGCTTCAGAAAATATATTTTAAGAGCTTGTGCCTGATTCACTTTATTTTTCCTTGTTTCAGTTTTTTGGGATGCTGAGCGTATGTGTGATCACCTGTAGAACCGGCAGGCGGAGGAGTGGCTACCAGCCTCTCTATGCCTGAAACACTTCCTGAAGCCACCTGCCAAATCCTCATTTTGCCCATCTAGGTTTGCCGGCTACTACATAACGGCTAGCATCATTATTCTGCAGTGTACAGAAGCCTCCAGGTTAAACATGTGCAAATCTATGATGTATTGTAGTAATGGCATATTAAATAAACACAGGTGCTAAACTTGTCTTATCATAACATTCCTCCTCAGAGGCGATCAACATAAATGTGATGTGGCTTTGAACGTTGAGTTTTTGTCTTAATTTACTTCTGGAGATTTTAATGAGTTCCTGAAGTTTCCATTTAGGTTGTTGTGCCAAAGGTTTCCGTACTGTCACAACCCAACTGTTGCCCTCTTTGACATTACACAAATAATGATGATATAAAAAAAACACTTTTTAAGATCATTAAATTATAGGAAATGCTAATCCCTGTTGGAATTTGTGTGCTCGAAGACTTACTCTTCTGAAGCAGCTTCTTGTTTCTAACGCTGTCTGTAAACCTAGTACGGCTGCGATGACATCACAGGAGAGAAAAGGTGACAGAAAAGGAAAGTATATTTGGACAAATTGGATTTCTGCTTGTAAATCTTGTTGAGCTTTTTCACTCTGCTGCATCAGGTAGATAATCTTTTAAAGAAAATGATTCCTTGGAATGTACTATATAGTGAAGGACTACAAACTATATTTTAAACTATATTTTAAGCTTTTTTTGATTGTGAACAAAAGTACAGCAGTTTAATGCCTTATTTAGGATTGCAATATATAATGATATATATTGCAATTTATATATATATATATATATATATATATATATATATATATATATATATATATATATATATATATATATATATACATATATATATATGTATATATATATATATATATATATATATATATATATATATATATATAATGTTATGGTCAGTTAACTGTATTTACTTAAGTTAGAGTTCTACACAGTTTGACTTTGGTTGTGTTTATTATGTTTCCAAATTAAAAAAAAAAAAAAAGGTGAATATTTCACAATATTCTGATGTCTGGTGCAGTAATATCACATCCATCTATTGCCTTGTCTTCCTGGTTTAATTTTTGGGTTTTTTTAACCCTTTTTTAATTTACATTGTTAAATTGTTTTTTTAAAGGTGGGACATACTGATAGTTGGACACATATTATTATGTGTTGTTATGGAAAAAAACAGTTATGTCTAATCTGGTGCCAAAACGCTCTTCTAGCTTCTTTTAAAACAGCAGGGTTATTTTACATCAGGCCACTGTTACAGAGCTTACATTCAGAGCATCACAGTGAACGTGACACACACTGGTTATCTCTCTCACCTCCTGACTCCGCTGATAAAGAGGCCCTTAGTTTGGCACAGACAGAAGATAGGAGTGTTTGTCTTACATAAGCTTAAAAAAGATAAATGAAATTATTAACTCACGTCCAGGGGCGTCAGACTCATTAATCATCACACAGCACAGATTAAAGGATAGGTCACCTACCGATGAGGCTGCATATACAACTGATTTCAACCATTACTTAGTTCAGACTTAAATTATTCCTTTATCTTTTTCATAAATGATTCAAACCAGCTACGCATTAACCTTATTTTTCCTCCCCTTTTAATCCTGTAGTAACCAAATCAAAAACAACAAAATATCCTCAGCATTAGAACACTATCATGTTTTTGCCGTTGTATGTTAACCTGCAGTAACAAAGAAGATCCTGCAGGTGGTGGTGGTAGAAAACCAACCCCTGAGTTTCAAGTCTACACCAGCAGATGTGATAGTGATGGGGCCCAAGAAACATCTACCATGTACTCTCTACAGAAGAAGTAGGAGATATGAGTCCATATTTCATAATTCAGATCTTATTTTTAAATATATATGGACAAAGTGCATGTTCAAACAGTGCAAATACAGAAATTACTATCCCTCAAATGGGATTCTTACATGTTTTAGAGCTCGAAGAATCACATGATTTAGCTGCTTAATATCAACAAAGCTTTTTTTTGTGTGTAGTTTCAATGAACTGCTCTATGTGTGATTAACATCTGTGTGTGCTGCTGTAATAATGACGTGCGCTTATGTAAATGACCCTGCTGCCCTGTCTCAGTCTTTGACCCTCTCTTATCTCTTGACTGCATATCTTATTCAGTGCATATCCTCACCACTCCAGGCAGCGTTGGCATTTAGACAGACTGTTCTTTTTCAGAGAGAACTGTTCTAGCACATATGGCAAGATAACCTTGTCGTCTCTGAGACTAGTTTGCCCCCCCTCTGTCCTGTCTGTCCTGTCTGTGTCTCTTGTCTCCCTAATGTCTGTTTATGTCTATGTATTTGTTGTCAGCTTCTTGGCTCACCTTGTCTCCCCTTGCACATCTTTTTCCGCCTGTTTCTGTTTTATATTTGAGGTGTATTTGCATCTCTGTTTCCTAAATGCACCACCCATCATCTCTCTGTTCTCTCCTCTCATTTTTCTTGTTTTTCTCTCCCTCTGTAGTGTCTTACATGTTAACCCCTGGTATCAGGTGGTGCAGCAAGGAAGATATTGCTCTTTCTCAGAAATGCTTCATACTGTGAATAATACAGATCAGCTTAAGCAGATGTGGAGTAAATGATGTAATTTCTGTAATTCATACAAAGGCAAAAGCCATGAAGATTTTTAATCATTAGTTTCAGCTTAAATTACAAAGGCAGGACATTGAGGTGAAGGCTTTTGTGGGAATTTTGAGAAAAAACATATCCTCCAAGACTGCTGCCTGAACATATGTGCTCCCTTATTAATGTTTTGGGGGGTTTTGTTTCTTTATTGTTGTTGTTTTTGGGTGTATTGTAGATAGGGGTGAACATGGTTATGGATGTTAGTATGTAGGATTATGTCATGTTTGATGTTTTTCTTGCTTTGTGATATAACTGAAAATACTGAAAATACTGATACTTAACTACTCCAGTAATTAAGTATTGCACTCCTATAAAGTTAATGGATTCACAAGGGGCAGATTAAGAAAAATAATTGTCAAAATCATACCAGCAGAGGTCAAGAACTTCTGACTTTTAGTCTCTTGCATAGGTTTAGCTCTAAAGGCACTAGATCCTACATTTCCCATGATGCAGCCTGATAGTTTTTCACCAGCCCCTCCCTTCCCCTAAATGGCCAACTATTTCAAACCTCACACTCCTACCCCTTGGGTCTCAAGTCCAGTCAAGGATAAGCCTAATGGCTTCATCAGCGTGAATAATGTAAACACTGTGTCATGCACATTTAAATATCCTATGTGGGAAAACAATAGACATAAATAGCCTGAGATTTGAATGAGGTTTTCATTCTTCCTGTTTCATACAAGCCTGTTCAATCGTTGCTCTCATCTTAAAGGTAAAAATGAAACGGAAAACTGTTGAATTCACAGGGGTGAGAGTTGTTGTGTATGTGATTTGCCATTGTAATATTTTCTATTCCCTTATGAGCATCACACAGGTGTGGCCCCTTTGGCTTTCTCCTTCCTGTTTGAGCCATCAATTCTCTGGAAAAAAAACATTTAGCACAAATACACACCAAGCAGGACGACTAAGCCAGATGTCGTCACACGGAAATTTCAGCCTGACCTGTAATTTATTTATTTCCTCTCCTGCTCAGACAGGGATCTGTTGGAGGGAGGTAATCTGAGGAGGGCACACACAATGGTGCCGCTTACTCTGTGCTGACGGTAGGCAGGTGGTTTCTCTGTGTCTCTGTCTTTTCTAGAGAATTCCCTCATGACTCATGTAGCATTTCTATTACTAAATATCTTCTCTGGGCTTGTGTTCTTTTGTTACACATCTCCTGGCTTTAACATCAAACAAGTCACAAAAACCCCTGCTCACCATAGACAGTTTGCTTTTGAGCTGTATCACGTGGTAGATGAGAGGGAATGTTTGCTTTCGTGTGGCTTTGATGAGAAAAAAGAGGGACTTCTTCACCTTTTTATTAAAAATAATACAAGCAAATCTGAAACCAGTACAGTGTCATGGTTTGCTTTGGATTTCTGCCCTTCATCCTTCTTTTAGGTCAGACCCATAAATAATTAATAAACACATATTGTCAAGACCAGGAGCGGGTGATGCTGACAACATACCTGCCTGTGTGTGTGTGTGTGTGTGCGTGTGTGTGCGTGTGTGTGTGTGTGTGCGTGTGTGTGTGTTTCTGTAAATAGCCATCCACCACCAACACTGTGATGTCTCCATTTGTCAGATGCTATCGGTATTAATTAGAGAGGTCTACCAGAAAAGAGGAACAGAAATACGCCACAGACACAGAGAACAAAGACTAAAATGGACCACATGAGCAGCGGCCATATCATAACATCATTTGTATAATCCATAATTTTCTAAGACTGATCTTCACAGCATAAGATTTAACAAGAGATATTCATGTCATCAAGCTCTTTTTTCTCTCCCTCATTCTCTTTTGCTTTATTCCTGCTGTTTCTTTGCCTGCTCACTTTTCTTTTCTTTCTACATTTTTTTTCCTATTCTTGTTTTCCTTCATTACTGCTTTCTCTCTGTCAGTAGATGCAATGCAAATTTTGGTTAATAGCTTTTCCACTACTTTAGACTGCTATTGCTTTTGAAATGCTTACAAAAATGGTCAGATTGGCTACACACATGGAAATGGTCTCAGATTCATAAATAACAGAATTTCCTGAATTTACTCCTACTTTTGTTTATTTCATCTACTCAGTTCACCCGAACAGTAGTAATTTATGCCATCTTGTCTTTCTGTTCTAATTAACAGCAGATTGTGATATTGCAGTGTTTCAGAAGCTGTGCCGAAATTAAAAAAAGTAAAATAAATATGCACACAGGAGACACTTGAAAGTGATGTTTCATGCCTTTGTGACTGTAGATACACTTTTGAACTGCATTAATGTTAGCCCCAGTCATGAGGGATACATATCGCGACAACATCAAAAAACTATTAAAGTCATGTTTTGTGTGTGTGTGTGTGTGTGTGTGTGTGTGTGTGTGTGTGTGTGTTAAATTTACATAATCAAATGATCAGTAATAATTGGATGTATGTACAGCTCACCACGGATTTGCAGAAAATGGTTTTGTGAAGCATTAAATCACCAGAAAACTCCCTTTAAAATACTATTGAAAGATAAAAACAGATTTGACCTTTTCATTATAAACTGACTGTTTCCCTGCAACTGAATAAAAACATCTGGAAAAAAAAACTTTGCTCTGATGCTGCTACAACAAAAGTAGAAAACAATTTCCTTTTCATTACATTCCATTTTTATACCAGTCTCATCTTAAAGACACACAGGAAAGGGAGCGGATACGCAGCTGGAAGATGTAAAGCTAAGAGTGAATCCAAGTTGAATCCGTGAGGTTTCACTTTAGCTACATCATACAAGAGACACTGGACTTCTGCAATTGTTGTTTTGGAGGAGGCTGAACATCTCTTTGTCACATTGAATTCCCAACAACACCGGCTCTCTGGTCCCATCCTCCCCTTGGTTATCAGAAAGGAACTACCCATCATCTGCTAAAGCAAATTATTCATTAGATTACTGCATCTCTGCCATAATGATCTTTAATTTCTACATCTACGCTTGCCATTCTCTTCAGTATCTCACAGACTGTATTTATTTTCACTTATATACCGTATGTCATCTAACAGCACACAGAACTATCCCAGTAACTCTCCTCACTTTACACATGGTTCATTACATGAGGTTACTCCTGGGTCTGTGTTCTCTCCTTGGCCTCTCTCCCCTTTATTAATCACTGCAGCTGCAGAACCTCTGCATGATCATTGTTACATTAACCATGACCTGCCTTCTCTTGGTTTCTCCTCCTCTCACTCCACTGACTCTCATAACCAACCTCTACCGACCACAGTTTATGGGACTTTGTGAGTCAACAGGCTTTATAAAATACAGCCATAAGACACCGCAAACATTGGAAAAACTTCTGTTTTTCTCATGCTCTCTCCATCCTCTTGAAGGCCTGTAGCCTACACAGTTAATCAAGTTCAGACTCGGTTTACTGAGGTCATCAGCAGTGTTTTTTTGGAACAGTAAGAAATCAAAAACTGAACTGAAACACGACCATAATAACAACAAACCCATGGAACACACACACACAACAAAAACAGTCATCAGACATATAAAATAGCAAGAATGGATTTTTCCTTTAATGTCCAATTTTTCACTTCTTTCTTTAGTTCTGCACTTATTTGTAATGATCATTGACCTGGTAAACGAATGGAGTTTTTGGGAACAATGATAGAGCTGGAGTCTGATAAAACTCTCAAACTGAGGTTTAGGCCAGTAAAGTGTAAAATTGTTTCATTTCACCATGAACTAACAGACTACAAATAATCTCAGAAACCCCATAAAATAGCCTTTATCATTTTCCTTTGTCTTTTTCTTATGGTTAATGAAAAAGTGAAATATTTTACAACATGTACAGTAATTTCGAGAGAAATCGGGCTCCTGTTTTCCAGTAGCCTATAAGCATGTCATCTCCACCTTCATAGAAATGTCATGAAACAAACTGAGCTATTATTTCTTATGGACGCCCTCGACATCCTTGCTGTTTATATTCAAATATCCATTCACTGCCAACAAAGGCTGCTCTCCAGCTTCCGCGCCTGCCAGGATGATAAATGACCATGGTTATGGTCAAACTGTAACAATCAGGAAAGAATACGCTGGATCTACCCCCTTACACGTTTTTTTTTAATATATATGTTTCTATATCTGTACGTCTGGAGATCAAAACCGACCCAGGTTTAACCGAGGTCAGGCTGCTGCTGGGAGTCCTCGGGAGAGAGAGAGAAAACAGAGACAGAGAGAGAGACAGAGAGAGAGAGACAGAGAGAGAGAGAGAGAGACGGGTACTCCATCATCCGTGGTGCAGTGTACGTGAGAGTGTGCGAAGCCGCTCGCCTCTGGATGCAGCTGCTGCTGTGTCTGAATCGGGGGTGATCGCTCCTCTCCTGCCTCCCTCAGATCGCCACCCTGGGGCGCTGCCAGAGAGCGGACAGTCGCCCACAATTACCGGCTCTATAGTTGCCTCTGGTTTATCTCGGCGGACCCTCCTCCTCCTCCTCCTCCTCCTCCTCCTCCTCCTCCTCCTCCTCCATCCACCCCCCCTCCCGGGCGCCGACCCGTGCCTGCTGTTACCCCCTGTGCCATCTGAATGACAGAGAGACAGAGAGACAGAGGGAGAGATGAGGTCGTGCTTCACTTTCTTCTGCGTCCAAGGACCCGTATCTCCCACATCTCCTCCTCGGATCTTTGTTGCTGGACTCTGCAGGCTGCGGCTGCGTAAAGCTCCGGTGAGTACTGACGGCTGCTGATGTTGTCTTTCGCGTGTATCGCTCTTCTTCCTCCTCGTGTTATTGCACAGAGAACAGATAATGAGATACGATAATATAAAGTAGAGCTGGATTGAGTGTGTGTGTGTGTGTGTGTGCGTGTGTTTGGGGGGGGGGCGATCTCTGGCCCGTTTGTCGTTTGTATACTTTTTTTTTCTTTTTCTAGAAACGGAGCTTCATGCATTATTACATTCACTCCAATCGCACTGTTTTTGTTTCCGCCAGAGGGGCGTTACTGGAGTGCATGTAGACACACAAAGGCAGCTGCACGAAGCCAGTGTGCAGAGAGGATGCAGCGTTTCCCACCTGAAGTAAAACTGCCCGCACGCCTGTTGGGAAGTACATTGTATAAAAAAAGAAAAAAGGAAAAAAGAGAAAACACAGTCGGGGACACAGAGGCAGCTGCACAAAGCCAGAGTCCAACAGGGTTTACGCTTGTTTGATCCCATTTGCTATCACCTACAAATTTATTAAGATCATTTTTGGCTCAGACCAAGTGTTGAGTATAGTTTTAATTTTTTCTTCCAGATCACAAATATTTAAAGCCAGTGTGATATCTCCAAGCCTGCTTTCATTGTGCCTCGATATAACACATAAAGATATTTTATTGCACCGGATCAAGAAACTGTGAACGATTCTTATTTATGATGTATATTCTTGCTGCATAGCCTGAAGAAACGAGGAGAATAAATGCTGGGAGAGAACACCAAGTGCCATCTCTACTGGTTATGCATTATTTATAAAGTTAGCCCAGTGCTGCACCTCCCACCCAACAGCACTGTCAATGCTCCCCCTCTCCCTCCCAGTCTCTCTGTTCTCACCTTACACTCCCACAGCCTCTGACAGTCAGCCTGGCTGAGGCCAGCATGAGCATGTTCAGAAGTGTTTTGAAGGCTGTTAAAGAGTGGTTGAAGGGCAGTCACTGAGTTCTCTGCTCACCCTCACTTCTGGAAAGAAAGACTGAAAGAAAGAGAGAGAGAGAGAGAGAGAGAGAGAGAGAGAGGGAGAGAGAGGGCAAATACTCAACCCTGCCCTCAGGCCCTTTGACAGCAAAGAGATTTGTTTTATGGATTGATGGATTGTTCGAGTTCTTGCAGCGTCAGTGCCTTCGTTTCGTGCCACTGTATGACCTTTGCATCAGTGGAAATAGGAGCTGAAATGTTGGAAAAGGCAACAAGAAACAAACGAAAAAGGGCAAAGCCGACATTTCATTGAAAAAAATGCCACCATGTTAATCTGTTCCATTCTGTCTAATTGTCTCTGTTCTCTGACATGTCAGCTGCTTCATATAGCAGATATTGAAGCATCATTGAATTGATGTGATTATCCTGTATAAGCACATTAAGTTGCTGGCGTGGATTAGGTTACGCTGCCTTTCAGTGTTATGTAATGGCAACTCTCCTGCGACACAGACCCTATTGACACACAGGTGCTGTTGCTGTGTAACTTTCGTCTTTATCTTATCCATGTCTGTCCGTTGACTGTTCTACCTGTTTTCTATTTTCCTCCCCAGAAGCCACAGCAGCGGATGTTTTGAGCGACACAGCTAAAAGGAATATATCTCCACAATGACCACAACCCGATGCTAAAATCCCTACATTCATGTGAAGGCAACAGGAAGCAGATTACTTAGGGATTAAACGCATGCACACGTATGCACATGCACACGAAGAAGATACCACAGCCTGAGGATTTGACCGCTGTCCAACTGTGGATCTCACTCTGAATGAACTTGTGTGTGAATGGCTGACTGACGGAGACACTGTGGTATCATGGAGGAAGAGGAGGAGCCGACAGAATCTCATTGAATTCAAAGCACACAACCCCGCCTCCCTTCTACTGCCTTAGCATCTGAGGCTTTGACCAGCAGATGAGGATTATAGGCTTGCAACAAACAGAAGAGTGTGCAGACAGAGAGAGATGTGCAGAGCCAACCTTACGCCCATCACTGTCCCATGATGCATTCACACATGTAAGAGCGAGATCAGCCACACAGAGGGCTGTTTCTATGGATACCCCTGCCCTGGATAGTATTAATAAGATTTACTGATATTCTGACTATCTGTGTGCGAAAAAGATGCAGTGAGAGATTAGAAGTGCAACCCCGCAGCATCAGATAACGGTGAAAGACGATCTTAGAGTGTTGGGAGGAAAACGTTGATGGAAATTAAAAAATTTCTTTTTTAGATTCGATCATGTACTGTAGATGCTTTATCAACACGTTTAAACCTGTAGCTGCACAATCAGTAACTACAACAAATGTTATATTTCCTTCCGCTTTGTTTCATATATTTTGATCCTTTCTGAGCTTCAGTTTTTTTGATCAGATACTCCTTGTCCTAAACTCCGTAAATATCAGCTAAAATGTGGACTCTAACAACAGTTGGTTTAGTAAAAGGGTGATTTAATAAGCATCAGCCAACACAGGACTCAAAGATGAGGTAGAAGGATGCACAAAGAGATTTCCTCTGAGGTCTGAAAGCTATGAATCCTTTTCTCACCTGCTTGCAATTCTGAGCACATATTTGGCAGAGTTGTGAGAATATTCTACTGGAACTTTTCTGGACCCCTAGAACTGCCAGTGTCTACGGCCCGGCTAGCTGTGGCATTGAATTTGGGCCTTTTCTCCATGAAAACAAACATCTACATACATCCGCTACCCAAAGATAAGTCAGATGTCCAATCAAGGCACTGGACTCACCAGCAAGATGTTGCAATTGTGTGTATCAACTGATAAAAAAGCAATTTTAATTTAGAAATCGTGGTACAACGAACTACCTGAAAGCAATCTATCATCTGTCTCTAATACCTCTAAACTAAAATATCATGGCCAGACAGGACACACCCCTCTTCCTCCACGGCTTTGACCTCAGTGGTCACTTTGTTGACCTTCGACCTCTTGGCACAGGTGTCACCGGCCTGGTACTCTCAGCTTTGGACCAGCGAAACGGACAGCGTGTGGCAATTAAAAAGTTGGTGATGCGTGACACTGTGACGGTGAAACATGCCCTGCGAGAGGTCAGGATCACCCATCGGCTGCACCATGAAAATGTGGTCCGGGTTCATGAGGTTTTAGCACCATATGGACGCCCACTGCCCCGTGACCCGACCCAACTCAGTGCCCTGTACATCATCCAGGAGTGCATGGAGACGGATCTGGCTTGGCTCCTGGAACAAGGAGCACTACCCACAGGTATGGGAGGAAAAAAAGGGAAATAGAAACGTACCTACCTATAAAACAAACAAAATAATAAATAAATTTGAAAAATTTTATTAGAATTTTGACAATTTACAATGTATTTGACAAAACAGTCTCACCTCAAGGCTCACATAGTAGTGTTTCCCAAGCTACGACTACAATTGTCAAGGTGATATGATAAAAAGCTCCAGAACAGCTACTTAATGGACCTTGAGATGAGACTGTTTTTTTAATTGCTTTTTGGAATATCAAGAATGAACCCTGAACCCCCCAAAATCAGCTAATTTATCACCACAGTACTGGTATGATATTTCCCACTGAAACCCAACTGATCTGTCTTGTTACTCACTGTGCATGAGTATAAAGTAATGGAGTGATGCAAACCTTACATTATTGCCCATATCCACAAATCACACATTTTGAGATCAGAATTTTCCTTAAAATGTCTTCGTTCATTGAGGGTTAATTATAGAAAGAGTGAAAAAATATCCTACCACCATGCACCTTACTGTCAATCATCAGAGGAAAATGTAGGAAAAAATGTAGCCCATTAAAATGACTTCACTGAGTTCTGAATACATTTTGTAACTCCAATTACAAGGAGGCATTACAATGTATCCTGATATCAAATCTTTGCCCTTGACCAGGTCACGCTACTCTGCTGTTCTACCAGCTGCTGAGGGGGTTGAAGTTCATCCACTCAGCTAATGTCCTGCACAGAGACCTGAAGCCTGCCAACATATTCATCAACACGGACCAGCTGCTGCTCAAGATTGGAGATTTTGGTCTGGCCAGGATAGTCGACCCTCACTATTCGCATAAGGTAACAGGCTTTCTCAGGTTTAGAAATTATGAATGGGTGACTTGGCTGATACTAGTAGTTGGACGTCTTATTTTTCAAGTGCTCATCTACAAGAAAACTACTTTGACCGATGACCAAACATGACACATAAGCCAAAGTTTTAGAATAATCAGCAACACATGTGAAGTCATTTAGTGCTGTAACCTAATAACCTTTACTCATCTTTTTTAGAGCATGCGAATGCTGCCAATGTACCATGTTTAATTTTGACTAGAGGTCAATGAATTCCTGTGATTATTATTCTTTTCTTCCATGCTCTTAACAAGCCTCATCTTAATTTTATAAATTCATCATCTTCAGAAAACAAGCTAGTATAAAGGTTTAGGTGTTTGTCCACATAGTATTGGCTGTATTGATTTTCTCATTTTTATATATGATACCTTAAAACTTCTTTTACAAAAAAAAATATGCAATAAATATTTAACACAGCAAAGTTGAGGAAGTTAGGAGGGTTTTTCACTCTCCTCATTGTTCTGACACGGGGGGGATGTTCTGCTGATGATGGATGAACCTAGGGAGAGGATTGTAATATTAAACATTATCTGCGGGAAGAGATAGCATCTCTTAATTCCTGGCCCTGTGTTGTTATCAGACAGCAGTAGCAATGGATACTTTACAGGATGAGAGACTGTTTCAGAAGAATCCGCTTGTAGAAAATCAGTTGGTTTGCGTACATTTTTTGTCTGCCTTAAAGTTGAAATGTAGAATAATTTCTCTGTCTGTCTTGTGACCTTCAGTATGTTATCGCAGGTGACCTCTTTTACATCACTGACACAGATTCAACTTTCAAAACGTATAGTATAGAAAACCGTGTGACTGAAGAACCTCCTAGAAGGATTCTATGTGTTACGTATACAGTACAGCCAAGTTTTTTCTTTTACTGGTTTCTCCAATTAGACATCCCTGCATCTGATGTTGCCGAACTGAGTCTTTCACAATAGGCCCTCTTCAAGCCCAAACCCTGCTATTGATATCTACTTCCCAAACCTGGTATCAAGTTTTTTGCTAATCAAACCTTTTGATCAGCCTGTCTTTTGTAAGTGAAGGTTTTAGAGAGATTAATGTAACAATTTACTGCTCCATTGTGCTGCTTTATTATGTGTGATAACTCGACAGCAATACTTTTACACTAGTAGGGCAGGATGTGTGTGTGTGTTTGTATGTTTGTGTGTTTTTTCCTTCTGTGCATGTGGAGAGGAGCTCTTGTGAAAGGCAATCTTTGTCAGCTCAGAGCAGGGGACTGGGGACCAGCTGGGTGCAGACACGGGGAGGGGTACATTTGGAGAGGAGAGGAGGGGTGGAGGGGAGGATGGGTGAGGGAGGTCAAAAAACAGATTAAGAGCAATGGTGAGAAATACTGAGTCACAGAAGGGCTGGAGAAAGAGAGGGGAAAAGTACAAAGGGGGAAAAAGAAGGAGGGTGAGCAAAAGTACAAAGAGGAAAAACAAGGAAAGGCGGGAAAAAGGGAGAAAAATGTGGTTGTGCAAGGTGGCAGAAATAAGGTTTACACACTCTGTGCGCGTTTGAGTGCATGTATATGCTCTCACACTCATTGAAACTGCTGAGTCTGTCAGAGAACACAATGTTCAGCATTGAACTGAACTGTACTGACACAAGATAGATAGATAGATAGATAGATAGATAGATAGATAGATAGATAGATAGATAGATAGCACTGCTGACTTTGTTTGAATTGGGAGTTATTGGTTGTTAGCTGGGAGTCTATTCCATCTGATGTGTCTGTTAGTCAGCAGAACATCAGTTTGTCCTTGTTCATTATCATAAAATTACATTATTAGATTTGTGTGTGTGTGTGTGTGTGTGTGTGTGTGTGTGTGTGTGTGTGTGATGATGTGTGTGTAAGATAATGCTGGGCTATTTGTGATGTACTGTTGACACCATAGCAGATGCCTGCAGTGAATGTGAGAGCATCCACTCTTTTACTTTATAATGCAGAGCCAACATGCTGCTTTTTCAAACATTTTGTGGTAATGGACATGGGCATTCCAATTCACAAATAGTATTATCTTTCTTATTGGGCTGTGAACAAGACTGGTGTCTCTGTTTTTATGTCTTTGTATTGCACTCAATTAGGGTTCCTACACTACAGTTGACCTTAATCAGGTTTTATATTGTGTCATGTTTGACACTAATACTGGCTAGTGCAGATTTTAAGTTTTCTAGTCCTCACCACTAAAGGCCCTCTTTTAAATTAAATATAATTGCTCCAAAAAATCATTTTCTGAATTTCTACCATTTTATAGCTTTTCTCGATGCTTGTAAGCAATAGCTTACATAGCCAGTGTGTTGCTTACATAGCCAGTGTGTTGTCACACCAGTTTTGTCAGCACAGTGACTCAGTGCAGTGAATCAAAATGAGGCTGTTTGATGAGCTGCCTCGAAGTGCACTTCTGACTGCACAGACAAACATTTACTCAGGTGAAGGGAGATGACAGAGGTTAAGAGGAGAGAGGAGGAAAGCAGGGGCAGAGAAAACATTATCTGTGGTGTTGTTTACAGTCTCCACCAGTAGGAACTTGGTGTCTGTGAGTATGTATGTGTGAATGTCACCTGCTGAGGCAACAGCGGATCCACCCAGAAATTATTCTTGACCTGGATGAAGAACAGAGAGAACGAAGGGGAAGAAAGGTGAATAAAGAGAGATTGTTGAAAAAGTAGGCATAAAAGAAGGATTAGAGAAAATTGAGAAAGCAACAGTGAAAGGTAGAAGAACAAAAATAAGCAGAGTGGAACAGTAGATGGCCAGAAAAGGAGGGATGAAAAAGTTGATGCAGGCAGAGTCTGGAAAAGACAGAGGTGGAATGAATCATGAGGAGAAGAGGAGGGATGGCAGAAAGAGAAACACTGAGGTGAGGGGAGTTGAGATTAGGGGAAACAGATAGAGGGAAAAGGAGGAGCTGATGATGGAGGAAAAGGTTGAATGGAAGGAGGAGAAAGAAAGGAGGAAGGCAGAGAGCAGTGAAGGCACCCAACAAACCTTCTATGTTGGCGAACAGCCAGGACACAAGTCTGCACAGTGTGAATGTAGCTACAAAAATGAAATCTGAGACCACGTCTGCGCATCGTTTCAGGAAACTGAGACCAAACTATGTTTCTTTTTCTGATCAAAACAGAATAGGCTACCCTGTGATTGATGTTTAGCATCAAAAATTATTCCAGACGAAAAATGTTCTACTTTTACCATGAAACCTGGCCGCTCCTTGAAAGTCACTGTCTATCATATGCTCACAGGGAAGCAGAAAGGAGAGCTCAGATGTAGAGAATGATCATGAAAGAGCAGAGAAATGGACAGACAGAGGACAAGGTGAGCGCATGTTTGTCAGCACTCAGCATCAGTTTCTGCTCTGTCATCTGCAGGCACACAGAGCAGAACAAGCAGCGATGAGGGTAGAGTCGGCCCTGGAGAGAGAGGGAGTAGACAACATAAAGAAGTAGATAAGGGACACATGATGTAGGGAGAAAGAGGGAGGAATGAGAGCAAAGAAGCCGTGGCACAAGAGAAGCATATGTGCAGAAAGAGTAGAGAGAATAGAAACACTGAGGCTGCGGCGAGCTGTCAAACATGTTCTTGATTCAGAGCTTTTTATTCACAGCTACTTAATAGCACTGTGGAACCTGGCAACTCATTCAACGCATCGTATTGTAGGAGCAATGTAAAAGAAAACTTGCTAAAAAAAAAAAACAACAATAACTCATAGAACCATTTTGACATTTAAAGCCATTTCAGCCCTGCTGAATTTCACACCGCTGGAAGTGATGTATGAGTGGGAACACTGTGTGGACCACATTGGATAAAGGTTCTGACTCATGCTTTAAACCTGCTGATTGGGTCAGACCTAAATCATATTTATCAGAGGGGCTACGTTCTGATTAGTGTAATGTTATATTGGCGTTACAGGTGGCCCAAGAAAATTAAACTAGTGTGGAAAAGTTCACAGAGTAATATCCATCTTGAGTATGAAATCTCATCTGGGCCAGGTTAAATCCAGTGTCGTCTATTTGGCATAAGTCTAAAAAGAGCAGTTCGGCTAAAAGAGGTGCCAGACGAGGCAATAGATAGGTGAATGGTGAGATGGGAAATGGAAACAGTGGACCTGGGGTGATGAGAGAACAGAAGGGGAGAGGAGCAGCGAGGAGAGAGGAGGTAGGAGTAGAGAGATGAAGGAAACGATAGGGGAAGGTGCTAAGAGGCAGATGAGACACTCCAATTAAAAAAAAACAAAACTGGGGGACAAAAATAGTGTGCCTGTAATAAAACTGAAATTCATTATCTCCATTATCTGTCATCATGATGTCCTTAAAATAAACAGAGTGTGTAAAATGTGGGAGAATGTGTTAAACTAATCATAAGCACATTTGGTTGTGCAGTGTATAGACTTCTAATATTATGACTGTCGGTAAATTTAATCAAGGGGCAGTAAGTAAGCAAAGGAGAGATATGAGGTCAATTACACAGAGTGAGAGCTGGACTGACACTATATGTAAGAGCTGACGCGAGCGTTAATGATGAGCATCTCACTATAAATAAATTTGGCTTTGTGTGAATATACTTGCCTCTGGCTCATCTCTGTACACAGCATCATCAGTGTCATTCACAAGGGGAACATTTACAAAAGTAAAAGGCAGGAGGGAGCCATGTCGGAGCTCCCCTATATGAGAGGACGCATGTTGTTGTACGACAGAGCATCAAAGGCTCGGTGAAGCTCGGTGAAGCAGGTAGAGATTCACAGGAGTAATTTCTCACTGTATCCAGAAGCCACTTTTCATCATGCAGCTGACATAACATAGGGAAGTCTTTGAGGGTATATGTCAAAATATCCCTTTTGAGCTCAAGTTCCTTTTTGCACTTGACTTCGTCGACTTCACGATGCATCCACTCCAAAAAAGAGCACTGCCAGCACGCTGCCTGCTGGATTGAGATGAATATGTGCAATTTGAACACCTTATACACCTGCAAGTGCATGCAGACTCACAAGCCGACTACTGAATGGAAACAGCTAGTAACAAGCCCATCTGTTGCATGCTCATCACTGAGATAACCACACTGTCTTTCAACTTACCTCTTTCTCTCTCTTTCTCCTATTTTTCTCTCACTCACTACTTCACCCCCTCCTCCAGGGCTATCTGTCCGAGGGTCTGGTAACTAAGTGGTATTGTTCCCCCCGTCTGCTCCTGTCCCCCAACAACTATACTAAGGCCATAGACATGTGGGCCGCAGGCTGTATACTGGCTGAGATGCTCACTGGACGCATGCTGTTTGCAGGTACCTCTACTGTCCACCAAAACACTTTCATCATTACCAGGATGTCGTACAGAAAAGTTTTAATACTGCTTATCATTGTTTTGATGACATAATGAAATATAATTATATCATTAGTATTCAGCAGCAAAAATTTTAATACTAAAGGTCCTACAAGATCTTTGTGGGAAATTTGTTTCTAGGAAGTTTCAGGTTCTCCAATTCATTTTCTGATATTTCTATGTCTATGTTGTCTGACTTTGTTTTGAGTCCCACCAAGGACAGTGGATATTAAAAAAAAAAAACATGAAAAAGAAAAATGAAATTCTATTTTCACAGCAGAAAGACAGACATAAAAAATTTTTTAAGAGTGAACTAAGTAATGCAGCACTTACATCTTAGCAACAATAAACCCGAGCCTTAACAAGACAGAGCATTGGGATCAAGCTTCTTTAAGTAGTAATTTGAATACAGTATATAATCAGGTAAATCAGTTGTATTCAAAGACATCTTCCACATCCTTTATAACTTCAGTAAAGTTCTCATTAGCAGAGATGCAAGAAAAGTGCTTAATGACTGTATCGCAGTAGAAAAAGTAGCTAAGGAGGAACGTAGTTTCTTTCTAGTGCCCTCCACCGAAGATACTTTACGCTTTTTATGCAGGCTACTTCTCTGCCTGACCAGAAAAACAATGATGATTGAGAAACGTCACTGTCTGAAGCAGATATAGTTCCCCATGACAGGCTGATTTGACTTCCACCAGACCTCCACACCAAAGGAGAGATGGTGCCACAAACTCAAATAGCATCATCTGTTCCCTTGTGTCCCTCTCTGCTAGAAATTGACATTATATCAAGGGTTAGAGGTGTTTGTCTTTCTTTCACATGACCCCCACACATTACATGGCACAGTATATATATATATGTATGTATATATATGTATGTATATATTTTTTTTTACCAGAGAGGAAGCAATGCACTCTCATCCAAATACACTACAAGTGCTTGCTTTTTTCTCAGTGATCAATGTGTTGATATTGCACCACCTGCTGGTGCACAGTAGCTGGATGGGGACATTTAAAGGGCAACTTGTCATTGTATGATATGGGTGGAAAAATACTGCTGTGCTGTTCTCTTTGTGCTGAAAACTTCAAGAATGTTGCACTTCTGGTTACACCATGGTCAGAGACTTTGCATTAGTTGATCTCCATCAGTTACCAAAGGTAGAATGCAGTTCTGGGACCTCTCCCTGATTTGAGCTTAGCCACACCTGACCCCACCAGGTTGTGAACAACTACCTACAAATTCAATGTCAAAGCTCTTAGAGGTTCAAGATTAGGAATGTGCCATAGTTTGGTCAAATGTCTGCCAATATTAGAACTAAGGGGGATTTTTTTACAAAACCTCCACAGAAGCGCTGTCATACAAGTTGTACCATAGACACAAAACTCTTTGGTGGATAAAAAACTGATACCTGCTGTGGGTGTGACCAGAAAAACAACATGCTGCACCTGTTACCTTTTCCTTACTTATCAGTATTTGATTTAGGGTGGATTTATTCTTGAGAATAAGGAAGAAGAAAGAAAAAGAGGTTGCCAGAAGTGACATTTTATGTGATTTTGTGATTTTAATCAGTGGATTAAAGTTGAAGTGGAAGCTATAATATCTGGGTCTCAGAGTGCTGATCTCTAGACAAGTTTTAATTGAAAACTATTTGACTATCATACTGCAGAGTGTTCCGTCCTATCTGTATCTTTATATTGAAGCTCCTTTCCTTACTATTTCATTTACTTGACAGCTCACACCTCCTATTTAATCCTGTTTGAATGGTCACCTTACTTCTGCTTATGTAACCGATCCTCTGTCTCTTCCCTGCTTGCCTCTGATTGGCCGGTTCCCCCTGCAGGAGCTCATGAGCTGGAGCAGATGCAGCTGATTCTCGACACAGTGCCGGTGCTGAGAAAGGAGGACATGCAGGACCTGCTACAGGTGATGCCTCAGTGGCTGCTGCAAGTCATATCTCTACAAGCTGATTGTTTAAATATGGTACAGGATGTCATTGCCATGTTATGTTTGCAGCTTTAGACAAAGTATTTTAGTCTATTTATAAAGTTAAAAATGTACACAACTCTGTCTAACAAGGGCCCTGCCTTCTACTAGAATCTGCTTTATAGTAGGAACAAATCTAGAGGAGTGCCTTGAATAATGAACATATCTTAACCTCACTGTTATCCTTTCCCAGGTGATGCCTTCATATGTCAGTCGTGGATGGAGAGTCAAGAAACCCTTTTCTGAATTGCTGCCTGAAGTGGATGCTCAGGGTGAGGAGAGGGAATTGAGTAGCGGGAGGAAGAGAAAGGTCAAGAAGTATGAACTAGAATGGGAGACAAATAATAGTAATGGAAGACATGAGGAGGAAAACAGATACAGGAAACAACAGCCTCTCTGAGCTGTGAAGGATGGAGAGATGATGCAGTAGGGTATAGAAGTTTAGAGGTCTAATACTTATAATTTGAAAGAATTTTTTTTTTTTTTAAAAGGACACACTTCCTGGTTTCTATATTTTATTTTTCCACCTGTTCCTTCCTCACACATCCCCTCCTCCTCCCCCTCAGCTGTGGACTTCCTTGAACGTATCTTGACCTTTAACCCAATGGATCGACTGACAGCTGAAGCAGCGCTGTCCCATCCCTTCCTCCTGCAGTACTCCTGTCCAGAGGATGAGCCAACCTCATCACATCCCTTCCACATTGAGGACGAACTGGAGGACAGCCTCATCACCGAGCAGAGCCTCAGCAACAGCAACAGTCAGGCCTCCAGCATCCACTGGGACAGGTTTGTAACTTACATTTTTATACATAGGGGGGGGCTTACACTTTATAGCACATTTTAATCTTAATTTTATATTATGTCAATTAACCTTTGCTGGTGTAGTCTGCTTAATTCACAGGAGTCCGGCAAAGCATAATGAGAAATTACCTATTTACCTACTGTAAATTAGCATATCAGACTCAATGTACTGCACAGTGAAATTATTTTAAGACTAATAAATATGTAATTTTTGGCTTCCTGCAGGTATGAGAACAGTTTATCAACAGATGTGTGCTGGCAGCAGTCAGACTGGAGGTGCCACTGCATGCCCCCTGGCCACATTACCTCTGACCTGGGAGACACGACAGAGGATGAGGAGGTGCAGAGGGACCCCCGGGCCAGTTCCACCTCGCTGTTGGAGGAGGCTCAGGTTTTTCTTCTTTCATTTCTTTTACTGTCATTATCCTGTATTCTAACCGATTTGTACTTGAGTGTAACTGTTATCTTATTTTAATGAAATTCACAGAGAGCTGTAATAAAGTTGATAAAGCTGATTAGGTTAAAGATGCAATGTCAAAAAATTAGCTCTTGACTGAGTAGCCTCAACTGCCCCACAGCCGTACTGTAGGTTTGAAACGTAATTGCGTTTTATCATAAACTGTGACCACACATTGCTATTTTACCCCTGTTGCCCTCTTTAGCATCTTTGCACGCAAATTTGGTTGTTCCCAGTCTTGTATAGAGAAAAATCATGTTAAAAATTTCTTTTGCATAAGGGTTTTGCACTGTTTACACACTGCGTCTGTTAAAGGTAGACATCAATGCCCTATTTGTAATGTCTTGGACTTTTTGTGGTCGATTTTTGTTGCTGTTACAATTAATCACATATATGATATTTAGTAACATATAAGAATGATTCAAAGCAGTTGAACACAAGGTGCAACTTGATTTAATTCCTTGTTTACTATCTTCAACATTAATAACCATCTACCCCCATCTATCTTATATAGGTCGACCCACGCAAATACTCCCACAGCAGCTCAGCTGAGCGCTTCCTGGAAAACTCTCACTCCTCTCTGGAACGGGTCTGTGGTTTGGGGTATGGGGAACTGGACTGTGGCCGTTCCTGTGATTACAAAGTGGGTTCTCCCTCATACCTGGATAAAATTGCCTGGAGGGAGGGCAAGCCTCAACACTACTCAGAACCTAAGCTGATACTGGATCTGTCTCATTGGAAGCGTAACACCAACATCCCCCCTGTGCCCGCTGAGCCTATTGGTGGCAGTGTGGAGGACCTGGGAGAGATTAAGAAGGAGGAGGCAGAGGAAGAGGAAGAGGAGGAGACGGGGGATTTATTCCAGGAGATCTCTCGCTGGGTGCAGAGCACGCAGTCTCGTCTGCATTCGCCCAGTCCCAGTCCCTCTTTGGAGCCACGTTCGCCCTCCTGCTACACCTCCTCTCCCCCTCTCCCTCTCTCCCCGACTGACCTCCCAACCCCAGTCTTCCACTACACAGAAGTTGTGCGGCAACCATCAGCTGAATATGACGAACACAGACTAAGCCCCCTTCCGCCTGTTACATCTTTCTATAATTCCCTTCCCTCACTTCTCCCCTCATCTCCCACCTCTCCAGTTCCACCTCAGTCTCCTCAAACAGTTTCTCCCTCCACCTTGCCAAATTCTCTTCCGCCAGAAACTCAGCCCCTTTCCTCTACCTCTGCCATTCATCAGCCAGTAAATGATGACCCCTTGGAGTCACTTCCTGTCAAGCAAAAAGAGCGGCTCTTCGACCTGGATGTTTTCATATCCCGAGCTCTGAAACTTTGCAGGCAGAATAAGGAGAAAGCAGAAGGGAAGAAAGGAAAAGAGGGAGGGTGGAGGGAAGAAAGCAAACAGCCAAACATTAACCGAAAGATACCCATGCTTCCAGAGCACAGGACTCCACCACCACAGACCCCTAAGTCCTGATGTTGAATTTCAGCTTCCAGCCAACCACAGTATAGCATCATAATGGGTAGCACTTCCAAAAACTCGTAGTGCTTTGCATAGCAAGGAGTATCCATGGTTTAATATGCTGCTTAAACATTAGCCCTTAGTGTTAGCAGCTGTTGTATTTTTTGCACTACTGCAATGACATGCCACATGTTGTGAATAAAAACCCTCACCTAAGTGATCCTGCAGCTTTGTCCAGAGGTCCTCTCAGGTAAGAAGAGGGCAGAAAGCATTTCGGTTAAATCTAAATAACCATGCTAAGCATTGTTGATTGTTTTACATAAGAATATTTAGAAATAATCAGTTAGTAAATGATTGATATTTGTGGTTTGCTTTCATTTTTTAATTTAAACAAACTTTGACTTCATGGCAACTTATTCTATGAGACAAATATCTGCAAATGACCAAGAGGGAACAGTCAGCCTATTAACAAGAGTTATCCAAGCTACTGATAACAGCAACCTGCTGGAGAGGGATCACTCAGTATATTTTAATTTGGCTTTATTATTTTTTTCTATACAAGATCTCTTGCTGTGTGTCATCATGCAGTAATTTCTTGAAATGTCAGACTGTCTTCCAAAGGTGTTTTTCACCAAATAATGATGGTGACATGGGAAAATGCTTCTTCCAAGGTTCTCTGAATGTATTAACTGAAAAATAATCACTCAAATTACACTACACGGTAAACCATAAGGATTTTATTTGTTGCTGTTTCAACACACAGTGACAAAATGAGCTCTGTCACTGATACATGCCTTGTAAACTTGTATAAAACTGTGTCATATTTAAGTCTATAGTATATTTGTCAAGACTGTTGTCTTGATATTCTTGTATATGTAAAATATTCTTGTTTTTCTTCATAATGATTACCTGGAGTGAGTTGTATTTTATTTTGAATGTGGAATGCTTTATGGTAATAATTTATGACTATTCAGCAAACTTTGCTTTAGTTCAATCGTATATAGTTTCATATCCTGTTCTCCCTGATGCACCAAACAAGGGTCAGCGGCTGCCATACACTTACCAAAAAGATACTGTACTCTCTGTACTAAACAGTCAGATATCTGTCACCATTTTTGTCACTTAATTACCAGCTACAAGAAGCTCTGATGCAAACAACAGTAGCTTATATTTTAGAGAATGTATGTAGATCCTTTACAACCTTTGTAGGACATGATTTTTACTCAAAATTTCTCACTGTTGCCCACCAACCATATTTATATATGGAAGAGAAAATTATTAAAACATATATTTTGAAATACTTTTCTATCTGGCATGTTAGACAGTAGTCCCTCAGAATGTTATTTTATGGCATCTGATGACCCTCCCCTGAACAAGGTAGCAAAATCAGGTAAAAGATACAGATGGATGAAGACTGTTGGCTTGTGTCTCATACTTTCTCAGTCAAGTGCAACTGACATTCACTTTACTTGTCAAACTGAAAAGCTAATACCGAACATACTGTAATGGCATTAAAGTTATTCTGCTGAGTAAGTGCCATTAGGAAATAGAGTTAAATCCATGTGCCCCTTATTTTGTGGCTGGAGGGAATAGGTTTCCACCATCCCTGGTTTCACTAAAATGTAATAATCTGCTGTGGCTGTATAATTTGTGTACATACAGCCCATAGATTACAGTCCATAGGGCTGTGTATACACTAGATTAGAACTATTGAGAATGTCAGAGGCACAATATTGAGACGTAAAAAACGATGCCAGGACAGCTATGATGCCCTGAAATTAGACACTTTTATCTGTTTTAGTCCAGCATCTGATACCCATTCTGACTAGACCAACTTCAAGTCAGTTAGCAACAAGTCTTTCATGCCCTCTTAATAATTAATTTGAGTCCACAGAGCCCATGCAAGCTGTACACAGAACATTATCCCTTTGTGTGTGGGACCCATAAGGATAAAGCTTAAAAAAAAGTTTATGGTCTGGTTTAAAATGCTTTTGTAGTGCTTAACAGTTATTGCACACATATTCATGATATCTGCACTTTTTTACACCCAAAATACACAGGTTTTCAGCAAATCACCACTTGCACAACATAGTATAACTTTCCAGGGATCGAGCCATATGTGAGAATTGCTAACAGTACAACCTATGATGCAGCAATGCCAGGTATATTCTTTTATATTCACAGTAGACATGAAGCACATTTAGAGCCACTAGCACATTCTGAAAATACAGGTTTTGCTCAGTGAATTCTGAGAGTCCACCACTGTCAACGTTCATATCAATGTATTAACCATACCTGGGCTGGATTGCTGGGCGAACTGACAGAAGTGTTCAATTCAAGGAAAAAAAGTGAAAACTGTCCATATTCTGGTCCAGATTATCTAGTTATAGAAATGGACAAAAGTAAGTTAAACTTGTTAAAAAGAGTCTTGTTTTTAACCTTTACAGGTCTAATGATCACATTTAGCATTATACAGTTTCCTCTGCAGGTAACCTAAGCCAGCAATAATGCATAACACAAACATACTGTAACACATGTAATTACTGAACCTAAGTTAATTCTTTTAATTGGGTGAAGCAATGTAGAAAATGTGCCTCTGTACACCTCAATGCTTCAGCTTGGTGAATGTAACATATCCTCTCCTCTCTGCATGGCTTTCACAACTGTTCAAATATCTTAAACTTTGTTGATTTCATTATGTGTCACTTTGTGAAACTGTCATATTTCTGTGGGCTCTTATTTCTTTTTGTGCTCATGCTTCACAGAGGCATCAGCTTTTCAGTAGAAAAAGCTGTGACGTTTCTAATTGCTCAGTAGTGATTGTTAGTGTCTCTTTTTTGCAGTTTCTGTTTTTCCTGGACAATTAATAAAACAATACATAAACTATAATTTGACTTCATTTTTTCTACAGTCTTGAAAAAAAAATCTTTCACTAGAAGTAAAAATTTAAGTCTATCACATTTGATTTGTGTTTATTTTTTAGGGACAAGTACATTTCACAGACCAGTATACAAAATCATTAATAGCCATAGTTAGATTGTAACATCCATCTGTAGATGGGCCTTTATACAAATACACACGATTCCGCAGGAAAACATCTAGACATACAAAACAGCAATAGAATAAAAATACAATAGAAATCTAATCAGAATTACTTGAGCTTGAGTTTAAAATTATCCTATTGATCCCTTTGTCATCCTACTCTACTTGCTGTCCTGAGAGAGGCTGCTTTCTTGAATTTAATTTGTAAATGCATGAATTGATTAACCCATTACCTTTGGGCCCTTGTTTTTGTGTTGTGTTCAAACACAGACTTATTAGGATATTTAATATAATAATTACAGGATGCATCATGAGGGCCTTATCATATTTAGTATTGTATTTCAGTGGTGCATATTCCCAAGCAAACAGCAGTTAATCAAGTAACCACAAACCCAGCTGAGATGAAGAGAATATGGGGCCTCTGCGCACCCTCATGATCTTAAAAGTGCTCAAAGCGCACATATAATTTAGCCAAGTTTGGGCATGGTTGACCCAGTACATTGTTAAATCTGAGGTTAGGTGAACAATTCAAACCACACCACTAATGTCCTCTGCTGTTTAGCTAGGTATAGATAATCTTTCAGATCTAGATATCTAGATAATCTAGATAATCTTTTTTGGTGCAATATCTGTTCTTCTTTTGCTTATTTTTCCACAACAGAACAGTAAATAGCAACAGTATCTATATATAAAGTACTGGGCAAAGCTGTTAGGCATTTTAGATGTTAAGATTCATATGCATCACTTAATACCATCAGGTACCATTCATTCCACAGCTTGGCAAGAACCAGGAACATACAACCAAGAGTAGTAAAGAACTATCTTCAGTGACAAGAAGATCAAGGGGTCCAACAACAGATGATACAGCCCCCACAGAGCCCTGATCTCAGGGAGTCAGTCTGGGATTACAAGAACAGACAGAAGAACCCACAGAAGAACAGGATGCTTGGAACAATCTACCTGCCAAGTACCTTGGAAACTGTGCACAGGTGTACCCAAATATAGATTTACCGCAATTTGTATGAAGTTAACTGACTATTAAAAACTATTTGTGATGTTATTTTTTTTAAAGCATCCTCAGTTCGCTTTTAGTGCCTAAAACCTCTGCATAATACTGTAGGTAGCGAGAAATAAGAACTAAAGCTGAATGAAATACAGTTTTTTTTTAATAGAATTAGAAATAAAGGGGGGGCACACAAAAAGGCAAAACTCTTTTAACAAATAGGAAACGAACAAAGGAAAAATAAAAACGCGAATGGGGACGGTAATCACGACCGACCGAGAGGAAAAACCCCTGCGCGCGTCGCGGTCTTTACGGTAACCGCGGAGGAGAACCTCGACGCGTGATTGGACGAAGGGCCGAGTTCTCCCGCACCGCGTGAGACTCGTCTTCTCTCCCGCACCGCGTCCGCAGCCGAGGGATGAATCAAGTGTCCGACGCGCGGTGATATCACGCACACACGGTCGATCCCGGGACGAATATGCCCACGAAACGCTGACCTCTCCCCGGGGAAGGAGCTGCTCTGTTAGTACACGAGAGACCGGGTAAGCCGAGCCGGGACGTTGTAACGTCTAAGAAGTTCCCGTTTCTTGGTCTAGAATCGGCGAGCGAGGGTCTCAATGAATCAAAAAGACGTAAAGTCGTCGGGCTTAAAAGTGTTTATTTTCTGGAGTCGTGTGTCATTTTGACAAACCGTTTTAAAATATTCGGTCTGTGGGTTTTGGGTTTTTTTTGTTCTTTTTGTTGTTGTCTTTCGTTCATGAATTCGCTGAAGCCGAGACTCAAAATACGACGCAGCTTGGTATGTTTGACCGGTAGTTGTGAGCTAGCCAAATTTTTTAGCTTGTAGCACTTGCTAGCTGCGTTTTTTGGCTGTGTGGCATTGCTAGGCTAACTCATTAGCTCGGCACTGTAGGGGGTTGAGGTTACAGTTTTTTGACACGTCCATCACACGTTTCTGCGTAAACTTATGTTGACACTTCCGTCCCTAAAAAACAGATGGGAGTAGTAACAGCAAGGGATAATCTCTCTCTCATTAGATTAGTCAAGCACCATGAAGACATGAAGATATAGGCGATGAAACCTAAGATTTTACTGCCAAAAGTACTTTGTTTTTATCACATTTGCAGCACATGCTGGTTCACAAAACAGCAGCCAACTAATAACAAAAATCTTTCACTAAATTATCAGTACAAATGTGAATCAAAGTCAGTTTTTGACTCAGACTGGAAGAGCTTATCATTGCAGCCAGCTCATCAAAATGGTGAGCTATATCTACAGGGGTGTTTTATTTTCAATGGCCGGACACTGCTACCAGTAAAGCACAAGACGGACAACTAAATGTGTGTCTGAGAGTAGGAGAATGAGAACACCTGTCAGCAAAGCTGACTATCTGTGTGATAACTATGAGTAATAACTGTTTATCCATTCGGGGCTACTTAATTATACTTATAGTAAGATTACCCTTGCTTTATATCATTGTACTCTGATCCCTCTACAATTTACCTCTATGACCATAAAAAGTTTATAAGTGAAAGCATATGTGTGGGTGTGATTGACTGCATGTTAAAAGCGGATGCATAAGAGAACACCAGCTCTCTGTCGGGAAGTCATTTCCAGAGTGAGCCTTTTGTTATCATATAATGCCTACTTCAGTCAATACAGTCATTGTTTGCACACATTTTTTCTATGTTAAGAGTACTTCTAGTCCCAGTAATGCAAGACTTTGTAGTCTGACTAGATTGTACTAGTTGTGTGTCTTGTTTGTCTCCTCTGCTAAGAATTAATTTTGCTAGTAACACAGTGAAAAATGTGATTTAAACTGTCCAATTTTTACCTTGCACTGAGTTATACATTTTTAAGATGAGGCCAATAAACCTAAATTTTATACTGTCAGGTGCAGTACTTTTGAGTACTCTGGTTTGTTAAATCCTGCCTTGGCATGATACTGCAGTTGCATCAAGATCTCAGCAAAAGCTTGGAATAACCAGCTCAGTATAATTTTGATAAATGTAGAAATCTGAATGCACATTTCCAAGTGGGTTGGTTTGCCTTCTTTTATGAGCTATTTGCATAGAGTTTAAATAGTCCACACTAACGTCGGGACATGGAAAGTGTTCAGGTATTGCATTCACACTAGTTGTTCCAGCACAGATACAAAGCTGGCTCATTACTGTTTCTGTGCCAGAATTACGTTGCTACTTGGCAAACACAGAAGGTATTAAAGGAGCAGTCACAGAAATTCTCAGCATGTCTCCCTAGAGTTGACTTGCTGATAAGGTCTTGGAAGAAAATAAATGAAAAATGATTGAATGATTTCCATTATATCAAAGACTTATTTATCTTAACTGCTAAGAGTTTATATGCTGTGCTAGAAACAGATAGGAATGAAAGGTTAGACATGGTAACCAGATCATATTCCTGTACACTGTAAAACACAAAGACCGGAATTAACAGAGGCTGTATCAGGGCCTCTTTCCCAAAGGAATATCAAATCAACAGAGCATTAAAATTTCTGTTTATTGTTGGTGCTTTTTATAGAGTGTGCTGCTTTTGCCTTTATTTTATAGCTGCTTTCTAGACACTGTTTCCTGGATATTTGGTCATAAGCCAAGACTCCGCTAGCTAGCTATGCTAGCCATTTCTTACACAAGATATTTTGGTTAATTATTTTGGTCAAATAAAGTTCTGTGGTCTGAATTTGTGCCACATGATCAGACCATAGAACTTCATTTGAATCTGTGCTTTAAGTATGAGTACTTGCTAATGGAAAATTATACCCAGTGTTTGCCAAGAATTTTTTAAGGTCACTGGTACTTTATTAACTGTTTTAGTTGCTTATTAAAAATAAAGCAGTATAGTGTGATTAACCTCAGTGTTTGGCATTAAAATAACTGTTGCAAACATTGTTTGGTCTATCATATGAGTGGCATCTTGTTTTGATGCTTGATTATATAGTTGTTAAATTATTTCCATTTTATATTTCCTTGTGAATTTATGTGGGGGTTATGGCTGTGATAACATGGGTGTATAAGCAAGAATGGTGTAGTGAGGAATGGAGGTGGGGAGAGAAAATGTTGACAACACAGATGAGGGCTATTTGTCACATGAACTGGCACTAGGTTTGTTCATTTGTCACCTGAGCTCAGCTTCATGTTATTCGAGGCCATGAAGTAATTCAAAGGATGTAGATCTCAAACCCTTTTTCCTGTTTTGTTATTAATTTTTTTGTAATAGCTGACAGCATTTGATTGTCATTTCCTCATGTCAAAAGGAAGTTCTTGTAGAGATCAACAAGCCTCAGTTACAAGAGGAACAAATTTAGAAACTGCATGCAATAATGCTGAGGTTGCTGTTCCCCACATATTTTGCTTACAGGTCCAGTTGCATTTCCTCTGGTTTGGGTCTTGACATTAAGCGAGGCCAAAAGGAATCTGGGCAGGATAATAAAAAGAATATTAAAAAAAGATAGATAAATTATTATTATTATTATTATTATTATTATTATTAGTAGTAGTAGTATTATTATTATTGTTGTATAACTGGTCGGTTGCTGCATTATTTTGGCTACATGTTCTCTGTGGTCGGCGTTGTTCTCTTTTTGCAACATGACATTAACATTTGAGGTACAAGATAGCAATATATCGATATAATGAGTGGCAATTTAAAGACATTCTCTCAGTCCATTGGTTCTGCAAGTTTGGTGGGAATGCAGCATTTTCTGGTTTCATAATTCAGGGATGACCTTTCACACAAAACTATCACCAGTGAGAATAAACCTGCCCTTAATTGTCCATAACTTACAAAGGTTTATTAGAGGAGCTGCAAGTGGCCTCTGTCTGCCCCCATCACAACACAGCACAACACAATATAGCAGCGAATCACAGGTCACATGCATGACATAGCTCTTACAATGACGATACTATTTCAGGCCACCATCAGCAGCTGAGAGTACGATAGGGGCCCTTGTGTAAAGTGAGTATGGAGTAATGTTTGCTGGTTGTTGTGGCATCATTTCAGGAAAATTCTGCCATTAGATACCATCTTGTGTATTGGTGTGTATTATTATGATTATTTTTTTTATCTTTCATAACCAAAATAGAAATGTTTTTTTCCTTCAGCTTGGCTCTGTAGAAGCAGATACTGAAGTGATGTGCCACACATGATTTCTGTAATTGTTGGTTGGAGTCTTGCTTTCAGCCTGTGATACGTTATCTTCCCCGTCTTCCCTATCAGTCGGCTAACGTCACCATGATTTTTCCTGTTCTCTGTCTTCATATGGAGCTCATTGTGAAAAGGATTATGACAATCTTTCAAAGCTTTGTTTCTTAGATCACGAACTAAATCACTTCTGTCCCCATACAGATTAATGACAGGCCACTGCTGTCAGCATTTGTAATCCTTAAATGTGGGGCTGTCCATGTGCACCAAGTGCATTTCTAAGCTTCTCTTAATGAATGCTTGTCAGCAGACCAACAGTCTTCAATACTGATAGCCTTAATATTGCACTGACAACGCTGTGATGATGTCATGCATAAAGGTCATTGTAGCACTACACTTAAGGTCTTGGTTGTCAAAGGCAATAACTCTAAAAACCTGCTGTCATCAGAGAATAGTTTGACAGGCATTCGCACCATATACATTCAAACTGACACGAGTGGATTTTTCTTATCTTTCAGTCTCAGAGATGGTAATAAAATACTAGTGTTACAGTTAAGACCTCACACATATAATCAAAGTTGTCCCTGCACATAAAACAGCACTTAAGTATAAAACTGTCAAGGTTTTCAGGCATTCAGAAACCCTGAATACTACCAGGGTTGCCATAACCGCTAGTTACTACAGCTGCCTTTTGCACTTTACATAATAATCCTACCAAATGGGATGAGGGAAATGGAAATCGACAACTATGTGCAGTTAATTTTTAACTCTTTTTCTCTTTCTGTGCTCAACAGCTTTCTACCAGTGCACCTTCAAGACCAGTGACTGTCCACGATGTTGTTCAGGTTGAGGACAACCTGGTCCCTGAGGCCCTGTGTCTCTGCTTGCAGATGGGCGCACACCAAAGAGAAGGGCAAACCGCTGATGCTTAACCCTCGTACAAACAAAGTGAGTGGATTATTGAAAATGTGTGCATGTGTCAGCATTGAAACAGACACTGTGATTAAACAGATGGCAGCTTTACTAACATGTTGTGCAGTGTGTCAACCATTTATGTCATCCTATGAAGTAGGCTAATTGGCATAGGTGTTTGTATCTGGGTGGAAAATAATATTCTTTGGTTACTGTGTAGAAAATAATACAAGGAAATTGACCAAAAGTCATAGCTGGAGCGCATATAATGTAAAATGTCTATTTATAAACTGTCTCCTTTCTGACCTTTTACCTCTTAGTAATGGTTAATTTCCTCATATCCCATTCTTAAATTTGAAGGCCGCATATACACATCCTTTTCCATTCTTTTAATCCTTTGACAATCCACTATCTCCTAAGAGGTGCCAGTACCTCTCTATATATCCCAGGATATGAAAAGCAGAGATTTCTGTTATAGTGTGAAGGATAGGAATTGACTCTGATATGTTTCTGGTCTGTATTTTTATTAGACTTCTTATTCCTATATCTTAATGAACACAAATATATGTAAATTTCTCCAGGCTGGTAAGAATTTTAGTTGCTCCCTAAAGTATAAAATTCCCATGCAGTTATCCTCATATACATTAACTTAACATTCAAGCCCATCATGTAAGTACACGCAATAACACAGAGCAGTGTTAACTGTTACGGTACGAACAACAAGACATTATAAAATACAGTCAATGGTTACAACAGTAAATCTGTCCCCAAGCCAGTGGTAGTTACTCATGAAAAACTAGAGGCAAAGGTTTTCTAGCAGCTGGCTGGCAGCTGCTGTGTATCTTACTCCACTGTCTGATTTAATCTTCCTTCTAGCACTTAGTTTAAATCCTGACCTTAAGGGGATGGTTTTCAAGCTTTTTGGAAGCTTAACAATTAATTGTCATTTTAATCTGTCCAAAACTGCTGTACTTATGTAATTTGTAAGTACTAGAGAAAGGATTAAAGCTAAAAACTTACTTTTCTATTTCTAAATAGTGTCTGGAGAAATGCCATAATTACTAACAAGAACCCACATGGTTTTTAATGTCTCTATACTGGAGATGACCGTGGCCAGAGACATTACGTTTTTGGGTTGTCTGTCCGTCCATCCATCCCATTCTTGTAAATGGATATCTCAGGAATGCCTTGAGGGAATTACTTCAAATTTAGCACAAATGTACACTTGGACTAAAAGATGAACTGATTCGATTTTGCAGGTCAAAGGTCAAGGTTGCTGTGACCTCACAAAACACGTTTTGACCATAAATCAAGAATTCATGCTAATTTTGACAAAACACATTTATTACCTTTTATTAAATGCCTTCAGAATCTTCATTACATATTTTCAGGTTGTTCGTCCATGTGTTTGTCTTACCATACGTACGTGTGTCCACTAGTCCCATTCTCGTGAATACGATATCTCAGAATCTCTTCAATTTGGCACAAACATTCATTTGGACTGTAGGATGAACTGATTAGATTTTGCTGGTCAAAGGTCTACGGACCCCTTCCCCATTTAAGTGAAAGGGAAAGTTGTCTCAAACTTTTGGACCCTGCTGTACATTCAGGCAAAAATTCCTAGTGGATGACTTGACGTGAAGGCTGTTTTACTGCTGTTTACCTCAAAATCCTTTTGACCAAAGACAAAACGGCTGCTATCACTATAACTTTCCAGAATTGTGAAATCCTCTCTTGAGTGTTACATACTACTGTGCGGTGTTTTTTGGCATCTAATGAGCATTTAGACTCAAGAATCCTATCCTCCAGCTGTACTTAATTGATTTACCAGTACATGCAAAAACACGCCCACACCAATGCTGCTCCTTGCAATGTTTTAATGCAGGGCAAACGTCTGTCTAAATACAGCCTAAGACATACAGAGAGGTCACTATTTATGTAAAGCAGATCTACCCTGTACTCCTTACAATATTATTTACAGAGACCCAACATTCCCTCATGAGCAAGGACTTGGTGACAGGGGAAAGGAAAAACTCCCTTTTAACAGGTAGAAACCTTGAGCAAACCCAGGCTGTGGGCTGGTAGCTGTCTGCTTCTTCTGGTTGGGGGTTGGGGGGGGTAAGGATGGAGTGAGAGAGCAGGAGGAAATTGAACGTAACAGAATGGTGATGGATTAGTGTCGGACATGAGAAAGTGGATGTTTGAAGGCACTAACCTTATCAAGTGGCAAAAGTGTCGGCGAGGTACATCTGCAGCCTTGTAGTCTGGAGTTTCTAAGATCTATTGTGGACCTTTTAAAGAACTGCTGGCAAGACACCTGGTTCGTGCATTCAAGCAGCAACAGGCCAATCTTCCTCCAAGTGCTGCTGCTGCACTCAAATGTCAAGTCCTCAGCAGAACTAACAAACACATGGAGGATAGAGGGACTGGTGTGTTCTGCTATGCAGTGGAGGGCTTATTTCAAGTTGTTTGTGTTGCGATATTAATCAATTAAGGCATCGGAGAAGGTCTCCATGGCCTCCCCCGTCACTTCGACTTTCAGCTGTTGCTTTCCTCATTTTTCCAGAGTCAGCTGTGACTATTTATGCACAATGAGCTGAGGCTAGACTGTGGAGTCTTAGGCTGACTCCTGGGTCTGAAGATTCTCTGCAGCCAGATTGTCCTGAGGATGTTACAGGATCAGCTGGCTTCAAGGCTGAGGATTGGCTATGAGTGCGCTTACCAATCGCCATGGTGAGATTGAAATCAGACAACCAGTTTCTCTGTCTCAAGACCACTGTGTTCTTAGGCTTTAGAGAACTCCTGGATGATGGCTTCCCTTTCTAATGCCATCCATACTGTCAGAGTATAAGTCCATGGCCTGCTTTGCAGTGACCACCTCCAGAGCCTTGGCAATAATCCTGAAGACCTTGCAGAGGGACTCTTCATCGTGGTTCTTTGACAGTCTCCTGACACAGCTGTGCATGACAGCCTCACTCAGAAGCTTTGATTTGAAGAGCTCTTCACTAAACTTGATTGGAAGCTTTGTCATCATCCAGCTTTTTCTTCAGTCACTCAAGGTCTTCTTCCTGTTGACATATTACAAGGAAAAGCACGTGTGACTTTGTTCTTTATCAAGGTCACACAAATGATTGGGAACATTTTTATTTTCATGAAAACTGCCATTCTTCTCTCTTTTTTACGTGAATTCCCCCGTTAAGAAAAAAGTTGATACTCAGTTGATACTTGTTGATACTCACATTCTTGGCAGTCTCCAGCTATCTCTGTCTCCTCAAAAAAACATTATCTCTGCCATGGTTTTGTTAAAAAAAACTTTGGCAGGATCTGATGAGAAGAGTTTGGAAGCTGACAGCAGCTGTTAGGTCAGCTGTGGCTGGGACTTGGACCTGAAGAGGAGGAAAAAATATGGAAGCCTTGTTAAGACAATTTCAACCCACATTCTTTGGAAAACATTTTAATATTTTATATGGAATCAAATGCTTTAAAAAAGCACAAAATACAGGTAAAAGTTACCGATGTGTGCTGTTTATTTTCTCAATCTTGTCATGAGCATTGGCTTCCTTGCGGTGGTTGAGGACAAAAACAACCAGCTCCCTGTCACTGAGGCTCCTGTAGATCCTTCTCTTGGCTTGTGCTGTCAGGGAACTGGCATGAAGGTTAATTTCATGCTTTTCTCCACTTCTCCCGTCATGTTCTTTTGTGTTTGTTCTGTGAGTACTCAGTCGCCATTACTATATTATTACATGTTTACTCATAATCGTTACTACATTATTACATTACATTAATACATGAGTAACGTTTTGTAATTTTTCATAGAACAATTTGTAATTTTTCATAGAACAATTTGTAATTTTTCATAGAACAATTTGAATTCTGTAAACTTGACAGAATGCTGAAAAGCATTGGTTGAATTGTTGAAGTTTGTTGGGTTTCTGATCACACCTAGCTTCTATGTTGGGTGTGGTCAGAAATGTCTGTCAAACCACTGACAAGAAATCTTTGTATTTGCAACCGCTTCTCATTTAATTTGAAGCTTCTGCTATGCAAAGTCCTCAAAAAGGTGCCTTTGACTTTATTTGTTTGTATTAATATTTTAAATTTCATCCTGCTCTTTATGTTCCTTCTCACTGTGATGTACTTATGACATTTGTAATATGAGCCTGTGGCCACTTGAGGTGACACGATCGAACTATGTACACCTTATGCTAAACTTGGAGAAGACTTGGACATGCGCTAAATATAGAAATGCCATTCTGCATGTAAACTGATGTTGGGGTAGTTGGCTACTGGTTCTGTAAATACTGTATGCACAGCTTTATCTAGTTTAGAAACTCATTTGTTTTTCAAAACCAGCTGAAGTGCAAAAAAGCTTAGAGAAGTAGGTTTAAGGCCACATGCTTATTAATGCTTTTCTTTTGTGAGCCGTTATGCTGCCTGGATGTAACATGTACTTAGATGGCAGCTGAGCTCTTGAAGTTCTTTTAGCATTGAGTCACTGTGTGCTTAAAAACTGCACAAGGCAAGAGAAAAACAGCAGTTTGCTAGTTACTCAGAGGAGGACTATATTTGCCGAAGCAGATTTGACTTCAGACTGCATCATCATGACCCTCATATGCTTTCACTCACTTATCACCATAGCTTAGCAGTAAAGGTCATAGTGTAGCAGAAATGCATTGTTTATTACATTGCACCTGTCAGCAAGATAAAATCAAAGAATTAAAATGGACTAAGTAAGATGATGCAGCAATCTGAACAAACCAAGATGTGTTTCAACTTTCAGTTTAAGCTGAAAAGGAAGAACAAAAACGAGTTATCTGAGGTTTTTAGCGTATTGCATTATGATGGGAGGACCTTAGTACTAGAGCTGAGTGAAATGAAATGCTCCATCAGCATGACTCAGCATTTTGCCAGGGGAGCCCCCAGCTTTTCATCGCTTTCACAAAATAATCAGCCCCTTCCCCAGCCCCAGACATGATGACCTCCATGCTTTACACCCATATTTCATTCAGGGCTGGGCTTGTAAACCCACATACACATACACGCTCTCTGACACCGGAGGAACATGAAAACAGTTTGCATCCCTCTCTCAACTTCCCCATCAGGGTCAGAGTGTTCTTCATTGGTTTCTTTGAGGCTACCCCCCCACCTCCTCTTTTTTTCTTTCCCCTGCTGCATTTTTTTTTTCATCTGGTGTCCCTCCTTTTACTTAGCTGCCTTTTTCTCCTGTTAAGAATCAGTTGATAAACTGTGTAAGAGATCATAGGTAATGTTCTGCACCCTCTGGTGACAAAACAAAATCATAAAATGTGAACACTCTTTGCAGCAGGGGTAGTGATACTTGGTTCAGTGAACAAGATTAGTTTGATGATAGATCATTTAAGTATGAATCTAATAAGCAGCATATATTGGCTGCAAAACTCCATGCAGCAGAGATAGGTGATATTTAAACTTGAAACCCGGAAACATTAGAGTGATGTCCACAAACTGCACACATATGCATAGTCATTTTTTTCCAGACAGTCTAGAAGTATATCATACTACAAGAAATGTCAGGGGTGAAATATTTAACATTTGTGAGAATGACTTTCAGTGAAGGAACCACTCTTTTGCCATTGTCTAACAGAGTTTACATTTCACTTCTAAGTTTTGATTAGTCATTTAAGCAGTGATTTGTACATATCCAACACCTTAATTTTAATATAAGAAAATATGTCAAATGACATGGCGCCTTTATTATAAATAACTCCTCTCTTTGGTTTTGTGTGTGTTTCTGTTTCTCCACAGGGCATGGCCTTCTCTCTAGAAGAGCGACAGATTTTGGGGATACATGGTCTGTTGCCTCCCAAAGTGGAGACTCAGGACATGCAGGCCATGCGCTTTCAGAAAAATCTGAAGAAAATGACTGATCCTTTAGAGAAGTAAGGGTATATTTTGTCAGAGAACTAGAAAGTATAGCCAAAAAACACTCGCCTTTTTATTGTTTCTAAGCATTTGTTATTAATAATATGTCAGTCTCAAAAATCTCCCTGTTTACATCTTAACTTTTCCTAATTTTTCATCATTTTCCATACAGGTACATTTACTTGATGGGCATCCAGGAAAGGAATGAGAGGCTCTTCTATAGGGTGTTGATGGAAGACATAGAGGAACTGATGCCAATAGTCTACACTCCTACTGTGGGCCTGGCCTGCACACAATATGGACACATCTTTAGAAGACCCAAGTAAGCAAGAAGTAACGTTTTCAAGAAATAAATTTTAAAAATAAACTGAAAAAGAAATAAACTAAATTAAATTTAAAAATCAACTACAGGGACTTTTTAAGCTAATAGTCTGAGCCTTTCATGCATGTTTTACTTTTTTTGACAGACATACTGTACCTGTAGCACTCCCAGAAATTAATATTTAAGACAAAGCCGATAAAACTGATCTAATGCCTGAAGTGTGCATTGCGACCTGCCTGTCATGATGTGCAAAATGTTTTTCCTCCTTTTCAAGAGTACAATAAAACTTAACATATTTAAAGGTTTCTTCTAGACAAAATGATGGCTCTGACCAGAGCTATTGAAATTTTCTCATAATAGTGAATGGGTGTTAAAGTTGTGTCAACAACCTTGAGTAATATCATTTTAAAGTTGTAGTGGAGATATTTGTTTTCTTCTCCTATTTTATTGTAGATAGATTCTTAACATGAGTGTTAAATTGTAATCTTGTTTCTCTCACCAGAGGCTTGTTCATCTCCATTCGGGACAAAGGACACATCCGCTCCATCCTGGACAACTGGCCAGAGACTAATGTTGCAGTGAGTACCTAAAAAAAACCACACCACAGTAACACCATCTCAGCCAATGTATACATAATAGTGTGAAAGAGATTCTTAGAGCCATTCATCCCTCTTAAACCTACAGACAGAGGATTTTAGAAATTAATTTTGAGTGTTGAGATCGTCAGGTATAGACATTATGGCCATACAACTATGATTATATGACACAATAATAATATCACCGTAAATCTTGAGAAGTCTTGTTTATTTACCTATTATGGTCCACATTTTCTGCAATTGCCTAGTAAGCTCCAGTTTAGTATTTCTCACAGTTGTGTGCTTGTAAAATGTTGATTTGCAATTTTTGCTGACTAATGTACCCCCCCCCCCCCCTCTCTCTCTCTCTCTCTCTCTCTCTCTCTCTAGGCAGTAGTAGTAACTGATGGAGAGCGTATTTTAGGATTAGGGGACCTGGGTGTTTATGGAATGGGCATCCCTGTCGGAAAACTTTGCCTGTACACTGCCTGCGCTGGCATTAGACCAGAGAAATGTCTGCCTGTGGTGATAGATGTTGGCACAGACAATGAGGTAGGGAGACTCTGTATATGATTTTTGTGCACTATTTGTGTGTATGTGCTTTGGTAAAAGAAGGAAAAAAGGTTTATCCTTCTCATGTTTGTCCTTGTCCTTCCATCAGACTCTCCTTAAGGATCCACTGTACATGGGCCTGTACCAGAAGCGAGACCGCTCTCAGGCATATGATGATCTGATTGATGAGTTCATGGAAGCTGTAGTGGACAAATATGGACAGGACACACTGATACAATTTGAGGACTTTGGGAACCACAATGCCTTCCGCTTCCTCAGGAAGTACAGGGAGAAATACTGCACCTTCAATGACGATATCCAAGGTTCACATATAACCCCTCACACTAATTTGCAACTTGTTCTTTGGGATATGTAATGCATCTCTTTGATAGATCATTTCTCTCTGTTAAATAATTATGTCTAAGTGATTAACTGCCTTTTTGGGAGCATATATCTGAGGACACCAAATGAAAGATTTTATTTACTTTTTAATTTTTTTTCTAACATTTATCACTGCAAACAACTGAATACTTGCTTTTTGAAGCCCAGTTTACCTATTCAGTGAAAACTGGCACTTGAATTAAGTTTAGTGCAGTCCTGGTGATGTTGCTTAAAGGATCGTCCTGGAGGTTTTGCATGCGTCAGCTAATCCCTACCAATTGTCTTTCCTTTAAATTGGGGGGGGGGGCTTTTCAAAAGCTTGTTTTTAGATACCTTCTAGGCAGCTGTAGGTTTCTTTAAATTTCACCATTAAAATAAGATTGCAGAAACTCAAGACTTCTTAGAATTAAATGCTGAACCCCAATGCTTTAATAAGTTTTGTTAATTGTGAATTAAACCAAGCGTGAAGAAAAACAAGTATAATTAACTTAAAAATAAATTACCATCCCTCCTTCCTTAAAATAAATAGAGACGAATCTGTTCAGTTCACAGCAGACACTTAACTGTTGGCTGATCTGTTCTTCTACATATATCCAGGCACTGCATCTGTAGCCCTTGCTGGTCTGTTAGCAGCTCAGAGAGCCGTTGGTAAACCCATCACTGAACACCGGGTGCTTTTCCTGGGAGCTGGAGAGGTAAACTAACATTTATCAATAATCATGGTCTCTGAGTTATCCTGGTTTTGCTTTATTTCTTGCCAATTCTCATTTTTTTCTCTGGATTGGAAAATGAAAGTTCTATATATCAAAAGGATTTTTAAGACTACAAATGGTGATTAAAAAAAAAATGATTAAACATTAATTTCTAGGAAACATTTGAATTTGTTTAGTCATTCTATAACTTAAAAATAAGGTTTTAAGTTTTGCTGTGGATACACACTAAACACTTAGAATGTTTAACTTAATGAGGTTATTTTCCCAAAAGGCTGCACTTGGTATAGCCAATCTGATCGTCATGGCCATGATGGAGTCAGGGATGACCCAAGCTGAGGCCAGAAAAAGGATTTGGATGTATGATAAATATGGCTTACTAATAAAGGTTAGTGTTTTGTAACTCAGACATTAATGACTGTGTGGCTTCCTGTCTGTCTCCCTGTTGGCAAGCCAGACAGAGAGAACAGTTGTCTTATGATGGTATTGATTTATTTTTGCCACCAATGTACTGTGTGTGACTCTAGGACAGACAACAAGAAACGGACACTAATCAGGAGGCATTTGTCCATGACAGTCCAGGGAATGTACAGAGCTTCCTAGATGCTGTCAACACCATTAAACCCACGGCTATCATTGGTAAGGAATTTCTCATTTTGTCCATTCATTAACTTGAAATATACATTTTTATGTTTGAGCCATTAATCATGAACCAAAAAAGGAATGGTTTCACATCTTACATACTATTGTTGTGCTGTTTTGTGTTTGTTTTTTCCATGTTAAAATCAGATCAGGTTACCTGTGAAAGTAATTATTATTGTTATTATTATTAGTATTATTATTGATATTTTTATTACTTTTGTAGAATTGAGTCTTAAATTAAACTGTTAAGGCTTACTTGTCATTTTGTTGTCATTATTCTCTGTCTTTTAATGAAAGTATATAATTCAAAGTGCTGCTCTGCTGGACCTTGGGTGATTCTTCTCATTCCCATTGTTGGAGATTTTTTATCATTTTTTTCTGTTGCTATTTTTTCTTTCACTTGGATTTTTTTTTTTAAGGTTTACTGAATAAATAAAGCAAGAAAAATTCTGTTTGTATTTTCATTTCAGGCTATGAAGCAAAAAAACTGAATGTTTTCAAAAGGGGGTGATTCATTTCTCTCTGCACTGTGTATGCTTTGGTGCTCACACATTTGCTTTGCTAGAGCTTTAAATAGTAGATTACAAGTCCACGGTAACTATTGCTTCTCTCACCCACTTGTAGGTGTGGCCGGAGCTGGACGTCTGTTCACCCACGATGTCATCAAGGCCATGGGTACCCTGAACGAACGACCAATCATCTTTGCCCTTAGTAACCCAACCAATAAAGCGGAGTGCACAGCAGAGGATGCCTATACACTCACTGATGTACACAGTTCTTTTTGTTATTCTGTTTGTCTAACTCATAAATTATGCATTACGAGTTCCTATACGGGCAACTCACTATTCTTCTTTTTCCTCTTTTCTTTGTTTCCTTTCATCACTCTTTCCCTTTTTTTCCCCACAGGGTAGATGTCTTTTTGCCAGTGGCAGTCCATTTGGTCCAGTGACCCTTAGTGATGGCCGCGTCTTCACTCCTGGACAAGGGAACAATGCTTACATTTTCCCAGGTGACCGGGAAAGAAAATTGAAGCAATATGATGATTTTCAATAGTCTGTAGTGTAAAGAATAAATAAAGCCAAGTGTTTCACTTTCCACAGTGATCACGGTGTTTTAAAATATCACTGGATGGCAAACTGTATGCAGTCTTTTGTAAAACCTGTGCTGTCTGTACATTGCAGGTGTGGCCCTGGCTGTGATCTTGAGTGGAGTGAGACATATCAGTGACACAGTGTTCCTAGAGGCCGCCAAGGTCTGAAGTAGTAATAAGTATTTCTTCATCTCATCTTTAAACTTGCCCTTCCCCTCTTCTGCATTTACTCGCTGACTCTGTCTTGTATGCATATGCTCTGTGTGCTCAGCCCTCGTTAACCCTTTGATGTTTCCTGTTTGCTTTCTTTCTAGACTCTGGCATAACAGCTAACAGATGAGAAGCTTTTATAAGGCTGATGCTGATTTTCACTTTTTCCATCTGTCTCCTTCCCTATTTTGCTGGCCAGCACTTGACTTCGTAAAACTAATCAGTGTGGTCAATGATGAAGATCACAGGATGCATTCCTGCCAACACTGTTTAATATTGAGGAAACTGTAATTTACATGTTGTTACTATTGGTAGTTGGGATTTTATCTCTATTATTTTTTCGTATTTATTATCCTCATTTTGTCTCGTGTCTCCCAATCAAAAGCTCACATAACATTTTTGACAGCAAACGGCTGTGGATGGGGAACAACAAAGATATATGCTGTAGATAAGTAATAGTAGTAGTTGTCATGTCTGCCTTGTTTGGACTATAGAAATTCATCATCAGCCTAAAAGTATCTGAATACTCTTTCCAGACCCTTGCGGAGCAGCTGACAGATAAAGAACTGGAAGAAGGCAGACTGTATCCTCCTCTTTCCAACATCAGAGAGGTCTCTGTCCAGATGGCTGTCAAGGTCAGTCACTTGAAAAATGATCATTTCTCTTGATAACAAAACTAGAGGATCTGGCTACTAATAAACCTGTCAAAGTTCATCCAAACCTTAACTGTTCTTCCCTAAATTCAACCTCTTCTGTCATCATTAGATTTTCCAAATCCATGACCCTGTTCCACCATGGCCTGACAAACTTATTAAACTATAATATTAATTTATTTTAGCTTTTAAGAATTTCTCAAGACAACATTTTCATGACACAACACTGCTACCAAGTCAGATTTGGTTGTAGTTGCTTTTCTCTTGCCGTTTGTCTTTCTACTACTTGTATCTGCCCCTTGTCAGTGCTAAACATTTTCTTTTTCACTACAGGTGGTGGAATATGTCTATGCTAAAGGCATGGCGTTTCGCTACCCTGAGCCTTTGGACAAGAATGGATTAATACGTGCTACTGTCTGGAACACCAACTACGACTCCTTCCTGCCAGACACCTATGAATGGCCAGGTGTCAGCTTTAGCCCCAAGAATAACTAGAAATAGAACAAACCCTCACTGTTCCCTATGTCATAATGTCCCTCTCTTCCTTTGTTTTCCATTTTACTCTTCACACAGATCTTTTAAGATCTTTTTTTTTTTTTTTGTGCAAACATGAAAAAAGGAAGTAGTAGCCCCTTACTGTTTTCATGTCACTGAATGTGCACTAACCCAAGTCTTATGAGATCTGTGGAAAGGTAGAGTGGAAGGCGGCACTTAGAAAGATAAGGACATTTGAATAGGAATAGCCATTCTCTCTTTACATTACTTTTTTTTTTTTTTTTAGTCTTCTCTGCATTACATGTAAACCTGCACAGAACAGGAGGGCCACCTAGTGGTGGAAAAAGATAGTGTGGAAATCTGGTTTCACTGTTGAAACCATAAGATACATTTTAATGATCTATTCTCTGCTTTATAAAGTCAGTGACAAAAATGATATCAGAATGTGGTAAATTACAGTAAATTACCATTAGAAATTCTTTGTAATCATCACATACCCTAACAAGCAGCAAAACAAATACACAAACAATAGGTAAATTAGATTATACTGCCTAGTAATCAAAACATGGTAGGGGCAACTGTGCCATTACTGAGGGTTAAAATGGATTTTTACAAGACAGGGCGGATGACTCTCATGAACTCCTTTTTGTTTGTGTCAGCATCATCTATCTCTTTAGTCATCTTAAATTACCTAAAAATAAGTTACCCTATTGTCAAGAAATGCTATGTAAAATACCATTATCTATTTTACCTACTTTAAGGGGGTAGTTTTTTTCACTCCATAGTTAAATCAATGATGAATCTAATTTATTATTTATTTTTGTTGTGTACACAACTGACGCAGAACTTTTTTTTTTTCCTTTGGTTAAAAATAGCAAACTACCCCCATGTCTTCTCTAAACAACCATGCCCAGTGTAGGACATATCGCTAAAGACTCCTTTTTAACCCATGTTTATATTGGACCACACTGGTAGAAAGCAAGGGTACAGCAGAGCAGGAGGCTAAAGAGCTTGGCCTTTATGTGCAAAAGGGGGCTGAAAAAAGAATAATATAACTCAGCAGAGAAATACACTGCATATTTAGATAAAGAGCTCCTGATGAAAAATGATGAAATTTTATGAAGGGAAATTAAATATAAAATATTTATTATATCTAAAAACATTCAAGGGACCCTACAGCTTGAGCACACATCCAATGTCCACTCCACCATATAATTTGTTTGAATCATCTTGTTTCTCAAAATTTATTTTGTTTTAATTTTGAAAGGATGTATTTAGATGTTTTTGCAAGTCATCAACACTCCTTTAATTAGTTGTGGTATGAGTAATCTATCCCTAAATATGAACCATTTTGCTTAAGTGTGATATACAAATTGATATAATTTATACTCAAATTATTTACGAAAACTGTGCAGTATCAAATAATTGGATAAATGTTATTTTCTACTTTAATTATATTTCATTACTGTACAGGCACTTTTATGGAAACTGGGAATGTCAGAGTATTTATAAAGTTGTGTTAAATATGACCATTTGTATTGCCAGGTTGGTGTGGTTTCGCTCCATGGAACATATTTAATAAGACAGGCTGGGCTTCTGTTCACTGTAGGGATCCAACATGATCTAGAAGAAGCTGTAACATGCTTAAATTATATTTTTTAAAACAAGAGAGAGGTTAAGCTTTGCTCATGTAATAAATCTGCTTTGCTTAAATTTAGAGATGGAAATTCTAGCTTGTTAGCCAATTGACTCATGATTGACACACTGTGAACCACTGAAAAGTCATGTTAGTGGCATTAGAAGATAGTGACCAAATAGCTGTGTTGGGAAAGGTCAAAGACATCTTGACATTTTGACCTTTCAGTATAGTTATTCATTCTCACAACCTTCCTTTTTTTGGCCATTCTATAAATATTAACATGAGTATATTACATGAGGACTCTCTGACCACCCAGAGAGAAGTGCCTGCGGAGTTCAGTGTTTAGTGTCACTTCATGATCCACAATGTAAACCTCCCAACATGCCGCAAGCAGAGCTGGGAAACAACCCCCACAGCACTCCGAATATAAAAACTGCTGTTTGTTTTGTACAAAATGAAGTAATTGTGTAGTGTTCATCGTGCAGCTTTTTCTCTGATACTGTTCAGCTTCTGCTTGTCAACATTTGATATATTGTTTAAGACAAAGTTTTTCACTCCTACTCATGACTTTCAAAATAGTTCTATTTAAAAGAAATGGTTAAACCTCATCAAGCATTGGCTCATGTGTCTACCAAGTTGTTACTGACTAATCGTCCAGTATAAGTTTTTACTGTGCTGTGTTCACAGATTGGTTTTGCTCATGTGATTTCTATATTACCATCAATGAGGGAAAACTTCCTCCATATTTCACTGAAGTTTCATGTAGTGTGGTATCCTTTCGTGTTTCTGAAGTTTATTTTTGTAAACCGGTTATATTGCCTTAGCCTTTGTATGCAGAGAGCAGCATTTTTGTGCTGCTTCAGTGATGGTAAAGTGCACAATAAAAACCTAATTTACATCGGCTTCCTTGTCTGTGGCTTTTAATTTAATGATTTTTGTGACTGCTTCAGTCACATTTTGGATTGGTATTGATGGATGTTTTAAAAAAAAGAGACACTTTTATTTGCTCTTACTCAATTCTAGTCTTTAATGGCATTTTCTAATCTTTAATGGAATTGAACGAATGATTAATGTGATAGTGATAAGAGAAGGTGATATTTCTAACTCAATACCCGAATAAAGTTAGTATGCCAGTCGGAGAAACTATGTTTCTGAGGGATTTTCAAACTTGTATACAACTCATATGTGTGTGCATCATCCAAACCTAAACCATAAATAATTTAAGTAGTTTTAATTCGGAAATTTACGAGAAATTAGACCTAACCCGAACACCTCGCCGTCGCTTGCGTCTGACGTCACTACGGTGCGACCGTGTTTACAGGAAGAATCGCATGCTGCTTTTCGGCGTGATGGTGAATCGTAGGCAGCTCTCGGCGGTTCCGCTGTAGCTGCGGGGAGGATGACCATGGATATGACCTTCCTCGGGACGGGCTCGGCCTACCCGTCCCCTCACCGCGGGGCCTCGGCTCTGGTGCTGCGGACGGAGGGGGAGTGCTGGCTGTTTGACTGCGGAGAGGGAACCCAGACCCAGCTGATGAGGAGCCAGCTCAGAGCCGGTGAGTCGCTGGAGCTGCTCCTTCCTCCTGCCACGGAATTAAAACGAAAAGATAAATAAATTCTAAAGTCAGGTCGCAGAAAGCACTCGACGAATGAACGGGAATGAACGGGAATGATCCCTTAAGGCTTCTCTGTTCTTGGATCAGAAAAAGTTGAGCTCAATATTTAAAGTCCACTTAATTTTAGAGTAATTTTAGAATGTGTTTTACACGTGTTCCAACGCATGAAAAAGATAAAAGTATTTGTTAATCGACAGCTATAATTTCTTGACAGGGATCTTTTTCTAATTTCATGTGACTGATTAGTATCATGTCTTTATTATCGGTCTGTCACAGTATTACTACTTCCACTTCTGTGTACTTTATTCAGCCATAATCAGTCCCCTACTCTCTAGACATTCCCACCGTAACCCCTGAATCGTGTAATAATACCCGATGTTTTCTACACAGGTCGAATCACCAAGGTTTTCATCTCCCACCTGCATGGAGATCACCTGTTTGGTCTGCCTGGTCTCCTTTGCACTGTGAGTCTTAACACCAACCCAGACCCTCAACAGACCCTGAACTGTGTGGACATCTATGGGCCCCGGGGCCTCCGGCACTTCCTCCGGGTGTCCCTTGGCCTCACTGGGTCGCAGCTGCTCTTCCCTTATGCAGGCAAGTCCAGTATAAAAATGCAGACTGGGCCCTAATATCCACCCTGTATAGACCGCTGCAGGCTGTAAAACACGCATGATTCAGGAGCTGGAGGACAAATGTATACTGCAGACACTGTGTTGCATATTTAGACAAATCAGGAATCTGTAAATCTTCTATTCAAAGAAGAGTGTTCACATATATAAATATAAATGACAATTTTGAAAAACTAAAGTTAATGCCCTACAGTGTCTGGTGTCTATATTGTTTTGTTATACGGCATTTTAGCTCTCTATATATGCTATATTGTACCCCAGTGTCACCACCTACAGCCTAATTTATTTTATTTATTTTCATGAGTTTTTTTTATTGTATTTTACTCTGCTCTGATCTCATCTATACTATGTATGTTGCTGTAGTGCATGAGCTGGAACCCACACCTGAGCAGAGTCCGGAGGATGGACATCTCAGTCTGGAGGTACGTGACTAGTTGCAGTGGTTTTTTTTTTCCTGGGTGTTGAAAATCACACCTCATCTCTCTGCACACTGCAAGGGACTGGAGCAGTGTATAGTTTTGTTATATATGAGACGGATAGTAGTCTTCTCTTTATTTCTTTTCTGAATTCAGATCTTTTTCAGTAATTATAAATTCTCTGTAACTTAATTTCTTGTAACTCTGATTTGGCCCCTTTGCCTATGCATGCATCCTGTCTCACCAGTAACATACTTAATACTTAGACCTCTCTGAGGAAAATGTAAGTGCTTTACTTTATCTGCAACCAATTTGTGTTGTTAACCTGTCTGAAAAAATACGAGCTTCTCAGGAACTAAGCAAATCTGCATAATTTTTAGGTTTTGAAAGATTTACGTAAGCCCAAAGCAGGTTGTCTTAAACCAGAAAGGGGCCGGTTATTTCTACTGTTCCGAGTTGTTTTTTCACCGATGGCATTTTTCTCTCTCCAGATGACAGCAGAGCACGGCCCTCTACACCCACAAGAGCGACCGGGCAAGACAATCTCCCTGGACGTGTCCAGCGATTGTTACCCCCTCTTTGAAGACAAAAAGTTTGTGGTCAAAGCCTTCAGGTTGTTCCACCGCATCCCCTCCTTTGGTTTTTGCATTCAGGAGCATGATCGCCCTGGTAGACTGAAAACTGAACTACTGAAGGAGCTGGGTAAAAATCACTTTGTGTCCTTTTGATATTTCTTTATTTTTATTAGGACTACTTGTGAAGAAAGACAAAAGAGGGAAAATGAAACCCTCTTCAGTTCAGTTCCAGAGACCCTTGTCCAGTCAATGACGTTCTACCCATTGTTGGAATTTGGATCATTCAAAACCATCAATATTCACATGTATCGAGCGGATAAAGTGGGAGACAAGATTTTAACATAAAAATGAAAAACATCTACTGTCTACATGTTTTGTATTTATTATACTGTAGTGAAATGCACAGGTTTATATAATCAAATCAATTTCTAATTCTGTTGGGAAATAATTTGAAGGTCTTGTATTTTTAGAGTCTAAATTTGACAGTGTTCACCAAAACTATTTCAGACAAAACCGTCCTCCAAACAGAACATGTGGATAACTCTTAACTATTCTCATTTTTTGCCCCTCAGGGCTGAAACCAGGGCCTCTCTACGGGCGTCTGAAAGCCGGAGAGTCCATAACTTTGGAAAGCGGGCGTGTGGTGCTGCCCAGTGAGGTGCTGGAAGAAACCATTCCAGGGAGGAAAGTCTGCATTTTAGGGGACTGCAGCTCAATCCTTGGGGAAGGACCACTGAGTTTGTGCAGTGGAGCGGACATTCTGGTTCATGAGGCAACTCTGGGGAACGAGCACAGAGAGAAGGCGGTGGACCACGGACACAGCACACCGGAGATGGCGGCAGCAGTGGCCCGGGCTTGCTGTGCGCGGAAGTTGGTGCTGTACCACTTCAGTCAGAGGTACAAACCCAGCTCCCTGCAAAAGGAAGGAGACGAGGACAACATCTCCGAGCTCAAGAGACAGGCTGAAGAGGCTCTACAGGACAGTGGTGTAGAGGTGACACTGGCTGAGGACTTTATGACTTTGCATGTTCCTCTCAGAAGACCAAGGTAATGAACAGCTAGATCTTAGCACTCATCAGCAAAGTTTTTTACATCCCGTGATTTGGAAATCACATAAACAGATATTAGATTTTATCCTCCCACATTTCTTCCTGAGTTTTTTTGTTTTTTTGCCAGTTATGCTGCTTTTTATCCAGTTTACCGTCTATTGAACAAACCCTCAATTAGTCAAACATGACAAGTGAGCTGAATAAAATACTCAGCTTAAGGTCCATTTATTTGCTAATTCTGGAGCTTTCAACTGTATCACACACTCTTCATCAAGACACTGTAATTGTCACTGAAATGGAAATGTTTGCATTTTCCATTATTGTCCATATTGGCTTTAAAGTTTATCATGACAGTTGAATCTTTACCTTGGGAACAGCAGCTGGTAAAACAATCTCTGCTCAAGGTTCACCTGCCTGCTTTTTCTGGCTTTCATGTGTCAAGTGGTGTTCATCAGCAGATGTACCATCAAGTTCAACTTTCAAATTAAAGTGAGTAGGATACCCAAGAGCCTCAAAAAATTAGAAAATCTAAACATCTACCCAAGACTCCATGACAGCTGAACATACTTCTTCTGCTGATGAAGACTGTGTAATAACTGTCAAGAGCTCCAGAACAATCAAGTGCACCTAGAGCTTAGTGCAATTTTTCAACTGCTGTTTCAACATTAAAAAAAAAATTAACTGTCAAGCTGTATAGCCAACAAACTAGTGATGAACAGCGTAAGTCATTTAATCAATATACCACACTGCATTAATATTGAGAAATAAATTAATTATAAAAAATTATCCCTATGAGATTGTATGAATAATTGCATCATAGTTTTCAGTCAAACATCATTTCTGTCACTATGTAATATAAATCACAATCTTTCAAAGCGACTCAGCTGAAACATTTTTAAAACTTGTGTGATGATATTTAAAGAACATGCCATCATTTCTGAACCTTTTCCAGAGCTTTATTTCTGGATCTGTACACAAGGTATTAAAGTACAACAGAAAATACAAAATAATGTTTAACAAAAGAAAAAAAAAAGAAAACAACTGAATGTTTATGTACAATTCTTATAAACAATAAAGATAGCTTCTTGAACATTTCTCATAGTGAAGTTTTTGATTGTCTATATTTCTGGATATACATTTTTAAGTTTTGTAGGTTTTTATTCACAAAGGTGTTTTTGTTTTCATCAAAGGACTTGAGTTTTTTTTTTTTCAAAACAACAACTGCTATAATTTTTTTCTTTTTAAAGTTCAAAACACAATACAAAATATAAAATAAATTTGTTTAGTGCTTGCTTGCACACACAAGTCTCATACCAGAGATATCAATAAAATATCACATTTTCGAGAGTTCACAGGGTGGTGAAAAACCTACTTCTACTACTTAATGGCCTTTACATTCTGACATTTCAGTTTTCTGAGTCTTTGTACAAACCACAGGTGAAATAAATATCACTGCACTGCTAAAGCTAGAAGAGCTTGGAGGACCTACTGCATTATGCACATTGCATTAAAAGAGAAACCACTCTCCACATACTTAGAGCAGCAGCCATCCCTTTACCATCAAGACAAATAGACAACAACATGTAGAAAGTTTTTTTTTTTTTTTTGAGGAAAGAAAGATGAGCGTCTTTTACACATGGCTGCAAGTTTCGAATACAAAATTGCAACACTGAGTAATATCAATACGTCTTCAGGTAAAGCCGTTTTCAGTGGTACACTTGAGAAACAGACACAGCTGGCATGCGTGGTTTCAGCTGTGTCCTGGTGTGTGGGTATCGTGACTTTCCGAAGAGAGAAAAAAAAAAAGTTCCAACACCAAGTCAATCAGTAAAATGCAAAACTCAATATCTGTACATATCTACAAATTATTGCCTTTTTGACAAGGAATCAAATTAAAACCTTTGTATCAACACAGATTCACAAGTGTAAGAGGTCAGTTAATAGACTTTTTAAAGGCTATTTGCTAATTATTTACATGAAATGCAGAAGTGAATATCTTCTCTGATGCTGGGCTTGGAAACTGAATTAGTTGATCGAACTAAATGATTTAGAGGCATGAATCCTGTCTGTACACATGTAATGATGATATACTAGATCTATGGACATGACAAACATTAACCCCTGAAACAAACTAATTATTCATAGCACAATGCATAGATAAATTAAGTTAACACTACTACTGCATCCAATCAACCGACGATGACCCGCTAAACATGTTACAGTTCACAATTATGGACTCAAGTCAAGATAAAACGGCTCCATTTCTGCTACTAGACTCCAAGAAATTGTTGACCAGATTATACGAGGCATTCCCTACTCAGTACAGGTTAGGCAGAGGTTGAATACAAAATCAGAGTGGCTTTAAATAAGAGATAATACTGCTAGCTGGCTTATCTAAGCTTTCTAATTGGTCTGAAAATGAAATGGCGCTACTCTATTTAGGAAAATATACAGCTAAACTTGCCTAAGAGTGGCATGAGTGAAAGCATGAGCTGAAAAGATTAAACAAAAGCTCACAAAGTTTAAAGTATATGCAATAAATACATGCTTCACTCTGCCTGCTGATGACTGTTTAAATGGCTATTAACCGAACCATCATCTCTGCACTGCAATATTGCTGTTATGGTTTGCTTGTCTGACTGATGGCCTCTGATAATGAGGCAGGATTTAAAAATTAAAAAAAACAAAAAAAAAAAACAACCCAAAACTTAATATCGGACCATAAAACAAGATGATTCCCATCATGTTAGACTGCTCAGGTATTCTTCACCTGTGTAAAAATGTAATATAAAAAATATGAATCGGGTACTATAATTTGGGTATGACAACATGGCATAATAGTGAACTTTAGCAAACATTTAAATGTTCCAGTTTGGCCACTTTGAACAGTTTGAAAGTAAACAAGCGGACACACTACTGACAAGCTTCCACAGGAGAAAATAAAAAGAAGTCAACCAAAATGGAAGGCCTTAGCAGCCAAGGCCCACACTTCATGGTCTTCAAGATAATCTCCATGCTAGTGTTGCTCTTCATACAATATCTAGCCAGGTTTATTTGGAGACAAATAAAACCATTTGCACTAGTCTGGTTACTGAGAAGTACCTGTAAACCAAACACTAATAAAAAAAAAAAAAGTACCACTTCAAACAAAGACAGGCATCTAAATACTAACACTAGGCAGAAAACTAAGCCAGTTTTGGCAGCTGAAAAGAATGGCAGGATAACATACTGTAGCTCTGAGGATGTTGTGTTTAGATGTAAAGGGAGGAAAATACACAACTCTCCTACTGCAGCCTCTGGGCCCCACTGTACATGGACGTTACACATCTCAAGACTGCAAAAAAATAAAATAAAATAAATGGCTATATAAACTCTTGAGAGAAATCAAGATTTTAGTTCTATATGATAGACATCACTGATGTCATATTACACAAAAAAATGAAAACAAAAAGTATATTCATATACATATATATAGATATATATATATATATATATATATATATATATATATATATATATATCTATATATATATATATATCTATATATATAGATATATATATATATATATCTATATATCTATATATATATATATATATATATATATATATATATATATATATATATATATATATATATATCTATATATATATATATAATAGAATTTAAACAAATTGGATTCTCCAGTGAGGTCAGTCTTATGTACAAGCGGGATAAGAGGTTTCAAAAGGGAAGAACAAGGGAAGAGGACGAGGAAGATCACTCTGACTGAAGTGCTGCAGTGTGCTGTGTGTGGTGCCGTGCATGTGCTCCCAGAAACCCGTTGGGCTCGCCGCTGCCAGCCAAGCTCCCAAAGTCTGTGACAGACACCGCCATTTTAGCGCCGGTGATTCGGTGATGGTGTGTTGTTGTCCGTCGCGCTTCGAAGTCCACTCCAAGGTTACCCACAGATACATCATTGATAAAGGAGTCAGGCAGTGCCATCTTGAGTCTCTTAGAGGGCCGCTCGCAGTCCTTGTTGACACACACTCCTCCTAGCTGGCCCAGGTCGGAGTGGTAGAAGCCAGCATCAAGCATGTTGAGGCAGTCGGGGTCTGCACCGTTGGAAGGGAAACCAAGGGATTCGTCATGGTTCAGGGACCCACGATGAAGACTTTCCAATGGTGGAAAGCTGTAGGAGTCCAGGCAACTAACCTCTGCAGGGCTGCACACTGTGGCTACACTGTTACTCAAAGCTGCAAGGAGACAGGACATACAATTAACATTGAGTAAATGAAGGAAAAAGAGGCTCGAGATTAATCAACTGCAAGAAACATGAGGGGAAAAAAAACAAATGACAAATGAAGAAAATGAATACGACAGTCGTCTATCATGTTAGAAAGTATTTCTATCTTTTCCAGAGCTGCAAAACTATGTCCTAATACTGACCTGTGAGGTCGCTGGCAGTGATGGAGTTGAGCAGGCTGAGCTGCTGGTCTGTGGTAGTCTCCAGCCTTCCTCCTCCTCCTGCTCCTGAACACACAGAGGAGGAACTGTCCACTGCCAGTCCCTCTGCTTCATCCACCAGCCTGTCCATCAGGTCACTGAACACAAAGAAACATTTAATTGTAAATGGTTTTTCTTTTTTTTTCCAAATTGTGTGCATTTTCATTTTATCTAAGCTCATTGTTTTATAAAATAAGCAAAGACACATAGAGAATGCAAACAGATACAGTGAATCTTCCCCTTCTACTTACGTTACACCAGGATAGCTGCTGTATTTTTTCTTCCCGAACCGATTCTGCTGCACAAAGAGGTCGAAGCGCTCCGACTTTTTCCACATGTAATAAAACGCCACACATTCTGCTACTGTTCGTGTTGTGACCTGGGGGTGGGAAGGATAAAGGGAATGAGAAACTTTCACAGCTTTGTATGCATCTTTCCATGTGTAATTAAGAAAGCACGTAGTAAGACTCACTTTGTGTTTCTGTATGAGGTGAAAATTTTTGTCATACATCTGTAGTGCGTGTTCAAAGTTCTTGCATTCCTCCTCTGACCATAGAGGTGATTTTTCTGAAATGAAACCAGAAAAAAAAAAAATGTATATATTGTCGGTTGACAAGTCCAACAAGAAAAAAAATTCAGCTCATTTCTATTGAATCTTTTCATCACCCCAAAATTCACTGAGAGGTTCTTTAACAAAAAGTATAACTAGAGACAACAACTAAGTAATCAAATACTGAAATCTTCCTCATCATGTTCGAGGATCCATCACAAAATGACACACAGAGATTAAGGTTTAGATGAGAAGACGATTTTTAAAAAAAGGCAAGGAGGGTGGTGTTTGTTACTGCAAAGAAATTGCTGCCTCTCTAAATAACCAGAAAAACGCAATTCCCTGCACAATGCGTGATTCATTTACATAATAAATTATCATTACATGATGTTTTATCTTTTCTTTAATTTTTCTACAGACTGTAGAGGACTGTGTCCTTATTTAGTTGCAAAGCAATTTTGAGGAAACATTTTTTTTGTGTTACACCACGAAAAATAAACACCAATCAATTTTGGTTGGGCAATATCTACTATAAAGAAACTTTAAACTTTGCCCAGCAGATAGTTTGATGTACTTATATTGTCATCTACCGGTTACAAGTAATGCAGATTATTAGGCATAATTATTGGAAGCCCATATTCTGATAAGTATTTCATTATGTGTCTGTAAGACCTTTGGAGAAAACCTTTCAGCCAGTGCAAATATAGTGATTAACAACTATAGAAATGCCACAAGACACTTGAGATTGTTTTTCTGTGATTATAGGTAGTCTGGCTAGCACAGCACACCTACACTTTTCCGGTAATACCACCAGAAAATGATAATTTTTTTAAGTATTGCAGCAATTGTCATTTATACCAAAACTAGACGATAGGTTTTACAGAATAAGCCATTTGGATACAAAATTCAAGATTCTTTTTTATAAAGGGTGGCAGCCCACAGTGTGTTAACTGTGGTTAAAATACCAAGGACATTTGCCTCATGGAAGAAATGACACTTTCATATAGTCGGCGTGTAGAACCCTGTTCATTTGCCTACCTTTTGAAGACCTTACACGGCTGCAGTATCTCTCTAGTGCTTCTCGGGTGTTGTAGTTACACTTGACAAGCTCATGCAAAGCCTATATGGAAAGAGTGGAGTGGTCAAGACTGGAATTTTATAAAATGTTAATAACATGTACCTGCGAACAGAACAAATCTGTTAAACTCTGAAATAATGTGAAGAATTCAAAACCAAACTGATATAGGATTTGGTAAGATAACAATGTATGCAAGTTTTTGTAGTAAACATCATTTCATATAATGCTCATCAATGTTTTACGGGAAAGGTTTAATAAAGAGATGACTGACCTGCTCATTGTCTCGGACATAGATCCCTGGTTTTTCACATCCCGTCTTTTCATCTGTTGTCCGTGTCAACACTTCAGACAGAAACCCCCTAACCTTGTTTTCTGGCAATGTACCTGGGCTCCATAATAACTCATCTTCATCTTCGTACACTACATAAAGAAGTACATTAATGTGAGACTATTCACCTTGTGTCTTTGTCAAATGGACAGAAACATTTCAAGTAATCACATTAAAAAAAAATTTTAGGCACACATGCTGAAAATAGTGAAGAGGCGGTCACCTTTTTCCCCATCTTTGTAGTGACAGAGGCAAGAGGGAACCTCTGCTTGGTACTGTGTTCCCACCATTATTTCCTTTAATAAAACAAAGTATGTATCAAACAAAATGACAATAGATATCATTTTTAAAACCAAGAGCAAACTAGTACTGATACAGCTTAAAAAATTAAGTAAACTTTCTGTTGCAAAACTAGTGTGTCAATTACCTTTCTTGACTCCTCTGGGCTTGGGCCATCTTCATCACACTCAGACTCTTTATCACCATCAGAGATCGCATTGGCTGAAAAAACAATTAACAACAACAGTTAAATACCTTTACACAATGAATTTCATTGCCACATATCAAGATGGGTGCTAAGGCCTGATGCTTAAACTATCAAATCTGGTACTTTAATAGGTGGTTTACCATCGCTTTTCCTGCGATAATAGTTTAAACAGAACTATGCCTTGATCTCTATTTCTTAAATCAAATATATGCTGGTACAAGACTGGCTCAAGACTTGGCCATATTGTACAGTGTCATGACAATTTATTAGCAAATCAGATTTGATGTAGCACATAGTGCATAAAAATACCCAACAAATTTCTTTGATCATGTCAGACTGCATATATATATATATATATATATATATATATATATATATATATATATATATATATATATATATATATATATATATATATATGACATGATAGTAATATATGAATTAGTGCTCTGAATCTGGTATTTTTACTTATTTTTTAATTAGGTACTGTATTACAAAATTTAATCCTGCACAGCTAGAGAAAAAAAAATACCTTTTTTTAGGAATGTGTAACCCATCACTTACATCGAAGTGTCCTTGGGAAGAAATCAGTGGCCTCATGGGAAGTGACTGAGGGGGTAAGATCATCAGCTGAGGATTGGGTCTCCTCCTCATAGTCTCCAGACAGCAGGTCTTTAGCTATTTCCTCCTAGAAAGAGATGGAATAATATCCACTGTATAATTAGACAGCCCAAGGGTGATCAAAAGAATACCTGAATTACTTATTGGAGAAAAATTGCCTCAATCAATTTGTCAAAATAATATCAAAACATAACAGCACACCTTGTCCAAAGTCATGTCAGGCAGCTCATCAGTAAGGTCTCCAGAGGAGCTGTCTATACTGGAGCCCGCTGAGGCCCCATAACGGTAGATGGCCAATAGTTCTTCCAAAGGCATGTTCCCCTCCTGGTAGGGGGGAGGGGCAAATTTAATACTTCATAAATTAAGTAAACCTAATGTGCATTTCCCTGTACTATCTAAATTACAATACAAAATCCAGGTTGAAAAAGCTCATGCATCTCACTTAACTGTAACTCTATAAGTATGGGAATGCTAGGACTTTGAGCAAAATAGCAAATAACTTTTTTTTCAAAATGTAAGCTCGGTTATGAAACAGTGATTCACTGTCAACATAAAACAACTTCTGAGTACAGGATGTAGATGTACTTAAACATGGTTGGCCTGTAATAATTTTTATCATATGCAGCTATGAATCAGGAGGCTTCCCCTGATCATTATAAAGATCACACCAGCAGCTGTCATAGTCTTAAAACATTATATTTTTTTGTTTTTTTTCAGTGACAACACAGCTTCAATATTTACAGCCCTACTACACTAAGAAGATGGTGCTCTCTGGTCTCCACACAAAATGATTCGTACACATTATACATATACAAAAATTGAGATTTGATTATCTAAAATCATCACATTCATTTACACTGGTATATGCTCTTTAGGGGCATTTTGTGTATTCAGTTGTTCACCTTTTCCAGATCTGCAATCTCAGAGCTGAAATTCCTCCCTCCATCCAGAGACTCTTCTTCCTCCAGAGTCCTCTCATCATCATACTCATGAACTAACATTTCAGCTGTTGGGTCAAAGTCATGGTCCTCTGATGATAAAGAGCCAACTGAGAGAGACAAAGAGAGAGATAGGGACAAATAATGAATTTTTACAGATTCTCACTTAAAAAGATAAATTCTTTAAGTAACTATGTTGTGATTATATTCATTTCAAAACCTTTTTTTTTGACGAAATGATGCATTTTACAATGTGCAAAGAATATGCATTCATCTTGATATTGCTCATGTGCAAAATTACTCCATTAGTAACACAAGTCAATTTAATAACGTGCGTTATGAAGTGTAAACACTATTACTCAGTTTATGGCTGAGAATCTCTTACCTGGACTTGAACTCCCTAGGGAAGCCTGCAAAAGAATATAACCAGAGCATAAATTAATGCAATAGTTGAAACATGGGCTCAACTATTTTTGCAAGCGCGTTAACACGAGATAATAAAATCGGGCGAAGTTAGAAAATTGCCTTAAATGGCCTCCATTATGACCCCCAAAAATAGTTGGGCAAGAGGCTGTATTTACCGCTAACGTTACCTGAAATAGGTGGCTAACATGTTAGTCGCGAATGAACGCTTCAGACCGAGGACAACCGCGAGCAAAACGTAGTTTAAAAACCCGGGGTTAAAAGGATTCCTTTCTTTGGACCCATCTGGGTCAAAATTGAAAAAATAACTTCAGAGAGACAGTGCGATTTATGCAGTGTCGGCTTCTGTAACAGTTAGCTAGCCAGCAAGCTAACCCTAAAGCCCAGTGTTAACGTTATCCATCGAAAAATGTAAACACTAACTTCGTTTGCGCGGCAACGCAATCGATAGAGTTGAATTACCTTTACAATACAGCTCTCACCGATTAAGATTGAATAGAAAAAATAAAATTCCATTCATCACAAAACCGGCAGAATCTGTTATTTCCTTTAACCAGCGAGCTAACGTTAAATTTACGTATCAATTTACACAGCCGCTACACCAAAGCAGCTGAGAGAGCGAAGGCGCAGCGGCCTTGTAGTGAAGGATCAGTCCAGACATTCAGGCATATTTTAGAGGAAAGAAAATTAAATTTATGGCACGGAACACGCCGCACGCATGGCAAAAAGCATTTTTTCCACAATCGATGACGCGAAAATGAAAAATACAACACACGACGTTGTAAAAATATCGATTTTAGATCGATTGCTTCTCCCCTGTTTTCCCTCTTACCTCCGCCATATTGGTACCTTTAGCTAATGGGCTCGTTCTAGCGCAGTACCCGGATTAGCGCTCTGAGCCAATCAGAGCTCCAGGTGACCGCTCCGGTCGTGACGCCGTTCAAACCGACCACTGACCGGACCCACGGTGATTATTTATATACGTTATATCCACGGTGTGAAAACAGAAACGGAGAGAAAAACGCAAAATATGGGAATAACATCACCAGTGCGTTAAGTCCGTTAATATCTCACACGATGACATTTCGCAGGAACGGGTTCCTAGGTGCGTCCAAGCCGATGCCCTGGTCTAAGTGCTGCTTATCGCACCTGACTACGCGCAGCATTATATATATATATAAAAAAACTCTATTACCCCCCATTAGTATTTTTGCTCCTAAAAGTTCCTGTTAAAACCTTTAATTGTTTTCACAGTTGCCTCCAGTTGGAAGTAGTGGGGTTTCTGGTGTGTCAACCCATAGGATGGTAAATACTTAGTACTCTATATGTTGTGTAGCTGTCCAGGTATTTTCCATAATACTACTAGTAATGATAAAAACCGGAGGGTCTTTTTTTAAGAAAAGCAATGGAAGTGACAAATCGTGAATTTTGCGGGGTAACTATACAACCATACGCTATATTTCTTTTGCATATTGTTTTTCGTTTACGTTTCACTCATGAGAAAACTTTTTCTTTTCTTTTTATTATCACTTAATAGTTCTAACACAAGTTAAAAAGAAAGAATATCTCTGGTAAATGCACCGATGAAACCGCAGGTTGTCACCCTCGTTTGATCACCATGCCCTCAGGTTTTAGTTTTTGTTTTTTGCCGTTATTTTTTTCAAATTGTTGTGACAGCAGTTTTCCCCGTTTTATTCAAACGTTAACACATTTATAAACTGGTTGGTTTAGAGACCAAAAAATACTATTTATTTACCTTCTGAATGAATGAATTATTTGGAAATATATTGCATTTTTTTGCTGGTAATAAAAATTTTTTGTTTATCAGTGTTTTCATTGACTGACACTATGTTGCCGTTCATTTCTGCATCCATTAATATCACCAGTGAATAGCTCATACAGTAACAATACATGTCAAAAAAATCTGATCTATCCCCCTTAGGGCAAGGGTTGAACTTATTAAACAATGATTTTGACTGAATACTTAAACAATTATGTAATGAATTTCAGAAATAAATATGAAAATAAAAAACTTTGGTGGATCATTTGGTGTATAGGCCACCAGAGGGCAAAAATAGTCTACACCTCAAAAAGTATGGCCACTCACACTAGTGACATCAGTACTCCTACCTCCCTTCCTGTTTGGATGACATTGTAACCCCTTGTCATACTTTATCACATAGTACCGAGAGAAAACATGTGGATAGCTTGGAAGAAATAAAGCTCACACTTGTTTCAAGCTTGTGCTCTGAACTAAGTTTCATTTGTGACAGGAAGTTGAGGTTTTTCCAGGTGCTACTTTCGTAAGCACTTATTTACCTTGTGACGTGGAGTAGACAGAACATAGGATGTAACATTTAGCCATGCTGACTCATGGGTGGTGGGTGTCAAACTCTTCAGTTAAACTATAGGATACAGTAATAGGCTACTGTCTTTTACATATTGGTCCCATTTAATTTGTAATTCTGATTTCTATTTTTTTTTATTTCAAACAGCGTGTAAACACTTCTGTGTTTGAAAAACAGAATCCCCCGAAAGGTGTAAGAAGGCCAGCGTGGGCGTCCTCTCAAGAACACTACAAACAAATGAGTCACTATGTTCAGAGAATTCAGAAGAACATCCCTCTCCAGGCCACATCTGTTAACTTCTTACTGGACCATAAAAAGGACCCTAGGCTGGACCGAAACCTTTACAAGTATAAACATTACAGGCTTTTAAAATCCAAGTCTAGTGGTTGCCCCCCAAAAAATATTCTTCTTCTCCCTCTTCTTCTTCTTCTTATCAGTAGTAGCAGTGGTGTCCTTTTACCATGCGTATATACCTGCACACAGGTGGCCACGTTTGCATGTAGAAATAGTGTAAAATAAAAGCAGCGATAACTACCTCTCTGTCTCTCTTCCCTCTTTTCTCTGCGTCTAATTTATGATTACCGTAATCATTCGAAAGACCATCTGATGCCTACTTTACAGAACAATGTAGTCAGGAAGATGTGAACCCCCGCCCCCCCCCACGAGTGAAATTGTCAGGTCAACAAGTTATCCTCTGACGTAGATTATGGAGAGGCGGCTGACATAGGGTCACAATCCATTGTTACAGTGTGAAACGGATGGTGCTGATTAACACTGGCCGACACCTACACTGGTTTTGCAATTGTCCAGTAACTGCCTACTCAGCTGATGTGGCATTATAGGGACTCTGTGGGAGGAAAGACATTGAAATACTATTAATGTCCTCGTAATTATCAATTATCTTTCAGACCAAATGAACACATCAGCTGCATATTCACTGATCATAATCTGTGTGATTCATTGGAGGATATAGAGGATATTGTGCTTATTGAATTGCAAGCCGAAATTATATAGTATTGTTGATATTTGTAGATGATGGTGTTAGAACATGAATATGGAATTATTCAAAATGTATCCCTGCACCAAGGAGGTGAAAACTGAGTCACATTGTTGTGAAGACCCCTGTTGGAAAACGCATTTCAGCATTAGGGCATTCACTGTCTTTGTTTAAACTAGGGCTGGATAATGAAAAATATGAAGCTGAATGTCTGTTAATGCCTCATGCAAGACATTTAATAAAAATGGAACCATGCAACAATAATTACATTAGTGAAATTTGATCTTACTATGGAATATCCATCACACACCTTTAAGATTACTAGTCTGAAGAAAATTTAGGGGGGACCCCATACACTTCCAGCAAAAAAAATTGAACACCTCTTTCAGGGAATGGACTTACTGTAAAATTAAATCAGGTCTGTCTAAAAAAAAACGGTAAACCCAGTGCTTCATATCTTAGTTTTTTTATATTGTTCCTCTATGAGGCCAAGTTAACATTGCGAAATCATTCACTACACATACTGTAAATACTAAAAAAGGTTGATATGGTTTCTTTATGTAGTACACAAACCACCAGGTGGTGATGTGTTACAGCACTGGGTTCTTCATGACTCAGCTTTAGCGTTTTCCCTGTCATATGTGATCAAAACACCACCCCTTAGTCAGGCTGCAACAATAAATGTGAGAACCACAACTGCCTGTTGTGACGATATTCTTGGGTAAATCATGTGAAATCCAAACGTGCACTGACACAGATTTGCTTGTGTGTACAAGTACAGTATTTATTCCAACACACAAAGTGTAGTAAACAGAAAGCAGCTGCAGAGCAAGTCCTATGGAGTCAACAAACCTTTCTGAAGGACTTAGCCGTTCTCAAGTTTATATTACTGATGAGTAATAAAGACATGTTGTTTTACTCTCTGTAGAATATTGCAATTTCCGTGAAATCCTAGAAAATTGATTGCACACATCTACAATTATTGTAAACAATGACAAGATATTCAAGTAACTAATAGGCAGCAGTAAAGTAAATTAAGCTTGAGCAAAAATCCTTTCCTGTGAGAACAAATCCATTTATAGTTTTACATGGTGAATGAGGAACAAAAACAAGCTGACATGGTGCATGGGAATTTCAGTAAATACTTAAGAGCTATTGCATCTACAAATTTCAAATTTCCCTTTTATGAAGAAGAATATAGCATATCGATTTTGCATGACAAGTCTTTACAACAAGGCCTTGGATCACACCATGAGAAAATTAGCAGATCTTTGATAAAGCAAATCACAGCACATACACCAGCAAGCAGTACATTGAAGTATAACAGTCTTTAAGAAAAAAAGGTAAGTCACAGCATATTCAAAGTAAATTCTTTGTAGCACACCTTCATATGACAAGATATAACAGAAATCCTATTGTGGTCATGGGGGATAGAAGCATGAATGATTGTGTGTTTCATAACATCCTTGACATACAGTGATACTTCCACAAATGTACTGTGTTGCACACGTTAATTCCATTGTCCAGTGACATTTAAAGCTTGTTAATGTTATCATGCATTACACATAACATCTAGAATTGCGTGTAAGAGTCTGAAAAAATGAATTAAAGCCCAGAGGCTCAGGCATAAACATCTCTAGCTCCCCTTTTGGGCTCCTAGGTGTTTGGTGGTTTATTCTTAGACATAAAACTGAGTCAGTGCTGCTGTAATATAAAAACACTTATCAGTCTCTTCAAAAGTTGAAGATGTTTACTACAGAAAAACAGCCCTGGTGTCAAAGCTCTTCCTGTCCCTGAAAGTTAAGGCTACAACCTCAACCATCCAAAAGATTCAAAAATGTGATGTGCAGCACAGAAATCAGTTTATTGTATTATACTCTTTGACTTACTATTGTCCTCCATCTCACATTTGTATCCAAAAAAAAAGCTAAATGTGAGATGTTTTTTTAAAAAAAATAGACTTCTAAGTCACATCCCCAAAAAAACTTAATTAAATTTATTCACATTTAAATGCACCAATTAATTCTCTGAAACTTTTTTTCTAATATATTAAGGGCACACTAGTAGCAATAGGTACACATATGAAGGCTTTTACTATAACAGCTGGAGTCAGTGTAATTCTCCATGAAGAGGATTCTACGGAGATTAAAATAGATTCGGAAATATTTTTGACAAACCTTATCTGTAAATGTGTGTCGGGGGGGCTATAAAGGCAGAAATGTTGTTTTTATATTGATTGATTTTTTTCTAATCAAAAACTGAAACCCCTAAAAACTCTCAAAAAGTACTTGCATGTTCCATTGGATCAGTTCCCTTTGTGACCCTGATCATTCTGCAATGGAAGTCAGAACACCTTTAGACTGATCGGGTCACCTCCCCCTTTCTGCTGCATTGTTAATCTAGATTGTTACTCCATGAATATTTTTGACAACTTAAATTTTTCAGTGAACGTTAGTCTGTTCCAAGAGGGTTTGCATAGACAGAGAGCAGTGAGTTTAAAACACAGAAGCCACATAAAAGGGATATTATGAATTCTCCCTGAGGCTGTGTAATTCATTTTAAAACCTATTTCTAAATGTAAAATTTAAAAAAAAAGTTATTTTTTGTGTATTTTATTTTTTGATTTAATATGGCCATGGTGTACTCTCAGTTCTATGGAAGATACTTTGACCAAATATATCTGTTTTCAATATAAGTGGGCCTATATTACTCTTGTCTGAGGTGTAAGAGCGCATATGGACATGGAGAGTTTAAAGAGGGGCTATAAAGGACATTAGTTCTTGGGGCTTATATATTTTAAAGGGATCCGATGTTGCCTCGATCTTATACATTCAGAACGTAGTTGGTCCAGCAGCTGCAGGCTTTGGCCTCCATTAACTGTCAGGTTGGGATTATCAGGAATGGATGGTACAGAACCTCTAAATGCACTGTGAGTCTGGTTTGGACTTACAAAAACAACCTTAAGAGATCATTAATAGCACGATCACGATTATGGATACTTCTAATGGCAGCTTGCAACTATATTCCTTTTGTCACTATTTACATAAACTAAATCACCCACAGGAGAGCTCTGCAACTGGGAACCTCATTCATTGTTAAGTGCATTAACTGAGAGTGAGGCATTACTGAGTGGTTAATCATTAAAGCAGCCCATACAAGACCCATCACCATTACTTTAATGCAGTCGTCATGAACTGATTCACAAACTTAGTCAGTCTATTGGGGATCTGATGTGTCTCCTCAAGTGATGCTATGGTTGGTGAGTTCAGGGGCATGCAATAACAAAGAGCCTGAGTATTAGCAGCGCTCCCTCTCTCCTCAGCCCCATACTGAGTGCTGCATCACATCATGGCAGAGTCAACCTTTCACTGTTTGACATGATGTAACATACAGTGCATTCAGAACAGCCATTTTTTCACATGTTGTGATGTTGCAGCCTTATGCTAAAAAAAACAAACAAACTTTGAATCAGTTTTTCCCTCAATCTAAACTCAATCCCCCATAATGAAAAAGCAAAGATACAGGATTCTGTCAAGGCACAAATCTGAGGAAGGTTACAAATATTTTTGTTCAAGTGAATGTTCCCAAGATCACAGTGACTTCCATATTCCTTCAGTGGAAGAAGAAGAAGAAGAAGAAGAAGGAGAAGAAGCAATTGGGCGAGAAGGGGCTTGATAAGAAATGTGACCAAAAACCTGGTAGCTCAAGAGGCTGAGCCCTAGAGATTCTGTGCGGAGATGAGAAAATCTTCCAGAAGGACAACCATCACTGCTGCACTCCACAGATGAGGGCTTTATGGCAGAATAGTCAGATGGAAGCGTCTTCTCAGTGAAGGACACGAGTGCCACTTTGAGTTTGCAAAAAAGCACCTACAGGACCGTCAGACTGGGAGTAACAAGATTAGCAGGACTGATGAAACCAAGACTGAACTGTTTGGCCTCTATTCTAAGCATCATGTCTGGAAGAAACCACGCAGTGCAAAACGCCTGCACAGTATCCTTCCAAAAGTGAAGCATGGTGTTGGCAGCATCATGCAGGGACAGAGAGACTGGTCAGAGTTGAGGAACATATGAATGAAGCAAAGTACAAAGATATCATAAATGATATCATTATCATCATGATATCATTAAGGACATCAGACTGAGCTGAAAGTTCACCTTTCAACAGGACAATGAGCCTAAGGACACAGCTAAGACAATGCAGGAGTCTCTTAAGGACAATTCTGTGAATATCCTTGAGTGTCCCAGCCAGAGCCCTGACGTGAACCCAATAGAATATCTCAGGAGAGACCTGAAAATCGCTGTCCACTGAAGGTCCCCATCAAACTGGACAAAGCTTGAGAGGATCTGCAGAGAAGAATGGCAGAAACAGAAACTTAAGTTAATCCATTTAAGCATTAAGGCTGAAACATAACAAAATATAAAAAAGGAGAGAGCCTGAATACTTTCTGATGAAATAGATAGCTAGCGAGCTAGCTGGGTAGATAGATAGATAGACAGATAGACAGACAGACAGATAGATAGATAGATAGATAGATAGATAGATAGATAGATAGATAGATAGATAGATAGATAGATAGATAGATAGACAGATAGACAGATAGACAGATAGATAGATAGATAGATAGACAGACAGACAGACAGACAGACAGATAGATAGATGGATAGATAGATAGATAGATAGATGGATAGATAGATAGATAGATAGATAGATAGACAGACAGACAGACAGACAGATAGATAGATAGATAGATAGATAGATATAGATAGATAGATAGATAGATAGACAGATAGACAGATAGATAGATAGAAAGATAGACAGACAGACAGACAGATAGACAGACAGACAGATAGATAGATAGATAGATAGATAGATAGATAGATAGATAGATAGATAGATAACATGTACTGTATTTTTCTAGCCAAAAAACACCAAATTTTTTGATTTATGTGTTAAATCCATCCTACTGAACTGTTCATCAGTGCACAACCAGTGTAAGAGGTCAGAAATGTTGTATAAATTCTGTAGTAAGAACTTGGCAGTTCTGCCTGTGCTCTTTTCCTTTTTTTTTAATGTTTGGAACACTGAGTGGTGAGAGCTCACTTGAAGGTGGAGTAACAGCAAGTGGGCACTGCAGTTTCCCCTGGTTCTGTCAACAGACGCAGTATCTACTTGTGTGGGTGTTTGTATATATCCGTAATTTGCGTCATGCTGTGCGCTCACGTTTTAAATGAGATTATCTGTTTGAATGACTTGCTTTGAACAGCAGTTGTGGAAATGCCCATATTTGTGAATATGACTCAGAGAATTTTCAGTCCCAAAAAATATTAATTTGTCTCCCACAAACTCATTATACTGTATAGATATGGGCCTACAGAACTATTTGACATTCAAAAGGTAAAAAAATGAAAAAAAGCCCCCCAAAAGATCCAAAGTTGTTTTAGTAGCAGTAGACATTATAATGTCCCTTTACATTTATCTAAGATTTAATGTTCTTTTTGAAAGTATTTTTTCAGATGCCTCTCTCCAAAAGCTCAGTTACATGAGAAGCAACTGACAATAGCCCGAGAGCATGTAGTTGTATTGCTCAAACATTACTCAAGACCCATGACAATTCTCAGATGGACTTATAATGGCAGCAGTGTTGAAGGTCTTTAGAAATTTAAGCAGGAAATTGAGCTCTAAAGGTCCTTTGATTCAGGTAATATGCAAAATGATTACCAGCATACCAAAAGTCAGGGACAGATGAAACAGCTGTGTTGTCATGGATGAGAGGCTCCTCGTGACGACACATGTGGGTGATTCTGTCTCCATGGTAACTAAGATTCTACCGAAGGAGCAGTTTGTGGAAACTGGAAATTTGGGAAATTCTCACTTTTCTGAGTACACACAAATTCAGGTGTCACACAGCCGATTCCCACTCTTACTGAGAAACTCTTGCAACTGCCACATTACAAAGGAGGTCTGTCTGTCTTAGCCACTGACACAAACCCTTAAGCAAAATTAAAGTAAAAGAGAGTTGTGGTTTTTAATAATGACTTCATACAATAATTAGGTCATCAATCATCTCTTTTTTAAGTGCATCATCAGTTTCCTCACTCGGGTGACATGTGGAATGAATTGAATTATCTATTGTGGCACTATAGCACCTTGGATGAACAAGACTAGTACACTGTTTTTCTTTGCTGACCTCTTTAATTTTACCTTTGTGATAACCACCAAAAAAGCTAATGATGGATTAATTAAAATGTTAAATCCAACACGTTTGCTAACACAGTCAATGAAACAACTTAATAACTGCTGTGTTCACGAGTGGCCAAAAATGCATTTAATGCAGATAATCAAACCCTAATATCTGGTTGGTTAAAGTGTTCATTTACAGAATAAGAATTGTCCTAGTAGGAAAAATCTTCATCATCTATAGGTTCTTACCTTTAATGGAAGCAGCACATTTGTACTTTTTCCCTTAAGTGCGTCATATCATGCTTGTATTCATTTGCAGGATTGTTGGATACACCTGCAGTGCCCAATGTCTCTCTTCCAAGAAAGCGAGGTTTACGTCAAAGAAGCACAGTTGGAAATCTGTCCGTAGACGTGCTAATGACTGCATGATGCAGTGTCTTATGAGGCTGAATCGAAGTGATGAAAGTTAAAGAAAAAAATTGCAGGTCCACATGCCCTTAATGTTCATTATGTGGATACATTTATTAGTATAATTGTACATGAAATAAAAACGTTTTTCCTCATAAAGCCTCTTTAGGTTTGTACTGTACATGCAGGCTTAACATAACATTTCAAAGAAGGAATGTCAGTACACAGAGAAATTAGATAATGATGTAAAACTACTGCCATGTTCTATGATTCTGGTTTAAAACGCCATTAAAAAAATAGCACAAAGTTATGCAACTTGAACAGTGAAAGAGATTTAATTTTAGCCCAATAATTAGTCCTGTCTGACTGTAATTTTTGATGTCTGCCCAACTGGCTGTTATTCTTAGTGAAAGCCACGCTGTGGGAGGATCCTTCCTTAAAAATAAACTTGACAATCAACATGATTATTATTATAGTTCGTGAAAACCAGTGTTTCTTTCATGGCTGGCAGTTGAACTGATATGAATGAAGTGGGTTGCTTGATGAATGAAAAATGAAATAATTTGACGATAAAGGAACGGAAAAGGAAAAGGAGGAAAAAATCTTTGCTATCTTCTCATGCACACATTGAATTACACTCTTCATTCAGATCACGCCTATCTATACCAAAGGGTTTGCCTTCCATGGCTTTCCTCATTCATTCTCTTATTTTTGTGGGCTGATTAGAAGGGCATTTACATGAAGAGAAAGCTCAGATGTATCTACAGGTGTTTGTCTGGAAGTAAAAGCCATCTGTGAACAGCGATAAGGGGACAAAAAAAGGGTCTGTTTCCTTACCTGGAAAATCGTATCCCCCGGGCTTCTCAGCTAAGGGAGACGGTGCAGTCTTTTGTGCTGATTTCTTATTTCATTTGCAAATCTGTCTGAAGGAGGACATTCACTTCTATGCAGATATCTGATTGTTAAATGATACATAGGAATATTTCTGCTTTCCTGACACTCTTAAAGGAATTTGTCACTGTTTTAAATCTTGTGAAACTACCAAGAGGAAGACAGAGTAAAAAAAATTACATGGAAACGTTTTTGGGAGTATTGTCTCCAAAGACAAAATCTCCAGATGTTTGATAATATAACTAGTTGAGTCTCTCTGAGCTAACAGAAAAAATATCTAGCGTTCCAATTCAAAAGTGGCAACTCATTGATTACACTCAAAAAGTCTTTGAAGTTAGACAGAGTGCTAAAAATGTGTGTTCTCCCCAAGAGCCTTTTAATCCTGCCCTTATCATACTTCTATTTTGAGGCCATTATCAGGAGACCGTAGGTGGTTAGACTGGAAAAACAAAAAGGGTATGGAAATCTCTGGTGGAGTAGTATAATGTAATAGCTCAGTTTTCTAAGCTGTGCAGTAATTTGGCCTACATATTTTCCATTGTCAAAAATTCCTCACTGCCTCCATCTCTTTCTCAATTAATCACTAATACACCACTGGAAATGAAGAGGTATAGCTGTGCTTCAAATATTGCATTCCAATGCTATATCTCCTTTCCAGTTACTATTAAAGCCAATTATGTGACAACAAGGCTCCAACCAGAGATAAGTGGCAGATAGGAGAGACAGTTCCTCAACCACCAAAGAGACAAAACAGGACAAAGCAGATTATTATATATCCAACAGACTAAAAATAGTACCTGTGTAACATCCTGAAAACAAAGACTTAGCCATAAACTTCCGTCGTCCTTGCTATTCTGATCAGTTTTGAAACGTGAGAATTCTCATGACAAAAGTCTTTTTGGCAGAGAGCCTGGCTTCTCTGACACAGAGTGGCTATTAAGGGAAATTGTCAGCAAATGTGTGTGATTGTTTTCTTTCTGCTTCATTGTTGTGTTGGCTAAGGAGTAACTAGTGGTAAATCTCGTGGAGCTGGATAAGTTGGGGAAGACAGTTGGAACACTTCATTCAGATGAAACATCCTAATGAACCGATGGGCTCAGCCGTGGCAGATTAGCCTGAGCAGATACAACAATCAGCCACAACATTAAAGCCAGTTGCCGGTTTTAATGTTGCGGCTGATCGCTGTGTAATACAGACATAAGGCTGGGTCGAGCTGCCGAATATCTGCTCTTTGCTTGGGTGTCACAAAGAGTTAAAAAGTAGCTAGTAGTTAGTATGTTGGGTCAGTTTATAGGTGCTTGTGATCAGGGCTGGAGAATGGTGTCATTGGGCCCAGCAGATCTGTGACGGCACAGCCTCATACCCATTGTGGAGTCTAGTGATTGGTCAAAACATCCTTTAACATAAATCCTGAGCTTCCCTAGCAATGCTCTGCCAACTTTAGCCACTTTCAATTTTGCACAGATGACTGGATGTCATTAGTTACACTTTAGACTGCCTACATGGATGTATGCAATTTCCTACTACACTTGTGTTTATTCTAACTCAGCAGGGGCAGCTATTACATTAGCACTGGTAGGTAAGGATCTAAATTATATCTTAATAATTAAACATCAATTACTTTTACTTTTTATGGTATTTGGTGAACATATGGTTTGATGTTTTTAGAATTCCATATGTTTTCTTCCCCAACATTTAACAACAAAATGTCTATAAAGGGCCAAGAAAAGGAGCCTTAGGTCACATTCAGATGTGATCTGTATAATTTCACTTTCATGTATACCTGCCATGGAAACAGACTTCTTTGAATTCTACTCAAAGGCCATTGGAGGGAAGGTATTCCAACACTTTGTTCCTCCAGCACTATTGGGACGTGCTCTGCTCACCTTTCTGCCCCATGATTCACAAGCACCTCGCTCACTAACCTGGGTGTTGGCTGACTTTCACAGCATTGTTCTAGGCCTTCCATTCTCCGCCATTTTGTTTCCTGTGCAGGACAGGAAGTCCTGCCTGCAGCTGTTCCCAGCACTGTGAACTAAAGAGCTTTTGCAGGCACAAATGCGCGCGCGTGCACATACACACACACACACACACACACACACACACACACACACACACACACACACATGGTATACACACATCCTTTTCCTTCGTGCATCCCCTCAGCCTAAGTCGAGGATGCCCCTCTCTGATGTGAGGATGACCCCAGGGATGATGAGATGAAGCCAGAAGCACGTCCGCTTTCCTTTTCAAGACAAAACCCCTGCCTTTACAAAAGCTGCACGTGTCCAAAAGTATTCCTGAAAGGATACTGCAGCACACAGATGGTTTTTTACAAGTTCAAACCTGAGAAATATCTGAAGTTATAGCAATTTATCAGGAACAAGTGTAACATGAAGCACATTCTTGTATTGACTAATCACATTAAAATCTTTTCAGTATTTTAAGGATTATAAAGATTATTAGGTTCTTAGGTTGCATCAGCCCCCAATTAACCAGCACCTTGTTCTCATAATAACTACTACTTTTTTTCATTTAGCCTTGTCTGTTTGTTCCCATGCTCACAAACTGGGAATTTAAGTAAAAGTGTGGTTCTCATCCATAGTATGGAGGACAAACCCTCGAAGGACCGCAATTATACAACCGTGGGAAAAAACCCTGATGACCTCTGCATGTTGAAAATGTTCTTGAGAATGGATGCTGCCAATATTTGGGCACCAGCAATGACATCACAGATAATACAGTTGGTCATACATCTTATCTGCACCGGTTATTGTTTCTGTGCAGTGATCCTGATAATCCCTTAGCCATTTAGAAGATATGAGGTCAACTTAGTAACCTTGCAGTCGCCAAGATCTCTCACGGGACTGTGAAAACATACAGCACGCATACTGTAGATCATTTGCATTATTTGATGCAGAAGATACCTTCATCTGCTGTAGAGAAGGTCTAAGCCAAAGTGCCAGACACTGACAGCTTGAAATGCCTCACTGTTGCCAGTTGGCTGCATGTTATCACAATTTCCATGATTGAATGCCATGTTGATAACTGGGCTGTAAACGATCCTCACTTCAACCTCTTTTCAAAAGATCATGGGCAACTGGAGTTTATCCCTAAATACTTTGGCTGGGAGGCCGGAAAATACCCTGGACATCTTGACAATGCATCAGGCCGAACATACAGTAAAACTTCTCAGTTGCCTATGGGCAATTTAGACTGCAGTCCATCTGATCTGGGGCGTGGGACGAAATGAGGCAATTTGGAGGTTACCCTTGAAAACACAAAGAAAAGCATGAAATAGTTTTGCATAAGGTTTTTACACACTATATTAATTATCCCCATTGGAAATTTCTGTAGGGGTTTTGATGTTAATTAAAACTGGCATGTTTGATTACTCATATGTCTCACAAAAAGCTGTAGAAAATACATTTTGAATTGAATTTTTTTTTCTACATTGACAATTGAACATATGAAGTAATTCCTATCTGAAGAAAATGTTTTAATGTAACTACTTTATATGTAGAACACTAAACTGAGCATTGGTTTGTGGGATTGATTATGGCAATTATTCATCTCCTGTTCCCTCTGCCCACATCATTTTTCCCCCAAAAGCTTAAAAATTACAATCAAGCTAATTATACATAAGCCATCACGACTTGAAAAAAAATACCAAAACGTTTTCTTCAGATTAAATATTCAAACTGCATCAAAGATGCTATTTATTTAGCAAAGGACATAATCATAATATTAATTTTCACATTAACCAGCCCCCTGACAATGAAAAAATGAACAATTGACACAAAATATGTAATATTAATCAAAAATACTTTCCATAAAGACAGTCTGAAATGAAATATATTGTCTGTAAGATACTTAACCAAAGAATGTAAATAAATCTCTCACATTCCTGTAATTAATTAGCCTTCCTTTCCATATCCTTTGTTTTACCCTCTGGAGGAGCTTGTTTCCTTTCTACAACCATATGCTTCCTTTAAGGAAGGATGCCATCACACCTCCTCCACTCTAAGGGTTCCACCCTTTCCTCACTTTAAACCCATAGCCCAGTCAAGTTCAACAGTCAAGTCCGGATTGGGTGTGCAGTGTTAATCCGTACATTAAGTCCTGTTCCAATCTCCGTGTAAAGCACAAAGTCGAGTCAATTCAGGTTTTATTATCATAGCACATTTAATACATCAGGCAACACAGTGTGCTTCACGTAAAATGGCACAACCATAGAAGTGCAAGTGCCCATGGAAAGTATGCACCAGCAGGTGTTAGTACAGTTATGCTAAATCTGTGCAGAAAATGAAATATCAAATAAACAAAACACACACACACACACAGGCGCGTGCACACACACACACATACACACACACACACACACACACTATGAACTTAGGTATCAGGTTTTTAAAATGCTTTGAGAAGTATGAGTGCAGGCCTCTGTCAGGTCCTCAGGCAGGGTGATCCATGTCCTTAGGGCATAAATACAAAAGGCAACATCTCCTGCTACAAAGTAAGTATGAGGAATGGTTTAAATACCCCTGTCTTTGGACCTGTGAGTTCTTGTTAGAGTGTGGAAAGAGTTCAGAAACCTAAGAATTATGAAAAGCAAACCACCTCTGAGACGAAAGTAGTGTCTCAATTTTGGCTCTATCACTGGCCATATCAATTTCCACTGTAAGCTAAATTGTATGCCAAATAGATTGAATTTTATGCTGTTTCACTCAACCAGAATAGTCAAGGAACAGGAAATGTTGTTTAGGAGACTGAATCTCTGCAATCGTGTGTTAAATTCCAACAATATCTTGTTTATTGACAGACAAGACACTCATGGAGAACACCAAAACTTCACATTGCAGGCAATTCACCTTCAACATATTTCAAATGAGAATAATGGGTATTTTCTTTTTTCATACTCTGTAAAGGAGGCTGGATGAGACTCATAGTTGCAATAACAGCAGTTGAGCACGGGGGGCACCATCCACCCACACAGGCCATCTATATCTGTGGATGTGTTTGTGACTCACTGCGAAAAAAGCGACAGCTCTCTGACTCAAGGGGAAGAGGAGGAGGAGTGTGATATGGTGATCGGCTCAGGCAGAGAGAGGAGGAGAGGAGAACTTGCTCGGGAGCAAGCAATCATCGTTGGAATCCCTTGAACACACAGGGTGGTGACGCCTCCCCCCTAAGAGCTCCAGAGGAAGCCTCTCCCACAGGGGGAATAGGTGAGAGCCAGGGAACTTCCTCCTGCAGGGGAGTATTCACCTATAGAGAGAGAGAAAAAAAAGGACATCTGGATTTAAAAGAGGTGTGGATGAGGTTGGGGCCACTCATGTCAAGCAGCACCCACATCCCTAATTGCTGCAAATCACCTAAAGGCGGTAGCCCGTTGCCAGTTCAGAGTCATTAAAAATGATTGCAGGGAGTTTTGTCCCTCTAAGGCTCACTGGTGAAAAGGCATTTGGATTTTAGTGGAAGAAAAACACTGGCCTAAAGTCTTACCTTCAAGCATGTGTTGCTTTTGCCAAAAAAAGAAAAAAAATTCCATATTGCATACCCGCATTTTTCCCATTTTTCAATAGCAACATGACTCAAATTCTGGCATATTTTAAACATTACTCCATAGGCTCTGTGAGGCTTATGCTGATTTTTCACACTTGTGTGGGAATGTCCCTGTGAATGTGCCTTAGTTCACACAACCAGCCTATGTGTGAATGCGTAGTTTTCACACACCTGTGTATGTCAATGTACTGAGCCAGAATTTGTAAAAACCTCTTTATATCATCACCGGTTATAGCTAAACATGAAGGCAGAGGATAACAGTAGGAGAGTAAAGACATCTTAAAGCCTTGAGATACATCAGGAACATACAGCCAGATGTGCCAAGACAACCTGAAATGCAATAGAATTACTGATATGGGACATGAAAGCCGAATACCTTCACCAGTAGTTTGGTAGATAGGGTTGTGTTGAGTAATTTTCCCTTTTAGCAAAAAAATACTTTTTGAATGAACAACAGGTGTTTAAGGTTAACCAGAAATACGTGTTATTGAATAAGTGGAAGTCAACTTTGCGCTGACTGAAAATTGTGTCACTGTATTGGCATGGATACAATCAGTGCTGTCACATTCTTAAGGCTTTAGAATGTTGAGCCGCCTGTTTTAACAGGAAGTGTGCATCCTCCCCTGATTCATAAGCATTTTGTGAAATGACTCCCTGCTTGTACATTACATTATCTTACTGAATTTTTAAAAAATGATGCACCGTGTAGCGCTTTTAAATGACCCACAATCAAATTAATGAATTTTTGTATTAATTGCTCACCATGAAATAACCTATTGAGTGTTATAGGAGCAAGAGAGTGATTTCAAGCATGGCTTTCAACAGTAGACTTTCCAAAGAAAGGGACAGAGTATGGGAAAATTTGAAGATTTTCTCATGAACAATAATGTAATGTAATACTTTCCCGGTCACTATTCATTCCTAAGACAATGTCCTGCTTTCAAACAGAGACTCTTTACTAAATATCTGTTGTAACTTTATTGTCATTCCTGTGTTTCCTCTGCATGACATAGTTACCATTCAGCATATGCGGGAGGGATATAAGGATATGAGGGCACCTGTCAATGAGAAACACTGATCCACCCTTCTTTTAAAATCCTAAAGCAGAACTTGGTAGGGCACTGCTACAGTTCAACTATGAGTATGTTGTGTGGTTAAAGGAATTGCACAATTTGGGCATCAAACACACTGTCCAAACACATAGTCAGATAAGATATCAGTTTCATCTTGCAGCACAGAAATTGGTCTGGGATGTCATTAGCCTATCTAAAAGTAACAGTTAACCTCCATTAAAAAGTAAAAAAAAAAACAACCCTTCTAACGATTCTAGTGCTTTCTGATTTACAGGTTGTATCTTAGGCATTGACAGTTAGTAGTAGAGAATTGCACATTTGATGCATCCTAGCCTTTACTAGTATGCACTCTCCTTCCACAAATTCACAGTTCCCTCTGATAAATAATTTGAATGCAGTATTAAGAGGTTTATTATATACTGTGAATGGTATACTGCACAATGTTTTCTATCAACAAACACCATGGATTCTCTCTCCTGTTTACAAGACACAGTCAAAGGTAGACGTCATCCAGCGTGTCATTGTTTAATGGTGTTGCAGCATTTAGCCCGGAAAACAATGGATGAGGTAACTCTTAGAGGCAAGAAATTGCCTTTCTTCTAGAGATGTTTTGATACAGAGGAAAGGGGTTAAGGATGGTAAAAAAAAAAGAGGAAGGGGAGGACCTTTCAGGCCCTGGTTCCCACTGACTGTGTGCAGCTGGAGCAGTGAAACAATAATGTGAAACAAACAGTGAAAGGAATAAACAGGTCCACTCCCTCAGGAAAGTGCCATTGGTACCTGTAGGATTATATGACAGCCTGTGTTTAAGAGCTATCACACAAAACTGTCATGACATCAGAAGCCATGAACTTTAAAGCCTGTTTTTATTTAAGAGCACATTTCACTGAGAGGCCCGGAGGCCATTTTTAGTGCTGTAATAGGAAAGCTGTACATTTATAGCCATGCTAGAGGCATAGCTCTACTGATGGCAATGTCTGTCATTTGGCTGATCTGTCTGTGATCCAGACTGTAATTTATCAACAACTATCAGTTGGACTGAAATTTGATCCAGACATTCATGATCATCAGAAGATGAAGTCCACTGTACTTGTTAATCCCCTGAGCTTTCTTGTAGCGTCACCATGAGGTTGACGGTTTTGGTTTTCATGAATTTCTATTGGATGGGGTTCCACAGTCTGGACATCCATGTCCCTTTCAGAATAAATTGTTACAGCCCTTGTGATCCCATAACTTTTCATGTAGCACTGTCATCAGGTCATCAGGTCATCAGGTTATTAAGTCATCAGGTCATCAAGTCAAATTTCATTTTGGCCAATACTTTGATCCCTGACCAAATAAATGCAAAGGAAAAGGCACTAGCTTCTGCTGTATTTTGTGTTGACTGAAAATTAGCAAATGTTAGCATGCCAACACACTTAACTAAGATGTGAAACAGGCTAAAAAAGTTTTATCTGCAAAGCATTAGCATGGTTGCATAATCAATAAGAACATGACTACAAGTTAGAATTCAGCTCAAAGTGCTGCTGAGCTGCTAGCATGGCTGTAGACTTGTGAGACTGAGTAAATTTTTTTGTAGAAATTATAAATAAACTGTCAGACAGAATCATCATTGCATCTCAGCGTGCATCTGCTACTCTGTATGTATCAGCAATTTATGTGTTTTTATGTTATAACAAAGATCCTTTTACAGTAGCTCATATAGTAATGAATTATGATTTCTTTTAGGTCCCTCCACATCAGCCATACTCGTCAGGGAAATCACCAGCAGCTGAGGAGAAGCTTATTTACAGTTATTGTTCTTATTGATATCCCTCAGCATCCAGTTGAGCCCTGAGTCATCAGGGATAACTATCATGGTGGGAGAGAGGGAGAGAGGAGGGTGAGGGTGTAATGTTCACGGCATCCAACGCTTAAATATGGGTAACTTTACCTTTCTCCCAAACTGTTATTGTTCTATTCTCTTCAGTCTATCATACTTAGTAAATAAGGCACCATCTGGTTCAAACTGTCTTAAGAAAGGCATTCTTGTTAACATGGATTTCAATTTGCCCATGACATGCAACATGAAATGAATCCAACACCTACTGTAACTGCAATATGGCTTCACCTTTGAGATGTGAGATTTGGGCTAGTAGGGGAGGATAAAATGAGTTTGTTTTACTCATGGAGAGGAGATATATATAAACCTTGTAACAGGATGTAATCATGTATCAGAATACTCTTACATACTATTCAGATTACTCTAACTCAATGTTTGCACAATGTCTACAGACATAATGCCTCATAATAAAAGTTCATATTCATATTTTGATAGATGTTAGCACAATTAAACATAGCCACACAATTTCACCACACTATTGTATTTGTTTTGATTAATGAGGCAGCCTGGGATGGTAAATATTTGTCTCCCACAGTTCCCGATGTAGACTGCATTATCCAGCCCTGCTCCACGTCATACTTACCAAAACACTAGAGAGGAAGAGCCGCCTCTGTACCCTTAACCAATCATCTGGCCCCCACCTCTGTTTACTACATTACATGTGTCCTCATTAAAACTTGGAGTGCAGCTGGCTACACACAACACACGGGGGCTTGTCCTTAACCTTGCGTTTACTGAAGGAAAGTTCACCACATTAGAAAGCAGCTGGTTCATTTAAGGACCAATAGCAGTCAACAACAGACCAGTTTGCCAGCAAACACATATGTTGTACATGCTGCAGGAAGTAACCTCTGGAACAGAACCTATTGTAATCTATTTGGCAGATGCTAGAAAAAAGTGTGTGACCTTTAGTAGGCAGACTGTAGATTTGAAAGAGCAGCGCAATCTTTTCAAGCTCACTGAAGAGTCCGAGAGAATTTCTGGGCAGCTTAACTGGTTGTAATTACATGTTACTCAATCTGGATGAGAGGATAGAGCAGCCAGCAAGGGCAGGGAAGGGGAAGCAACTGGCATGGTGTGTTTGTGCATATGCAGCAGTATAAAAAGAAAAAAAAAAAAAATCCAATGTTTGCCAGTAAAATGTTCTAGGAATAAGAACTAAAAATTAAGGTGCTCATTATAATCAATAATCCTTTAGAGAATGTAAAATTTAAGTTGCATTAACTTGAAAGTATTTTGTTTGTTGTCACTGGTGTAGTCCTGTGATCTATGGGTTTAATTTTTTGCTGCGAACCATATTTCCTCCGGGATAATTGTAAAGTTGAAATTGAATTTACATTCACCAAACACGTCTTTTATGTTTTCCCATTTAAACTAACCATCAGATTAATGACAATGACCTTCTGTGAATATGTGTTTAGAATGCATCTGTGAACTTAGTGTGTTCTTGCATGTGTGTATATATGTACATCTCACCATGTATCTGTGCATGTGTGCGTGATAACCGAGAGTGTTAAGTAACGGCCACATGGGACTAGGGTGGCTGGTGTTGCTTGGTGACTGGACATGATGGATCTTGACAAAGTGTCTATGTGTGTGTTTGCGTGTGTGTGTTTGTGTGTGGCCATAGGGACCGAGGCCACAGTGGAGCAGGCAGTTACTGCAGGCTACTCGGGCTGAACTTTACCCCCAGCATTAGTCAGGGTTTTGCACGAACATGTAAACACTGGCAACCGCTTTCAAGAAGAAAATGTCCTCTTTCTGTGCCACATTAAGTTAGTCATAAAACAAACATATTAGTTAATACCTAGATTGTTTCTTGTGTATTACTCATATTTAAAAAGCCAGGCAAGGATTTTATTTTTCTGCCCGTCTTCTTGTTGGTTTGTTTATTTGTCAGCAGGAGGGAGCATGAGGCAGGAAAGAACCTATTCTTTTTTGGCCCTGATCCAGATCCTTTAAGTTGAATGAAGATGAATTTCTTTTATCTGAGGTCTGTTGTATGGTGTTAGACATTGGCCTTAAGGGCGGTGTACTCTCCACTGTCAGCGCCTTTCTAGTTTTATTTTGTTTTATTTTTGAGCATTGAGATGTTGCAGCACCAGCACCAGCAGTGACTTATGTAAGCATCGGAAGTTGTAGTTGACAGAAACGACCTTAAAATAAAGGGATTCTTGACACATCATCTGTGTGTGTGTGTGTTACTATGGATACTCTAACCGGAACCAAGCCAAAACTGAGTTATGATGACCTAAAGCAAACGCACTGTGATGTGGCTTACATCGGTGGAGTTCGTCATGGTAACAAGCTTTGCAGGAATGCATGGTGAGACTGAACAGCATTATTTAATAAAACTTTACACTTCAGTATGTCAGGAAATCTAATACTGCGGAGGATTTAGCAGTTGTGACACAGTGAGGAAGGGATTCTGGGTAATGTTGCCCTCTGACTTGTTTTCTCTGCTTGTAATAAATTTCAATGAACATTAGAAATCACACCCCTTTACAATATAAAAGAAAAGATTTAAACCTTGTATTAATGTCATTGGTACTCTATTTTCTGGTGTATTTTTCTCATTACTTTGGATAACTTTCTGTGATATCATGTCCAAATATTTAAAGTGCAACTAATAGCCCCTCATAATCAATGAGCACCTTGGAGCAGCAACATTCAGCCACAACACTAGAAGAAATCCATCACAGCAGGAACAGAGATACCAGTTTATTCACTAACAAGAGCCTCAAATGACCATAATGCCCTCTTAGCATGGATTACTGAACAGGACTACCAGGCACAGGCCCAGAAGACTGAAGTTTGAAGTGACAGTTAATAATACTTCTTGTTCACATTTTTTTGCTTTAGATCCTTATTTACTCCTTAATTCTGACCAAAAAAGATCCCTGGATAGGCAGGTGGGGAGAGGGACTTACACGCAAGAGGGGAAGGGTCCAAGAACTGGTTAATATAATTTAATATAATATAATATAATATAATATAATATAATATAATATAATATAATATAATATAATATAATATAATATAATATAATATAATAATAGCACTATAATAATAATAAATAAAACTGTTACCACTACTTGCATCTGTACATGTTATTAATTTTTATGCAACAGCCAGTAAAGAGAGTTGGAAAATAATGTTTAAATGCTGGATATAAGAGGATGTCAAGCATAATCCTATTTTTTGTTATTATATTTTTGTTCCATTTCCCTGACAAAATACAGCTGAACAGCACACACTTAGGCTACAGTAACTCTACCATAAAATGAGTAAATTTAATATGTTTGACAGCAGAATAGCTCTGGGGCTAGCTTTATGTGCCTTGGCCTGGGAACCCACTGTTTTCTAACATGGCCATGACTTTTAGATATATCTTGATGATACAGCTGTGTTGAAACAAAAACACACAGGAAGCCTCTGATGCACATTTTTATCAAAGGGAAGTTACCGAGGAGTCATTATTATTGAGTTATAGACTTATTTGGTATTCTTCACACACTTTAAAATAGAAGAAAGGTACTACGGTGATGCCGGCATCCAAGAGTGATGAATAATAAAAAGATGAAATCCTTGTAATTCAAGGGTGTCATTGTGAATTTGAAGTTCAAAGCTTCGGCTGGACCACAGGAAAGACCACAAAAAACAGATCAAGAGGAAGAGGGAAGGCTTTTTGGCAATGTTCCTTTGGGGTTGCATGACGTTTGCAACAGCAATGTAACCTGAAGGGGAACTGATCATCGCAAGATGTGCTATGTATCTCAGACAAAGGCCAGAGAGCAAGGATGAAAGGTGTATCCAGCAGCACAAATCCAGTCACAGATATTTTAGTGAAAAGTGAGGGACTGTATTTGGTAAAAGGGCATAAAATGTCAGGTCAGCCTGAGAATGGATCATCAAAAATGTAACCCATCCCTGATGTGAAAATGTCACACAGTGTAGACTCCCAGCGTGAGAATGGAGGCAATGTTTGGAATCAGTCAACAACAGAAAGTACCTTCTTTGGTATTTGGGGAATGCAGCTCAACAACTTCTCACTATAGGGATCAGCGTTTCAGTGACATCTTGAGAATGAATGGTATTTTAATGGTCTTCTAATATCATGTGACGTGAGCAGTTAGCATCATGTCATGTTCTCTCTTTCACCATGCAACCATCCTGAAATGACCTGAGCAATGCTGCCTGTCGGTAGACAGACGATAAATGAAGCAGACACGGTGAGGCAGTGAGATGGCATCAGGATTTGTATTCAGCACAATACCCCAGGCTGCTCTCTCCTCCCCGTCTGTTCTCAGACTATGTTTCACTGTCATGATTTTATAACATTTCACCTGTTTTCATCATTCATATCCACACTTTCTACAAATCCCAACGTCCTTTCATCTGTCATGGTATTTTTTTATCGAGGGCAGTATCTAACTTGTACTTGACATGTTTGTTTGACACTGTCGAGCAAATATTTAAAACGGCATTTGCAGTCATTTAAAGGTGTCCTGTAGACACACTGAACAAGGAATCCACACCAAAACAAACACAGAATCTATGTCAACCACCCATGATGGCTCCCTGGAAGCCCTAAAAAAATCCATGAACGCTTATTCTTTGTAACTTATACATTTTAGATTTTGTCTGATGTTGTTTTCTGCAAAAAAACCAAAAAAAAAACAAAACCCACTCCATAACAGTTACATTAGCTAACTGTAACACTGTTTTTAGTCACTGATGTTGAAAGACATAGATAACAAATCACCTCTGTTATTCCTTTACTCACTCCTGTTTGGCATTTTATCTCTATAATGATTTATGCTTCACCTTGACGACCCACACACTTCACCATTTCCTTTTAATTAGTCTTCTCAGTTTTTAAGGATTTCTTATCACACCCACTCTTTACTACCCCTCCCTGTGTTTTTCCTCTCACAGTAGCTTCCTCTTCCTTCCTCCCCACTCCCTTCGTCAGTCTGCCTCTTCTATTTCTCCCTCCTCTGCCTCCTGTTCACATTAGTATTCTGTTCAGTCCCAGTCAGTCTAAGCAGGGAGGCTGTGGCTGTCTGCTCCTCTGGTTTGAAGCCACTGGAGTGAGGCTACCACGCGCGATGGAGCACTTTATTCATCAGTGTGTAATTACTCAAACATACACACCCAGGAAGAGCCTCACACATAAGCTCTCTGCTAAATCACCAACAATCTCTGTATCTCAGCATGCCCTCTTCCGGTCCACCATCTCTCTCTTTCTCCTGTGTGGTGGTAAAGCAGTGCTGCTGCACAGCCAGCAGAGCTTCCCTGAGTGCAGTCGGTACCGACAGATTTCATTAGAGCTGTAATGCAGTCTGTCTCAGTGTCTGCCTTGATAAGCCCTTCGGGATAACACAGATGTAAGACATCACGACACAGCAGAACACAGAACACAGCATTCAACATCACGGCACGACGCAGCATGACCAAGCAAAAAATAACTAATTTTTTTTTTTTTTTTTTTAAAGTCAGTCACCTTGAAATTGCAACATAACCAATCACAGCGACTTTATTTACAAAAAGTAACTGATGATGTGTGATGATGGGATGTGCTTTCCACTGAATACCTGCTGTATCTTAGTAACTCAGATAGCATGTGTAAGGACATTCAAATGTTCAGTGGAGCAGAATGTGCTAATTCTAATTTCAATGTCGACTAAAGCAAAGCAGGATGCTTCAGTTCCTGTTTAATAATTTCAGTGCTGCTGCAGGAGCCGGGACTTTCTGGCCTTCGCTCGTATAGTCGGGCCCTCTACAGCTCCTAGCAGTGGCTTGGAGAAGTGAAGATCTGACCCTCAGGCTATCTTTGTAAAGAAGATGGAAGTTTTGATGGTGGTAGGTCTTGATAGGTCTTGACAACATGGACACACAAACACACACAAACACACACAAACACACAAACACACATACACACACACTCTCACACACACACCACTCTGTTCTCTGTCCTTGTCATCCCATGAGGCACCAGTTCACAGCCCAAGGCTCAATATTTCAGAAATCAGATCTGTCACCACACGAACTGTGTGACTTCAGTCGGCGACGTAGTACTTTCAGTACAACCCACATATATAGCTTGCACGTCGCCTTCTGCTTGAGTTGAATGATTTTAACTGTGGAACATTACAGTCTTGAAATGCATTTAGTTATAATTCTTAACATTTCAGTCCTGATTGATTTGGCAACACACGCGGTTCCTGGTGGTAACAACAAGTGCAATTTAATACCACTGGTCCCAGAATGTGCAGCCAAACATGTTCACATTATTTTAATAAAGAGGCCTGTAATAATAAGTTTTGTAAGTTTTTACTTTCATCATGCCATGAGCAATCATATTCTGATTTTATGCTACACGTGGCATGGAGTAGTTTTCCACATAACATGGGGGTACGGTAAAGCTGGTTGCCTTGGTGAGAAGTTTGTGGTGTCACGATTTTCATATCCACATCTCCGCAAGTGTCCACATGGACCCTGTGTCCAAAACAGACTATACACATGACAAGCACATGGACTGCCCATGTATCTGACAAGTAAACTGGATGCTCGGTGCATGTGACATATGTATGTATTCATTATTTCCCATCCTTGGTCCTATTCTTGTTGAGCACTTGCACACTGCGGTTATGTTTTTGACTTTTTCATCTGTCCTACCAGATACAGCCTACATCAACAGATGAGCGATTCTTTCTCTTCTAATTTTTTGTAGTACGCATGCGTGAAACAAGGTTGTTTGGCAAATGTAGTTGAACCATGCTCAGCTTTTGCTGCACTGCAAAGCCACTGTGTTTGCCGCTTAGATATAAGCAAGCACACATTCTTGGTAGATTACTTTGCAACGTGGACACTGAATTTCCACTGTTGACCTTATTGACCTTTCGATTTCTAGATTTAAGTTAAGACAGTATTAGTAAATAGTAGAAGTAAGTGGTCATTCTGTAGTTTTCACCCATTTTAGTTGGCTAGCATTTTATTCTTTGTGCACACAAGGGGGCCATTACCAGCCCAAGGCATCACTCATGCCTTACTTGCTGAACATCCCTCTCTGCTGCTCAGATCAATCATTAAGATGAACCAAGTAAACTTTACCACTTGGCTACTCAGTAATGTTTCCACTTTTCTGCATTCAGTATTTGTCATTAAATTCAAGTGGTTGCTCTGTGTCTGTAAGTGCATGTTGTCCTTCCTGATTACCATACTGTCTAGCTGGAAAGACATATATCACGAAAGCAAAACTGAGTGCAGACGGCGGGAATGCTCACTTTGCCCACAGAATGACATTGGCTATCTCCACGCACTGTATGACCCCAATATCTCCGGTTTGAGATTTTCTTTCAAGGCCTACACCATCTCATTTGTTAGAGCACAAAGCAATAAGACCGCCTCTTCAGATGAAGACTTCTCTCGATCGCTCTCACGCTGTTGCTTTCTATATACGCATGAAAATCAGTGTATTTCCACAAAGCCATTCGAGCACTGTGACAATGTCATTTCAAGCTGTGGTCCTGTGAGAGCACAGTGATGTTCTGAGACTAATCAGACACAAAAATTGTCCTCTGCATGAATCCTGGTGTAACACTTCTTGCATGTCAAATTAACTTGTCATTTGTAGGGAAAAATGCAGAATACACAGTGCGTTGTTGGGTGGGTTTGAATTTCTATTGATTTCAGAAACACTTAAGCATATATTTTAAAATAAACAGCTGAGATACTACAAGTAAAGGTTGGCACAGCCTCACTTTAATTTTCATTTCTCTGCTTGCTATAATAAAGTGAGTCAGCCCTGTTATTGCTGATATGCTGTAGAGCAGCTGATGACTGGTATGAACAAGCTAAATGCATTTAAGGCAATAATGATGCTGCAGGAAACACAAAGAAATGTTTTGTGTGTGTGGCTGTGTTCTCTTTTGCTGGGTTATAAATGAATGAATTCAGTTATTTGTAATTGATTATTTGGAAATAATTGCCGCTGTCAGTAAATTGCATTTTAAATATTTTTTGTTTGTTCTGTTTTTTTTTTTTTTATCACTGACTATAAAAAAGAGGTAGGTGGTAGGTAGGTAAGGCAAAATATAACAACATTCATACTTGCACGACATGTCAGACATGCCCAGACATTTGCTGTAGTTGCAGATCAACATTAAGCATTAGCAGAGCAGTCAACTGATCCTATTACAACACCAGTACAAACACAGAGCTTCACACATGTAATTATCATATTTTAAATAACCAGATAGCTCCTGATATGTGTTGGAACAGCATTTAAAACCTAGACACCTCCAAATCCAGTTCAAGGTCCAAGACAAACAAAAAACATGGTTTGATGTTGATTTGATCTTAATACCATCACCTCAGCAATGATATTTTAACACATGTTTAAGTATATTTCATATTTTAACTCAACAGCGCCAAAAGGGGACTATGCAACGATTTTTCTGTCATTTTGTGGTCAAGGGCAGCCCCGTCACAGTAACTTTAACTGATTGTGAATAACTGTGATGAGTATTGCTGTAAAATTGCGGCATATATGGTATGGTAACCATGTAGATGTGTACCCTCAACATCCTTCACTTTTTATCAAAATGTTTGATGTCAATTCCTAGGACAATGCATGCTCTCAAAACACAACAGACAATACGTGAGACAAAACTTTAAGTCTGGATAAAATATTCAGTGTATCTATCTGGCTACACCTGCATCATCAAATAGAAATATCCCTCTCATTCTACACAATGAACACAAAGTGATAGGTATCATTATGCACTGACATTGTTAATGTGAGTGCATCTTCAGGGTGGGACTGTGCTTTTGAGCTAAAACCTTAAAAGCAGTCACCTTCAATACTATTATTCACTCATTTTCTGCATTTTATGTTTTTTCCTTCTTCTCTTCTGTTTTCTTCTGTTTTCCCCACTGTTTCTTTTGTGACATCAGTTCTTGAAAGGTGCAACACAAATAAACATACATAGTACGCTGGAGATGGTGAGATATGGTATTGCGCTCAGTTTATAATCTTATAATAATTATAAACTGGTTAAAGATTATTCCTCAAACTAAACCCAATAATGTATGATGACTCAAATGGAACCTCCTGCAAGTGCTAAACAAGTGATTTTGAGAGTAAAATGTTCACAGTTTGTGAGGTGAACTTCTTGTTATGGCTGACTGTTTGGTTTCACCTGTGAGAAAATCAATAATCAATAATCAATAATCAATGCAGTCAGTTTGAACTAGCAAGACTTAGATTAGTGGTCAGGGCATGTACATTAGAAAATCACTGAGGATTGCTTCTATATTGCAAAACACTAAACAGTAGTATAGTAGCAGGTCAGTATTGTCTGTACTTCTTCATGTTCCTCCATCAATACTTCCTTGCATATCTGATTGTAATGGGAACATTGCAGTTTTGTTGCCGAGAAACATTCTGTCACACATGTTTATGTATACACAGTAAAACCCAAAAAACCCTTCTACACCAAAATAATGTCTAATCTTGAAAAGCAAACAGAAAAGCCACTACACTATTTTCGTTATCCTGCTAAAAAGGCTTAACTGCACCTGTCGAGGAAAGCAGAGACAATGGGGCAAAACGGCGTCATCCATCAACTCCTCTGAGCCCTTCCCATCTCTCTTCCCCTGCTCTCTATGTCCTGTTGTGCAGGAAACATAGCCTAATCCGCTCCACCCACTGGTCAGAGGGTAAACACTGCATGGTAAAGTGAGATAGAGAGCACGGGTGAGTGAGTGAATGAGCAATAAATAACCGGGACTGATAATAACCAAGTGGGACGCAGTGAACAGATGAACTGTAGTCAAAGTTGTTCGGCAGAGTTAAAAATCAGTCGATCTAAAACCAAACTGTTGTGCTGAACATAAAACACAAAGCAAGGCCTCTGCAGCTGCACATTTGTAAGAGCATTGTAAGAGCAGAGCAATGGCTCATAAACTCAGGAAACAGCCCGGCAGGAAACAAACTTTTGAGTTAATTTAGGCTGCAGGAAATGTTGTGCTTAGACAGCCAACTCTTTCCTCTTGGAAGGAAAGGTGTGATTGCTTACGCACACAATGATCCGCAGCTGGAGCCCCTTTTGTGTAATCCAAACAGCACACTATTACATTGGTATAAGTAGAGTAAGGTTTTTCTACTAACTTGTCCAAACTTATAGACATATCAGTTTACATAATGCACACAATGTAAGGGGAAGTTGTCAGGTGAGACTTCTGGATGGTTAGTAAATCTGGAAATAATTCTTTAAAAATGAGAAATAAGCCATTATGTATGAATACAACAAGCTTTTGGGTTTCCAAATTGAAGCCCAAGTGACAGCGGGGCTCAGATCAAAAGTGACTAATAGTATGTCACCCTTAGGTCAGTGGCATATGCCGTTTTTTGTGGTATGGTACTGAAGACTGTGGGTTACTGCTGGTTGACTGTACTTGCATATGGCCCTTCTAACTGACATCACTAGAAGACACCACTTCAAGCATAAATAACCACTGATTATGTCATGTGCACTGCTTTGTGAGTAATACCATATGCCAATTCTTCATAGTATGCTGTTTCCTTTCTGACTGGCATATGGCGCAAAAATGTCCTTTTGATCACGTTCCGCTGCCACTGAAGTGACTTCCATCACTGAGACAAAAGTCATATGCTGGTTTTTCGGTGACACATTATAGCAGTGTGCCAAAACTCAGCAGTCGCATATTCCAGGAAGAATCCGAATCTGTCAGTGGAACATGGTTACATGTTCATTGTTTACATTAATATATCAACAGCCGACGTGGCATTTTTACCACATGATGCTTAAAGACTGGTGGAAATGCTGGTGGAGTGACAATGACTGACATGCTGTCATGTTATTTGTAACTTTTAAAGAGCAGCAAAATCGGTAGCATAGGAAGAAGCCACTTGAACTAAGACTGGCACGCTAATAGCCACTTTTGAATTCTGGTATCATTCTCAAGTGAAGGATCCCTCTGCTTTATGTACATAATTAGATGGCTTTTTCTTTTCGTCTAGCTCTTAAAACTACCAGGGAGGACCCCTGCCCTTTCCTGCAGTAGGGTCATCATGGTTACAGAGTTTCCATTTTACAATAAGCCCTCAGGTCTGCAGTGATGTTTGGCCAGATAGCTTTTTCGATGTTGGCCAGAGTGACAGTTTGACAGAGCTCTTTGGAACATTTACAGCAGAAGACAATAACGTAATATTAAGCATGTTTGAGGGACTGACATGTCCCAGACACCCAGAAGCTTAGGAGGGCATGGCAATTACACCGTCTAGTGGGTGCTCGGCTTTTGTAAGTCACAAATGACTAATTTTTGGTTTGGATTCTACCAAAGCGATGTTTCACCTTAGTTACCACCTGGCAACCCAAAAGTTATTTTGCCTTATAGGTAAGGGGTACTTTGTACACATGTGCCTGAGATAGCGATGCAGAAAATGTGCTTATTATTTAGCTGTCTGTTCGGCACTCATCCCATTCTTGGGATTTCTAAATGATTCAGCATAAACATGACAAAAAGCTATTGAAGTTGTGAAGAAGAGTGGTCCCACAGCTGAATAATGAGCTGTCAATTCTTCTGACGTCTTTCAGAGCCTTGCACAATCTGTTCAGAGCTCCACTTTTTGTGTATCTTTATTTACGAAAATCTGTTCCCAGAAGAAAAAAAGCAAAATCTTACCACCTTTAATTAATATTCATAAGGTTCCCTCTGATTAAAAAGCCTTCTTATGTTGTATGACCCACTATAGTGAAAATTTGGACAACAAATAGTAGCTCTCTTGTCATTTGGTTGTATTTACCTATCACAACCGGGCATCTTAATTTACGATTTATGAAGTCAAGAAAAGCATAATCCTTAACCATGGAAAAACTATTACTACGTTTTCTCAATAATTTTGTACTGTTTCAGATCTCATATTAAATCCTTTAATCTGTTGAATACCGAATATTCTGGAAAGATCTTATTTATTCTCATGCAGCGTTTTTATTTTCACTTCTTCTTTTACTTCTTCGCTGTCTAGAAGAAAACAGAATCAAAAACACATTCAGACCACTGACACCTATGCATACACAGACAAACACACTAACATACACACTTCGCTCCTAATTGGCTTGGCCGTGTAGTTTGCAGTTTTCCCCAATGCTATGACAGTTGATTGCTAATAGGCTGAAATCAGCGGTTCTGCTGTGAGGCTCATTGTCAATCCAGTCCCCTACCAAGCTGTAATAATCACCCCACCACCACCACCACCACCGATCTTTTCATAACCTAATTCCACAACAGTCTTACATTTACTTTTAGATGCTCACAGTGAAGAGAGCACTACAATGAACTCAGCCCTCTCTCATACCTATTACTACCTACCAACATGATGTTCACAACATCTGTAGGGAAATGACTGCCCAGATGTTAATCAAGCTAAACTGTGCCAGCTTCATTCTGTGGGTGAGAGAGTGTCACATCTCTGTATTTCAGTATAAACATGAAGCACGGGGTGATCAGTTATTTAATTCACGGGCCCCTCCTTGAAAAACAGAGAAACTATATAGGTTCAGACACTTTGCCGATTGTTTCAGACCCTTTTGCTTCAAAATAAAGTATCTTTTTACACAGCTCAAAAAAAACTAAACAAAACTATTGTATTCATATAGACATTCACATAATCTGAATATTCTTTTTTTTTTATAGATCTACTTAAACTTAATAAAACATCGGCCAACTTGCTCTTTTCTATATTACTAATGAAAATGTTTCCCTATACCACGAACAGTAACCGAAATCTGGAAGAAAAAGCGTCCACATGTAACCAACAGTATATATTATTTAAAAAAATATGCGGTCTAGATAACACACCAGAAATTGTAGTTTCAATTTCACTTGAATAAGAACTGATATTGTGACTTGATCCTCCTTTTACAAGTACCCACATGCTTTTTCTTTTTTTGTTTGCTAAAACCCTTTTCTGAGCTTAATCTAACCACCTCTTGCATTATCAATTTGAAGTAAGATATGAAACAAAATAAGTTTATATCAGATGCAAACAGAAAAAATACAGTATCCTTGGCCTTTCATTTGTATACATATGATTTATATATAAAATAAAAAGCATTAAGCCCAATATCGAGCCTTGTGGAACTTCAGATTGATTAGAGGTAAACTTTACATATTTTTCTAAATTGCTATACCATTTATGGGCTATCCCTCTGATCCTTTAGACATTTAGTCTGTGTTGACACATTACATATCCAGAATTTTATTTCTGACAATACTTGGGGCTTCAATTCTGCTGATGACTGGACTAAAGCAGAAGCTTAAAGTAAATCTAGCTGAATGAAAAAGAAAGCTACAACTCAATCTCTGGGAAAGAGCTTTCACCTATCCGATTGCTATTTGAGTATTACAGTGAATATTGTGAGTGAACCCATGTAGACATGATCAACCATACACACTAAAAGTAAATGCACTAAGATACTGTCAATCTCACATTTTGTCATAGCAGCTCTAACGATGGTGTTGAAGTATTACAGCTTGCAGGCTTAGACGATACTCTACAGTACAGTTACTAAATACAACTTGTCTCCTCTGTGTTACATAATCTTTGAGGAGTAAAAGCCTAATGTATTTTTAAATAAATCAGTCCCCTGGGGCCCCTAGCAGTAAAGTGTCTCTGGTTGAGGCTGTGACACAAACATTGAGGCTGAAGTAAGTCTCGTCATATAAAATCATCCAGTAAATGTGTCAGAGGGGAGATTTTCATTAATTTTGAGTAACAAAGAGGGTGGAGGGAGAAACATAAGGCAAAAAAAATGTAATTTGCACAAAAGTTTTAAGTTTCAGATTTATTTCCAGCTGAAGCAAGACACAGGCTATGTATTTGCGGCAGACTTGATGATTAAAAAAGTGAAATCATTCAGTCTCCCTACTTTGAGATGACATGTAAACATGTCATCTGGTTTTGAGTGTGTCCTATGACTGAGAAGCAATGACATCATCTTTATGTAGAGATGAAAGACACTGTTCTGCCAGCTTTATCGTGGCATCAAGCTTTCTGGGACAAGTGCAGGAAGGCTGACTCAAAACTCAGAGAAGGAAAGAAAAGATAAAAATACCTGACAGAAGCTTTTAGTGATAGGAACAGAAATGTGCACCATGACAGCCTTCATCCTCAGGTGCTGAATCTGAGATAACATTACTTACACTCCTTTATTGGATTACCTTCTATTCTTGGTATTCTGCTTGAATTTCTGCTGTGCCAAAAATAAAACCATAATTACAGTGCTCATTCTAGTGCTTTTAATGCGGTGCCATCTGGATGTTGACAATACTACTATAGAGTTTGGAAAGGTCTCGGTGCAGGTGTACGAGTGGTCCTGTCTTCATATCTTTCTCTCCCTGTGTTTATTTCCATTGGAGATCTCTAACTCTGAAACAAACGTATTAGCTTGATAGATATCTGATCCTCCATGTCTCAAGATAGCTGGCGCCCACCTCATGACTTCAGACACACACATATGTCCACATGGTATCCGGGGATCATTATCCTGTGGTTTTGGACAACGGCTCCACACATCGAGAAACGTAGTAAGGAACAATGAACAGCTTCTTTTGCTGAGACACTGCAAAGCCGATTTTAGATAAAAAAAACTGCAAGGTACAGTGATTGCCCAACTAAATAAAGTATCTACCTCATTCTTGATATGACTTTGAGGCATGTCAAGACTTGTTACAAAGGCTTGCTTGTGGAAATGAGTTCCTATGCACAGAACATAAGGTATTTGTGCTTTTGAAGGGTAGTCAAAGAGAATGTTTTCTACCCCTATCCAATTATTGGTTGTTGAGAGAGAGCTGGAATTGTTTCTGCAAGGTGTTGTAGACTATCCAACAAAAATGACAGGCTGTTAATGAACATAAATCCTTTCTTCTATTTTCTTTTTACAGTTTCTTACTTTCTATAGGTTTTATTCCTTTTCAGGAGCACAGCACATCTGTACAGTGAAGGAAGGCAGAGAGATGAGTTGTCCCTCCAAAACTCTCTCTCAACACATCCAGTTGCCCGAAACACCCACCTCTCATTCATTCCTGAGTACATACACAGTAGATATACTCAGTGATGAATGTAGTATTCAGATTCTTTACTGAGATAAAAGTAAATATTTACTCCTTACAGTCAATGGTCATGCCTTCAAAATGTACTACGTACAGATGCATTATCAGCAAAATGAACCTATTATCAAAGTATTAAATGTTAACTTATTCATTATACACTCTCTTTCAGAATGTCATTATGGTTTATATTATAGTATTATTACTAATTCATCAAGATGTAGACAGAATTTTAATGCTGTAGCTGATGGGGGTGGAGTTAATTTGAATCTTTACACATTATTGTTGAGTTTAATCTACAATGATGAGTTATATTCTAATAGCTCCTGTTATGTTTTATATAAAATTAATCATATATGAAATCATTGTGAAATCATTTTTTTTTTTTAAAAAGTTCATGAAAAATCCTTAAGAGGGCTCAGCAGATCCTTTCAGGATATTTACACATCTATAGTTTTAAAGTCTTTTGAGAAGAAAACCTGGGGAAATACCCACACACATACAGTATGGGATGAAAACATGAAACTAAGGAATTCCACATTGACAAGGCTGAGATTTAAAGCCATGGAGCCGTGGAGCTTCAGTGAATCTGCAAACTCTTGCCAATGCACATGACATTTTAGATGCATTTAAAAGGTGTGAGTCAAGCCAAGATATGGGTCTACAGGTGGGCTTTTAGCTGACACACAAAACAGATGCACAGACCAAACTTGCAATTACAGCCTGTCATCACATCACTCTGAAATGAAGGTGAGTAAAGCTGTTTGTCTGTACTGCTGCACGATGCAGGGGTAGTCACAGATGAACTCAGAAGAGCCTCACAGTGCTTGAAGACACCTGCTCCTCAGTGTAGAAAAGAAACATGTCTGGAAAACAGACAGCTGGTCCTTATATGGATGTCAAAATAGACACTGTGAAACCAAAATATACCATTTGATTGTGCCTTAAACATCCTATGTGCTTTAGACATATATATATATATATATATATATATATATATATATATATATATATATATATATATATGCACTTTAAAACAGACAGTAAAATCATTTGGAAAACATGTTTTTGTTCGAATTACATTTCATTTAACTGGATGATCTCAGTCTTCTGATGATGTCATATCAGAAGTTTTCAACAGTGAAGTTAGCTTTTACAACATCATCTCTATTTATAAATGTCTGATCTGTCATTTTAAAACGATGATATCACTCAAGACCAATTTAGCCAAATCCTTTTGGTTTATGTTATGAAGGTTTTTTTCAAGGCCCAAGCAGATGACAGGATCCAGTTTTTAAAAAGCAGAATGTTATCTCATGTCAAATGTTAGAAAAAATAATTTTTTGTTGTTTTTTTTAATGATGTGTGACTAACTTAGCTACCATGACTGCAAACGAAATTCCCCTCAAGGACAATAATGATGATCTTGTGATCCCTTCATTTTATCCTCACACCATGACATCAGACATGACATCAGCCATACAACATCACCTGCAAAAACATCAGCAGTTCTATCTGCATGTTGCAGGATTTTAATATATTCTTAGTTTGTCAATACATTTGATAAATGACTGCTGCGTTGTTGTTTTGGCTTTCCTTCTATTAGTCCCAGGGGCCATATTTAACTTTAAGGATTTGTAGGGCTGCTTATTAGCTTGTCTAACCTTATCTATTCTCAAACCCATATAATATTATGCTTATTATCCCTATTATTACCCCAGCGTTCTTCTATAGATAGTTGTGCACATCCTCCTTCTCCTTCCATCCCATCAAGCTTATTGTTCCCATCTTTTTCAGCAGGCCAAACAGAGGATATCCAGTAGGATGTGTTTCTGTTCACTTCCTTACAAAGGAATACAAATAGTGACAACATCTATTGTCCAGCAGCATGGTTAAAAGTAAGTGGCATGACAGTTTTTCAACAGCTATTGTGTCACATTCGGCCAGTTGTAGGTTTATTGAGTTGCTGAAGGTACCTCAGTGGCTGCCACTGTCGATCTGTAGCCCCTTATTTCTATAACCAACCAGCAGAACAGTGATTTGTGATACAATGCTAACACCTCACAAACAGCCCATTTACAGTCTATAACTTATGAATTCTAGCATTTACTCTCTAAAATTAAAAAACAAACTTAACTCCATTTATAAAATGTGTTATTAAACATTGGGCAGTTTAAATTTCTATTTTGATAACATTTATGTCAATATAGATTGCTACTCATGTTAACATATTTTTGAGTAATCTTTGATATAGCCTGAGGGTCATTGTTGGCTGCTATCAAATGTTTAAAATAAATAAAATGACATGGGGGAGATAATGTTTGTATAATGCTACATTTTTTTGCAAATGTTTTATCTGGGTGTGCACTTCCTGTGGGTATCAGGGGAATAACATTAAGAGAGAGATAATATTGGTGCTGGTGCAAAATGAAAGTATAGTGTAGTATGAAAAATGAAAGACAAAGCAACCCTCGAAACATTGTTTTGCACTATGCAAAAATTTATGACAGTGAAGAGCAAAAATTTATGAAAGTTAAGAGCCTCATCAGAAAGTAGGAAATAAGACCTAGTATCCCAAACATTTCTAGCCTGTACAAAAAAAAAATAGAAATCTAATTTAAAGAAGAGAAAATTATTAATCAGTGTTAATTAATCAAGCTATTATGTAGACTAATGGTTTGATGATGCCATTGACTTCGCAGCTGTACCATTGATTCAAATGGTGGATGTGTAGTAGTAGGAGGACAACACAGTTCTGAATAAAATACAATGTACAAATTTTAGGTGTTACAAATGTAAACTGTGAGACTTGTTCATTAAATTTTATGAAATGACACGATCACATTCAACCAGGAAGCATGCACACATTACAGTATGACTAACGGGGAGTAACTGAATGAATTGCAGCTGGATGTTTACATGCAGGCGAGGATGAGAATACCAGTTGCCATGGAAACAGCGGTGTGTCTCCCACTCAGCTCAATGGCAGAGCAAGTGGCGACTGCCGATCTATTTTCAGCCCGATGCATTGATTTGCTCATTGATGGGGCTGTCAGACATTCGTCAGAAACCTTGACCTTGACCACGTTAACTCCATGTCAGACTCTCCTGTTCTTCTTTATTCTGGCATTTTACTGTTATTTTCCATGCTGAAGCAGGCAGGGTTTTTTTTTTTAATGAATACGAGCACCTAGACACAGACGGCGGGCATATGTGGAACAGACACACATGACTGGAGTGAATGAACTTTCTGCATTAACTTGAAAGGACTTTTCATTCATTCGGTCATTCTTGAAGCAGTTTCAGCTGCATCATGAGAGGGGGTTAGTTCCTTTTCTTGCTCTTTTTTCTTGCAGCTGTTACTCTGCATGTAATGATATGGGAATAAGAATAGTGTGTGTGTGTGTGTGTGTGCATGTGTGTGTGTGGTGAAATGCCAGTTCTCTGAAGTGTGATCAAAGTATAAGAGTTGGCCTTGTGAAGATTCATCCTCCTCCAGCCAACGTCATGAAGGCAATCTTGGTCCATCCAGTGCCACAGTTCATTCGCACACCCCTGCAACCGTCCAGTGCATGCTGGGAGAATGGCAATTTGGTCACGTTACCTTTGGCATTTACTGGATGAAGGGTTGTTGCTGTGGGCTCAGAGAAATACCAGAGGTGCATGTGTTGTGTCATGGACACAGACAGAACAAACTTTATTACAGAGTCAGTCGTTCAAACTTCCTGAACTCTATAAAGGTGCAAATTAAATAGGTTATTTGTTGTAAAAAAGAAAATCACACTCCTACACAAATAGCAAAGGACAGGAGTTTTTCACAGAGCTTAAAATTACACAGACCTAAGTAAGAAGGGTTGATAATAGGTAGTTAGCCATTTTATTGACACTAAAATGTGTTGCCAAGTTATGACACTGTGGAAGCTGAGGCACTGAATCAAAGCAGAAATCTGGTGTCAACAATTTTCCATCTTTTTTCCATCACGATTAATGTAATTTATTACATTGCATTTACACATAGATCTCTATCTACCAGTGATGAGTTTGTACAGCTCAGAGAGGAACTTTAACTCTTAACTTGTTGAGCAACAAAGCCCCACCTAAAATCAAAAGAGAGATGGTGCGTGTGTGTGTGTGTGTGTGTGTGTGTGTGTGTGTGTGTGTGTGTGTGTGTGTGTGCGTGTGTGCGTTGTGTAGGATTTGCTTTGTCCTTCTGTTTCTACTCTGAGTCACAGGATTGAAATGCTCCTTGAAGCCTCTGGAGTTTCCTTCCTCCACAAGGCAGGGCTGTATTTAAACACTTGCCACACTTCACAGATCTTTGCTAAATGCCTTGCTTTCCACATTTAGTGGCACCCAAAACTGCTCAGCTTAAATAGTCTTTGAACAACGTACGTGCCTATAATGGTTAGAGTAATGGAGGGGTGGGAGGATGGGTGAAGGACTACACATGTTTCTTCTCTGATGCCCCAAACATAAATTTATATTTTAACTTTAAATTTTATTTGATATAGTCAAAATTTATTACATTCAAGGCTCCGATATGAAAGTAACATACTAACATAATTTAGCAGATTTTCAATTTAAAAAACTATAGTTGCGATTTTTTGGAGCAGCTTTTGAAAAAAAAAAAAAAAAGACATTAAAACCGATCTTTAAAGCTTTAAGTGATAGAACATAAAATGGGAGTATGTTCCATAGGTAGCGAACTCTCAGACAGGTTGAAACATTGCAAAGGTGAATTTGAGTATGAAAAAGGGAACTTAAGAAAGCCACTATTGCACCCTCTCATTTGCTGGTATGGATGGAATGCAGTTTCTGCTATCCGGGTTTTTTTTTTCCAAAGAAGAGCTTAAACAGTAATTATCTCCCATCCCAGTTCATTTCAATGATCATCTGTAAAACAACTGAACTGTAATGACAGGATGAAGAGGTTGATGCTGCAGGACTTTTGCACAAGCTTTAGTTCCTGACGGAGTTGAAACCACAAAACTTAAGTATGGGGGGCAGAGACATGTTTGCTGGCATTTATGCCAACAGCCGTTCATCTCAGTCCGGCTGAGTTAGTCTGACATATGTGATTAATGTCTGAAGAAAGAAAACTGCCTTACTATTATGTGGTAATTGCATGCATTCAATAAAACATGAAGTCCAAAAATTTAAGTAATGAATGGAGCTTTGTGCAAATTTTAACCATTTCAAAATAATTTACATTTAAAAGGAAAAACAGAGATGGTAGAGTACAAGTAGTGATCAGTAAATGTTGATGTAATTTCCTCTCTCTTTGGTTTGAATTTGAGGGGCACTCACTGTCCTTTTTCCTCCTGTACTCTTTGCTGTTGAGTTAGGCACAGACCTGCCAGTACACTCTAATCCATGAATAAACCAAAAGCTATTGTACGCAATCTGAAGGGGCCTATTTTCAGCCAGGAAAAAAAAAAATCTCTTTAAGAGAGCTGATTGTAGGAAATTACAGGAATCAGACAAAGGAGAATGAACATCACATCACACTACTGAGCTGGTAAATGGCCACTGCATCTTACACAGTGACTCATTCTCAACATTATATATACTTGAACACTGGGACAGACCCCAAGTACGCTGAGAAGAAAGGTAACACGCACGCTTTTTTACATGTTTGCACACAGCCAGGATATCCTTTTTCTTGGTAAGACTACAGTCATTGACTTAGTTTGCACAAGCAACTTTGCAAGTTTGGCTTTGCATTGCTCATCTCTAATATGGTCGATACTGTAGGCTACAGCACAGAAAGGGCAATGCAACAGTCATCCTATCTCCCTCTACAGTAAATCTGTTTTTGTCAACATAGTAGGAGGAGGAGCACTGACATTTGATATGCAAAGGCCTTTTAATCCCCTAAGTGCATCCAAGTGTGTGCGCATATCAAAGCATGTTTTTTTGTTGTTTTTTTTTCTGGCAGAATGTGCCTGCTATCACTTTTAATGCGAAACTCACTCACTGACTCACTCTTCTGCCTGCAGAGAACTTTAAGATAGAAACTGAGGTATAAAGATCCCCTTTGTCACTCCAGCTTAGAATCATTCCAGGGCTAAGCCTGACTGCATGCACAAGACTTTTCCCACTGTCAATGTGACATAACAGAGCAGCAGCTTTGTTTGGGCGATCCTGAAAACTAGCAGTGTTATATACATTTTTTTCCCCCACACGAAAGAGACACTAAGACGATCAAGTGAATTTGCACTCGTAGCTTTTTGAACTCAGCAGGGATTTCTAATGAGTTTATCTATGAGTTATGCTCACAGACGTGTAGAAAGTTGCCTTGAGGACAATGAAAGTGATCAGCGACATTTGCTGAGTCACAGCAGAGATCCTGACCCGACCAGAATATTGTGTTAACACGCATCATTACAGGAGCTGCACTATTAAATGTTTTCATGCATATAACCTCAGATAAACTGCCACTTTGTAGCAATCTGTTATTAATTTGATTCAACCCATTGCATCCATCAAGTGGAGATGATGCACTCTTGTTCAAATGTTAGGAACAGGGGTAAAATCTCCTCCAAGCCCAGAAAACTTCACATCAACAATGGAATCTATTTCGGTCTCACTGAAGCATCCATTCCAGGGGCCATTACTGTCAAAGCGCGCACTAAGACCTGGAGGTCTCGTCATGAATAATTCCTGCTCCTTCCTCTTGTAGGCTACTTCCTCTTCAGCTACTGTCTGTGTGGGTATGTTTATGCATGAGGCATTCATTATTGAACTCTGAAGAGCACAGATATTCTGAGTGAACATCTAAAGGGATGACTCAAACATCCGAGTTCAACTTCCATCATAACGTAAGCTCGGAAGGTGTTCAACAGACAGCTGGATCAACTCCTCATGTGCAGAACAGTGTGTATAGCAGAAAACCGGTTGGTGACGAGCATATCAGGATACCAGTTCTGAGATTCAGCGAGGAGAGGCCGTGCCAGATGCTTTCTTACGCAGCCTTCAATTATTTTCGACTCACATCAAATTGGTCAGTGGTTGCTTGTTTCCATGGCTACAGTAAGTGAATGCAAAAAGATGTCCAAAGAATGATTGTAGTCACTTTGCTTCAAAAGCTCTGACGCAATCAGTGACATAGTATGACAAAGGCTTTCATTTTAGGACAGATGCATTTCTGTCTCTCCCTCTGGCTACATATTACTGTTTGGCCGTCTTTCTTTCTGTATTTCGGAAAGACCCAGCTGGCCTATCTGTTGATCAGTGCCCTTGTTTGTCTGAAAAAGCAATGTGTTTGTGTGAGACAAGGTCAGCCACATTGCAGAGTCAGTCAACTTTGCCATCCTCCATTTATCATGGGAGATGAAAACTCAGCAAAGCCTAGGCCTTGAACCAGAATATAAACAAACTTTCCTGTAAACCTGCCCTCTATCGTGTATCCATCTCACTCTCTGTGCCCATTTCCTGTTGTAAACAAATTTTAAAGATAAAATACTTGCTTTTACTTGGGCCAGTGCAGCGATAGGAGCGTAATTAAGTTTAATTCTATCCTCACAACACTGTGGAGTACATTAGCTCAGGAGCTGCTGACAAAGTAACATAAGAAACAAGGACACAACCCATTTATAATTTAGTTTAAATGCAAGTTAAAAAAAATGTATACCTCAATACCAGGCATTAATTTGTCACACCAGACACACAGGAGTAGATTTTTTTAAGAAAATGCTCTTTATTATTAAATAAATAAATACTGCACTTTTTAAACACAATAATTTAGCACATTTTCTACCAAGGTGATGATGGCTCTTAATGGATCCTTAATGGATCTCTGTTACTGTTTTCTTCTGTTTTCTTTTTTTTTCTGAATGTCATTCTCTCTTCCTGCTCTCCCCTCTCCATTCCCTCAAATCTCCCCTCTGGTTCCCAGCTCATTATGCTGAGTCCATCTTTCAGCAAGGAGAACAAATCACAGTTTTAAAAGTTTGTGTGACAGTACACCCCTCCCACTCAAACAATAACTCTCACAAATATAAACAGCCAAACTCTGGAGTATCCATATGAGTAAATCATTCCTTTGCAATGCTGAGTTGGCTGTGACATACACTGTACATCATTTACAATATTCCACAGTCTGGCTCTGGTTAGATTCAGAGCATCTGTGTAATTGGATTGCCTCTATAAACAGCTTCAACTATACTATACACAGTTAAGCTGGTGCCAGCCCAGCATTTGCCTTTACTTCCCAAACATCCCTCTTTCATTTCCAAATATCCGGGGTTCACATTCGTACCAACATACTCGTCCCTTCCTCTCCGGCAACAATTGACATACAAATCAGCCCTTTTCCATCCAAAGTCTTTGTGCTACATTTCATTTTCTCAATCTCTTTCAGTCTCTCCGTATTATTTTTTTTGCCTTCACCTCTGCTGAGTCACAAAGGTGCAGTGGTGTAGGAATGTTAATTTGCTTTGCACAAGTCCATCCGTGGTCCAGCAGCAGATCCTTTCTGAATCATAGTTCCACTGCAGCACTGCGGTAGCACAGTGCATTTGGTTTGTCTGTTCAACAGTGTTATTATTGTGGGTTTAGCTGCATCTCTGGAGAAGCAAGTGGAGGGAGTAGACCATGCGTTCACACAGGTCAGCAGGGCAGCCAGATGTCAGCAGGTGGCTGAGTTTGAAGGTTTTGGAGACACGGTCCTCATTGATGTATGTCAGCATGTACTCATCTCTCTGGCAACACAGGATGATCTTGGTGTGGTCATGGTAAAAGTTGACCTTTGGAGATTAAAAAAATGTTTTTTTTTATTAGTTTGCGCTCTGTCGGTTTTTGCCAAAGATAGTTGCAAGTTATCTTTTTCCTATTTAATTTCTGGTCCAACCCTCCTCATAACCTGAATACCAGGTTATGTGTTGCAACATAACAGTGCTGCTGTGGGCATGCCCAGCAACGGCTGGAATTGTGTGTGTGTGTTTACCTGGAAAGTGCCGTCATTAAAGAGCATCATGAGGGCGCGGTCGGACTTGACCCATTGCAGCAGGTGGAGTGTGGGCAAGTGTGCATCTGTCGTACTGCCTAGGTCCCCGCCCTGAGAAAGCAAGAGTTAACAGATCACAGTTAGACAGGCTGCAACTTGAAAGATACCATTTCTAGTGCTTCAGGGGGTGGAAAGACAAAAAGACACCAACTTAGATTACAGGAGTAAAGAGGAGAAGTGGGGGATAGAGATATTTCCTTACATCCATGAGGTTCTCCTCCATGTAGTGTGAAAAGTACTTGAGCACAGTCACTTGGCCCAAAAAGTGTTCAGGAACCTCACAGGTGGGGAATAAAGTGCACTGGTCCAACTCTGCATAGTAATGAATGGTCCTAAAAAACACCAAGAGAAGGAGACAGAGTTACACAACCATTCACGTAATCACTTGACAACCATAAAAACAAAACATACATTGACTTCTTCAGATTTCAGTGACATTGCTAATTGAAAAATAATTTTCTTGCTAGAAAACTTTCTGGGTGAAATGGAGCCTAAATATAAAACTTCCTGCTAAATGCAAACAATTTATTCAAATTTATAAAAGAAATACTCTCCTTGGAGTTTGGCAGTCAAGTCATTAATTTAATTCAAACCACAAACAGGTTTCTAATTCTATGCACCACAACAAGCTTTAACAAGCCATCTCCATTACATTTGGTGACTAATAACTTTCAAAGGGAAGGTGGGGTGTTGTGAAAGCGTAGAATAGTGCATACTTTCTGTCTGGCAGGAGGCTCATGTGAGTGCCATTGTTGAAGAGAACTCCCACGGTGTGATCAGACAACTGGTAGCCAAAACCATACTTGTTGGAGTAGTCCACCCATTTAGTCACCCACTGAAGGCTGCAGCTGTTTGAGGCCTGAGGAAGGTTACCCACTGCAAGGTGAGAACACAAAGGAGGAGGATTAAAAAAAACAAATCACAAGAAGGATTTAAAGAAATGACGACCTTAATTGTGCAACCTTGCTCAATCCCAGGCTTTCTTAAGGAAAACAAAAGCTAAACCAAACTTCAAAATATCCTCCGGGTACAATGACACATAACTATAAACCGAACGGAGGTTTTAAGCTTCAGCAATGAGCTGGGAGGAAAGTTTGGGTGTGTTCAGGGAGTGAATTTTTGAAAACTGACGCATGGAACATGAATCTTCATATACTTTCTGAATCCTTTTATCAATATGTCTCATTTCAAGGTCAAATATGGACAACTAGCCCTGACTTTAGATTGAATTATCTAATTATTAACATGGACTGGTCAGGACTTCTCAACTCACCTTTAGGCATATTCTCCAGACATCCCCTCAACACACTTGCAACAGTCTCAGCCATGCTCCCCGTTGTGTTGTCTTCCAGGCCTTTAGGAACAACGACAGAGGGTCAATTAGCTTTCCATCACCTTTTTGAGGTCTCCTGCGTGCGACTGACCGACCACGTAAGATCAAATTCACGTCTCGCTGAGAACACGGAGCGGTGCGCGTGAAACGAAAGCTTCCAAACTTACATTCGCTGCTGCTGCTGCAGCTCCCCAGACTCCCTCTGACGATCAGACGGATGGTATCTCGTGCCGCCGGGGGCTGGCTCTCTGTTGCCATGGCAACGGGGCTCTCGGCAGATGGCGGAAGTAGACTTCCATTCTGAGGTGGGAATCAGTGACGACAGGGTTTAGAGTCTGCGAGTTTAGAACATCTCTTCCAACTATGACTCAGCGGTCACCCACGGATGCAAAGTGGTTGGCTTAAAGGTTAAAAATAAGTGCTTTTAATTTGTTCTGAAACTGTGCTGTGAATATGTTGTGCTGTTACACGGCATCAAAATGACTCATTTGTGCTGAATAAATTATCTCTTACCTCAGAAATCTTTTTGCTCTGTTGCTGGCTGATGACGCTTCTCTCCAGGTCGTGCTGCAGTTTGTAGATCTCCTCTTCCTCTTTGGTTTTATCTGCAAAAGAAAAATAACAGCACATAAAAATCAGAGCATGGCCTTTTTTAACCAGCAGCCACATAAAATGACAACAGAATAGGATGGGATGAAATGTGACGTGCTGGCAATTGTCTTAAAAACTAAATTTGTAAACCATAAATTCAAAGAGGTAACTGGCCGGTGGTGACTAGCTGTACATATAGTGGTACATAAGTGCTCAGTGGTTGAATACTCACTCAGATTCTCGTAGTATTTGACCTTGTCTCTCCTCCCACCAAAGAGTGCAGCAGCAGCTTTCTTGAAGAAGCTCTTGGCAGGACTAGAGACGTGGAAATCTGGTGTTGAATGGCAACAGCTAGCCGGCAAACGTTCTGGACTAAAGCCCTGTGGACAATAAAAGTGGGTCAGTGTGCGCCTGGCAAAACGGCTATACTCCTACGTGGTGACATTTAGAGAGAGATGGGAACAGACAGCCAAAGCGCTGAGAATGACATCTAACCTGTGTGAAGAAGTCATGCCTCAGAATGTGGTCCAGGTTGGGCCTGTCCTCGGGGATCTTGGCCAGCAGGCTGCCAATTAGCAGCTTAGCCTGTACTGACAGGGACGAGGGCAGGGAGTACCGCGCTTCTCGGATACACCTGTAGGTCTCCTTCAGGTTGGTGGTTTCAAAAGGTGGTCGGCCCAAGAGCATGGTGTACCTGGAACAGGACAGAGGTCAAAAGTGAGCTGAATCCCATCGCTGAGAATATGCTGACACTGAATCGCACAAATTTGCATGTGACTAGAGGCAGGACAAGTCAAAATATGACGCTAGAGTGGATTTTTCAATTTATATTTATGATTATATAAGGCTGTTATTAGTTGAATGAATGAATAATAATTACTAATATTAGGAAGCCTTTAGAGGTTCCCTGATGATGAAGTGACAGTTCTTCTACTCACATTACACAGCCTAGGGCCCAGATGTCTGATTCACAGCCGTGGCCCTGCTTGTTGAGCACCTCAGGGGACAGGTAGTTGGGAGTTCCACAGATCGTCTTCCTCCTGTTTCCAGCTGGCTCCAACTTGGCAGCCAGACCAAAGTCCCCAACCTTCAGCTCCATCGACTCGCTCACAAAGAAGTTACCTGTGGGGAAGAACAGGAATGAGATGATGACAACCTGATATTCAACCCCTAGATCAAAGGCTCAATAGAGCACGGATCCTCTGATGAATTGATTAAAGAAAATCAAGAGGAAGAAGTGGGCTGATATCAAAAAGCGATATCCTCCGTTTATTATAGAGCGCATTCTTACAGTTGTGCACAAAGCGTTTCAGCACTGCAATATGTTGCCGCTGCAAAAACATTCCTTACCAAGTTTCAGGTCCCTGTGAAGGATTTCTTGTTCATGCAGGTACTTCAGTCCGGAGACAATCTGCCTGAGATAATAACGAACCTCTGGCTCAGTGAGCACCTTGCGAGCCTTCAGGATATGGGCCAACGACTGCAAAATAAGAAGAACAGAGAAGAGAAAGATTACAAGAGCTGCTTCATGAAGCAAAACAAAGAGACATATATTTTCCCTCTTGAGGAAAACCACGTCATAGCTGATAAACGCGAGCTTTAATCAAACTGCATCATAAAACGGACTAACACAGTGGAGTTCTTTGATAGTGAGGGCAGAATCTGAACGCTGCCTTTGTGCTGCCTCACCGGCTTTGGGTGCAATGCAGCTGTTATCCAAGTTTAAACAAACAGTGGCAACAATTTAAATACTTGACTATGTGGCAAACAGCACTCACCTTTCTACTACAGTATTCCAACAGGATGTAGATGTTGTCCTTGTCTTCGAAATGGTGATAAAAGTGCACTATGTGTTTATGGTGCAGTGCTCTGTGCAGCTCGATCTCTCTGTCAATCTAGTAGGGAGGGAAAGGCAAAACGGTCAGGTCTGTAAATCGGAGGCGATTCTGAGACATATGTCCGGGCGCGCCGGTGCGCGCCGGTGCGCACCGGCACCCGGGGGGGGCGGGCTGCGCGCTTACCTTCTCCCGCTGGTGAGGTTTGGAGACGCGCGCATGTGGGATGATTTTCGCCGCGTAAACTTTGCTGGTGGAGAGGTCGGTCATCTCGTAGCATTTGGCGAAACCTCCCTGGGGAGAGGAAAAACACCGTTAGCGCGCTCTGCCTTCTGGGTTACCGGGTAAATCCAAAACGGGCGACAACAGATGGTGCGCTTGCGCTACCTTTCCCAAAACTTTTCCGCGGCAGTAGCACTTCCCCGTGGCGGGGTCGGTGATTATCCGGGCCATCTCCGAGGGCGCGCTGCGCTCGTCCGTTCGCTTTCGGCGAGGTTCACAGGATCTCTGCGTCGATTCGCACATGCTGCTGCTCTTCGTCAGTTGGTGGTGAGCGGTGTTTCTCTGCACTTCCATCGGGCGGTGCTTCCCCCTCGTCCTGGACTCAGACTGCGGCGCGGCCAGTCCGTCTGAGAGGCTTTATACTCTGGCTCACGCCCCACCCCGCTGTCTGCCGTCCTCCCTCTGACGCCACGGTGAGAGGGGAGAGCACGAGTTCTCCCTCATATTGATTACCTTGCATGTACACTGGTGCTAACGATGGCACTGAAGCGAACAAAGCGGGATTCTCTTATATAATATAATTCCTATGGATTCGTATGGTTAGTTGCGTCACCAGCCGCCTTCCACAATAAGGGTAAAAACAGACGTGTTCGCCAGTTTAGTTATTTCATCTATGGAATCCGGGCAGGCGAAAGGTCGTTTTACATTGTAATAATTCAAGGTGTTGGGGTTCTGGTGCATTTGCCATGCAGAGGACAAAAGTTATCTGCATTCTACTCAGCTTCGTATCAACCCATGTTTTTGCAATATTCACTTTGGAGCACTAGCACCCTCGGGTGGAGACTTTGGATATCATTTAAATAACAGTGATGGTTACAGGCCTGCTCTGCCTTTGAGACCATGTTTACCAAAGACTAAGTGCATTTTTTTATTGCAGTTGAACACTGACATGTGAGACTGTTTAGTGCCAACAGTGTTATGAATGCACAGGTTGCAGAGGTGGCAGATTTTTTGTTCAGCTTGCAGAGGCAGGTATACTGTGATGGCTAATGCACTATTAGAAAGATTACAGTGTTACCCTACTGTTTACTGCAGGTGCTACTATAAGAAAAAATAAGAAATAAGATAGTTTCAGTGATATGCACTGGAAAGTGCTCAGAGTGTAATCCTCCATCAGGACTGCCCAATCCCTCCAAACTCGTTATTTTAGACAAATGGTTAGAAAATTTTAGTCCGTATCTTTATCAAAACAACAATCGACAACAGTGTGAAAGCAATGTAAATAAAGCCTTCAATCTTAACAAATCAAAAGAATAAGTTGTTCACTGACAGATGGTCAAATTTTATTGAAACCTCTGTAGTGCTAGCAAACACAAAATGGAAAACAGAGGGTTAACACATGTAACCTTGGTTGTCAGACTCAAGTGCCAGTGCCTCTACCCATGTACATATTCCATATGAGCCAAGAATCAGGTGACTAACATGATTAGTATCTTAAACCATCTGAGGGGTGGCCGTATGTAACACAAATATCTGTTAACCTAAAGCTCACTGGCTGGCTCAGAGACCCATAATATCCCATAGACATTGATATTATTTCTAAACAATCACAAGTATCACACAACATGCAAATCTAATTACAACCCCACAAAGGGAAACAAAATTATTAAATTACAAAAAGACTCAACACACACAATCATAAGTTTATTAGTGTTAAAGTTGAAATAAAATTATTTGGAGTGCAAGAGTTCTTTAAATGGAAGCCACAGACACAGCCGTATCTTAGATACTGGTGCATGATGGTATTTACAAAAAGACTGTCAGCAATATGGCAGACTTGGTCTGTTTTGGCAGTGCAAAGACTGAAAGAGTACTGAAGGGTTGTGATGTTGAAATTATCCCTACATCTTTCTTGGTCAAAGTCATCATTGCAATGTTCAAAGACACCTTTTAAAAGCATCACTACTACATTACCTGCTTTTTATGTGGTATTTCTTTAAACATAACATTTTTGTTCATTTCTGGTCTTGAAAAAGCGTCTGCGAGGTTTAGTGCTGAGAGTTCCGGGTAACAAAATAACCCACAGACATTTTGGTGACTTTTTACACCGCTGTGTTCAGGGCGTTTCTCAGGCGTGAACGCACAGTGCCGATGTCATAAGCAAAAGTCTGGTCAAGACCAGAGCCCATGGACGACTGGTGTGGCCAATTGGGGAAAGGAAAACGACAAGCGATGACGCGTGCATCGTCAGGAAGCTCTTTTAACAGCTTCTCACCGAGCACCTCCATCTGTAAACCAGTCAGAAAAGGCTGAATCAGTGGCTCAGCAATCAAATGCTATGTATGCTATATGACACATACAGAACCAAAACATTTAGAGGTAGGGAAAGAAAGAATTCTTCATAGACGGAAAACTCACCACTCCTGGAGCAAGAAAAGCTGTCACATTTTTGAAAGAAGATAAATCAGTCTATGAAAGAAAGAAAGACACAAACATGGTCATAGAACAACTTTGATCAGATTTAAGGACAGCGATACGTTCTATTGAGGTCCTACCTTCCAGAAGTCTTTTTTAACAAAGGCTGCCTGGCTGGAGGGCACTCCGCTCCAGAGGGCCTTGCTCGTGGCATAGGCCACTAAAATGGAGTTAATCTCAAACCCAGTGCACTGGAAACCAGCAGAGGAGGCAGCAAACACCTGGGAATCAGATAGGATCATGTAAAATACAACTAAAGGTAGGTCCATAAGTATTTGGACGGTTACACAATTTTGGTTTTGAAATTATGTGATTGAAGTATTGACTTTCAGCTTTATTTTAATTTAAATCAAATGAAGCATTTGGGAATTACTGCCGTTTTCACAGGTTCAAGGGTAACTTGACATTTGAACAGTTTCCTGTGGCCCGTTCCCTTTTGATTTTATGAAAAAATAAGCAGATAAAAGATCTTAAGTGGTTTCCAAAAGTTGAATTTTTATTTCGTAGCTGTTCATGGGAAGCCTCAATATGCCATTCAAAGAGGTGCTGATACAAATGAAGGAGGCCATCATTATTTGAAAAAACAAAAACAAACAAAACAAAAAAGATTCTTTGGACAGATGAAACCACAATTAACTTGTAACAGAATGATGGGAAGAGAAGTGTATGGAGATGGAAAGGAATGACTCATGATCCAAAGCCACCACGTCGTCTGTCATACATAGAGGAGTCAGGGTTATGGCGTGGGCATGTATGGCTGCCAATGAAAATAGGTCACTAGTTTTATAGATGATGTGGCTGCTGAATGTGACAGCAGAATGAACTCTGAAGTGTATAGGACTAATCGATCTGCTCAAACTCAGTCAACTGCTGCAAAATTGATGCGAAGGTGCTTCACAGTACAAATGGATAATGACCTAAAACATACTGCGAAAGTAACCTAAGAGCTTCTCAAGGAAAGAAAGTGTAATATTCTCCATGAGCCAAGTCTATCGCCTGACCTCAACCCAATTGAGCATGCTTTTCATTTACTGAAGACAAAACTAAGGGCGGAAAGACCCACAAATAAGCAGCAACTGAAGGCGGCTGCAGTAAAGGCCTGGCAAAGCGTCTCAGGGGAGGAAATACAGCATTTGGTGATGTTCATGGATTCCAGACTTCAGGCAGTCATTGACTGCAAAGGATTTTCATCCAAGTATTAAAAATAATCTTGATATTTATAATTATGTTGCTTTGTCCAATTACTTCTGAGCCCTTGAAAATTAGGGACTATGTATAGAAATGGCTGTAATTCCTAAATGGTCAATGTAAAATTTTTATGAAACCCCTTGATTAAAGCTGAAAGTCTTAACTTCAATCACATCATGATTTGTTTGTTTCATATCCACTGTGGTGGTTTACAGAGGAAAAATTACATATAATGTCACCGTGCAAATACTTATGGACCTGACTGTATATGTAGCCTAGGAGTAACAAGAGCACACATGCATGTACAACACACTCACATTTAAACTCCAGCATTCATTTCAACACACAACACACCCGGTTTTGCAGTCAGACTTGCACTCTTGTTTACACGTAAATACGTTTTTATCTATATCAGGTGCAGCTCACTAACCAGTCTTCCATCTCCTGATCCCAGATCTGCTAAGCGACCTGTCCGTCCCTCAAGCAGCTTCATTATGTTCAGTGTCTGATCTTTACTGGAGGGCAAATAAGGAACCTGGACCACAGTACAAACATATGGTGAGTCACAAATGTGACAGCGCCTACAGTAATTATGTTGTTGTTATTATGGCCCTTTCAATAGGAGCAAGACTTCTTTGCTACCAAGTTGGTAAATTAGAGCTTGGACATGAGAAGTTGGAGTCTCTCTGATCTGTCTTTGACAATCCCAGTACTGTAGCAAGTCTTTACGAAGTTCTGCTGAAAGGGAAAACTATACTCACTGTATAGTTTTAATGAATGATTCATTATTTTACAACAATGGATTTATGCACAAGATGTGCTTCAGACTAATGTAATGTAGAATATGGTGCAGTTCTCCATAACACATAATCATAGTTATAGACTTACCATTTTTTTTTCTTCCCACATTTGTTGTTAGCACGGAGTACTGTGCACCAAAATAAGCAAATTATCATTAATGTGCAAGTTAGATTCTGTCTCAGCTTCTTTTCTGTGATTCCGCACAAACATGCAGCATTTGCAATTTGAGACGGCGGAAGGAAAATAAAGCAGGCAGGTAAAAACAAAATAATGGAAGGAAATCTCAAGCACCTTGAGGCTCCACGGGACTTTACGAAAGCCGGGTATCACAAAGAGACTCCAAACTCCATACAGGCCTGTGAGCAGAGCACCTGTGCAGATTGAGAGCACAGGATGGGGTCTGTTGGTTGGAAGGACCCGGCCATTGTCTTGCAGAATCATCTCGATGGAGTCCTCCATTGCAAACTGTCACCAATATGGTTACAGCAAAATTAGGGAAAACATTACTAGAGCCTCTAAAACAGTATTTCCTATTCTGTAAGGGAATATCTCAAAAGAAATCTACAATATTATATAACACAACTGATACTGGGTTATTGATGTCAAGACCAAAACTGATATTTGATGATTAAAAAAAAAATCTAATAACAATATATTTGGGTTTGTTTTTTTTTTCAAAAGCACATAATCTAAAAAAAAACATGATAAGAATTATTATATTTGTTTTATTTTTTTTAACTGAATTGTTGCTAATTGATGGCGGTTTCTGCCTGTTGGAGAACGAGTCGACATATCAGAGCTAAGTAGGTGGGATTCACAATGGGGACGTCAACATCCTACATAGCCAACTGCCTGGCTGCCTGGCTGCCTGGCTGCCTGGCTGCATTTGTCCCTGGCTGCATTTGTGCCTGGCTGCATTTGTGCCTGGCTGCCTAGCTGCCTGGCTGCCTGGCTGCCTGGCCGCATTAGTGCCTGGCTGCCTGGCTGCATTTGTGAAAAATTGCAATGAAAAAACGGTGACAAGCGTTGATGAGACTGACGCAGCCGTTCAACTTGTTGTATCTCGTCTTACAAAAACAAAACTCTCCTTTGATCAATGAGGAAAACGTTGGCTGCTCCCAGCCGTCGCTCCTGACACCTGAGAATGACGCCATAAACAATGTACGGATGACAAAAGTGAAACACAACAGAAATTCAGTCGGATTATCAGAAGACACATGTGTCATTGGATGAATGAACTTGACAGTTTCTGTTTTGTTTTTTGTTTTTCTGGTGGACACACTATGTATTGAAGAAACTGTGCCTACATCACATCAAACTTTTGGCAATCCTGTACCGCAGTTTCTCCTTATTTACCCTCCAAGATCCGAGCCCAAGCCGATGCTGACCAATATGTCGGCCCCGCTCAATTTATCGGTGGGGCCTTAAAATGTTCCATGGGGACACAAGGGAGACTGTAGTGTTTTTGGTCAGATGCTTCAGTGAAGAAACCAGCGACCAGTTAAGAATATCTCTCCTAATGTCCATGCTTTTGGAAACATAAATCTTTTAGAACACACATGGAATTTCTTCTAAGAATCCATTAGGGTTGAAGCTCTGATATATTGTTTTAGTGCCAGAAATCGGCATTAGCTGTGGAATTTCATTTGGAAAACAGAGACAAACATGGTAGGGTCGCTCAGGATAAAAATAACTTTGTAAATATAGATACAGCTCACTTCAGTATCAGAGGGCCAGCGGGGTTACACAGCAACTGTGACTTCATTTCTGCCTGTATTGCTTTTGTTAATCATTACGCCCGGCGGGGGTAAAGCGGCAGATCACCTTCTCCAACAGCAGATGGTGCCACGGGGGTTTTCTCGAAACAGAAACCTTCTAGAAAAGTTTTGTTTACCACGCCTGGGTCGTAAGCTGACAACCGTCTGAAACCAAAGCTCTGCTTATTAACCAGGCTCCCAAAAAAGGGGGGTTATTTATTTATATTCTTCGCTCGTATCCTCGAAAAGAGGAGCTTCGCCTTGATACAAATTATTCCCGAGCAACATTCAGACGCGCCGCCGGATATTTCGGATGTTTTGACTCCGGAGAGGGAAAAGCGGTGCAAAACATCCCAAAGTAAACAAGGGGGATGGATAATTTGGCCCCACGCGAGTCCCATCGGACAACTTCGGTGCATTTTTGTGGAGATAGAGAACGAAATGTTGACATTTGTAAGAAAACAGACGTGCTGTTCCTACCTGACCCGCCCCCTCTTCTGCACACTCACACACCAACACAGACGCTCACACACACACACACACCCTCCAGTCAAAGGCAGGTCAGCCTGCAGCCAGTGTCCCGCCCCGCCGCCCCACGCACGGCCTATCAGGTGTCTGCCAACTGGCTGAGCCCGCGCCCGACGGCCACCGCAAAGACTTGTGTCCAAACCGCGGTCGGAAGCTTTATGTAATGTCTGTGTCGTCTGGCGCTGTGGTGGTTCTGACTATCCACGGGGCCGACTGTCATAGGCAGTGCTGCCTTCAGGTGCAAGACGAGTCGGTTAAGGCCAGTTGCTTAAAGGTACCCGGAGGGAAACTGCACAACAGTGGCCCCTGCGAGCCTCTCGGTCCTCTCTTCCTCGTTGCAATATTACAGTTTCACATTTGCATCTCTCAAATGAATCGTGCGGGTCTTCTAATACGTCTTAAAAGAGGAGCCGATGAGATTACAATTGCAAAGATGTCAGGGTCCCCCCCCCCTTCACTTCCGCCGCGGCCTCACCCTGCACTCGCTCGCTCCCATTGAAAGGGCCATAATAACAATATTCATCACCACTCAGGCCTCTCTTATTTGCACAGCCGCTTGCTCTCTGAAGCGGAGCTGGCTGTATGGAGCAAAGGGGGGGATGGGGAGGTGGTTGGGGGGGGGGCATCAGGACCGACCCAGAGTGACGCAAAAGGAGAGGCTATTATTTGCTTCCTGGAAAAAAAAAATACATATATATGCTGCCCAGCTGTGGTTTAATAAGACCTACTGGAGTCATCCTGAAAAACAGGTGAAATATTGCTGAGGGCAACATGGATTTGTATGGGAAGGTAAGAAATATGATTTTACTATGAGGCTACGGAGAGAGCATCAAAAACCGTCATATAACAGCCATAACGCACTGTGGAGACTGAGCACTGAGAGGCTGAACGACTGTTTCCACGTTCATTTCTATTTAGTCCATCTCTCACATGACAGGGAGCGTGTCCGCGATCCGCCGCTCGTTAACCAAAAACCGACCTACAAAGGAAGATCTCCATCCCTTTTCTCCTGCGCCTCCGCGGTGAATCACACAGCTGTTGACAGCCGGGATGCGCTGCATGCTGAGTAATGTAGTCGGATCTGGACGTTTGGCGTCGCCCTCCGCCTCTGCGCCGACACCGTGCAGAAAAACTACAACTCCCATATTCCCGATGCCCCCCCCCCTCCCATCCCCTCACGTCGACGTCCGGGACGCACTTTCCTCCGCTCGTGCGCATCCCGTGCGAGCCAGCCTAGTCAGCTCCGGGGCGCGTGACAGATCCGAAGCGGAGGGGGGACAGCTCCCAGGTGCTGAAATCGGTCGGCGCTCCACAGAGAGAGAGAGAGGCAGAGAGACACAGAGAGACAGAGAGAGAGAGAGAGAGGGGGGAAGAGGATCAACGCCTGCATTAGAGACAAATATATATTTAAAAAAAAAAAAACAAACCCAAACGTATTCTGCAGAACAAGGGCAGACACAGATAGGTCCGAGGCCTTCAAAACAGGTTTGTTAACGCAATGTCCTCAGCGCGTTTTTTGGTGATTTCGTTTATCAATAGTCAGCGGGATGATTTTTTTTCTTCACTAGGTAAAATGACCTCCAGCCCAGATTCGCTCGTGAAACATCATCCGGCACGCTGCTCCCTGCTCAGCCACACCGCGTAATTTTAGCTCAGATCGACTGGTTTTGTGTTGGTGTTTGCAAATGTCAAGCGATGAACTGTCCTTGCAAATGCAGCCTCAATGGTGGGTTGGGTTTTTTTTTTTTTCATACACGGAAGCGAGAGCAGAAATCTAACGCGGGACGTGCAGGATTGAGGTCCGGGATCTTTTTCTTTATGTATATATATATATATATATATAACGGCATAGGCTACAGGGAGAACTCGGCTGCACATGTTTGGCATAGAAGCGCAGTGGCTTTGTCCATATAATCACCTTGGAGCAGAGATGACTGTGCCATCTCGCCATCCTGCGCGTAGTACTCGCGTCCTCCCAGGTCGTTGACCGCTGACAGCCTGCACGGAAACGCTCAGTGGAGATGCGTCGTTGGGGTGAAAGAGCCATTTATGTGATCGTGCCCTTTGTATAACCGTAATCCAGAGCAGTTATAATAAGGACGAATGTTTCACGTCTGGGCGAAATTTTGTTTTTAATTTTCTAAAATCAAAACATCACATTTTCAGAACTGGTGTGTGTAAATGTAAAATTGCAGATGGAAAAAAAGGCGTGAGGTTTGAGGTTTTTCTCCAACACAAAATACAGTCTGAATCTGAAGTGTATTTTAAGCTAAATATTGCTCTTTAAGTAATAACGTTAATGGCATCAATAATATCATTTAATCTTTTAGTTTCATCAAAAGAATCATTCAGAAAAAGAACAAAATGGCTTTAGAGATGGCAAACTCAGCCTTTTACGGTTATGTAATACTCATCAATACAACATCTTGCTGTGTTCATGCTGGTTTGCCTGACACAGCCTTCTGTCACCTCTGATCTGTGGCCTGTACAACAAGCTTGTGCTTCAACCATTGTACATCTAGCTCTTTCTCTCCCTTTTGCTTCCTGTGTTTCACATCTGGTTTCATGTTTTTTGTGTTACACGCCTCTGAGACGCCTCACATCAACTTGAGGCGAAGCTGCATTCTTCTTCAGCATCTCTTTTTTGTTTCTGCAGATGGCTGCTACTCAGGATGTGAAAGGGAAGGGGGAGGGAGGCGACCAAAACTTTGACTACATGTTCAAGCTGCTGATCATCGGCAACAGCAGTGTGGGCAAAACGTCTTTCCTGTTCCGCTACGCCGATGACGCCTTCACTTCGGCCTTCGTCAGCACAGTGGGCATTGACTTCAAAGTGAAGACTGTGTACAAGAATGAGAAGAGGATCAAACTGCAGATCTGGGTATGAAATATTAACATCAAAACATTAAAGATTTAGGAGTGAGCTACAAAATGTTTGATCCCTGAACAACCCAGATAAAACATCTCTATCAAAGATGTGTTATTTCTGCTTATCCTGCACTCCTTGGCTGGTCAGCACCAGATAACGACTAACTTGCTGTTAACTCTTGCAGAGCCTGTTTTCCCCTGTAAATTCATCTATTTAGAGAGATAAACTCTAGAATAGAATGTGCACATGATCTAATGACAGTGATTTCGAGATGAAAGAAAACACATTTCTAGACTACAAAGCAGCTACAAGCAGCAAGCCACGGATAGGTTTTCCTTTCATGGTCCGGTTTCTTCTTTGTCATGCCAATCATGCACACATTTCCATTTAATTCAGTTAAATCTAGAACATTTGCATGTTGAAACATGGTTAATGTCTGGAAGAAAATCTGTTTCCTGCAGTCCTCCAAGGTCTCCTGGAGGACTTGCTAAGCTCTAAGGGGGAAGGGGCAGAAATGCCCTACCCCATTGTCTCTCCTGTCCTCTCCGTCTTTGTGTTCCTGCGGAGTGATTCCTGTTTATAAAAGACTGATGATCTATGCCCAGAGCCCACTTTCCCCTGACCCCTGCCCATATTTTTTTCTGTTGATCAATAAATTCCAGGTCTGTGATGGGCTGTGACTGGTTGTGTGCTTAGCCATACAAAAAAGGTCCTGCACACATGGGATCATCTATGCATTAATTCCATTTTAGTCGGTGTTTTGGTTCTTAGGAGGGATCGTGCTTGGTATGCCTGGACACACTTCGCTTTTCATCTCTTGTTACAGAGAGCTTTTCATTATGTTATATTTTCTTCAGTCACAGTACTTACAGACAATATTAAAGGGCTTTGATGTATTCACAAGCAATCTTTTAAAAGAACTATTTAGACAAAAAGGGTGATTACATTTGTCAGGGGATGTTTTTACGCATCAAAACTAAGTAGTTTTATAAAATTGATGTTCCAATTTAAATTCACAACATGTGGCCCATTAGCCATGTCCCTAATTAACTGATGAAGCTACAGGAAAGGCTCTATTGTTTTTTCTTGGTTAAACACTCTCTGATGTAAGGATGGAGACAGATGGAAGTCATGACATTACTGACAGGAGAATAGTAAGTGTTAGTTTCGCACACAGTGGGAAAGAGCACAGAAGCAACACCTTCCTCAGAATGTGTGGGAAACTGAAGAATGTCTGAGGCTGTTTAATTAGGAGTTCATCTGAGCTGTTGAAGCAGATTGTCCCATAATGCCTCTGGGATATTTAGGGGAGAGCAGATATGTAGAAGTTCCTTTTTTTCTCTGTGTTTTCCTCTGTTTTTCCTATCAGCGTCTTTCTCTCTTTGTTTATTTTTCTGTACTGCACCAAATGCCATCTTTCCTTTTGGAGGTTTTATGCTCTCCTGTCAAAATAGATGTCTTTTTCAGCAAATTAGCCTTCCCCAGTCATTTGTTGTTTGCTGATTACATGCAGAGATAAAGAAGAAGCATGCCAGCAGGATGTGAAAACTGAGTTTGAACAGTCAAACGACTGGCTAATCGGGATAATGTGTTTCATCATTAGCAAAGACAAGCATATTTAGAGAGAGAAAGGGTGGCCCTCGCATCCACTTAATTGGCTTGTCTTTTTAATTGGGCTCAGAGAGAGCTGAGACTTAGAGAAAGTGACCATTTAAGGTGATGGCTATTGACTAATGTCACTGTGGCAGTCATTAATGCGCTGAGAGATAAAAGCATCATAATGCACCATAGAGTTGTGCCTGTTATCCTATTAGGCTGAAGTGAATGAAACACAGCGCAGCATGTGGCCAAGATGAACCATGTGAAAAACTGAAACTCACTTTACTGAATGAAAAAGAGTTCTGGCAAGTGTAAGTCTTTGCTCAAGACTGCCTCTCCACTTGAGGTAGTCAGCTTCTTGGACTCATTTCTGGTGAGCTGTGGTCTACAAGCCAAGCTTTTCAAAAAGCTCCAGTTCTCAGGACTCAGCAGTTTTTTTCCCCCTGTCTTTTTACCCAATAGCAAGCAAAGCAGTTCGCTAAAATAGCCTGGAAATGTAGAAGTCACCATCAAGCACTCAGCCAAGAATCAATAGGCTACTAAAATGTCCAGGACTTACAGTTCAAACTCGGAAAACTCGGATATTAAACTGTCATTCAGATGATTGGAACTTACTGTATCGTGACTTGATACATCCACAGCATCGGGTAAAAACATTAATGAAACATATTGATCATCCTCTTTTCCCATGTTCAGAATGTAACTCCACAAAAGATGCTATTTATACAACACCCACTAGCCGCTGACATTAAAAAAAAAAAGCACACATTCGCATGCATTTTTGTGTTATTGTAAAATGATAAAAGGTCCCAGCCATGGTGTGTGTGGATGCTTGGCAGGCTGTGAGCTCTGTCTCTGTGAAGTGAAGGTCAGAGCTGTCCTCTGGCTATAACAGGCACACTGTTGCAGCTATGTGCAGACAAACAGAAAGCAAAGCCAGAGTGGCAAATACAATCCAGTGTTGCCTGTTGAGCTTCTGTCTAACAAGAACCAGAAGTCCTCCATCAGGATTCATAGAAGCCTGCAAACACACTTGCTGTGGGTGGAACAACAGCACAGTAAATTTGCACTATAACAGGACATTACAGGGTTTTATTATTGTACATCTTATTATAAAACCACACATCTGCACATCTATAGACAATTACAGGGATTTAGATTACCAGGCTAAAGATCAAACAAACTCATAGCTGCTCAAATGCATTTTTCTCCTTCCTCACGAACACAAGCCTTTTTGTCTGTGGTGGAAACCATTGGCATTTTCATTGACATCTCGTAGCAATGCAGTGGGCCCTTGTTTCCACGGTAATCTGTGTACAATGTACTACACATCGAATGCTGCATAATCACTCACTTGCTTTGCCTTTGAGCAGTTTTTTCAGCCTTATCATGAACGGCAAAGCAGTTTCTCAGTGTTTAAATCATTTTACCCCTATTTTTAGCCCTTTTCCTGTGAAACGTGTGTCACAAGATGAGCTTTGAGCACTGCGCCGCTGAGTTTTTTTAACACAGCTGAGCGATTATGCTACTGAGGAGAGGAAAAGAATCAATTGCATCAGCCAAACCTGAATCACTGTTTTTGGCACCTTATCAATGCAAGGCCAGTGAGGCAATCGGCATAATGATTGTTTCCACATCATGAACACAATAAATGAAGCCATGAATAAACGTAGATGTAGAAGTGAAAAATCCTAAATTTTTCCATGATTGAAACCAATGGAATATCTTGGCTATGTATAAATAGCTGCATATTAATAATTTATGTCTTTGCTCATTTACCATTATAGTCTTGCAGACAGTATATGTGCTGTAAAGGGTCATGTTGACAGTGACAGCATAGATATCGGGCAGCTGGCTAACGACGATGCTAAATGATGTTGTCTGTGTGTAGGACACAGCAGGCCAGGAGCGATACAGGACCATCACCACTGCCTACTACCGTGGGGCTATGGGCTTCATTCTCATGTACGACATCACCAATGAGGAGTCCTTCGGCGCCGTGCAGGACTGGTGAGTCATGTTGATCCTGTTCTGACAGCTCTGTATGAAGGTATCCTCTCTAGGGCTGTTGTACTCTGTGTACAGATTAACTTGTTATGAACATCCAATCAATATATTAAAAGAACCTTCTGTTTGTCTCATAAAGAAGTTGGTAGATGATTTGCCCACTAGTATAAGTGTTCCCTTTCCCTTCCTACAGCAACAGTAAATTTCTTTCTTTCTCGCCCTCTCTCTCTAATATCCGACAGGCTTGTTATGTAGTGTATTTGTGCATCTTCGTCAGACTTAGGGGATCAAAGGGAGACTTTTCAAGGTCATGGCTCTGGTCCATTTGTGAGTCAAACAAGCGTCTGCCGGCTGAGCAGTAACTCCCAGCTAGATCCAAATGATGGTGATTTATGATGATACATTCATGTCCAAAACAGTACGTAGAGAGCGAAACTCGATCAGCTGCAGAAACCAGGTTTCTGGGTTACAATTCCTGCCCCAGAAACAAGCACAGTGTCATCAAAACAACCAGTACCACAGAGCAGATTTGTTGTAACACAAAAAACATTTCAGCTCTGCTATTAGGGATAAATGTGTGTTTTGGTTCACACTCTGCCGATCTTTCTCCTTACACCCCAACTCTCCACAGGGGTTGTCGTGAGAAGCCCTCATTTCCCAATTTATTTACACCCTGCCATCCTACAGTAATCTCCCTGTGCCAGCCCAAAGAGATTATGGGGGCATGGAATGAGAGTTTCTGAGAGGAGAGATTTCTGAATCATCGTGGTAATGTTCCCTGCAAGCTGCAAGGAAATGATGATATGACTCACATGGACTTTATAGAGATTGTGGTATTTTTGCAGTTATACTCCATCTGTAGGGGCCAGTTGGCTTGCACCCATTGTAGGGCTATAACAATCACTATTAAGGCCACTGTCTGCTCAGCCCTTCTCATTGAGCTTGCAGCACCTGATGGCTGCTTTAGGAAGCACCTGTTATGAATAAAGTGGCTGCATTTAACCTTACTGAACACATATTTAAAGCCTGGTTAAAACAACATACCACCAGGACACTGCCCTTTATTATTAGCATTAATTGTGTCAAAATGCTCCATATAATCAAGCTGATTTGTATTGAAATGAATTTGCCGTTATTGTGAGCGAGAAAAACAATGCTTTCTTGTAAACAGAAGCCACAGACAGACACAGCTATTATTCTTTCAAGGCCTTTCTGACACTTTGATGTAATATTGCAGTCTCAACAGCGTCTGTGATGGATATCTTAATTAATGGAGCCAAGCGTGTCAGTGGCAGTGACAATCCTGGAGCATTACCTGCGATCTTACTTAGCAGACAGTGCACAAATCTGTCAACTTTGTACAAAGAAGGAGGCTCCTTTTTTAGCCCTCATAGAACCAGGATCCATCTTTTTTTTTGCTTTTGCCACAGGCTTTAATTCCACTCTCTCTTTCCCGTGTTCCTTGTGACAAGGTTGGAGGAAAAAAGGGGTTTCCATGGCAACGGCTCCCCTTCCCGACTGTGGCTGAATTAAGCTTGTGACGTGCTCATTTCCTGCCTGTGACAGAGACAAAACGGGGGAATATTGTAATGCTGACATCAAATGTGGGACTTGAAGAAAATTCATTCATGTTAATTGATTTATTCACAAACAACTAATTTTATCACAACAACAGTATTAAAGCATCTATATTTATCCTTTTTCATTTGTTCTCTGACCACTGGTAAGACCCATAATATCCTGCATTTGTAGCTTTGTAAGATATGATACAAACACAAATGGTTTTCTTTCAGTGGCTATTATCCGTAACCGGATTCGAAACAAGTCAGAAATGGACAGAGAGAAAAGGAGTGCCAACATCATGTTGCTTTCGCTCCCTCTCACTCTCGGAGTTGTTTGTTTCTTTCTTTCTTTTCTTCTTGATGGCTCTTTTTCTCCCGTTTTCAGCCTGTGGTATGCTCACTGCCCTACTTTGACTCAAACTGCAACACCAAGGGAGAGAATGTGTTCCTTAAGTTTCCCCTTATCGTTTGCAGACTGCAGAGGTTAGAACAGTGCAAGCATCATACTGAGTCTGAGTAAAATTCCTGTTAAGATGAATGTTGTAATTGTCCTCTTCTCATGCAAAAACATTTGACATGGCTTACGACGCAAATTATTCCTTTAAAGTACATACGATATATGTGCTACAGGCAATGACTGATTTCATGTAAAGAATCTAATAGTTTAATCTGCGATGTAGGATAAACACATATAAAATCCCTGTGTGCACCTTTTTAAGTACTTTATAAATATAATGATGAATGTAAAACTTTATCATGGGAAGCTGTCAGTAAATATCATCCTCCTACCTGTCATTTGGAATATAAAAACAAATTTTTCAGACTGATGGCTTGGAGGCCAAAGACACAGAGATCCAATAATGAACTGCTTGTGATTTGCGTGCATCATCTTTATTATTACTCATTATCATGGCCATTAACAGGCTTCTGGTACCTTTATACAGTTAGTAGCTTACATATCAGAAGTAAGCAGGGGCCAAAGAACCAATATGAGGGTAAGGCTGAAAAGTAACCCCTGTATTTCTAGGACAGCATCCTGATATGTATAACAAACATCAAATAGCTGCAAAATAGCAAATAATGAAATAATAACCTACATCCGAGCAACAGTAATTGCATATTTTCAGTACAGAGCAGCAGTTGACCCACTTTTACCCCTTCTGCCATCAGTGACTCAAATATTACAGAAGGCCAAACGGAAGATGATGTAATCACAGTTCATGACCGATGTCCAAATGGTGAACATACTTGACATCATGTCCTTCTGTCTGCCATCTTTCATGTAAATTTCTAATGCATCCTGTCCAACAAGTGGCACAAACAACAATTCTGACACTTTCTCACAAAACAGAGCAACTGCGGTAATTTGACTGTGATGTATATTGTTTTTTTTGTATTTGTGAATACATGCAGGTCGACCCAGATAAAAACCTACTCGTGGGATAATGCGCAGGTGGTGCTGGCTGGGAATAAATGCGATATGGAGGAAGAGAGAGTGGTCTCAGTGGACAGTGGCAGACTGCTGGCAGAACAGTTGGGTAAGTCTCAGAGCAACATTTGCCCCTTTGTGTATTTCAAATAAGGTTTCAAACATGTTACAGAAAATCATATTTGTCGTGATATCATTACTTGGCCTTTTCATGTCTCTTCATGTTCTCATGCTGCTTGCTTCTCCTCCTCCTCCCAAGGTTTTGAGTTCTTTGAGACAAGTGCCAAGGACAACATCAATGTGAAGCAGACCTTTGAACGTCTCGTTGACCTAATTTGTGACAAGATGTCTGAGAGCTTGGACAGTGACCCGGCCGTCACCACGGGAGCCCCCACTGCCAAACTCACGGACAGCGCTCCGCCCCTCCAGCAGCCCGGATGCAACTGTTAGTAACCGAAGTCAGGAAGCAAAGGGAGGGCAGCACAGGTCCCGTAAGGTGGTAGAGTGCGCAGAGTTTTGTTCTCCCTCAGCGTTATCACTCCTGCTAGTGCTGCTTTCTCTGGACTACAGGTCAAACCCTGTTTAGTAGTAGAATTACAAAATGCTGTCGTAGTATCTCTCAAATTTATCACCTTATATCGAGCAAATAACCAGACAAACAGACATGGCTATTGTAAAATGTGTAACATTACAGGATATCTAGAATATAGAGACACCATATTGTCATTCTTTGGCTAGTTAGTATGGTTATTAACCAAGTGTGTTTTCTATTGCTGGAAATAGTTCATAGTCATACTGTACAGTTATTCCTGCACAGTAAGACCTTTAAAACAAACCTTTAAAAGACCAAGAATAACTATAAAATGAGGGATAGAGTCAATGAGTGCTTTAATAATTCTTTTATTTTTATTTTTTGTACAGTATGTTGTTTTTCCTTTTGTAAGTTCATTTTGTCTCCTAAAGCTGCCAAATCTATGATTTAGTGCACTGTAGGACGTAGCGGATCTCTTTTGCGTAATGAGTGTGTGGTGTTGTAAGTGAATGTTGGTTTGCATGAGTGTGAGTATTGTGTCCGAGTCACAAATGAGTGCAAATTTGTCATCTCAAAAATCAGCTACCTTGGATTATAAAAAGTGGCCTTTTAGCATCTCCAATACGGCCTCTGTAAGTCCATCCGTTTAAGTCCCTTACTTTTGGAATGAATCCAGTATGTGTAATGTTGATGTAAGTACTATTCCACGTTTTGCCGTCTGTAGATGTGTGATTTCTCTGATAAGTAAAGCAACTCTTTCTATGTGCTTAGCCTCTAAGATGACCTTTTATAGGTTGATGCGATGAGCATGCTGCCAAAAAGTCAGTTATTTGTGCTGTTTTATCTAAAGACAGGCCTTACCAGGACTTAACCATCCTCAACTCCATATGATAGCAGTGGTCCATCGTTTTATTGAATTAAAATCTCACATAGACAAGTCATAGTGCAATTTATGATATACAAATCAGCTCGGGCATGGAATAAACAGCCATATCTAAAATGTATTATTTAATTTTTGAGTCAGCATGCTGAAATATCATGTTTGCGCTATGAAATTAAGTCTCTCCTGAGAGAAAAATAAGTAAGTCGGTAAGCCGCTTAGAAAAACCTCATAGACTATACAAATTAAAATGGGAAGCTTCCCCTAGCAGGCTTATACAGTGCTGTTGTGGTCTTAATGAATTAAGTCCATATAGTGTAAAAGTTTTAGCTTATTTTAAAATCCAGAAAGCCTTTCATTTCTGTAATTCATAGAAAAAAAAAACATTTGTGCCAAAACATCACAGTTGAGTTAGCATTGTCAGTAGTTTGTTACATAGTTGAATTAAAACTCCAAAAAATTGCATGAAGTCAGTCCTGACTTATCAATGTAGATTTATATAACAAGATAGTGTATATATATCACTCTATGTTACAGATCTAGGAGCATTTTCATAGCACTTGCTATGAGATGCAATGGGCCAATAAGTGCAATATTTTATGAATTAAACCCTGTACATAGTTTCTCCTGTCCTCGAGTGCAGTGACCCAGTCTGCAGTGTGTGAGTGAGTGACAGTGGCTCTGAAACTGATGTACAATCTCTAAAAAAGGAGTGTGTGCTTCACTCAGTAACTGCAGCCAGTGAATGTGTGACTTGGTGTGTAAGTGTACGTGTGTGTGTGTGTGAGTGTAAGTGTGTGTGTGTCTGTGTGTGTGTGTGTGTGTGTGTGTCTGTGTGTGAGTGGGTATGTATGTGTACCTGCCATATTGAAGAGACAGATTACGTAATATATTGTATTGTTTGTGTATACCTTTTGTACAAATGTATTCACGTACTAAATGCTGTTCCTGCTAACTGTTGGATGTTGACTAAACTTGTATTATCATGTCAAAATGCAGTGTTGTTTTGAAAGATAGTCAGGGAGATAACCTAGTCCTCGCCATATCCCATACCGATGTAATTCCAAAAAAAAGGGATATGCATAAATAAGTTCAAAGATCCTGCGCATATGTGTGTACGCGTGCTTTTGTGCGTGTGCATCTGTGTATGTGTGTGATATTATGATTTTATGCTAATAGCCATGAAATAAAATTACTGTAATGATCTAAAGACAAAATTCTTTTCATAGAGGGATAGTTAACGTGGCTGTTGAAACGCCAGTCACTCTGGTCAAATCTCGTTTTAGAACACTATGACTTTGCATATAACTGAATATATTTGTTTCTTGGAGTGCAAGCAAAGTAAGAAGTATGTTTTTGAGAATATAGGAAATAAATCAGATTCTATCAGTGGGTCTTTTTGTGTTCTCTCTGGCTCTCTGCTGCCTGCGTGGAAGAATGAAGGAGGGATTCAGTGGTTGCCTCCCTCTAACCAGGATCTGCTGTCTCAGTAGACTCACCCTGTTGTGCTGGTGCACAGAGGAATTGCACATTTCTAGGCATTGTACACCACCTAGTGTTACAGCGACATGTCTGCACCAACATGAGATATAAAGGTTGGTGGTAAATGAACATTACAGTGTGTTTACCTACTTTTTTGGTGTCTCAAGTACTCAGTGTAGCGTGCTTAAATGTGGAGTCACAGTACTTATCCTTCATTACATCAATTATCTGCTAGTTTTACTTTTTCGCTTTTTACTTTTTTCCCTATTTCAGTGGGAAATACTCTTTGCTCCACTACGTTTATATAATAGCTATACACGAGATACTTTGCATATTAAGATTTGAAATACAAGAATTTTTTTTGAATTTATAAACTATTATGCATTGTTTCAAATTTAACTACACAACAGTATTTAAGATAATGACAATTTGCTCTCACCTCAACAGCTCACATGGTTATTAATATAACCCCAGTGGTGAAATATAACAGTATATTTACCTAAGTACCCAAAGCAGTCATTGGGAAAATGGAAAATGCCAAATACAGAAACTGCCATCAGGGTTTTTAAAAATCTCCCGTCAGACTGTCATCTCTTCTACCAATATAGAAATAATATTTATATTAGCCTGTGTGTCAATGAAAACAAGAAACCAGTGAATAGGCAGAATCAACCCATGCTTTTATTTAATCCATTGCATATAAAAACTTTTTTTCATTCTTTTTATTTGTTTTTTACATAAAGTTGTATGATCTACAGTGCTATCCAATAGACTGCAATTAACAAGGAATCCATTAAAATAACATTTTAATTGTCCTGTGAAACTTCCAGACAAGTTGGCATTCTAAAGACATAACCCAAAAAAATAATTGTCCTGAAGACCTTTTTTTTTAAGTTACAGTTTGTGTTTTCCTTTCATACCATAAAAAAATAGAACACATAATGAGAAAAGAACCCACTGTTTCCATTGGTCCAGGGCTGTTTAGAATCTACAGTATGTGTGTCAAAATAAGAGTCCCCGTTTTGGGACAATGATGTCACTCACCCAAAAACCCTAATCCTATCCTCCCAACCCCTTTCACTACAGAAATATACTAAACCTTTCTCCTGTCCAGGCAGAAAGATGTCAGTGGTTTTGGATATTGCAAGTAATGTGAGTGGAAGTGCGGGCCGAGCATAGATAAGCAACACACTGTCCGTGTTTCAGCCATAATTAATGCAGCGGTGGCTGAACATGCAGATGTGTGCCAAAGCCTCTGTGCTTCATAGGCCGTGATCGAGCACCAACTACACAGTCCTGTTGCTCCCCATTCAGTGTTTGCAGCTGTGATACGACCAGACAGATGTAGACGACATTGCAGTAACTCACACACAGTCACAAAGGGGCAAAGTTACTCCAACGTTGTTTGCATCCGTCAGGTTGGGTCACATCTTTGAGTGTAGTGGCAGGGTGTAAAGAAAGTGTGAGTTGTTCAGACCAGGTCTACAGCAAACGTGACTCTTCGACATCCAGCTATAGGCCACACATCACTCAAGTAGTAAATCTATGACTCGCAGTTGACCTGAATCTCTACAAACCCCTGATCCAACATATTTTCTACCCAATGCCACATTTTTGCCGCAAATTGTGTTTGACCGTGATAGTAAAAAAGGCAACTTTTTCACAACGGGAGATCAGGCCAACCCAAGCCAAAAGATTCACTAATGCAGCAAAAGAGAACTAGATAATAAAAGAAATAAAAGACTAAAGTAAATGACATGCGTTGAATTTAAGGCACAGCCCATGGGCCAAGGAACAGTTTCTTTTTAAAAAACAATTTGGCTTTCCCCCCTCTCTTCACTGAGCTAGTTCTCAGATAAGCAACATGTCGATGGATCATTTTTACACTGAAGCTCATGTGTAATAAACATTCTCTCAACAAGAGGTACATAATACAGCCACACCATCACCAAAAGGGATGATAAGAATCAACCATTTACAACAAACGGCATTATGATAGTAATAACATTAATAATTATATATTATATACAGCACAATAAATATATGTTTGTAAACAGCGATAAAACCAGAAAATTTTATTACAGGTAAGGGCATTGGGTGAGGATGAAAAAAAAAGAGAAACAAAAAAACTTGGCACAAAATGAAAGATTTGAAATGACACATTATTAAAACAAGCACTCTTTTAAAAAAGCAGTGTGCAGTATTTCAAGTGTTTTTTTCTTTTGTTTTTTTTCCGTTTTGTGGATTTTTCTATATTTTATTTACACAGAGAGAAAAAAAGTATATTTGGATATTGTAACTGGCAAGCCTGTACTGTGGTCTATGCTACAGTGAAATATTTACTGTACCACCTTTATATTGCAAAAACTCAACAAATAGAAAAATATACCAATAAATAATAGCATCAGGTGTAAAGTAAAAAATGATAGAAACATGGAAAAAGGAAGAGACTCTTGGCCGAGGTGTAAGACAGCATTGTTCAAGCCTAAGTATGCATGAGTGAGTGTTTTGGCGAGTTTAAACATATTAAAGATATTAAAGTGGTGATATATGAATATATCAGTGCATTAGAGTATCTACGTAGAGGATAGTCTCATCTGATGACTACACAATAGAGCTGATTGTCTTGTCGAAAACAAAGACAGACACTGGGTTTAATGTTGTGATGGCAAAATTAAATATCAATTGGATGAAAAACAAACTCAGAGATTTACAGAAAATGAAGTGGCTGAAGACCAGCAGGTATGCAGCTGTTAGTGATGTGCACAAAGAACAAAGGAAAGGACAATAAAGGCTTTCATAACATTGGTATAAAATCACCAAGTAATTTCTAACACCGTTACTAATTCTGTATACTCAGAGCACTAATCAAGCGTCTAAAAAAAGGTGCTTTTTGTATCAACTACAAAGCATTGCATTGTCTCAGAATGTGTTCAAAAGAACTGCAGGCAACAATAATAAAAAATTTAAAGGCGTCATCAACATCACAAGCATTTCAATGAGAGTAAAGCATAAGACTTCAGGTTTCTGCTCCCTCTCAGTGAAAACTCTCATCAAAAATAATAGTTATTATGAATGAATTCCAAATTTCAACTCACAGGACTAACCAAATATGACTACAGTGGCATGGGAATAGTAGTATAAATGCTATTGGAGCAAGTGCAAACACCTCAGAACATTCCTAATGTATTCCAGCTGTTAAGATGCTCATTTAAAACACTAAATACCTGTGACTCATTTCTCCCTATTAGTTTCCAAAAACTCTCATCTTCTTTGCTAACAAACGAAAGCCTAATATTGCTAAAATAAATTCTAGAAAATATTTGAATCATACATACAGTAGAATAAAAAAAAAAAAATGAAAGAGGTCTAGGACAGCGTCATGGCTGTTTCGATTTGAGCTTTGTGTCAGTCAGGGTTTCAAGGAAGACTTCCACATCGGAGATGTGACTCGAAAAGCTCCCCAGTGTGCTGCAGCTTTCATCTCTGTGGCATCCCAGCAGGTTTTCAGCAGAACGGCAGAATAACACGTCTCCTAATTCATAGTGGGGAGGAAATGACCTAACCGAGAGGGAGATTTGCCTTGAACGCGCCAATAACCGTCCCTGTAGAGTATGGGCACTTGATGAAACACAGAAACAATGCTAAATTTTCAGGCAAGGCTGAGATGGAGCAGAGGGAAGTAAAAAAAGTGATGTTATGTGTCATGTGAACAGCAGTGAGCAGACTGTGAACTGTTCATCCATGTCCTAACCTTAAGTTTGTAAGAGGGAGATGGAGTAGTGAAATAAACACACCACTTCAGTACAAATGGGAATGAAGAGGAGTTTTCCTGAGTGCAAAAAAACCTTGAAGAAGTACCGGTGGGCGTATCTGAACAAAGCTGACAGGAGGAGTGGCCAAGGTGGAGAGCAGCGCACGCTTTGGAACCATAAACATAGATGTATAAAAAACACAGCCAGACAGACTCCACAAAACCCAAAAAATATTCTATAAATAATCATCTGTCATTACTAAGAAGAACAGTTAATCAGGTGCTGTCCATAAACTGCTATGTGTCGGGGGATTTCTCTTTCTCCTCGTCCTCCTCCTCCTCTGCTACCTCTTCCTCCACCACACATGGTTGTGAGCAGGGCGTCTCCCCCTCTTCCGCTACCTCCTCCTCCTCCTCCTCGTCCTCCCCCACCTGTTCGTCCAAAGGAATCTCTGTCGATTCCGAGTCCTGTGTACAGAGTGTTTTAGAGTCAGTACAGCTGTTGTCTTCCTCCTCCTCCTCCTCCTCCTCCTCCTCCTCTGGCTGGCTGCCGCTGTCTTTCTCGGTGTCCGACTCCCCGTCCTCCTCCAGGGTGAGCTCAAATTGGAACTTGTCCCCCCCTGGGGGTCGAGTGCCATCCTCAGGCTCGTCCAGGGCGGGAGAGGGACTTTGGGGGATGGTACTTTGGTACCACTCCCTGTTGTCTTCCAGCGTGTCTAGGATGTCCTGGGCGTCCGGATGGACCAGGTCAGCCCACGTCTCCCACAAAGGGTGAACGATATAGTCAATAAAACCAACCTATAGGATGCAAGGGTAATTAGTAATTAATTAAATAGGTAATTCACTGTGTATCTAAGCATAGTATGCACGGGTACGTACGGTACATTTGCGTAACTGTGCCCATTACCTGGCTCTTTTCTACTGAAGCATTGTGTTTGTCACACATGGGGCTGATTTCCATGCCCCTTTCCCTCTCTCTGTCACCCTGGCTGAAGAACTCCTCCATGATGCGGTCCGTCCACTGCCGGTACAGCTGGAGAGGCTTAGTGGGGTTGCTCAGGTCCGCGCAGTGCACCATGTTCTGGAGAACCTAAATATATCAAACAATAAAGTCTAAGTGTTGCAGAATAATGAAGAGGAGCAAAATATTCTTTGGTCGTGCAAGAAAATCAAAAACACGCTCATATGAGTCTCGTTAATGACTGGCATCTTTATTCTGACCTGTATCCTGTCGGAGTAGTTATCCAGCAGCAAGACACCAGAGCTGGTCACCTTCTTGGTTTCCACCATAGTTTTCAGGTCAGCCAGTAGATTCATGTGTTTTGACATGTCTGTTGCCAGCACCTTCGGACACCCAAAAACAAGCCATTAGAGTTCAGTCTAACAAATACGGGAAGCAATTCTTAACAAATCAAATCTAATATGTTGAAGAACTTTTAATGCAGAGTATATAAGGATCTGTATAATATAGCATGCATAATGTAATTCATTTAATATCTCATTGTGTTACCTTCCCCGCTCATTTTGGTAACCTTACAGAAAAGATGTAAATTTTTATCAGTTACTTACAATGTCAATGACCATCTTTCGCAGTGATTGTCTTTGTTTTTTGGTCAAGTTTTGGAAGATGTCACAGTTCTCCTCTTGCAGGAGCTTGAAACCAACTGCTAGATGGTGGTTCTCCAGCACAGATGAGTCATTGTACATCAGTGCTAGCTCTGAATCTGCAGGGAAGACAGAATTGATTGTTTTAGTTCGTGGGCTTGTTGTTTTTAAATAATTAGATACAGTCCAAACTTGAAATTGATAAAACAATATATTACCACAGTTTATGAATTAAGAAATTTTGAATTGTCCTGGTTATTTAGTACAAAAAATACATAAAGTATGCAAATAGGTACATCTTTTCAACAAAAATAGGTTCTAATCAGGGCTACAAATTATTCTGCTAATATCCCTGTTCAAATTTTATACAGCATTTGCTGCTGTTAAAAATGTAGCATCCATTTCTTGCAAAGAAAGCACCAGCATGTTTTCCACTGAGAGGTTTCCCTCCAGGTCATTTGAAGGTCTAGCTGTATTTAGATTTTCCATTAAGATGCATTAGTCTTGGCCACTGTGGAACAGAGCAGCAGAAGGAGAAAGGCTATCCTTCTCTGTTTCTCTGTGACTGACAGAAGATCAGTCTGGTGGCTGCTCCTAACTAGGATGACTCACACTGCCCTTACTGCAGGGATTCCCCATTTGGGCTTATAGGAAGCACAGCACATTTTGTGTGTTAAGTGCGTGACTGTGCAGTGTCTTTTCTGTTCTGACAATGAATGAGTAATACTCCTATGCACCACTCACATTTTTAATGTTCTCCAGAATGGCCGTTTAGGGTGATAACCAGTGGATATATACTCTATTTGTTTGTGATTTCCTGTAAAGCACCAAATTAAGGTGACGTCCGTGGCACCTACAGCCATGAGCGAGTGAGTCAGGTAAAGCAGATATAGCAGGGATTCACTCTCTTGCTTGAGGACAATTCATTTACCATCACAACACCATAAACCCTGTTAGAATAACAGGGAAAGGGATGTTTGTGCATATTTTTTTAATTACTATTATTTTTTTTTTAATAAGGTAACTGTCAATGCAGTGAAAACCACAGATGAAATTCACCTCCATTTTATTGCACTTGAATCTTGAATATTCACCCACTATCTTAACTTTTTTAACAATTCAAACAGGTCTAATGATACGCTCAGTGTTTGCTGTTTCCCAGTTGGAAAAACAACTGAGCAAATCAGTTTTATTGGTGTGATTACAAAATGCAAGCTAGATGACATCACAAAGTCATCTGTGTCTCACTTATTTCCATAAAAATCTCACAAATGCGATCAATAACCTATAAGATTAACACAGCTCTGGGCTAATGCTTGTCAACCGCAGGAAAAACAGCTCATAAAATGAAAATTTTTTTGACTGACATGACAAATTTAACTGCTGCAGGCAACCGCTCTGTGTCTACTGAAAGGATATGTCACTGCTGATTGGTCTGGGGAAAAAAATAAATTAAAAAAAACACCCCGCCCCAATAGGAAATGGATAAAAGTGAAAACAAAGTCTGGTTAGCAAGCGAATCGTGGAAGCAGAAATTGCAGCGATGGATACCTCAAAACCTAAAAGACCTATTTTTTTTGGTGGCCCAACTACTGTCCAACTTATTACCCCAACAACAGCATTTATACTGCATATGATGTCAAACAAAAGTTTCTCTATGCAATGTGGCCCACTACAATTATGTCTGGGGAGATGTGTTGAAACTATTATGGACAATATTGAAATCCTTGGTATCAAATCTCATCACACATGGCTAAAAAAACATAAACAAATGAAAAAAAAACAAAACACATGCTGTTTAACATTTGCATGTGTGCATGATATCTATATGTGCAAGCATGTTTTGTTTTGAGCAATTTCCGTGTATATAAATATCTGAGTTTGGTTTATTTATGAAATATAACTTATAATTAACTATAACTATAACTATAACTATAACTAAATATAACAGCAGAATGCTGCTGTGTGTATGTGTGTGCGCTAGTGAGGCTGAGGCTAGAGTGTGCAATTTCCCACCTGGGTATAAAACTGCGAGTGTGTGTTCGTGTTTGTGAATATGCACTAATTACACTGCTGAGCCACTGACGTAACTGGTAATACGGCACAGTATTTATAGACTCACTGGTGTTGATTAGGAACTGATTGGAGACTCCAGGATGGTCCACATCGTGAATTGCACTGGCAAAGATGGCAGCTAAGATCTCAAGGTCTGTGAATACAGCCTACAAGAAAAGACCCAAGCACAGAGAGGAGGAGGAGGAGGAGGAGGGAGGGCATTGATGAGAGAATCAAATCCTTGGACAAAAATATCCTTGCAACTAAGAGCCATTGATTGGACTTCGAGCAAGAGTTTGATTGAAGCTGATTTTGGAAGCGTGGGCTGCGTGTCTGTGCACTTGTGTATATGTAAGTGAATGTGTGTAGGTGTGTTCATTTGTTTGTGTGTGTGTGTGTTTGTGTGTGTGTGCGCGTGCACACATGTGCCTTACCTCGAGGGCGGGGGTGGATAGCAGCACATGAGTTGACTGGGTGACGTCAGCAGCGTGGATGTTGTTATGGTAGGCCACATCGCCATGGTAATGGTCTTCTAAGGTCATCAGGTATGTTATAAAGGTGTCAAGTGGAATTTTAAAAGTTTTTAACAAGTCCCTCTCCTACAAACCGGAAAATACAAGAGGGCGTTTGTGGTCAAAACAATTTCAACAAGCCTTTATTTGGAGTGAAAGATCAAGACAAAAAGAAGAAGTGATGTTCATTACCTGGAATATTGTGTACATCATGACTGTCAGTGGCCGATTCCCAGAGAACTCTGAGATTTTAAAAACGTTAAGGCCCCATTTATTCACATGCTCCAGTTCCTGAAAAGGAAATTAGAGTCACAAAACAAAATAAAACAGCCTTTTTTCCCCATTTACTTCCTTCTTTTGCTTCATTGTTACCTTTGTTTCTATTCTACAGTACATTTCAGATAGTGCACATTCATTTTCTGTGTATACATTGTTTGTCAAGGACAGACACACACACACACACACACACACACACACACACACACACACCTACCTTAGCAAGTTCATCCTCAGTCTCAGTCTTGACTCCAAAGCGAGGGATGTTGGAGTTTGTGAGGCTGGAGGAGTGTTGCAGCTTTTTCACCCCGCTGATTTGAGACATGGGCTTGTTCTTCTTCTCCTTCTCCTTCTGAGTCTGAGGGGACGGCATCTCCACTTCATGTTGCTTGTCTGGAGAGATGCAGTGAAACGCGAGTGGAAAGTGAAAATGAGGATGATAAGGTCTTTTGTAGCAAACTTCATTTCAGGTTTATGTTAGAGTGGTTAAACCAGAAAAACAAATATAATGGATTCTTAATGTGAATAGTGGCTGATTTGATATGATGGTGCTACTATATCCTGGTTTTAGTAAAAAAACAAAAAAAAAACTTTTACTAACTGTTTACTGTTTATGATATTAATAGTTCTGGCAGTTCTGGGTTCTTAGCAAAATGATGTATACTGCATGTGTTTTACCATTTACAAAACAGGACACTACAGACTCACTCTGAAGCATGGCACCATATTAACGCTCACTGTTTAAGCAGGATAGTAATTCTTTTTCTGTTCCAAAGCGGCGAATCTGTTTTCCTCAGTCATCACTCACCTAGGAAGGTGCTGGAGATGAACTCGGACACCTGGTTCCCAGAGCGGCTCATCTCTGATAGGTGAGTCAGCTCCCTGTTCAACATCCTCTTGAACTAAAAAAAAAAGGGACACACAAACACACACAGATGATGGGTTTAATGATGTGTAATACAGGGCAGAAGAATCACAATGACTTGTTTTCACAGTTGGTCCTCATAGGCACCATATATGTATAGGGATGCATAATTAAATCATTATATAACTAATTAAAAAAAAATTAAGAAAGTGCAAACACAATTCGAGAACCAGGTGTGTTTAGATGTAAAGAACCTACGTTGCGACGTTACTATTTTAAAAAGTTTTATCTTATCAAAGATACATTTTCAAGATATCAGTGAAGAGATCAAACGATTTTATAGGCAGAGCACTGTCCTGCTGCCCGTGGTCTTTTAAGAGATTCTTGAAATTTCTAGTCACATCACAGAGGGAAAGGAAAGTCACCTCTTCTAGTGCAACACACACACACATTGTATATATATATATATATATATATATATATATATATATATATATATATACAGCGTAATCAGTAACCCATTTTCCCAGTTTCTTTCCTTCAATATCAGTTTCTCTCTGAAACACTGCCTGCCTCTCCCTCTCTCCCGTTCTTTCTCATGTACCTAACTGGAGTGGCAGACCCAAAATTAGCACCAGCTTTTGATTTGAAGTCCCAACTGATTGATGTGGAGGAGACTGCTCGAAATCAGGGATCTTCAAAGGTGGTTGCAAAACAACGGAGTTACAAAAGGATTGCAAAACATAAACCTCTTAAAGCTGCTGCATTGTCCGAACTACTCAGGCTTCAGTCGAAAAGCATAATGTATATCTATTGATTCATTATATAAATCAATAAAATAGACCATTACAACACTGCAGAATGCTTAGTACGCAGTTGTATATTGACAACCTATTGAATAACACCCACGGGTATTCACTGGGTGGCTTTGTAAAAATTGAGACACAAGAGACAAAGAGCCATCTATAGCATGTTTTTGTCAGGTAATAAGAACCAATGGAGTTGAAAAGCAAAAAACACAGGTCAGGTAGAGCTGTATTTACATGACACAAACTTAACTGAACAAGTCAGTGACAGTGAGCTAAGCTTATAAAATAAGGATATTTGCTTTTATTTAAATTCAAATTTGCGATGAACCTAATAAAATGACCTCAATAAATAAAAAAAATACGCAGCAATGAAAATATAGAGGATTGTTGACCTAAAAAAGTCTTCTAAATCTGTCGGAGTTTTTGTTTATATTTTGTATCTGAATTAACAATGTCTTTTAGATCAAAACTCACTTAAAATGTAGCTACTGTACTTATGTTTTTCTGTGCAATACAGCCCCCCCCCAGCACAGATACATCCAAATAAATAATGGGTCAGGAATGTCACACCTATGAAGCATTGTTCTATGGGTGTCCAAATCTGTGTCAATGATGCACCTCAGTTAGAAAAACCACTTCCACTTTCAGAAGTCACATTAAAATATATGTAGAGGAAAAAACCTGAAAAATGAATTAAAATACACGAATCTGAGACCACATCTTACCTTTATATATCCCCAGGAGACAGAGAGAAGATAATTTGCTTCAGGCATTTTGACAAATCAGTTAAATAGATCCAAAAACAAAGAACAGGTTTATGGCCCAAAATACAGTTTAGATGATGACAGTGCTGGGCAGCTAACAAAACAAGAATAGTCCGCAGTTCTGGCCAGTGAAGGATCTCAACCTGAAGAGTCCTCGGGGCTTGGTTCAACGTAAATCAGAGGTAAAGTCACTGTCGAGTCCATAAATGCAGCATCATACTCCTGCCCCGCTAACATCCACAGAAATGATCCCATGTCCCAGGAAGCCGAGAGGAAAAGCAGATTCTTGGAGGAGTTGTGGGAAAATGGTTTCCCAAAGATCACACGCACTATGATGCACACTGACATGCACACATACTCACACACACACACACATACACTTGGATGCAAAGACACTGCTGAGGTTGTGAATAATTGATGATGGCATGGACTCTTGGTAGATGCCGAAACACCAGGAAAGCAAAATCGACAGCTCACAAACAGGGCTGACTGTCTGCCAGCTTCTGAGCGTATGATACCAGCTCCCATGTGAAGAGCACAGGCTGCTTCTATCGCAGTGTCACACAACAGCAGCAAATCAGGGCCCAGATATGGAAAAAGTGTGAGCTCATCATCAACTCTGATTGGCTTGAATTGGAACAGACTTGAGGTCACCTACTGTGTGATTGGCTGAGTCTGAAAGCCAGTGGAAAATCTCCCTCTTCCTTTTCCTCCAATTCCTGCAGTGCAGCAGGATGTGGTTTTGTGATTCTGTGTATGTATGTGCACATACATACAGTGCCTCTTTGTGTGTATGCAATATATATATTCATATTACATGTGACAGTATGTATGTTTTTGTGCTGACTGACTTCACCTTCTGTATGATACAATGGACATGCACAGGTTGCCTCATCCAATAGAATACAATATTGCAAAAAGTGAGGTCACCTTTCACCCTAGTACTCATGGGGGGTGAGTCAAAGCAACATCACTGTTGAGATGATGTAAATACATGAAAAACCCATTTCCTTTGCAAAAAGAATGAACGTCACAGGCATCTGAGGTGGACTCAGTTGGAAAGAAACTAAAAGGGCTGTGTCCACACAGGCTGTTATGTGTGTCATTGAGCTCAAGAGGTTTTCACTTTAGTTGAAAACAAGGCTCAACCCTATTGAAGTGAGAGTTTAATATTCCCATCACTAATGGTACAGATGGTCCTCTCATAAAATAAATTAACACTGAAAACAGCTATTTCTATTGTGGCTCACTCAACTACATCTAACTGCTTTTCAACTGCTTTTGCAACATTTTATTTGATCAGATCTCTTTTTCAAGAGAATAAAAAAAAAGATTTAAAGTCAGACTTTACATATAACACATTAAAAGCAAATACTAAAACTATGGTTGAAAAAAAATTTAAGATGACCAACAATCAAGTAACAAAAAAATTAATTCAAGCATCATAAAAATATACTCGATATTAAAGATTAAAAACTTACTAATATCCAAGGTGTTTGAGAGGATCTGGCATTGAGAACAACACAATCCAACAAGCATAAACCACACTGACCCAAACATAATAGTTTATTATAACCCTGAGGAAACAGAAAACTTCTCAGTTTACCGCTATATAAGGACACAGCTGTAACAGATCAATCAAATGTTTGGCTATTTTATGAATCATTTTAGACAGTTTTTAGACAATATATAGCATTTAAGAACTTTGGCTTTATTTTTCAAATAAGAAAATGGGTTTAATAGATAAAAGATAAATGTGTCATATTGGAATTGGCACCAAAACTCTTTTCTCTTCAAATACTCCGAGCCCTGGTTACAGACGGGAGATATATGGTAGGAAGCTTTGAAGGAACAGCTTCATGGATGAATACTGTAGTATGATTATGACTTCCTGTCAATAAAGAAGTCCACCTAACTTAGAAAAACAGAAAGCTACGATGGAGTTTAAAATCTCTCATTATTGATAAAGTGTGATACAAAGGGTTTAACTCCTTAATTATTGGGCAGCAATAGAATATAGCACATACATAATTTTCTCCATGAATCTTGTTGATCACAGTTCTACAGTTGGTTCTGAACTTGGGTTCTTTGAAGAGGAGGGCTCTTCTTTCTCATTTTCTGTATGTGTGTGTGTGTGTGTGTGTGTGTGTGTGTGTGTGTGAATGTACACGTGCACAAGCATGTGTGGTGTGTCCCTGATGGTCCAGTGTCTCCATGGATTGAGAAGGACCAATTTTGTCTCTCCTTACTTTATGCGCCACGTCTACAACCAGCCTGACACTGTGAGTAATTTACAGCTATGCTGGAGCAGATGAGGCCACTGTCTAACTGAGATCCAGCAGCTTTGATTGACTCTGAGCCAAGCAGGCCAGCGCAGGCCCACCGCACACTCACACAAAAGCAGTGTACTCCCGGCGGGAGCGCACGCACGCACGCACACATTTACACACACACACACACACCCCTCCTATCCACACAACCTCCCCCTCTCTCGGTTAGGCAAATACACACACACATATTGATAGCTTAGCCAAAAGGTGTGAACAGAAACTATTGGGTAAAAATTGGAAAGTGTCACACCAAGCTCAGCTGTGACTTGTGTGTAATTTGTTCTTCGGCGGAGTGACCAAAAATATCTGTTCCGTGCTGCGTATAGCCCATGACACCTCCAGATCTCTGTTGTATTTGTTTCTATTCTCACATTGCACATTTATTCTGGTGGCAGACGCCCCCTCTCTACAGAAACACAGAGAGAGCAGGAACACTCTAATTGCCGTGACTGTTTTCAGTGAATGTACTGCCTGCTATGTAAAGCAAGTCTGCTGTCCATTCATGATCTAAAAATCTGGAGGAGGAAATCTATAATGTTACCTTCCTATTTATAAACAGCTAAATAGTAATGGTAAGGGGTGACAACAATCTAATAAATGAACAAAAAAAAAATAACAAAAGACAGAGTTTCAAAGATATATAGATCAGCAACAAGATACAGTATCGTACAGGTATCATTCTAATTAGAATAGTAGGGGAACTGAAATGCAACCTAACAAAGAAAGATTACTAGTAGTATTACTACTACTAAAATTCAAAGGACAAAACCAGAGACAGTTACTGAACGATAACTCCGACCAGCACGTGTAAGACTAACAAGTTAGTAACTGAATTATGGACATCAACTGTACAGTAAAAACCAAAAAGCATGAAAAACACCCACAAAGCCTGAACACAAGGACAAAGTGGCTTGCTTTTTGGACTGCTGACATTCCCACAGGTTATAAAGACCTACTACATTTCAGTGGCATTTGATGTGGTTGAAAAATGCCAAAGTAAACAAAATAAGAAAGCACACCTTCATCCAGCATGAAATGAAATGTTTGTGTTACAGACTGGATGCTTAGATGCCACATCCCATTCAGAAAAAGTGAAAGCCATCAGCAAAAGCCCTTCTGTGTAAGCCAAACTGTAAATGAGATCAAGTCATATAGCTTTTTAGGATTACTGAAATACTACAACAGGGCCCCTTTTGTAAATTAAGCTTTTGCCCCCTTGCAATGAACTGCTAAGAACCTTTTGCAGGAAATCAGAAATCACCTAAGCTGGTTTCACCCTGTTGAGGTGTTAGTCAATTGCTCCCCTGTCAAAGTACCTGTCATGTTTGTGGTATTGCATGGATCAGAATAGTACTTGTCGCATTAAATGAAAAATTGTTGCTTTTCCATACTATATCATCTGCTAAAAATAACACATTAAAAATGTCTGCTAATGGTCCAAATTAAAGAATTCCACTGTACTGTAATTCTCAATCTTAACTAACCATGAGCTGACAACATCTACTTTCAACCACAAGAGGCCAATTTGAACTGTGTGCATGAGTGCAACACTGTGTGTAGCCAGGAAAAAACAACTGGCAAGGGCAGTTACATCGAACGAGTACCTGAAAAAGTCAAAGAAACTGAAGTGAACGAGTATCGATGATGGACGTGCTGGATGACTCACCGGTGGACACAGCACACATCAGACACTGGACTGCAAAAGATACGGCGTTGTCTCCCGTTCGTGAGTGTGCCCTTAAAGATCGGCCAAATTAAACAGAGTCCATCAGCCTTAGGTCAAAGATCCATGTTGACTGAAAAGACCTCTCTCGTGTGTTTAGTCATTGTAGATGTCACGCATTTACCTTAACAAATGGCTGCCACTATTAAGTTACATTTTTGGACTGTCAAAAGTACGCTTGTGTTGGAAAGTGGACCATGTTTCTCAAGCATTAAATTTGAGTAATTTGAGAAAACGAAACAAACACACTTGCAGAGAGAGCAGTCAAAACCTCTCAGGTAAAACGAAAAGTGACACTACCAGGCAAAACTATCCGGATTACTCTTCAGCTACTGCATCACTCCTCGTGTGACAGGCATCAGTCATGCTGAAATGATGAATACGAGTGGACAGAGATTTACATTTTACCTTTACCTGTTACTGCCTGATACTGCAGCCAGGGTTCAACAGAAGTAGCTAAACAAACCGGATCATAACACATAAAACATCCTTTGATCTCTAGTGGTACCCACCGGAAAACGCTCAGACCATCAAGAGGCACCAAATTCAAACATGACTGGCAAACGCTGTTCCTAATGCAGAGCCAGAAGAGGGAGACCAGCTGTTGATTCCAAGAACCACCAAGACTCGAACAAAAGAAATTTAACAACAGGAGCATCCTAAACCAGAACCATTCAATTAGCCGCCAGTGCAGTGCTCAGCTCAACAGAGGTGCGTTCAAAGGTAAAACTGTGATAGAATGAATTTGATCAGCTTTGGAGCAGCATTACACTCAGAACAAAATGTTTAACTTAGAGTTAGTGACGTGTATAATGGATTGAAAACGAGCATTTGCTTGTACTGAATGGATTTCAGCTGCTTTGTATATGCTACGACAACAATAATAATAGTGAACATGTTATCTCCTTGGTGTTAGATCCTTCAGGGCAAACAGGTATGTTACCTTGTTCAACCTACTGTTGTAGCAGCCTCTGGGCTTAAGAGAGTATGAGAATGCTGATATTCAGAGGTGACCTACATTATTTCCCAAGGTTATGTCAAAATCTGATTGGGCTCATTACCAGGGGATGTGGGAAGCAGAATGAACTGCACAGACGCGAAACAACAGCAGCTACACAATGTGACTGCTAAAGGACACTACTAAAGTACTAATATAGGGGGTGATTTTCACAGGGCCGTCGCCAGACTTTCAACTCGATTCAGTTCAGTTCAATTCAGTTTCATTCATGAGGCACCAAATCATAACAGAAGTTACCTCAGGACAATTTTCACAAGGAGCATTTCTAGACCTTACTCTTTATAGTTGCATAGACAGAGACACAACATTCCTTCATGAGCAAGGACTTGACAGTGGCGAGGAAAATCATCACACATTCAGAGGAAATACTGGAAATTGCTCCAATTTTTATTGAATTCACCTCAAGGGAATTCCATTGCTTTTAAAAGTCAGACTTTCCTTCATTGATGAATTAAGGCTTATGCTGAGCGCTGATAAATCAAACTCTGCAGGATACAGACACAAGGTAATGGCCATGTGTGGGAGATGTAGTGACTGTATTACCTATGGTGTGTGTATGTATGTGTATGTGTGTGTTTTGCAGGAATGAGATAGCAGGCTGGTTGGGTCTGTGGCTGTTGCCATGACAACCAGAGATAGCTGTCCTGGTGAGCGATGGTGAGGCACTGCATGTTACATGTTTCTTTTCTTTTTCCATTAAAAAAAAAAAAAAATTCTTTCCACTTTTAATGAGTTGGATGTCCCAGTCATGCATGTGATTGTGGTAACATTAGCTGCGAGTGTGCGCATTTGTGTAATTCCTTTGTCTGTCCGTCCTCCCCTCTTCTCCTCTTGGTCCATCCCCCCTCTTGTGACATCACAGTGTGTGACATCACCAGAGCCCCAAGCTGATCAGAATTCAGAGCGGCACAGCAGCTTCCCTCCACACACACACACACACACACACACACACACACACACACACACACACACACACACACACACACACACACACACACACACACACACACACGCTGGAGGCAACTGGGCATGCTCGAAGCAAATCTCCCTGCCTGCATGATGATGCTGTTGCTTACACGCATAGACCATGCAACACAAACAGTCCAGTGTGTGTTTTGATGGCTGAGTACTAAAAAGGTGTCAAAGCACATTATATATACTGCTCATATGAAAAACCAAATTCTTGCTTCTCAGGCCAAAAAAAGTAGTTTTAAATAGCAACTACTATGGGTTGATAAACACTTGACAAATGAACAAGGAGAGAGGCTGTGGCAGGCCACACTCAGGAGTAATTGTTTAGTTAATATTATACTGTACACATTAAAATTAAATCAACAATCTATAATGTATTTTTTCCATCTGCTCTGGTAATTTTTACTATTGTTTACAAATTTTTACATATAAACACCTTCTCTGCTGCTGATTTACTATACAGTATTTATTATATTGGTGAATTTTAGAATTGTATGGAAATGCAGTTGCAGATGCATATTCATTTAAAAAAAAAAAATAATTCTAAAATGATGCATTCATGAGAAATTTATTTAAAAATATCCGTTATCTGAAGTTAAGGCTGTTTACAGACAGTGCTTGTTTTTAGGAAATCTCAAATAAAGTTTGTATGTATGTATGTATATACACACACACACACACACACACACACACACACATGTGTCACACTCAAATCAAAGTTTAATAGCAAATCTTGTTCACATCAGCCACACATTGAAACCTTGGTAGCTGCTTCTGCACAGGCAGTGTACTACTGTGCATTCTAATGCTAAAGGGAAGCTACTATAGATGAAGCTTTGTCTATGCAAGTTTGTGTAAACTTTTTAGTTATTCTTACCTTATTGGAGGCCATCTCGCTGACTGAGTGTCTTGTCTGCAACGTCTCCAGCTGGTCCAAGCACCAGTCCAGCTCCTCCAGGGTCTCAGTGGCCAGTTTCTGGTAAGCCTCCTCTGCAGGGGTAAGACAGGAGGGCAAGGGGTCAGTAAGAGCCCGCTTCAGAGGGCTAGTGGACGGTCCAGGCCCGGGGTCTCCCACCCCACAAACAGCTAAGCTGGGATACCCCGAGTAGACACATGGGTGACTCTTCATACTGGACAGGTGGGCCAGCTGTGCGGGCCTGGGGGTAGGGCCCTGTTGTCCTGTATCCTAACCCAAAGATGAGCAGTCACAGGTCAGCTGTAGCAAGTTTCACTGATCCCTTCGGAGAAAAGAAACCTCCGGTGCAGTGCTAAAGTTCAAATCCTGGATTCAGATAAAATCCTAGGGAGTACAGTTGCAGGTGATGGATGGCAAACAGCCAGCTCAAGTCAGCTCTGGGCATCCAAATGAATGTCAACAGTTGGGAAACCACGGAAGATAATACAGAGGTAACTTACAGAGCAAAAAAAAAAAAAAAAAAAATCTCACACACAGACAGACTCCCATGTTATTCCCCCTACTCATCACACTCAGTGATCTTGGTGTATAAGGTTTACTCTATCATTCATAGGAAAGGTGTAATTCCAGTCATGTAGCAGGATGAACAGCAGTCTGCTGAGCAGGCCCATGTCTGCTATAGGAGGGATGGAGGGAAGACAAGGACGGTAGAAAAGAGGATCCAGTGAGAGATTCAGAACCAGTCAAGATCCATGTCAATACTGCCCATCACGGAATACACATGAGATTGTTCACAACATCCTGACATGGTTAACAAACACAAAGATATCTCTCTCTCTCACACACACACACACGCACACACACACACACACACACGCGGACGGAAACAGACCAACATGCATACACACTCACACCAGACGAAATGCTAACCATAACACATCATGATTTTGTCTCCTTAGCCTCTCTGCCAAAAAAAACCATCCATGGTATCCGGGAAGCAAAGGGTATATTCCGGTGCTGTGTGTGTATGCAGGGTAGTGTTTCCTATAGATGCTGTGTGTATAGGGGGTGGGCTGCTGTTGCTTCGGCGTCCCTGGTAGCCAAACGTGCTGCTCTCCCCAAGCTGTACCTAAAGCCTGAGAGGACTGCACTGTGGATGGGGAAGGGAAAGTGACAAGACATGGACTGGAGTGATAGAAGAGGGGAGCTAGAGCTGCGAGGTTCCCATACTGTGTGTGCATGCACACTAATGTGTGTTCAGCATACAGATACACTAACACAGACAGGTAAACAAATAGATGGCCAGTGATGAGTTTTAGCGTCACAAGCCCTATGTTAAAGTATCCCTCCGCTTTCTTTTCATTTGAAATTGAAGACATGCCTCCCTCAAAGTCAACCCATGTTAACAGAAAATGTCACCTTGTCAGAAGCCAATTAATATTGATGCCTTGACTAATTTGGGAATGCACAGGCTTTTAATGCTATGTGATCTGAGATGGGGGGGGGTAGCTGTAATTCTATTAGACAGACAGAGGAAACTGTAGCAGACTAAAATGCAAAAGGACCAAATTTAATCACGTGATTCCATATCAGCTTAACAAGTACTTCAAATTTAGACTTGGAAAAAAAAATTCTGTGCTTTCTTCATTCAGGTTTGAAATATTCAAATACTGCTTTCTCCCTCATCTTTCATTCCGGGTCATTTTATTTTAAAAGTAAATGATGCACAGTTTACAGCTCTAAGTTGCATGAGTAGTTTTGTAGTTCCTAAATATTTCAAAGGGCTATCACAGTTTGGAGTGATGTATTACTATTCTGTGTACTTTTTTGGGAACCCCTCCAAACCTCTTTTGTCACACCTTGTATTTTCCAACAATACCACTCGCCCCTGCTTCATTGTCTTTGAGAAATCTCTCCCTCCCTCCTTCTATTAGTTTCCTTCCTCTCTCACACTCCCCGCTTCCTCCACTTATCTCTGAACATCCTGCCTTCTCCCTTATTTTGTCCGCTTGCCGTCTCTCCCCTTTCCTTCTCTCAGTATCCCCCTTTCTCTCCCCGTCCCTCTCCCTGGTGTGGTGTCAGTGGCTGGGGTGCTACTCTCTCTGACAGCAACTGCACTGACGTCAGTGACATTCTTCTCGTGCTTAGTGCGACATCAGACACCGGTGCTCGGAGAGGCCACTCTGCTGCACAGACACAGGGCTGCAGCCAAACTATGTACCGGAACAGCTTGACAGTGAAGTTGGACTGTGAGTGGGAGAAGATGTGAGAGGAGGTGGAGGAAGGGGGGGAAAGGAAGAAAAATGCAGAGAGGAGGAGAAAGGGGAGGATGCACCTCTGGGAAAAAAAAAATCCATAGGGTATCAATCGCTTTGATAATTCTTATGTTATTTTATCATGTTTAAGCACAAACACTTCAATGTTAAAGAATATTTATTTGGAATCTGATATTATCTCTAAGAATCTCAAGCCCTCATTTTTCCGTGCACACTACAAGACACATCAAAAAAAAAAATGGCAGAGGAAAGGTAGTGTGATTTAGACTAGTGGCCTCACACTCATTATGATTAACTTTACAATATAGAACCATGAAAAACTGTCACAACATTTTTCACAGAGTACACGGTATGGTAAATTATTTGATAATAATTGTACTTCTCTTAACAGTAAGTTAAAAACAGATCATGGAAAAATGCAATGACATGCAGGAGAAAAAGCCAGGAAGTTGAAGATGGAAAGAAAAGCAGGGAAAGAGGGAGATCTAAATTTAATCCCACTTTTTTTTTGACCAGTATCTTCTCCATGACCACTTACTTAGTTACTATTTATTATACCCCCTTTATGGTCTTTCTCTGTATGATGACTTAGTGGCTACCTCAGTAAGTCTTTGCATTACAAGTAGTCGATACTCTTAAACAATCATGCTCACAACTCACAGCTGTCACCAGTTTATGGCAGGGCCCATAATGGCTGTGCACCTGTATGATTGTGTTCTAAATTTAGTTCAGTGCCGTCAGTTCCTTATATACAGTATAAGCAGGTTATTTGTCAGGACTGTGATTCTTGGGAGGAAAATCTGTAAAGATCTACCTCACAAGCTGAAGAAAGTAAATTTAACTCCCTTAATATTTTGCATATTTCAGTTTCACTTGTAATGATAATAATAAAATAAACATTTTTACCCCCATTTACAATGTGCATGAATTTATGTGTTTATGTAATTATGTTGGTGTCTATGCATGTGACGTAGGGATAATTTTTCCTAAACACAGTGAGGATGTTTATCAATGGTGGAGGTTATTTGGTCTCTCCTGCAAACACCAGCTAGGTTACAGCCATTGATACTGCTAAAAAGCAAAGTGCTTGTCAAGGACAAGTCTATTCTAGCTACCTAACACTGTCTGTGTCATGTCCTCTTCAGAACAAAAAAAACTCAGCTTAAAGTAGGCCAGACAGGCTGTGCAGTAGACGCTGTCTGTCAAGTGGTTTACAGCACATCAGACTATCAAAGTCAGCTATGATTATATACAGGGTCCGAAAAAGCTCTTACTCAAATATTGATAAATCTGTGGTTATGGATTAAGTACTAAAACATGTCAGCCTCATGGCACTCAACTGCTGCATGTACTGTGTAAACCATAACGAATCACTTGAGCATCATGAAAGATTTTTTGGCTTGTGTCTATCCCATTGCCCTTACAGAGATAACATAGATTATGTAAACTGTTTTCCCTGTAGATATAATGCTTTATGAGAAAGAAAAAAAAAACTAAACTGCTGAAATAATAATTCAAGAAAAAAGTTGATTGAGAACATGGAAGATCTGAAGCTTCACAAAGGGATCACAAACTTCTTGTAAGGGTCCGTTTACATGAGGTGAATGTAACACGTCAGTATGCAAAGTACTAAATTAGAATAGACACCAAACATTTGTTCACCCGTCTTGCCAAACTTCTGTTATATGCCCCTCAGGGACTGACCGAAAGATTTGCCAGGATCTAGGCTATACAAACAGACATTATCTACAAAGAGCCACACCTATCCAAACTTAGTAAAACAACAGCTACTGGTAAGTAAATATTTGGTCTTGGTTCACCTCTTATACTGTCTCTTTTCTCCCTTGCCAATTTATTTGCCCAAGTGAACCTATTCTCTGCAAAATATGTCATCCATATTTGTATTCTGACCATGGTGGAAATTATCTTCCTGTTCTTTGGCTCCCTGCACTGTATGTCTGTGTTTGCCAGCATCTCCACCATCTCACAATAGACAAAAACATCACAATAACAACGCTGGCGTCCTTTATACCAGTTTTCATCTATTTAGCCTGCTGTTTTAAGTTAGAGACTGCATACTACTTCTGCTACCAATAGGGCTGTCTTTTTAATATTTGCAAGCAGTGTATGAACGTTTAACTACTAAACGTTTAAACTACTAAAATGCAGCTGTAAGCAGATATAAAACTCTTTAAAGTGTTTATCAATGTATAGTAATTGTTAGCAATTATAACTTCTATGAAGACATAAATTACATTTTTCCAATTTTGTTGTACTATATTGTCATTCTTTATCTGTACATGCACCAGCCTCAACTTATGGGTTCCCAAAGAAGGAGTTGTAGGTGTTGAAATATACATTAATAAACCCTTATATCAGCGTACAACCACATTGTAGTGTGTTATGAGCAATTTATTAAATGTTTATACGCTGCTTATAAATGCTAAAGGGGGTGTGTAAATCACAGCGTTAATGCTAACAACACTAATAGTGTTTACATTTTCTATGGCAAATCTATTCTCGATTCCAAGATCACACACACACACACACACACACACACACACACACACACACACACACATTGACAACACAATCATCATCCCACTATCGCTGTCTACATACCCGTGAAGGTGGTCTTCGTGATTGGTGGTGGGTTACACATGGGTGATCTCCTGTTGTGGTTGAAACAAACACACACATTGAGATGTTTGCTTCCAGCAAAATAATACAATCAGTAGTGCACCTCAAAACAATTTTTTTTTCTTTAACTCTCTATATGACTCTATGAAGTAAGGGAGCATAAATTCTTTTTGCTCTTCTCTACACATTCTAAGAAGCGCCATAACTTTGCAAGTTACGGCTGTAGTAATACTCAATAAGACCAGCAGAGGGTGAGCGAAGCCAAACTGTGTGTCACAGTACAGGCAGGTGCAGGATGTGAACGACTTTAAATCAGTGCCACGTATTTTGTGAAGTCCTGGTTGATATTATTGGAACCTATGAATTAAAAGTACAGAATTCAAATATCTTAAGAAATAAACAGCTTTTTTTAAAAAACAGAATATTTTTAATAAAATGTCCAAGGTTATTGAACAAAGGAAAATAAAGCAACAAAACTCATCTAAAATGTACCCCAGACACAGTTACTGGAACCCTTTACTAATAGGTTGTAGAACCTTTGTCGACAATGGCAGCCTCTAAATGTTTCTTGTAGCCACCTAGAAGCTTCTTGCACCTGTCTGCTGGTGGTTTCTGCTGCTCCCCTATTGCTATGTGTTCAAGCTCTTTTATGTTTGCAGGAGTCCTTTTTGAAACACCAAATTTCAGCTCTCTCCAAAGGTTTTAAAAAGGATTTAGGTCAGGCCATCTCTACCTCTTCAACCATTCTTTTGTGCTGCTGAATGTTCGCTTTGGGTCACTGTCCTATGGAAATGCCCAAGACCTTCACCTCAAACCTAAGTCTCTGACACAGAGAAACACATTTCTCTTGAATACCTTGTTAATCTTCTGATTTTGTGGTTTCTTTGATGCATTCCTTTTTGTGCCTTTTTTTTCCCCAATCATGGTTTCCTACTTGGCGTTCGCCCATGGAGCCCTATTTGGTTTGGCCGGCAGCATACGGTACAGACTGATACCACCACTCCTGATTAATCCGGGTCAGCCTGAAGCTCTTTAGATGTCTTGCGTGGTGTTTTTCCCACAATCCACATCAACCAACTTCTCACTGAGTTTCTTTTTAGCACGACATCCTGGAAGCATCTTTAAAGTTTTTCATCTTTTTTTTGACTGTGAAACTTTGAGTCGAAACAGTTTCCAGGATCTTTGCCGATTGCCTTGTTGCCATTGGAATGTTCTGTTCTTGATAATAGCATTTCTGATGCTCTCAGACAGTTCTCTTGTCTGTGCCACTATGAAAAAGAAACCGTAAACTGTGAAGAATTGGCACTATTTTTATGCAGTAAAACCACCATTCATTGGTTAATTCAGGTTATGTGACCACTGAAAATTAGGCACAGATGAATCTTATTGTTTTTTATTTTGTTTGAGTAATTAATTTAAGATCATCAAAAGTGTACAAATAATTACATCAAGCATACATTTTATTTCTGAATTTTTTTATTTCAGAATATGAATGCATTTTTTTAGGCTGTTGCTTCTCAGTAACCTTAGGCTTTTTATTAATTATTTTAATTATACAAAATTAGTTAATTTGCATTTATCTATAAAGATATTCTAAATTCTGTAATTAAAATTCGGGGTTGTCAATAACTTCATCTGAGAATGTAGACCATCTTAGTCAAGTGAATGTTTGACTGTGTTCAAATGTCGTAATATGCTGGCAGTATTGTTTGTAACACAGTCACTCCTCCCACTATGATAGATTTCATTTCTGTGTGGAAAAAAAAAACTTTGGCAACTTACTTATTCGATGCTCTGTCTTGCTGTAGATTAGTTAATGCACCGAAGTTGTTTCGTACAGTTCTCAAGCTGGCAAGAACCTGAAGGGAATATGATAGTTTAAGAGTGACCCATGTACTATTCACCATGTTATGAAAATATGAAACTTGATAACAAAACCCACTCAAGTGCTCACCTGTGCAAATGGAGTTACAATCATATCGTCACCATGACTGGAAGAAACAAAGAGAGTGGCTTTAATATTGGATGCAGGTCTATAGTACATTGACTTTCGACAACAGAAGAGTGTGCTCATGTTCTGCAAAGGTCAAAGGGGGGGGGGGGTGGGAGGAGCAGGGTCATCACATCAGATTAGTTTCGCTGCCTCTGCTGCACTCAGTCACAGTGACATGTTTACTCAACACATCAGCTAACAGCTGAGGCCCTACTTCACAATGTGGAATTGTTTCAGAACAGTTTCGGATTTCAGTAACAGCAGTGAAGGGATGTGTTGCTGCACATGTCTCTATACACCTAAGGTCAGTAGGAGGATGCCATTTCCAGCATCTATCAAAATATTCTCAGACCAAGACCACCGTAAAACCTTCAAACCGTTTTTGCACCTGCTGTACAGATGATATCCCTAACACAGTCACTCTTTCGCCATGTCCTTTCCCTCTCTTTCCTCTTCTGGGCTGATTAGCTATATATGCTCTGAGAGTAATGTAAAGAATCTTTGCAGTCAGATAAGACCAAGGGCAAGACAATGAGTTAGGTGATGGCTGTTAACATTTTACTTAACTTTTACAGCCTCTAAGGGGCAAAAACAGGCTGTCATAACTCTGTTTTGATGTTTTCTTGTAATAAAATTTCCTCTGAGACTATCTTGTTCTTTTTTAAGTACTTAAGGAATATTGCAATTTAATGTTTCACAAGTTTAACTTGCTTATGAAGTTGTATTATTATTGAGGATTTCATACAGAGAGCTGTTAAGAAAAGTTGCCTCCTGCTAGCTATCTCTACTTTCCTTGTATATGCAGCAGAAAAAAACGGTATGAAAGAATGTGGCATAAATGATTAATGAAAACACGCAATACTGGTTTTTAGTGCGTCAACAGAATAGTGGGTATAGGTCGATGAAGGGTCAATTGCTTAATACTACTTAGTAAAAAGCAGCAGCAGTAAGGAGGAAGTCTCAGGTTACTGCGGGACATTGTTTTTCATCCTTTGGTCTATTGTTCTTGTCTTGTCTTGCAGGATGGATCGAAATGCCAGGTTTTCCATCAATATTTTTATTTCCTGTAGCACAAAGTATACTGTACATGTAACTGGATCAGCACCATTGTGTGGGAAACGGTTGTCAACATACAATACACTGACACAGATGATGCCAGCTGATTTCCATGTCTTATTATGTCTGGAGTGTGCCTTACTACAGTTGTAAGGGGGCTGAGGAGTCAGTATTATAAAGACAAGTGATCAAATGAACTCAGAACCGAAACAGATTAAATAAGGAGATATAGACATAACCAACAGTGTGGAAAATTTTTCAGAGACCCATGAACTGTGGATACTTTGTCATCGACCACCTTGTTAGTGTTACTGGATATGGCTAAGAATAGATGTGACACTACACAATCAGCTGTTGGTCATGCACACTTCCCACCAGGGCCAAAGCGATCGGTTTGGCCGATTTAAGAGATTTAAGACCTGGTCTGATAAACATCCAGCCATGAGACAGATTCAGAGAGGCAGCACAGTAGGGACGATTTCATGAAGGTTTGGGGGAAGCAAGAGACAGCATGCACTCACATGTCACTGGCAATGGAGGAGTTTCGGGACATAGACTTGGGGGAAAGGTCGTAGTCACTGTCGGAGCGGTAGAGGAACGACTCTCTCCGTTGGCTGTGGACAAAATTGGCCTGCAGGATGAGGCCTGAGCCCGGGCTGGCCATTGGGTCCAGGGGGCTGCGACCTGATGACGTGCCATTGTCCACATCGAAACTGCATACGGAGAGAAAGAAAAAGGGACAAAGATCAGAATATGAAAATGCACAGTTGATGCTATTTTATTCAGTTTTTTAAACAGAGAAAATGCCTGGATGTGAATAATTTTAAACAGTATTTTGTTGATACTTGACAGGTCAAGCAACATTTATGGAAAGATACAGTAACTAAGTCTCATAAGACTTAATTTCAAGTGCCTATTTTCATCAGGGGATTTCAGCCAATATTACGGCCATTAGAAATGATGCAACTTGCCTTGACTTTTTACATACCAGTTCTCAGTGCACCACACATGAATTAATAAAAGAACTTCATTAACTAAGTGCGGTCTGTAACAGGTTGTACTGTGCTGTGTGGCGAACCTCATCTATCCATGCCTAAATAAATCACAGCTTTTATGCAAACATTAATTAGAGGTCTTGATCACTTCAAAGCTTCCTCACATATTGACTGAGCTCACATGAATATTTTTTTTTCAAATACAGCAGCATAGTCTCTGCCATGCACTTCCACAGGTTGCTTTAAATTGGCTCTATGTTCATGAGCTGCAAAATTCAGTGTTTATAATGTTTGCAGCGTAGCCATGTGGGCCCTACACCCGGCTCATGCACTGCCAGGTGACGGAAATTTGCTAATAAGCTTCATCTATTAAAATTGTAATCAGCCAGTCCCTCGTTATCTGGCTGATTATTGGATGATTATGGTGGCAGACTAACTGGCACATCACCAGCAGTTAACACTAATGCAGCAATATTCAAAGCCATCTATGTACAAGCGCAAGCAAAGTGTTTTGTTCAAGCTGTGCATGGGGCCACAGGGAATACCTCTGCTCTAACTATACCACTGACTCACAGCATGAAGGTGTTTCTAAACCACTGACACCATTTCCCACCACAATGTCACAATGAGCTCCTTAGTCTCTTACGTGATTGTTTGCTCAGATGATGACTAATGCCTATCACCTGGGACACCAGGGATATCTGGCCCATTGCTAGGGCTACCAAGCAATCCCATAATCCCGTCTGCGTGGATGCTAAGGTCAGAGGGGGATTCCCCTCAGCGCTACGCGTAATATGCACTGGAATGACGTCCCCCTTGTCATCATCATCATCCTTACTATGGACGAAGCCACACATATAATCCAATATTATCCATGTCTTAACCAGTACAGGACACTCTGCTCATGTTAGTGTTTTCTTTCCATTGTCTGTATGCACGCATATGCACATGGCAGAGCAGGAAATACACTGAGAACAGAAAGAACAGTGAGAAAGCACGTTCTAGTGCTGAACAAAAACATCAAACTAAGTAGCTAAAACTCTTCTTTCCCAAACATTTCTGTCATTAGACATTGAGAAATGACTAATGTTGCTATCGGTACCCTTTCTGCTTTCCATCTTAAGCTTGTATGCCTTTTTCAGGGTAATTGCACATTCCAAGCTAAACAGATGATTCTCTGACCTAACAGGTGCAAGTTATTATCACTTTAAATTGTGCTTAGCAAGTCTGGTTTTTAGGTTGTGAAAATTAGTGATTCACAAATCCACGGTCTTTGAATCTTTTGTGAGAGAGATTTTAAAAGGAAGAAGACATTATGCTGAGTTTTCCTCCCCCAAGGCCAAATCACTGACAAAGTCCTCGGCTCAACTTTAAACACCCTGAACCACTAACATGTATTATGGATGGGCTCTATCTTCCCTACTCTCTCTTTCACATCCTGTCCATCTGTTGGAGCCAGTGTGTCAATGATATCCATTCAACGCACAGCCTATGAATTACATGCAAAGTGTAGCAAGCAGGCGTTCTTTAAGACAGGCGACAGAGTGCCGCATTTTGACATAGTAAATCTAATATCTCTCGATTAACTCAAGCATAAACCGTCCAAGAAGATAAGTATTAATCAGTGATTTCTATCTCCTTAATCTAGTGCCATATCATATTTCTACGACATTTAATATTGTTTCTACTGTTGTTGCCCCTCACATCAGAAACAGTATGTTATCTCCGTTGATCTGAGCACACTCGACACAGCCACAATGATACAAAGGAAATGCCAGGCATATTTTCCACAGCAAATAATTGGCTAAATGCTGTGCTATCTCTCTGTGATCTGAGCAGCAGGAGCTAAATGAGGGTGAGCTTTGGTTGTGGAATGGGATAGTTTGGCCATCTGCCTGAATACTGTGGAAAGGGCAATCGTATTGTCCTCATCCCCATCTCTAACTAGAGAAACAAACACACACACACACACACACACACACACACACACACACACACAAGTAATATGTGAGTTACACTGACTCCAGCAACTTTTCTCCTTAGTTGTGTTTGTCCTATGTTACACACATTACCCAATCTCTGTCCCTGAGTCCTCTCACTCTGTCTCTCTATATTTAGTACTAGATCAAAAACATGTCACTCTAAACCAATTTTATCGTCGCACATACAGACACACACTCATACACAACCCCCCCCCACAGTTGATTCATTTGTTCTATTTACTTTGGGTGTGAAAGCCCAGGCTCACACCAGATGTGCCAAAACATAAAACCAAGCATATGTTGCCCAAGTTGATTCCTGAACCAAACCTTCTGACACACAACACACCTCAGTGAGCGTGTGTGTGTGTGTGTGTGTGTGTGTGTGTGTGTATATGTGTACAAGGTGACTCTGCAGGCACGCCCTTTTTGGGAATGACACGAAATCTTCACAACTAGCTTTCTGAGGTATTGTACCAGCAGTGACATCACAATGAGAAATAAAGAAAAAGGTCAACACCCGTATGACTGTGTTTTCAAAATCAACAAAAATAAGGAGCAGAACTCCCAAGAAGATTATTTTTAAAATGGGAGATGAAAATCCAGCATTACTTAGAGGCTGTGAAACCACAGTTTAGCCAAAAAGGGAGTGATCCTGAACCTAGGTATAACTGGCAAGGAAGGAAATATGTGATGTGCAAACACTGGACATATGATGGAAAGCTTTTTTAAGGCTGCTACAGATATCCCATCTGCTGTATATCCCTGCTAACACTTTTGGTATCTTGTTTCTTATCGAAAAATTCACACCACCTATTCCTTCTATCTATTTTTTTTGTATTAGAGTATCAAATTGTAGAATTTACACTTGTATCTAATATCTTTACATATGGTCAAGGCTAAAAACGAATATGAACATGGCAAATAGATTTTAAAGTTAAAGGCCAATTCAAAGCAGTTTTCTTTAGAGATGTCAGATTATTTACTGCATCAATTTTGAAATACTTCAAAACAATACAAATATAAATAACATTTTATTATAGTGACCGCAATGCAAGAGACAGTGTGAACTATGAAATAATTAATCTTGAAATAAATAGATGTTCATTATTCTATAGAAAATAATTCATCATTAACCATAACCACATCAAATTGAATGCAAGTATAGAATCTAACCTAAAATGGGTACTGACTTGTTAGCAATCATAATTCATTTCCAAATGCAGAAGGTGTAGCTCTCTCCAAAGACGTTAAAACCCTCTGGGAAAAACTTGACTTTGGGGTGAAAACTTCGATATATAGCCTTGACTAAACTATTCAGTTCTCGTAAGAAATGATACGTTTAGTGCAGGTGTATCTTCTTTGTAGACACTGCATGTGATGACATGCTGGAGGGCTGGAAGAGTTGACAACCAATCTTTGTTTTAATCAAAACTCATTTGCCTGATGTCTAAGGACTGTTCATTTAACAATGGCAAAAAAGAAAGATAAACTAAGATAAAAGTAATGCAGTGCCTAGAGAGAGAGGTAGGTTTATTTAGCTACAATAGTCCACAGCTACATGAGCAGACAAGAGGCAAAATGAGTAAATGTAAAGTAATGTAAAGGATGGACTGCAGGCACATACATTTCCAGTGGTTTCATGCTTCAGTTTGGGCTAAAGGAGGAAAAAGGGATTGTTTGTCAGCAGAAAACCTTTCAAATCCACTGTAACACACCATTGCTATGTGTTAACATAGGGAACTTGGTTGTAATGGTGATGAGGCTGATGAGTAGTGGCTGTTGTGACCTTAAACTGTAGGACTGAACTGCTGGGTCACATGTATGCCTAAGGACACTACACAGCTCTTTTATCTCCTCCCTCCCATCCCCACCCCTCCACCACACACACACACACACACACACACACACACACACACACACGAATGGGAATAGATCAATGACTCATTCATTTTCAGCTCTGGATCGCTCGAGCAATTATAGACACTACAGGATATGACGTTACAAAGCTGTGAGGAAACGTACAGGGGAAATTGATCACGGTATAACGGTCTTTGATCAAAAAAAATAACTCTATAAAATAAAATAACTCTATAAACATGACGTATTTGTCTCCAAAAGTGAAAAGAGGAGCAGAATGTTGTTGGGTTTATACAGAACATCTTTAAAATAAACAGTCTGTGGAGAGATTTACAAAAAATAAAAGTATGAAAAATACTCTCCAAACATATCCTTGGAGTGGTGTAGATAAGAAGAGTGCTGGGTGTTGAAGCAGACGGAGGGAAGACAACGCCTGATTTATTTTAGAAAGCTGTGAGGACACCGAGGGGAGCAGGCAGTGAAGGGATGACAAGGAGAGGCATGTCGGAGCCGTGCTTGCGTGTGTGTGAGCTTTCGAGTGTCTCTATTTACAAGGATTGTGAGGAGCCACATACATGTGCACGCATGGGGGACTGTCAGTATGTGGTCCTGAACATGCTTGTGGTATCCTTGACCATGTTCTAAAGGCAAAAACAGCAACACATGACTTAAGAGAAGAGGAAAGAGGCCGAAGGTGACCCACGCAGATGGCAGAGTGGGCACAGATGATACATTTAATACAGGCATATGGCACCTAACGGAAAAGCTGGGCTGGTTTGGTAAAGTTACAGAGCCGGCACCTCTGCTCTACATGCTTACATGACTGATAACTTTATAAGTGTATTGTAACAACATGGAGCAGAGTATTAGTTAGTATTTGGAAAAAGTTATTTATACAAACTGTCAGTGTGCTTTCAAAGGAGAACAACTAATCTCACAGGAGACAACAGAGGAAAACAGATTGTATTCTCTTTCCTGTCGACTTACTTAACAAAATGTGTTGTCAGGTCAAAGATATTTAAATGTTAAGGCTTTATCACCACTGATTAATATACAATTTCATATTTATGGATGAGAAACATCGGTATATTTATCTGATAAAAGACATTCTCTTATGCTATCAGACTCATAAGATCCCAGTAAAATTTGTCTGTAACTCAAATTATCTTAGTTCTTATTTCAAATGAACTTAGTTCTCTGACAAACAGACAGAGTTGAGTTCTACAGTATGTTCTTACAGTATGTATGAATATGATAAGCATGCGACTGGACATGTGTCGTCCATTTCACTCTGCTGAAACAACCAGATAAGTCAAGAAAGGTATTGAGCCACACCTTTTTTTTGCTGGCTGAAATTTGTCTGTAAAATTAAATATCAAAAATTGTCAAGTACCAAAGTGGCATTGTGTCGGGATGAAGTCTCGGTTTTAATTTTCTTTTAGTTTCTATTGAGGCTATCAAATAACTCTATTAAAGTTCTTGCAAAGCCACTTGTGTTACTACAACATTAAATACTGATTCAGTGAGACATTTGGCATATTTCGCTAAATGACAAATATGTACGGAAATTCAATTAAATTCCTTGTTCTAAGTTTCTCAAAAGGTATTCTTTTGGTATTGATACTGAAACTCAGGTACCATACTGGCATAGCTATCAAAAGCTTTCAAAAAACACTGAGCACAAGATCACAAACCTGTATAACTCTTCCCATGAATGTAGCCTTTAAGATCAGAAAAATCAGATGATAACATTTAACAGTGTCACAATAACAAAAATTTGACATCAGGATGATATTATACTGATTAATAGCTCACTCAATGGTGTAATTGGGGGGAAGGAAATCCTTTCTTATGACAAATGTCTTCTTATACTGCATTATCAATAAACTGAAAGCTATGACATACTACATTTTCTGGAAAATTCAATTGAGAATTTTTTTGTGAATAAATAACCAGACAGGAATGTCTCTTTTTGTCTAAGGCAGCAAACCAAATGACTAATTTCTGAAAAATCCGTCCTGCTCCTTGATTTGAAAAATTACCAACAATACCCAACTCACTCTGAGATATAAGAGGGGTATTTTCTCGTGGTATGAATAGTACAGAAAAGATGATGGTGAACGAATTTATATCGTCTCAAAGTACATATTGTATTGTCATATCTCCCAACTTAAGGTGGATTGTGTCTAACTTGTAGTGAGCGTAGGGACAAAAGATTCTGATCCTAAAAGAAAAAGGGCTGAAAATTCAATTCAGCATTATGTACACGTGATTACGTGACTATCATCCTTTTCTTGACCTGGACTTGCACATACAACGGTTTACCTAATGTTGCAGCACATGTATGTCAAGTAGCTAATTCAGTTCCACTATAAAATGCTGTCCTTGACGTGCCTCGATACGTCTAATTCTCGCCTCTGCCTACACCATCTAGAAAAGTCAGCAGGGCAACACGATATCCGACCTTCCGATACCATGAAACATGTGACAGAGGTGACAGAAAAACAATTTGTGAAGAGGCCAGCACCCACAGGGCAGTTAGGCCGAGCAGATAAGTGACTGACCACTTGCTGATAACCAGCACAGGCTCTCTCTATCTGGCCTGAGCTCGCACACACCCCTTCTTACTCACACACTCACGAATGAACGGAGGCACCCAAATAACACACACACACTTAGCTAAATTAACTCCCACCAGGAGGAAAACGCAACAAAAGTCCTTGTTTAAAAGAAGGTTTTATTATACTACATCGTTTGAGAAAATGATCTGGTTTGCTCTCTCCCTCCTTGTAGTTTCCTTTGCCCTGTCAGGTATAAGAGTGAATCCTTCACTATAGTCGTGACACTGCTTTAGTCCTTGTTGTCACGGTGCCATTCAGAAAACTCAGTCAATCATGACACACGTACAAAGACGTCACCATGGCAATGCAGCATCGTCTCAGGTCACACGGTTCAAAGCAAAGCAAAAAACGGGTTCTGCTCCCATATACATAGAGGTTCACGTAACTATGAATCTATTTTTTGTCCCATTCATCATCTCAGGTCACGCTTACGAAAGGTCAAATCTGGAAAATATGTTAGATAACTTGCACTTTGTCTGGCCCTATGAGAGGCCAGATAACATTTAACCTTCAACATTTACTGCCTATCTGAGATGCCAAACTGGGGACTGACAAAGGCCAGATGCAAACACTTGAGTTCAAAGTCATATATTCCACACTTCTACATGCTTTATCTCAGCAAACAATAACATCAGTCTTGGTTTCATAAGGGAGGAAGAGGTGCTAACATAATTCCACAAACATCCAAACCTCCCCATTCCTCATCTTTCACCTTTTCAAAACTCAAGGCATATTTACCGAGCTAACATGCTGATGGATAAAAGTCTGTGTACACAAACCTGCATTTACACAGTTGGGTGGAGTGGGGTCTGTTTGAGTTTGGTTGGGCTAGGGGGCACGTCGCGTACACCCAGACCACGTCACTGTCTTAAATTTACACTCGTTGACACACAAGAATTTTTGCACGACAGAACACGTGAGCACACAAGCCCTCATACAAGAACACAAAGACTTATTTTGATGAAAATTAGCTCATCAAGGGAGGGAGATAACACACATCTTTCTGCATTGCACGCGCTTGCACTGCACAAACACATCCATCCTAACACAAACAGCTGGGTTATCACCGACCATTCACGTTTTTTTTTTTTTTTTAAGTAACAATAACAAATCTACTTTAAATGTCAAGGGTATCAATACCAATTATGAAAGACGAGGCAATGATGAGAATTAGTGAGAGAAGCCTTGGTAAAACAGTAAATAAGGGAAGAGAGCAGGACAGATGGAGGAGGCGGTATGCTTTGTCCAGATGAGTACTGCTTTTGGTAGCCATTCAAAAAGATGGCTCATACAAAGCTAATCACCAGATTCTCAGTATTTAACAGGAGAAAAAGCTACATTCTGCCCCTTCTTAAAACACTGATATCAGTTTTATGTGTAGCCATAAAAACAGCTTTACATCCTCTCTGCATCAAATCACATTGCTTGCTGTCTCTGTCATCAGCGATGCTCAGAGAAACTACAACCCTCAGAGACCTAATTAATATGTCTTCATTTCCTGCCAGAGACGTTGTAGAGCAGATTAATAAACTGACAATTTGAAGACACTGTGAACCCTGCAGGGAGGTCTGACATGGTTCAAACCAACCTCCCTACCGCCGCCGCCACCAACACCGCCAGCACCGCCAGCACCGCCACCACCACCCCATGGACAATGCATACACGTCCAGGGTTGTTTTGATGCATTTACAGCCTTGCCTAAGAGGTTCGCAATGGACAAACTGTTAAATTAGCTTCCAATGTTCAAGCTACAGGGCTGTTTAAGACTAAGAAATGAGTGCTGACAGGCCAGGACAAGTTGAGACAGGAGAGGGGAGGAGACATGAGGGAAGGCCAGGGCGAGTTGTGCCCCTGGCACTGCACCCTGCACCCTGCTATAATCTGGAGTTATGTGCAGATAGGAGAATGTACAGAGTGACACAAGACATTCTTCAATGAATGATGCCTCTGCTGTTTTACAACCTTTTTTTTTTAAACATTTCTACTAATAGTGAGTAAATTCTCATCAAAGCACACTGAGGGTAAAACACTAGGTTCATGACAAATACACCAAGTGTCATGTTGTTATAGTTAGTCTGATAGTCTTTCATGCACTGAAGTCAAGGACAAAGTGAATCTAATCCTCTGACTCAGAACATGCTTTGCACAGATAAACTAACAAAAAAGTAGCGATGAACCAAGGTAGACGAATTGATTGAAAAAGAAGCGTGACAGCATTCATACAATAGCTGAAAGATCCACAAAACAGGAAAAACAAAAAACAAAACAAACAAATGGAAAAGGAAGAACTTGAGACAAAGCTAGTGAGGTGGTGGAAAAATACTTCAGAAGGTTAAAAAAAGGAAGATGAAGAACAATAGTGCAACACACACGACCGGATAAACATGAAAATGTTGCCAGCAGGACAAAGTTCCCCGTCTATTTACCATATTCCTTCTGTGTTCTTCAATGAGCTGGTAGAGCGCGACCGGGGTTTGAGAATGATACTCATGGTCTGGCTTTTCCTTCCACATCTACATGTATACACTGCATGCACACGGAGTCACACACACACACAAACACACACACACACACACACACACACACACACACACACAAACACACGGCCCTTATGGGCCACCTGGAGCTCACTGGCCAGCCCTCCGCAGTGGTCTGATCAGAATCCACGCTGGTTTGAAGCGATCCACTGGGAGCTGTCTTCCCTCAGTCCAGCGGAGCTGTCAGGTCTGCTGAGCTGCTTGAGACTGAACCTGAGTTTAGTCAGGTTCCGTCCAGTTTTCCAACAGTTTTTCACACTGCTGCTCCCCCTCGAGCTCTGATTGTTTGACAGTAGGTGGTTCTTTACCCTGCTCTCCCTCCCTCTCTCTCACCCTCTCTCTCGCTCACTTGCACTTATCTTTCTTGCCAGATCAGCGTGTGATCTTCCTCTTTCCTAATCCTAGCATGCACTCATTCTGTTACTCTATTTCACTCTGCTTCTCTCTCTCTCAAGCCCTGTGTTTTTTTTTCCTGACCGGGGGAAATAAGATCTCCCCCTCCTCCGACATCCCTTTTATTCCCCCCCTCCTTACTTCTGTCTCTTTCGCTCTGACTTTTTACAACCGTGTCCCTCTCTCTGAGTTACTTGACTCTTCTGTTTTCTCTCTCTGTCTTGCTGTTTTCACAAGCTGCAGCTTGGGTAGGTCTGGAGTGGGAGGGGTTGTTTTGGTAGTAGTAATTCCTTTAAGGGAGGGACTTATATCCCCCAGCAATCCTAACAATCGTCTAAAATGTCAGTCACTCAGCTGCCACAGAAACCTAAAACCAACTGCTAGAGTATACCGATGATCCGGGGAGATGTGCAAAGATAGTGTTGGAGGAGTTTCATCATGTAGTGAAAGCAAAACCTCATGCGCATTTAGCTAGAGTTAGAACTACAGTAAATACGAATTAAGAATGTACTGGCACACAGTAGCATCATTAAAATTGAGAGTATAATGGATGGGTGTGAAGATATGTGAAGGGAAAGAGGAAATAAATTAATTTGACAATTAACGTAGCGAGCAATTTTTTAAAAAAATGACAGATGATATCCAATCCTTTGTCCAAAGTTTAATGCTAAATAAACTAACTTGTCAACAGAATAATTTTTGGTTAAAAAAAAATAAGCCCATCGCAAATCTGTCCAAGCCAAGTATGTGGTCTCTATCATTTTAATTTCTAATTTGCTTATGGTGTATATTTTTTATAATTCCAATTTATAAATTCTGCACTTTCACAAAGGCAATCGGGAGCTCACACCTTTACTTTAATATTGAACGACTGATGAAAGCTACTATGGCTAAAATGTGCAGCCTTTTTAAGGCCACGTTGTGCCAGCCCTGCATTTTTTATCCGCTGCACAGATTCTTAAAATTAGAGAAGAGGTTCCAGTTAAAGACAGTATTAAAATTTCTTCTTTCTTTGCTCCATGGTCTCAAATTTTATTTACCAAGATCATGAATTTCTCTCTTCCGAGTATTATGGTTACTTTACATCTACCTCAATGGAATGTTTTTGGTTTTCTTCTTATTATACCCAAGACATGATAGGTTGTTTTTGTTTTTATGTGCTTATTTTCACATAAAAATATCAGCAGTGCCTTGTTGGCAATAAAAACGGAATCACCAGTGTGTTACTATCTGTAAAATACTGTAGATCTGAGTATGGAGCTTCACCAGGATTGTATGTCACCTGAGTTGTGGGCTGAAGAGTGAACAGTAGCACTCCAGTGTGCAGACCGGTATGTTAACTGTCTGGCATTTCTGTCTGGCAAATTACCAAACCTTTGTATGCTCTCTATTTGTATTAGTCTTGTGTCTATTTAACAAGATAGAGGATCACAATAAGCCATCAGTCAGTCAAAATAAGAAACATAAGGTGAGGTGTGACGGGAAACGCATAGTTTGCATGTACCATTTTAGCCTGATTAATATATTCATATGCATGATGTAAAAACACTTTATCAAAAAAGTGACATCTAAATATTTCTAGGTTTTATGCACTTCTCTGATCTGCAGTTATCTTTTGGTGACTGAGTGAAAACACAGCATCAGATAATAAGGAGTAAGGCATGACGTTAGCTTGGTACCAAGCTGTAGGGACTTCAAACCACGAGCAGCAAAAACAGGAAAAACACAACAAATGTAACCGGACACGTAGAAGCATCACCATACATACTACTGCAGCTATATTGTCTTGAAAGCATTGTTTGAGAACATATGTACACGTCATCAATAATATAACTCACCACAGACGCAAGTAACAAGAGAGTGACATCAGTCAGCGCAAGCTTTTCTTCAGGAAAGAGACAGGAAGTGTAGAAAAGGAAATGCGTCCATCTCTAGCTCTCACAGAGATTAAATTGCTTATGGCACTCACAGACTCACAACACTATTGTTGTCCATTTTATTGCTACTGATGCTTCTTGAGGTTTTTCTTGAGGTTTCTGATGTTTCTTGAGGCAGACCTCAAGAACAAGAGAGGCGGAAGTCATATACTAACTTCTTGTGTCCGCATGCAGAAAACAGTCAATGGCAACACCAATGCGCAAAAAACACACACTTGTTGTACATTCACACATGACACTGGAAAAGGTTAACGTTAATGAATACTTTCATATGTTCATTAACGAGGCCCTGCACTGCTACCCTGAAAGTGTAACTGTAAAGCTGAGAAATCAGACTGCATGTATTGATTTAAAGGATGGCTCTTCTCCATTTCAGCAGTGTGTCCATCAGTTTCAAATTTCCTAACAGGCATCTCTTGGACAGTGAAGTTGGCAGGGCTGACGGTTTGTGTTTTATTCTGTAAAACAGCTAAAAATGTGACTGCGTGTCAAGCGAGTTAGTTAAGTTGAATAGGCACATCTAATGCTTTCGGTGTAGCAGCTTGGTCAAAGTGGTGAAACTAATCCTATTACCATGGACTGCACATTCCATAGAGACCAGGAAAAAAAAACAAAAGACAGCAGTTTCCTTAAGAAAACCGGGAGATCCAGCTGTCTTTCCTCTACCTTGAAACCAAACAGATCTAAAATGAAAACACAAAAGACAATATTATAACAAGAACTATGCAAACAACCTCAACTCAATGTCACCCTGAAAAGTTCAATGTTTAAGAAAGTATTTTATTTCAAAAACAGATTAGTTTACATATAAGCAATCAGCACTGATTTCAGTACCAGCATCAGGACTTGGAAAACCGATATTTATAACTTACAGTAAGACAGTCATACTGTCAGTTCTTGTTATCACCTCTTATGAAAAAGAATGCAGCCCACAGGTGAATGCATCAAGTCACATAAAAACATAGCTACACTTAAGGAGTGTCCCAAGGAAACAAAGGTGTATGACACAGACAAAAATAACAAATCTTTTCCTGCTCAATGGGGAGTTAAATTTGCAGGAAGCAAGAATGTTAATTTGCCCCCAAGTCAGAAACAAACTGTATATTCTGTAAAAGATTAATCTTTCTTGCAATATGTAAGCCATAAAAAAAAAAAATCATTAGCCTATAAGATAATTTGCATTTTCTAATTAACACACATCACTTTTCTTTCAGTGGCAATAATGTATCTTAAACCAATAAAAAAGCCAATGCCAAAGTTGCAGGGATCTTATTTGATTCATCAATATTACACAGTAGGAAAAATGTGTCCCATTATTATA